>BTRK01000005.1:48786552-49386552 GCA_036245805.1 Pristionchus mayeri | reverse complement strand
CGTCTTACTCGATGCGTGCAAGACCTATTTTTTAAATGGAGCTACATTCTCTAAGGCCAAATGTTAAGCACGGTCTGTTCATCATCTCTAGTTTTTACTCGGTCCATATTAGCGAACTTCTCTCCCGTAAAGATTTGATTGCATCGTCTTGTTCCCTTTTTTTCGCAAAGTGATCGTCTTTCTCGATGCGTGCAAGACCTATTTTTTAAATGGAGCTACATTCTCTAAGGCCAAATGTTAATCACGGTCTGTTCATCATTTCTACTTTTTACTCGGTCCATATTAGCGAACTTCTCTCCGCTAAAGTTTTGATTGCATCGTCTTGTTCCCCTTTTTTCGCAAAGTGATCGTCTTTCTCGATGCGTGCAAGACCTATTCTTTGAAATGGAGCTACATTCTCTAAAGCCAAATGTTAAGCACGGTCATCCCTACTTTTTACTCGGTCCATATAAGCGAACTTCTCTCCGCTAAAGATTTGGTTGCATCGTCTTGTTCCCCTTTTTTCGCAAAGTGATCGTCTTTCTCGATGCGTGCAAGACATATTCTTTGAAATGGAGCTACATTCTCTAAGGCCAAATGTTAATCACGGTCTGTTCATCATCTCTACTTTGTACTCGGTTCATATTAGCGAACTTCTCTCCGCTAAAGTGTTGATTGCATCGTCTTGTTCCCCTTTTTTCGCAAAGAGATCGTCTTACTCGATGCGTGCAAGACCTATTTTTTAAATGGAGCTACATTCTCTAAGGCCAAATGTTAATCACGGTCTGTTCATCATCTCTACTTTGTACTCGGTTCATATTAGCGAACTTCTCTCCGCTAAAGTTTTGATTGCATCGTCTTGTTCCCCTTTTTTCGCAAAGTGATCGTCTTTCTCGATGCGTGCAAGACCTATTCTTTGCAATGGAGCTACATTCTCTAAGGCCAAATGTTAAACACGGTCTGTTCATCATTTCTACTTTTTACTCGGTCCATATTAGCGAACTTCTCTCCGCTAAAGTTTTGATTGCATCGTCTTGTTCCCTTTTTTTCGCAAAGTGATCGTCTTTCTCGATGCGTGCAAGACCTATTCTTTGCAATGGAGCTACATTCTCTAAGGCCAAATGTTAATCACGGTCTGTTCATCATCTCTACTTTGTACTCGGTTCATATTAGCGAACTTCTCTCCGCTAAAGTTTTAATTGCATCGTCTTGTTCCCCTTTTTTCGCAAAGTGATCGTCTTTCTCGATGCGTGCAAGACATATTCTTTGAAATGGAGCTACATTCTCTAAGGCCAAATGTTAAGAACGGTCATCTCTACTTTTTACTCGGTCCATATAAGCGAACTTCTCTCCGCTAAAGATTTGGTTGCATCGTCTTGTTCCCCTTTTTTCGCAAAGTGATCGTCTTTCTCGATGCGTGCAAGACCTATTCTTTGCAATGGAGCTACATTCTCTAAGGCCAAATGTTAAGCACGGTCTGTTCATCATCTCTACTTTTTACTCGGTCCATATTAGCGAACTTCTCTCCGCTAAAGTTTTGATTGCATCGTCTTGTTCCCCTTTTTTCGCAAAGAGATCGTCTTACTCGATGCGTGCAAGACCTATTTTTTAAATGGAGCTACATTCTCTAAGGCCAAATGTTAAGCACGGTCTGTTCATCATCTCTAGTTTTTACTCCGTCCATATTAGCGAACTTCTCTCCCGTAAAGATTTGATTGCATCGTCTTGTTCCCTTTTTTTCGCAAAGTGATCGTCTTTCTCGATGCGTGCAAGACCTATTTTTTAAATGGAGCTACATTCTCTAAGGCCAAATGTTAATCACGGTCTGTTCATCATTTCTACTTTTTACTCGGTCCATATTAGCGAACTTCTCTCCGCTAAAGTTTTGATTGCATCGTCTTGTTCCCCTTTTTTCGCAAAGTGATCGTCTTTCTCGATGCGTGCAAGACCTATTCTTTGAAATGGAGCTACATTCTCTAAAGCCAAATGTTAAGCACGGTCATCCCTACTTTTTACTCGGTCCATATAAGCGAACTTCTCTCCGCTAAAGATTTGGTTGCATCGTCTTGTTCCCCTTTTTTCGCAAAGTGATCGTCTTTCTCGATGCGTGCAAGACATATTCTTTGAAATGGAGCTACATTCTCTAAGGCCAAATGTTAATCACGGTCTGTTCATCATCTCTACTTTGTACTCGGTTCATATTAGCGAACTTCTCTCCGCTAAAGTGTTGATTGCATCGTCTTGTTCCCCTTTTTTCGCAAAGAGATCGTCTTACTCGATGCGTGCAAGACCTATTTTTTAAATGGAGCTACATTCTCTAAGGCCAAATGTTAATCACGGTCTGTTCATCATCTCTACTTTGTACTCGGTTCATATTAGCGAACTTCTCTCCGCTAAAGTTTTAATTGCATCGTCTTGTTCCCCTTTTTTCGCAAAGTGATCGTCTTTCTCGATGCGTGCAAGACATATTCTTTGAAATGGAGCTACATTCTCTAAGGCCAAATGTTAAGAACGGTCATCTCTACTTTTTACTCGGTCCATATAAGCGAACTTCTCTCCGCTAAAGATTTGGTTGCATCGTCTTGTTCCCCTTTTTTCGCAAAGTGATCGTCTTTCTCGATGCGTGCAAGACCTATTCTTTGCAATGGAGCTACATTCTCTAAGGCCAAATGTTAAGCACGGTCTGTTCATCATCTCTACTTTTTACTCGGTCCATATTAGCGAACTTCTCTCCGCTAAAGTTTTGATTGCATCGTCTTGTTCCCCTTTTTTCGCAAAGAGATCGTCTTACTCGATGCGTGCAAGACCTATTTTTTAAATGGAGCTACATTCTCTAAGGCCAAATGTTAAGCACGGTCTGTTCATCATCTCTAGTTTTTACTCCGTCCATATTAGCGAACTTCTCTCCCGTAAAGATTTGATTGCATCGTCTTGTTCCCTTTTTTTCGCAAAGTGATCGTCTTTCTCGATGCGTGCAAGACCTATTTTTTAAATGGAGCTACATTCTCTAAGGCCAAATGTTAATCACGGTCTGTTCATCATTTCTACTTTTTACTCGGTCCATATTAGCGAACTTCTCTCCGCTAAAGTTTTGATTGCATCGTCTTGTTCCCCTTTTTTCGCAAAGTGATCGTCTTTCTCGATGCGTGCAAGACCTATTCTTTGAAATGGAGCTACATTCTCTAAAGCCAAATGTTAAGCACGGTCATCCCTACTTTTTACTCGGTCCATATAAGCGAACTTCTCTCCGCTAAAGATTTGGTTGCATCGTATTGTTCCCCTTTTTTCGCAAAGTGATCGTCTTTCTCGATGCGTGCAAGACATATTCTTTGAAATGGAGCTACATTCTCTAAGGCCAAATGTTAATCACGGTCTGTTCATCATCTCTACTTTGTACTCGGTTCATATTAGCGAACTTCTCTCCGCTAAAGTGTTGATTGCATCGTCTTGTTCCCCTTTTTTCGCAAAGAGATCGTCTTACTCGATGCGTGCAAGACCTATTTTTTAAATGGAGCTACATTCTCTAAGGCCAAATGTTAATCACGGTCTGTTCATCATCTCTACTTTGTACTCGGTTCATATTAGCGAACTTCTCTCCGCTAAAGTTTTGATTGCATCGTCTTGTTCCCCTTTTTTCGCAAAGTGATCGTCTTTCTCGATGCGTGCAAGACCTATTCTTTGCAATGGAGCTACATTCTCTAAGGCCAAATGTTAAACACGGTCTGTTCATCATTTCTACTTTTTACTCGGTCCATATTAGCGAACTTCTCTCCGCTAAAGTTTTGATTGCATCGTCTTGTTCCCTTTTTTTCGCAAAGTGATCGTCTTTCTCGATGCGTGCAAGACCTATTCTTTGAAATGGAGCTACATTCTCTAAAGCCAAATGTTAAGCACGGTCATCCCTACTTTTTACTCGGTCCATATAAGCGAACTTCTCTCCGCTAAAGATTTGGTTGCATCGTCTTGTTCCCCTTTTTTCGCAAAGTGATCGTCTTTCTCGATGCGTGCAAGACATATTCTTTGAAATGGAGCTACATTCTCTAAGGCCAAATGTTAATCACGGTCTGTTCATCATCTCTACTTTGTACTCGGTTCATATTAGCGAACTTCTCTCCGCTAAAGTGTTGATTACATCGTCTTGTTCCCCTTTTTTCGCAAAGAGATCGTCTTACTCGATGCGTGCAAGACCTATTTTTTAAATGGAGCTACATTCTCTAAGGCCAAATGTTAATCACGGTCTGTTCATCATCTCTACTTTGTACTCGGTTCATATTAGCGAACTTCTCTCCGCTAAAGTTTTAATTGCATCGTCTTGTTCCCCTTTTTTCGCAAAGTGATCGTCTTTCTCGATGCGTGCAAGACCTATTCTTTGCAATGGAGCTACATTCTCTAAGGCCAAATGTTAAACACGGTCTGTTCATCATTTCTACTTTTTACTCGGTCCATATTAGCGAACTTCTCTCCGCTAAAGTTTTGATTGCATCGTCTTGTTCCCTTTTTTTCGCAAAGTGATCGTCTTTCTCGATGCGTGCAAGACCTATTCTTTGCAATGGAGCTACATTCTCTAAGGCCAAATGTTAATCACGGTCTGTTCATCATCTCTACTTTGTACTCGGTTCATATTAGCGAACTTCTCTCCGCTAAAGTTTTAATTGCATCGTCTTGTTCCCCTTTTTTCGCAAAGTGATCGTCTTTCTCGATGCGTGCAAGACCTATTCTTTGAAATGGAGCTACATTCTCTAAGGCCAAATGTTAAGCACGGTCTGTTCATCATCTCTACTTTTTACTCGGTCCATATTAGCGAACTTCTCTCCGCTAAAGATTTGATTGCATCGTCTTGTTCCCCTTTTTTCGCAAAGTGATCGTCTTTCTCGATGCGTGCAAGACCTATTCTTTGAAATGGAGCTACATTCTCTAAGGCCAAATGTTAAGAACGGTCATCTCTACTTTTTACTCGGTCCATATAAGCGAACTTCTCTCCGCTAAAGATTTGGTTGCATCGTCTTGTTCCCCTTTTTTCGCAAAGTGATCGTCTTTCTCGATGCGTGCAAGACATATTCTTTGAAATGGAGCTACATTCTTTAAGGCCAAATGTTAAGCACGGTCTGTTCATCATCTCTAGTTTTTACTCGGGTCATATTAGCGAACTTCTCTCCCGTAAAGATTTGATTGCATCGTCTTGTTCCCTTTTTTTCGCAAAGTGATCGTCTTTCTCGATGCGTGCAAGACCTATTTTTTAAATGGAGCTACATTCTCTAAGGCCAAATGTTAATCACGGTCTGTTCATCATCTCTACTTTTTACTCGGTCCATATTAGCGAACTTCTCTCCGGTAAAGTTTTGATTGCATCGTCTTGTTCCCTTTTTTTCGCAAAGTGATCGTCTTTCTCGATGCGTGCAAGACCTATTTTTTAAATGGAGCTACATTCTCTAAGGCCAAATGTTAATCACGGTCTGTTCATCATCTCTACTTTTTACTCGGTCCATATTAGCGAACTTCTCTCCGCTAAAGATTTGATTGCATCGTCTTGTTCCCCTTTTTTCGCAAAGTGATCGTCTTTCTCGATGCGTGCAAGACCTATTCTTTGAAATGGAGCTACATTCTCTAAGGCCAAATGTTAAGAACGGTCATCTCTACTTTTTACTCGGTCCATATAAGCGAACTTCTCTCCGCTAAAGATTTGGTTGCATCGTCTTGTTCCCCTTTTTTCGCAAAGTGATCGTCTTTCTCGATGCGTGCAAGACCTATTCTTTGAAATGGAGCTACATTCTCTAAGGCCAAATGTTAAGAACGGTCATCTCTACTTTTTACTCGGTCCATATAAGCGAACTTCTCTCCGCTAAAGATTTGGTTGCATCGTCTTGTTCCCCTTTTTTCGCAAAGTGATCGTCTTTCTCGATGCGTGCAAGACATATTCTTTGAAATGGAGCTACATTCTCTAAGGCCAAATGTTAATCACGGTCTGTTCATCATCTCTACTTTTTACTCGGTCCATATTAGCGAACTTCTCTCCGGTAAAGTTTTGATTGCATCGTCTTGTTCCCTTTTTTTCGCAAAGTGATCGTCTTTCTCGATGCGTGCAAGACCTATTTTTTAAATGGAGCTACATTCTCTAAGGCCAAATGTTAATCACGGTCTGTTCATCATCTCTACTTTTTACTCGGTCCATATTAGCGAACTTCTCTCCGCTAAAGATTTGATTGCATCGTCTTGTTCCCCTTTTTTCGCAAAGTGATCGTCTTTCTCGATGCGTGCAAGACCTATTCTTTGAAATGGAGCTACATTCTCTAAGGCCAAATGTTAAGAACGGTCATCTCTACTTTTTACTCGGTCCATATAAGCGAACTTCTCTCCGCTAAAGATTTGGTTGCATCGTCTTGTTCCCCTTTTTTCGCAAAGTGATCGTCTTTCTCGATGCGTGCAAGACCTATTCTTTGAAATGGAGCTACATTCTCTAAGGCCAAATGTTAAGAACGGTCATCTCTACTTTTTACTCGGTCCATATAAGCGAACTTCTCTCCGCTAAAGATTTGGTTGCATCGTCTTGTTCCCCTTTTTTCGCAAAGTGATCGTCTTTCTCGATGCGTGCAAGACATATTCTTTGAAATGGAGCTACATTCTTTAAGGCCAAATGTTAAGCACGGTCTGTTCATCATTTCTACTTTTTACTCGGTCCATATTAGCGAACTTCTCTCCGCTAAAGTTTTGATTGCATCGTCTTGTTCCCCTTTTTTCGCAAAGTGATCGTCTTTCTCGATGCGTGCAAGACATATTCTTTGAAATGGAGCTACATTCTTTAAGGCCAAATGTTAAGCACGGTCTGTTCATCATCTCTAGTTTTTACTCGGTCCATATTAGCGAACTTCTCTCCCGTAAAGATTTGATTGCATCGTCTTGTTCCCTTTTTTTCGCAAAGTGATCGTCTTTCTCGATGCGTGCAAGACCTATTTTTTAAATGGAGCTACATTCTCTAAGGCCAAATGTTAATCACGGTCTGTTCATCATCTCTACTTTTTACTCGGTCCATATTAGCGAACTTCTCTCCGGTAAAGTTTTGATTGCATCGTCTTGTTCCCTTTTTTTCGCAAAGTGATCGTCTTTCTCGATGCGTGCAAGACCTATTTTTTAAATGGAGCTACATTCTCTAAGGCCAAATGTTAATCACGGTCTGTTCATCATCTCTACTTTTTACTCGGTCCATATTAGCGAACTTCTCTCCGCTAAAGATTTGATTGCATCGTCTTGTTCCCCTTTTTTCGCAAAGTGATCGTCTTTATCGATGCGTGCAAGACATATTCTTTGAAATGGAGCTACATTCTTTAAGGCCAAATGTTAAGCACGGTCTGTTCATCATTTCTACTTTTTACTCGGTCCATATTAGCGAACTTCTCTCCGCTAAAGATTTGGTTGCATCGTCTTGTTCCCCTTTTTTCGCAAAGTGATCGTCTTTATCGATGCGTGCAAGACATATTCTTTGAAATGGAGCTACATTCTTTAAGGCCAAATGTTAAGCACGGTCTGTTCATCATTTCTACTTTTTACTCGGTCCATATTAGCGAACTTCTCTCCGCTAAAGTTTTGATTGCATCGTCTTGTTCCCCTTTTTTCGCAAAGTGATCGTCTTTCTCGATGCGTGCAAGACCTATTCTTTGAAATGGAGCTACATTCTCTAAGGCCAAATGTTAAGCACGGTCTGTTCATCATCTCTAGTTTTTACTCGGTCCATATTAGCGAACTTCTCTCCGCTAAAGATTTGGTTGCATCGTCTTGTTCCCCTTTTTTCGCAAAGTGATCGTCTTTCTCGATGCGTGCAAGACATATTCTTTGAAATGGAGCTACATTCTCTAAGGCCAAATGTTAAGCACGGTCTGTTCATCATCTCTAGTTTTTACTCGGTCCATATTAGCGAACTTCTCTCCCGTAAAGATTTGATTGCATCGTCTTGTTCCCTTTTTTTCGCAAAGTGATCGTCTTTCTCGATGCGTGCAAGACCTATTTTTTAAATGGAGCTACATTCTCTAAGGCCAAATGTTAATCACGGTCTGTTCATCATCTCTACTTTTTACTCGGTCCATATTAGCGAACTTCTCTCCGGTAAAGATTTGATTGCATCGTCTTGTTCCCCTTTTTTCGCAAAGTGATCGTCTTTTTTCGCAAAGTGATCGTCTTTCTCGATGCGTGCAAGACATATTCTTTGAAATGGAGCTACATTCTTTAAGGCCAAATGTTAAGCACGGTCTGTTCATCATTTCTACTTTTTACTCGGTCCATATTAGCGAACTTCTCTCCGCTAAAGTTTTGATTGCATCGTCTTGTTCCCCTTTTTTCGCAAAGTGATCGTCTTTCTCGATGCGTGCAAGACATATTCTTTGAAATGGAGCTACATTCTTTAAGGCCAAATGTTAAGCACGGTCTGTTCATCATTTCTACTTTTTACTCGGTCCATATTAGCGAACTTCTCTCCGCTAAAGTTTTGATTGCATCGTCTTGTTCCCCTTTTTTCGCAAAGTGATCGTCTTTCTCGATGCGTGCAAGACATATTCTTTGAAATGGAGCTACATTCTTTAAGGCCAAATGTTAAGCACGGTCTGTTCATCATTTCTACTTTTTACTCGGTCCATATTAGCGAACTTCTCTCCGCTAAAGTTTTGATTGCATCGTCTTGTTCCCCTTTTTTCGCAAAGTGATCGTCTTTCTCGATGCGTGCAAGACCTATTCTTTGAAATGGAGCTACATTCTCTAAGGCCAAATGTTAAGCACGGTCATCTCTACTTTTTACTCGGTCCATATAAGCGAACTTCTCTCCGCTAAAGATTTGGTTGCATCGTCTTGTTCCCCTTTTTTCGCAAAGTGATCGTCTTTCTCGATGCGTGCAAGACCTATTCTTTGCAATGGAGCTACATTCTCTAAGGCCAAATGTTAAGCACGGTCTGTTCATCATCTCTACTTTTTACTCGGTCCATATTAGCGAACTTCTCTCCGGTAAAGTTTTGATTGCATCGTCTTGTTCCCTTTTTTCGCAAAGTGATCGTCTTTCTCGATGCGTGCAAGAACTATTTTTTAAATGGAGCTACATTCTCTAAGGCCAAATGTTAATCACTGTCTGTTCATCATCTCTACTTTTTACTCGGTCCATATTAGCGAACTTCTTTCCCGTAAAGATTTGATTGCATCGTCTTGTTCCCCTTTTTTCGCAAAGTGATCGTCTTTTTTCGCAAAGTGATCGTCTTTCTCGATGCGTGCAAGACATATTCTTTGAAATGGAGCTACATTCTTTAAGGCCAAATGTTAAGCACGGTCTGTTCATCATTTCTACTTTTTACTCGGTCCATATTAGCGAACTTCTCTCCGCTAAAGTTTTGATTGCATCGTCTTGTTCCCCTTTTTTCGCAAAGTGATCGTCTTTCTCGATGCGTGCAAGACATATTCTTTGAAATGGAGCTACATTCTTTAAGGCCAAATGTTAAGCACGGTCTGTTCATCATTTCTACTTTTTACTCGGTCCATATTAGCGAACTTCTCTCCGCTAAAGTTTTGATTGCATCGTCTTGTTCCCCTTTTTTCGCAAAGTGATCGTCTTTCTCGATGCGTGCAAGACATATTCTTTGAAATGGAGCTACATTCTTTAAGGCCAAATGTTAAGCACGGTCTGTTCATCATTTCTACTTTTTACTCGGTCCATATTAGCGAACTTCTCTCCGCTAAAGTTTTGATTGCATCGTCTTGTTCCCCTTTTTTCGCAAAGTGATCGTCTTTCTCGATGCGTGCAAGACCTATTCTTTGAAATGGAGCTACATTCTCTAAGGCCAAATGTTAAGCACGGTCATCTCTATTTTTTACTCGGTCCATATAAGCGAACTTCTCTCCGCTAAAGATTTGGTTGCATCGTCTTGTTCCCCTTTTTTCGCAAAGTGATCGTCTTTCTCGATGCGTGCAAGACCTATTCTTTGCAATGGAGCTACATTCTCTAAGGCCAAATGTTAAGCACGGTCTGTTCATCATCTCTACTTTTTACTCGGTCCATATTAGCGAACTTCTCTCCGGTAAAGTTTTGATTGCATCGTCTTGTTCCCTTTTTTCGCAAAGTGATCGTCTTTCTCGATGCGTGCAAGAACTATTTTTTAAATGGAGCTACATTCTCTAAGGCCAAATGTTAATCACTGTCTGTTCATCATCTCTACTTTTTACTCGGTCCATATTAGCGAACTTCTTTCCCGTAAAGATTTGATTGCATCGTCTTGTTCCCCTTTTTTCGCAAAGTGATCGTCTTTTTTCGCAAAGTGATCGTCTTTCTCGATGCGTGCAAGACCTATTTTTTTTTAAATGGAGCTAAATTCTCTAAGGCCAAATGTTAAGCACGGTCTGTTCATCATCTCTACTTTTTACTCGGTCCATATTAGCGAACTTCTCTCCGCTAAAGTTTTGATTGCATCGTCTTGTTCCCCTTTTTTCGCAAAGTGATCGTCTTTCTCGATGCGTGCAAGACCTATTCTTTGCAATGGAGCTACATTCTCTAAGGCCAAATGTTAAGCACGGTCTGTTCATCATCTCTACTTTTTACTCGGTCCATATTAGCGAACTTCTCTCCGGTAAAGTTTTGATTGCATCGTCTTGTTCCCTTTTTTCGCAAAGTGATCGTCTTTCTCGATGCGTGCAAGAACTATTTTTTAAATGGAGCTACATTCTCTAAGGCCAAATGTTAATCACGGTCTGTT
This sequence comes from Pristionchus mayeri, assembly GCA_036245805.1. NCBI lineage: Eukaryota > Metazoa > Nematoda > Chromadorea > Rhabditida > Neodiplogasteridae > Pristionchus > Pristionchus mayeri. The sequence continues at coordinate 49,375,858 of BTRK01000005.1, read as the reverse complement.
CATCATCTCTACTTTTTACTCGGTCCATATTAGCGAACTTCTTTCCCGTAAAGATTTGATTGCATCGTCTTGTTCCCCTTTTTTCGCAAAGTGATCGTCTTTTTTCGCAAAGTGATCGTCTTTCTCGATGCGTGCAAGACCTATTTTTTTTTAAATGGAGCTACATTCTCTAAGGCCAAATGTTAATCACGGTCTGTTCATCATCTCTACTTTTTACTCGGTCCATATTAGCGAACTTCTCTCCCGTAAAGTTTTGATTGCATCGTCTTGTTCCCCTTTTTTCGCAAAGTGATCGTCTTTCTCGATGCGTGCAAGACATATTCTTTGAAATGGAGCTACATTCTCTAAGGCCAAATGTTAAGCACGGTCATCTCTACTTTTTACTCGGCCCATATAAGCGAACTTCTCTCCGCTAAAGATTTGGTTGCATCGTCTTGTTCCCCTTTTTTCGCAAAGTGATCGTCTTTCTCGACGCGTGCAAGACCTATTCTTTGAAATGGAGCTAAATTCTCTACGGCCAAATGTTAATCACGGTCTGTTCATCATCTCTACTTTTTACTCGGTCCATATTAGCGAACTTCTCTCCCGTAAAGTTTTGATTGCATCGTCTTGTTCCCCTTTTTTCGCAAAGTGATCGTCTTTCTCGATGCGTGCAAGACATATTCTTTGAAATGGAGCTACATTCTTTAAGGCCAAATGTTAAGCACGGTCTGTTCATCATTTCTACTTTTTACTCGGTCCATATTAGCGAACTTCTCTCCGCTAAAGATTTGGTTGCATCGTCTTGTTCCCCTTTTTTCGCAAAGTGATCGTCTTTCTCGATGCGTGCAAGACATATTCTTTGAAATGGAGCTACATTCTCTAAGGCCAAATGTTAAGCACGGTCTGTTCATCATCTCTAGTTTTTACTCGGTCCATATTAGCGAACTTCTCTCCCGTAAAGTTTTGATTGCATCGTCTTGTTCCCTTTTTTCGCAAAGTGATCGTCTTTTTTCGCAAAGTGATCGTCTTTCTCGATGCGTGCAAGACCTATTTTTTTAAAAATGGAGCTACATTCTCTAAGGCCAAATGTTAAGCACGGTCTGTTCATCATCTCTACTTTTTACTCGGTCCATATTAGCGAACTTCTCTCCGCTAAAGATTTGGTTGCATCGTCTTGTTCCCCTTTTTTCGCAAAGTGATCGTCTTTCTCGATGCGTGCAAGACATATTCTTTGAAATGGAGCTATATTCTCTAAGGCCAAATGTTAAGCACGGTCTGTTCATCATCTCTACTTTTTACTCGGTCCATATTAGCGAACTTCTCTCCCGTAAAGATTTGATTGCATCGTCTTGTTCCCTTTTTTTCGCAAAGTGATCGTCTTTCTCGATGCGTGCAAGACCTATTTTTTTAAATGGAGCTACATTCTCTAAGGCCAAATGTTAAGCACGGTCTGTTCATCATCTCTAGTTTTTACTCGGTCCATATTAGCGAACTTCTCTCCCGTAAAGATTTGATTGCATCGTCTTGTTCCCCTTTTTTCGCAAAGGGATCGTCTTACTCGATGCGTGCAAGACCTATTTTTTAAATGGAGCTACATTCTCTAAGGCCAAATGTTAAGCACGGTCTGTTCATCATCTCTAGTTTTTACTCGGTCCATATTAGCGAACTTCTCTCCCGTAAAGATTTGATTGCATCGTCTTGTTCCCTTTTTTTCGCAAAGTGATCGTCTTTCTCGATGCGTGCAAGACCTATTTTTTTAAATGGAGCTACATTCTCTAAGTCCAAATGTTAATCACGGTCTGTTCATCATCTCTACTTTGTACTCGGTTCATATTAGCGAACTTCTCTCCGCTAAAGTTTTGATTGCATCGTCTTGTTCCCCTTTTTTCGCAAAGTGATCGTCTTTCTCGATGCGTGCAAGACCTATTCTTTGCAATGGAGCTACATTCTCTAAGGCCAAATGTTAAGCACGGTCATCTCTACTTTTTACTCGGCCCATATAAGCGAACTTCTCTCCGCTAAAGATTTGGTTGCATCGTCTTGTTCCCCTTTTTTCGCAAAGTGATCGTCTTTCTCGACGCGTGCAAGACCTATTCTTTGAAATGGAGCTAAATTCTCTACGGCCAAATGTTAATCACGGTCTGTTCATCATCTCTACTTTTTACTCGGTCCATATTAGCGAACTTCTCTCCCGTAAAGTTTTGATTGCATCGTCTTGTTCCCCTTTTTTCGCAAAGTGATCGTCTTTCTCGATGCGTGCAAGACATATTCTTTGAAATGGAGCTACATTCTTTAAGGCCAAATGTTAAGCACGGTCTGTTCATCATTTCTACTTTTTACTCGGTCCATATTAGCGAACTTCTCTCCGCTAAAGATTTGGTTGCATCGTCTTGTTCCCCTTTTTTCGCAAAGTGATCGTCTTTCTCGATGCGTGCAAGACATATTCTTTGAAATGGAGCTACATTCTCTAAGGCCAAATGTTAAGCACGGTCTGTTCATCATCTCTAGTTTTTACTCGGTCCATATTAGCGAACTTCTCTCCCGTAAAGTTTTGATTGCATCGTCTTGTTCCCTTTTTTCGCAAAGTGATCGTCTTTTTTCGCAAAGTGATCGTCTTTCTCGATGCGTGCAAGACCTATTTTTTTAAAAATGGAGCTACATTCTCTAAGGCCAAATGTTAAGCACGGTCTGTTCATCATCTCTACTTTTTACTCGGTCCATATTAGCGAACTTCTCTCCGCTAAAGATTTGGTTGCATCGTCTTGTTCCCCTTTTTTCGCAAAGTGATCGTCTTTCTCGATGCGTGCAAGACATATTCTTTGAAATGGAGCTATATTCTCTAAGGCCAAATGTTAAGCACGGTCTGTTCATCATCTCTACTTTTTACTCGGTCCATATTAGCGAACTTCTCTCCCGTAAAGATTTGATTGCATCGTCTTGTTCCCTTTTTTTCGCAAAGTGATCGTCTTTCTCGATGCGTGCAAGACCTATTTTTTTAAATGGAGCTACATTCTCTAAGGCCAAATGTTAAGCACGGTCTGTTCATCATCTCTAGTTTTTACTCGGTCCATATTAGCGAACTTCTCTCCCGTAAAGATTTGATTGCATCGTCTTGTTCCCCTTTTTTCGCAAAGGGATCGTCTTACTCGATGCGTGCAAGACCTATTTTTTAAATGGAGCTACATTCTCTAAGGCCAAATGTTAAGCACGGTCTGTTCATCATCTCTAGTTTTTACTCGGTCCATATTAGCGAACTTCTCTCCCGTAAAGATTTGATTGCATCGTCTTGTTCCCTTTTTTTCGCAAAGTGATCGTCTTTCTCGATGCGTGCAAGACCTATTTTTTTAAATGGAGCTACATTCTCTAAGTCCAAATGTTAATCACGGTCTGTTCATCATCTCTACTTTGTACTCGGTTCATATTAGCGAACTTCTCTCCGCTAAAGTTTTGATTGCATCGTCTTGTTCCCCTTTTTTCGCAAAGTGATCGTCTTTCTCGATGCGTGCAAGACCTATTCTTTGCAATGGAGCTACATTCTCTAAGGCCAAATGTTAAGCACGGTCTGTTCATCATCTCTACTTTTTACTCGGTCCATATTAGCGAACTTCTCTCCGGTAAAGTTTTGATTGCATCGTCTTGTTCCCTTTTTTCGCAAAGTGATCGTCTTTCTCGATGCGTGCAAGACCTATTTTTTAAATGGAGCTACATTCTCTAAGGCCAAATGTTAAGCACGGTCTGTTCATCATCTCTAGTTTTTACTCGGTCCATATTAGCGAACTTCTCTCCCGTAAAGATTTGATTGCATCGTCTTGTTCCCTTTTTTTCGCAAAGTGATCGTCTTTCTCGATGCGTGCAAGACCTATTTTTTTAAATGGAGCTACATTCTCTAAGTCCAAATGTTAAGCACGGTCTGTTCATCATCTCTAGTTTTTACTCGGTCCATATTAGCGAACTTCTCTCCCGTAAAGATTTGATTGCATCGTCTTGTTCCCTTTTTTTCGCAAAGTGATCGTCTTTCTCGATGCGTGCAAGACCTATTTTTTAAATGGAGCTACATTCTCTAAGGCCAAATGTTAAGCACGGTCTGTTCATCATCTCTAGTTTTTACTCGGTCCATATTAGCGAACTTCTCTCCCGTAAAGATTTGATTGCATCGTCTTGTTCCCTTTTTTTCGCAAAGTGATCGTCTTTCTCGATGCGTGCAAGACCTATTTTTTTAAATGGAGCTACATTCTCTAAGTCCAAATGTTAATCACGGTCTGTTCATCATCTCTACTTTGTACTCGGTTCATATTAGCGAACTTCTCTCCGCTAAAGTTTTGATTGCATCGTCTTGTTCCCCTTTTTTCGCAAAGTGATCGTCTTTCTCGATGCGTGCAAGACCTATTCTTTGCAATGGAGCTACATTCTCTAAGGCCAAATGTTAAGCACGGTCTGTTCATCATCTCTACTTTTTACTCGGTCCATATTAGCGAACTTCTCTCCGGTAAAGTTTTGATTGCATCGTCTTGTTCCCTTTTTTCGCAAAGTGATCGTCTTTCTCGATGCGTGCAAGAACTATTTTTTAAATGGAGCTACATTCTCTAAGGCCAAATGTTAATCACGGTCTGTTCATCATCTCTACTTTTTACTCGGTCCATATTAGCGAACTTCTCTCCCGTAAAGATTTGATTGCATCGTCTTGTTCCCCTTTTTTCGCAAAGTGATCGTCTTTTTTCGCAAAGTGATCGTCTTTCTCGATGCGTGCAAGACCTATTTTTTTAAAAATGGAGCTACATTCTCTAAGGCCAAATGTTAAGCACGGTCTGTTCATCATCTCTACTTTTTACTCGGTCCATATTAGCGAACTTCTCTCCGCTAAAGTTTTGTTTGCATCGTCTTGATCCCCTTTTTTCGCAAAGAGATCGTCTTACTCGATGCGTGCAAGACCTATTTTTTAAATGGAGCTACATTCTCTAAGGCCAAATGTTAATCACGGTCTGTTCATCATCTCTACTTTTTACTCGGTCCATATTAGCGAACTTCTCTCCCGTAAAGATTTGATTGCATCGTCTTGTTCCCCTTTTTTCGCAAAGTGATCGTCTTTCTCGATGCGTGCAAGACCTATTCTTTGCAATGGAGCTACATTCTCTAAGGCCAAATGTTAAGCACGGTCCGTTCATCATCTCTACTTTTTACTCGGTCCATATTAGCGAACTTCTCTCCGGTAAAGTTTTGATTGCATCGTCTTGTTCCCTTTTTTCGCAAAGTGATCGTCTTTTTTCGCAAAGTGATCGTCTTTCTCGATGCGTGCAAGACCTATTTTTTTAAAAATGGAGCTACATTCTCTAAGGCCAAATGTTAAGCACGGTCTGTTCATCATCTCTACTTTTTACTCGGTCCATATTAGCGAACTTCTCTCCGCTAAAGTTTTGTTTGCATCGTCTTGATCCCCTTTTTTCGCAAAGAGATCGTCTTACTCGATGCGTGCAAGACCTATTTTTTAAATGGAGCTAAATTCTCTAAGGCCAAATGTTAAACACGGTCTGTTCATCATTTCTACTTTTTACTCGGTCCATATTAGCGAACTTCTCTCCGGTAAAGATTTGATTGCATCGTCTTGTTCCCCTTTTTTCGCAGTGATCGTCTTACTCGATGCGTGCAAGACCTATTATTTAAATGGAGCTACATTCTCTAAGGCCAAATGTTAAGCACGGTCTGTTCATCATCTCTACTTTTTACTCGGTCCATATTAGCGAACTTCTCTCCGCTAAAGTTTTGATTGCATCGTCTTGTTCCCCTTTTTTCGCAAAGTGATCGTCTTTCTCGACGCGTGCAAGACCTATTCTTTGAAATGGAGCTAAATTCTCTAAGGCCAAATGTTAAACACGGTCTGTTCATCATTTCTACTTTTTACTCGGTCCATATTAGCGAACTTCTCTCCGCTAAAGTGTTGATTGCATCGTCTTGTTCCCTTTTTTTCGCAAAGTGATCGTCTTTCTCGATGCGTGCAAGACCTATTTTTTAAATGGAGCTACATTCTCTAAGGCCAAATGTTAATCACGGTCTGTTCATCATCTCTACTTTTTACTCGGTCCATATTAGCGAACTTCTCTCCGGTAAAGATTTGATTGCATCGTCTTGTTCCCTTTTTTTCGCAAAGTGATCGTCTTTCTCGATGCGTGCAAGACCTATTTTTTAAATGGAGCTACATTCTCTAAGGCCAAATGTTAATCACGGTCTGTTCATCATCTCTACTTTTTACTCGGTCCATATTAGCGAACTTCTCTCCGGTAAAGATTTGATTGCATCGTCTTGTTCCCCTTTTTTCGCAAAGTGATCGTCTTTTTTCGCAGTGATCGTCTTTTTTCGCAAAGTGATCGTCTTTCTCGATGCGTGCAAGACCTATTTTTTTAAATGGAGCTACATTCTCTAAGTCCAAATGTTAATCACGGTCTGTTCATCATCTCTACTTTGCACTCGGTTCATATTAGCGAACTTCTCTCCGCTAAAGTTTTAATTGCATCGTCTTGTTCCCCTTTTTTCGCAAAGTGATCGTCTTTCTCGATGCGTGCAAGACCTATTCTTTGCAATGGAGCTACATTCTCTAAGGCCAAATGTTAATCACGGTCTGTTCATCATCTCTACTTTTTACTCGGTCCATATTAGCGAACTTCTCTCCGCTAAAGTTTTGATTGCATCGTCTTGTTCCCCTTTTTTCGCAAAGTGATCGTCTTTCTCGACGCGTGCAAGACCTATTCTTTGAAATGGAGCTAAATTCTCTAAGGCCAAATGTTAAACACGGTCTGTTCATCATTTCTACTTTTTACTCGGTCCATATTAGCGAACTTCTCTCCGCTAAAGTGTTGATTGCATCGTCTTGTTCCCTTTTTTTCGCAAAGTGATCGTCTTTCTCGATGCGTGCAAGACCTATTTTTTAAATGGAGCTACATTCTCTAAGGCCAAATGTTAATCACGGTCTGTTCATCATCTCTACTTTTTACTCGGTCCATATTAGCGAACTTCTCTCCGGTAAAGATTTGATTGCATCGTCTTGTTCCCTTTTTTTCGCAAAGTGATCGTCTTTCTCGATGCGTGCAAGACCTATTTTTTAAATGGAGCTACATTCTCTAAGGCCAAATGTTAATCACGGTCTGTTCATCATCTCTACTTTTTACTCGGTCCATATTAGCGAACTTCTCTCCGGTAAAGATTTGATTGCATCGTCTTGTTCCCCTTTTTTCGCAAAGTGATCGTCTTTTTTCGCAAAGTGATCGTCTTTCTCGATGCGTGCAAGACCTATTTTTTTAAATGGAGCTACATTCTCTAAGTCCAAATGTTAATCACGGTCTGTTCATCATCTCTACTTTGCACTCGGTTCATATTAGCGAACTTCTCTCCGCTAAAGTTTTAATTGCATCGTCTTGTTCCCCTTTTTTCGCAAAGTGATCGTCTTTCTCGATGCGTGCAAGACCTATTCTTTGCAATGGAGCTACATTCTCTAAGGCCAAATGTTAATCACGGTCTGTTCATCATCTCTACTTTGTACTCGGTTCATATTAGCGAACTTCTCTCCGCTAAAGTTTTGATTGCATCGTCTTGTTCCCCTTTTTTCGCAAAGTGATCGTCTTTCTCGATGCGTGCAAGACCTATTCTTTGAAATGGAGCTACATTCTCTAAGGCCAAATGTTAAACACGGTCTGTTCATCATTTCTACTTTTTACTCGGTCCATATTAGCGAACTTCTCTCCGCTAAAGTGTTGATTGCATCGTCTTGTTCCCCTTTTTTCGCAAAGTGATCGTCTTTCTCGATGCGTGCAAGACCTATTCTTTGCAATGGAGCTACATTCTCTAAGGCAAAATGTTAAGCACGGTCTGTTCATCATCTCTACTTTTTACTCGGTCCATATTAGCGAACTTCTCTCCGGTAAAGTTTTGATTGCATCGTCTTGTTCCCTTTTTTTCGCAAAGTGATCGTCTTTCTCGATGCGTGCAAGAACTATTTTTTAAATGGAGCTACATTCTCTAAGGCCAAATGTTAATCACGGTCTGTTCATCATCTCTACTTTTTACTCGGTCCATATTAGCGAACTTCTCTCCCGTAAAGATTTGATTGCATCGTCTTGTTCCCCTTTTTTCGCAAAGTGATCGTCTTTTTTCGCAAAGTGATCGTCTTTCTCGATGCGTGCAAGAACTATTTTTTAAATGGAGCTACATTCTCTAAGGCCAAATGTTAATCACGGTCTGTTCATCATCTCTACTTTTTACTCGGTCCATATTAGCGAACTTCTCTCCCGTAAAGATTTGATTGCATCGTCTTGTTCCCCTTTTTTCGCAAAGTGATCGTCTTTCTCGATGCGTGCAAGACCTATTTTTTTAAAAATGGAGCTACATTCTCTAAGGCCAAATGTTAAGCACGGTCTGTTCATCATCTCTACTTTTTACTCGGTCCATATTAGCGAACTTCTCTCCGCTAAAGTTTTGTTTGCATCGTCTTGATCCCCTTTTTTCGCAAAGAGATCGTCTTACTCGATGCGTGCAAGACCTATTTTTTAAATGGAGCTACATTCTCTAAGGCCAAATGTTAATCACGGTCTGTTCATCATCTCTACTTTTTACTCGGTCCATATTAGCGAACTTCTCTCCCGTAAAGATTTGATTGCATCGTCTTGTTCCCCTTTTTTCGCAAAGTGATCGTCTTTCTCGATGCGTGCAAGACCTATTCTTTGCAATGGAGCTACATTCTCTAAGGCCAAATGTTAAGCACGGTCCGTTCATCATCTCTACTTTTTACTCGGTCCATATTAGCGAACTTCTCTCCGGTAAAGTTTTGATTGCATCGTCTTGTTCCCTTTTTTCGCAAAGTGATCGTCTTTTTTCGCAAAGTGATCGTCTTTCTCGATGCGTGCAAGACCTATTTTTTTTAAAAATGGAGCTACATTCTCTAAGGCCAAATGTTAAGCACGGTCTGTTCATCATCTCTACTTTTTACTCGGTCCATATTAGCGAACTTCTCTCCGCTAAAGTTTTGTTTGCATCGTCTTGATCCCCTTTTTTCGCAAAGAGATCGTCTTACTCGATGCGTGCAAGACCTATTTTTTAAATGGAGCTAAATTCTCTAAGGCCAAATGTTAAACACGGTCTGTTCATCATTTCTACTTTTTACTCGGTCCATATTAGCGAACTTCTCTCCGGTAAAGATTTGATTGCATCGTCTTGTTCCCCTTTTTTCGCAAAGTGATCGTCTTACTCGATGCGTGCAAGACCTATTTTTTAAATGGAGCTATATTCTCTAAGGCCAAATGTTAAGCACGGTCTGTTCATCATCTCTACTTTTTACTCGGTCCATATTAGCGAACTTCTCTCCGCTAAAGTTTTGATTGCATCGTCTTGTTCCCTTTTTTTCGCAAAGTGATCGTCTTTCTCGATGCGTGCAAGACCTATTTTTTAAATGGAGCTACATTCTCTAAGGCCAAATGTTAATCACGGTCTGTTCATCATCTCTACTTTTTACTCGGTCCATATTAGCGAACTTCTCTCCGGTAAAGATTTGATTGCATCGTCTTGTTCCCCTTTTTTCGCAAAGTGATCGTCTTTCTCGACGCGTGCAAGACCTATTCTTTGAAATGGAGCTAAATTCTCTAAGGCCAAATGTTAAACACGGTCTGTTCATCATTTCTACTTTTTACTCGGTCCATATTAGCGAACTTCTCTCCGCTAAAGTGTTGATTGCATCGTCTTGTTCCCTTTTTTTCGCAAAGTGATCGTCTTTCTCGATGCGTGCAAGACCTATTTTTTAAATGGAGCTACATTCTCTAAGGCCAAATGTTAATCACGGTCTGTTCATCATCTCTACTTTTTACTCGGTCCATATTAGCGAACTTCTCTCCGGTAAAGATTTGATTGCATCGTCTTGTTCCCTTTTTTTCGCAAAGTGATCGTCTTTCTCGATGCGTGCAAGACCTATTTTTTAAATGGAGCTACATTCTCTAAGGCCAAATGTTAATCACGGTCTGTTCATCATCTCTACTTTTTACTCGGTCCATATTAGCGAACTTCTCTCCGGTAAAGATTTGATTGCATCGTCTTGTTCCCCTTTTTTCGCAAAGTGATCGTCTTTTTTCGCAAAGTGATCGTCTTTCTCGATGCGTGCAAGACCTATTTTTTTAAATGGAGCTACATTCTCTAAGTCCAAATGTTAATCACGGTCTGTTCATCATCTCTACTTTGTACTCGGTTCATATTAGCGAACTTCTCTCCGCTAAAGTTTTAATTGCATCGTCTTGTTCCCCTTTTTTCGCAAAGTGATCGTCTTTCTCGATGCGTGCAAGACCTATTCTTTGCAATGGAGCTACATTCTCTAAGGCCAAATGTTAATCACGGTCTGTTCATCATCTCTACTTTGTACTCGGTTCATATTAGCGAACTTCTCTCCGCTAAAGTTTTGATTGCATCGTCTTGTTCCCCTTTTTTCGCAAAGTGATCGTCTTTCTCGATGCGTGCAAGACCTATTCTTTGAAATGGAGCTACATTCTCTAAGGCCAAATGTTAAACACGGTCTGTTCATCATTTCTACTTTTTACTCGGTCCATATTAGCGAACTTCTCTCCGCTAAAGTGTTGATTGCATCGTCTTGTTCCCCTTTTTTCGCAAAGTGATCGTCTTTCTCGATGCGTGCAAGACCTATTCTTTGCAATGGAGCTACATTCTCTAAGGCAAAATGTTAAGCACGGTCTGTTCATCATCTCTACTTTTTACTCGGTCCATATTAGCGAACTTCTCTCCGGTAAAGTTTTGATTGCATCGTCTTGTTCCCTTTTTTTCGCAAAGTGATCGTCTTTCTCGATGCGTGCAAGAACTATTTTTTAAATGGAGCTACATTCTGTAAGGCCAAATGTTAATCACGGTCTGTTCATCATCTCTACTTTTTACTCGGTCCATATTAGCGAACTTCTCTCCCGTAAAGATTTGATTGCATCGTCTTGTTCCCCTTTTTTCGCAAAGTGATCGTCTTTTTTCGCAAAGTGATCGTCTTTCTCGATGCGTGCAAGAACTATTTTTTAAATGGAGCTACATTCTCTAAGGCCAAATGTTAATCACGGTCTGTTCATCATCTCTACTTTTTACTCGGTCCATATTAGCGAACTTCTCTCCCGTAAAGATTTGATTGCATCGTCTTGTTCCCCTTTTTTCGCAAAGTGATCGTCTTTCTCGATGCGTGCAAGACCTATTTTTTAAAAAATGGAGCTACATTCTCTAAGGCCAAATGTTAAGCACGGTCTGTTCTTCATCTCTACTTTTTACTCGGTCCATATTAGCGAACTTCTCTCCCGTAAAGATTTGATTGCATCGTCTTGTTCCCCTTTTTTCGCAGTGATCGTCTTTCTCGATGCGTGCAAGACCTATTTTTTAAAAATGGAGCTACATTCTCTAAGGCCAAATGTTAAGCACGGTCTGTTCATCATCTCTACTTTGTACTCGGTTCATATTAGCGAACTTCTCTCCGCTAAAGTTTTGATTGCATCGTCTTGTTCCCTTTTTTTCGCAAAGTGATCGTCTTTCTCGATGCGTGCAAGACCTATTCTTTGAAATGGAGCTAAATTCTCTAAGGCCAAATGTTAAACACGGTCTGTTCATCATTTCTACTTTTTACTCGGTCCATATTAGCGAACTTCTCTCCGCTAAAGTGTTGATTGCATCGTCTTGTTCCCTTTTTTTTCGCAAAGTGATCGTCTTTCTCGATGCGTGCAAGACCTATTTTTTAAATGGAGCTACATTTTCTAAGGCCAAATGTTAATCACGGTCTGTTCATCATCTCTACTTTTTACTCGGTCCATATTAGCGAACTTCTCTCCGGTAAAGATTTGATTGCATCGTCTTGTTCCCCTTTTTTCGCAAAGTGATCGTCATTTTTCGCAAAGTGATCGTCTTTCTCGATGCGTGCAAGACATATTCTTCGAAATGGAGCTACATTCTCTAAGGCCAAATGTTAAGCACGGTCTGTTCATCATCTCTACTTTTTACTCGGTCCATATTAGCGAACTTCTCTCCGCTAAAGTTTTGATTGCATCGTCTTGTTCCCCTTTTTTCGCAAAGTGATCGTCTTTCTCGATGCGTGCAAGACATATTCTTCGAAATGGAGCTACATTCTCTAAGGCCAAATGTTAAGCACGGTCTGTTCATCATCTCTACTTTTTACTCGGTCCATATTAGCGAACTTTTCTCCGCTAAAGTTTTGATTGCATCGTCTTGTTGCCCTTTTTTCGCAAAGTGGTCGTCTTTCTCGATGCGTGCAAGACATATTCTTCGAAATGGAGCTACATTCTCTAAGGCCAAATGTTAAGCACGGTCTGTTCTTCATCTCTACTTTTTACTCGGTCCATATTAGCGAACTTCTCTCCGCTAAAGTTTTGATTGCAATTCTTGTTCCCCTATTTTCACAAAGAGATCGTCTTACTCGATGCGTGCAAGACATATTCTTTGAAATGGAGCTACATTCTCTAAGGCCAAATGTTAAGCACGGTTTGTTCATCATCTCTACTTTTTACTCGGTCCATATTAGCGAACTTTTTTCCGCTAAAGTTTTGATTGCATCGTCTTGTCCCCTTTTTTTCGCAAAGTGATCGTCTTTCTCGATGCGTGCAAGACCTATTTTTTTAAATGGAGCTACATTCTCTAAGGTCAAATGTTAAGCACAGTCTGTTCATCATCTCTACTTTTTACTCGGTCCATATTAGCGAACTTCTCTCCGCTAAAGTTTTGATTGCATCGTCTTGTTCCCCTTTTTTCGCAAAGTGATCGTCTTTCTCGATGCGTGCAAGACATATTCTTTGAAATGGAGCTACGTTCTCTAAGGCCAAATGTTAAGCACGGTCTGTTCATCATCTCTACTTTTTACTCGGTCCATATTAGCGAACTTCTCTCCGCTAAAGTTTTGATTGCATCGTCTTGTTCCCCTTTTTTCGCAAAGTTATCGTCTTTCTCGATGCGTGCAAGACCTATTTTTTTAAATGAAGCTACATTCTCTAAGGCCAAATGTTAATCACGGTCTGTTCATCATCTCTACTTTGTACTCGGTTCATATTAGCGAACTTCTCTCCGCTAAAGTTTTGATTGCATCGTCTTGTTCCCTTTTTTTCGCAAAGTGATCGTCTTTCTCGATGCGTGCAAGACCTATTCTTTGAAATGGAGCTAAATTCTCTAAGGCCAAATGTTAAACACGGTCTGTTCATCATTTCTACTTTTTACTCGGTCCATATTAGCGAACTTCTCTCCGCTAAAGTGTTGATTGCATCGTCTTGTTCCCTTTTTTTTCGCAAAGTGATCGTCTTTCTCGATGCGTGCAAGACCTATTTTTTAAATGGAGCTACATTCTCTAAGGCCAAATGTTAATCACGGTCTGTTCATCATCTCTACTTTTTACTCGGTCCATATTAGCGAACTTCTCTCCGGTAAAGATTTGATTGCATCGTCTTGTTCCCCTTTTTTCGCAAAGTGATCGTCTTTTTTCGCAAAGTGATCGTCTTTCTCGATGCGTGCAAGACATATTCTTCGAAATGGAGCTACATTCTCTAAGGCCAAATGTTAAGCACGGTCTGTTCATCATCTCTACTTTTTACTCGGTCCATATTAGCGAACTTCTCTCCGCTAAAGTTTTGATTGCATCGTCTTGTTCCCCTTTTTTCGCAAAGTGATCGTCTTTCTCGATGCGTGCAAGACATATTCTTCGAAATGGAGCTACATTCTCTAAGGCCAAATGTTAAGCACGGTCTGTTCATCATCTCTACTTTTTACTCGGTCCATATTAGCGAACTTTTCTCCGCTAAAGTTTTGATTGCATCGTCTTGTTGCCCTTTTTTCGCAAAGTGGTCGTCTTTCTCGATGCGTGCAAGACATATTCTTCGAAATGGAGCTACATTCTCTAAGGCCAAATGTTAAGCACGGTCTGTTCTTCATCTCTACTTTTTACTCGGTCCATATTAGCGAACTTCTCTCCGCTAAAGTTTTGATTGCAATTCTTGTTCCCCTATTTTCACAAAGAGATCGTCTTACTCGATGCGTGCAAGACATATTCTTTGAAATGGAGCTACATTCTCTAAGGCCAAATGTTAAGCACGGTTTGTTCATCATCTCTACTTTTTACTCGGTCCATATTAGCGAACTTTTTTCCGCTAGAGTTTTGATTGCATCGTCTTGTCCCCTTTTTTTCGCAAAGTGATCGTCTTTCTCGATGCGTGCAAGACCTATTTTTTTTAATGGAGCTACATTCTCTAAGGTCAAATGTTAAGCACAGTCTGTTCATCATCTCTACTTTTTACTCGGTCCATATTAGCGAACTTCTCTCCGCTAAAGTTTTGATTGCATCGTCTTGTTCCCCTTTTTTCGCAAAGTGATCGTCTTTCTCGATGCGTGCAAGACCTATTTTTTTAAATGGAGCTACATTCTCTAAGGCCAAATGTTAATCACGGTCTGTTCATCATCTCTACTTTGTACTCGGTTCATATTAGCGAACTTCTCTCCGCTAAAGTTTGATTGCATCGTCCTGTTCCCCTTTTTTCGCAAAGTGATCGTCTTTCTCGATGCGTGCAAGACATATTCTTTGAAATGGAGCTTCATTCTCTAAGGCCAAATGTTAAGCACGGTCTGTTCATCATCTCTACTTTTTACTCGGTCCATATTAGCGAACTTCTCTCCGCTAAAGTTTTGATCGCATCGTCTTGTTCCCCTTTTTTCGCAAAGTTATCGTCTTTCTCGATGCGTGCAAGGCATATTCTTTGAAATGGAGCTACATCCTCTAAGGTCAAATGTTAAGCACGGTCTGCTCATCATCTCTACTTTTTACTCGGTCCATATTAGCGAACTTCTCTCCGCTAAAGTTTTGATTGCATCGTCTTGTTCCCCTTTTTTCGCAAAGTGATCGTCTTTCTCGATGCGTGCAAGACCTATTTTTTAAATGGAGCTACATTCTCTAAGGCCAAATGTTAATCACGGTCTGTTCATCATCTCTACTTTTTACTCGGTCCATATTAGCGAACTTCTCTCCGGTAAAGATTTGATTGCATCGTCTTGTTCCCCTTTTTTCGCAAAGTGATCGTCTTTTTTCGCAAAGTGATCGTCTTTCTCGATGCGTGCAAGACATATTCTTCGAAATGGAGCTACATTCTCTAAGGCCAAATGTTAAGCACGGTCTGTTCATCATCTCTACTTTTTACTCGGTCCATATTAGCGAACTTCTCTCCGCTAAAGTTTTGATTGCATCGTCTTGTTCCCCTTTTTTCGCAAAGTGATCGTCTTTCTCGATGCGTGCAAGACATATTCTTCGAAATGGAGCTACATTCTCTAAGGCCAAATGTTAAGCACGGTCTGTTCATCATCTCTACTTTTTACACGGTCCATATTAGCGAACTTTTCTCCGCTAAAGTTTTGATTGCATCGTCTTGTTGCCCTTTTTTCGCAAAGTGATCGTCTTTCTCGATGCGTGCAAGACATATTCTTCGAAATGGAGCTACATTCTCTAAGGCCAAATGTTAAGCACGGTCTGTTCTTCATCTCTACTTTTTACTCGGTCCATATTAGCGAACTTCTCTCCGCTAAAGTTTTGATTGCATCGTCTTGTTCCCCTATTTTCACAAAGAGATCGTCTTACTCGATGCGTGCAAGACATATTCTTTGAAATGGAGCTACATTCTCTAAGGCCAAATGTTAAGCACGGTTTGTTCATCATCTCTACTTTTTACTCGGTCCATATTAGCGAACTTTATTCCGCTAAAGTTTTGATTGCATCGTCTTGTCCCCTTTTTTTCGCAAAGTGATCGTCTTTCTCGATGCGTGCAAGACCTATTTTTTTAAATTTAGCTACATTCTCTAAGGTCAAATGTTAAGCACAGTCTGTTCATCATCTCTACTTTTTACTCGGTCCATATTAGCGAACTTCTCTCCGCTAAAGTTTTGATTGCATCGTCTTGTTCCCCTTTTTTCGCAAAGTGATCGTCTTTCTCGATGCGTGCAAGACATATTCTTTGAAATGGAGCTACGTTCTCTAAGGCCAAATGTTAAGCACGGTCTGTTCATCATCTCTACTTTTTACTCGGTCCATATTAGCGAACTTCTCTCCGCTAAAGTTTTGATTGCATCGTCTTGTTCCCCTTTTTTCGCAAAGTTATCGTCTTTCTCGATGCGTGCAAGACCTATTTTTTTAAATGGAGCTACATTCTCTAAGGCCAAATGTTAATCACGGTCTGTTCATCATCTCTACTTTGTACTCGGTTCATATTAGCGAACTTCTCTCCGCTAAAGTTTGATTGCATCGTCCTGTTCCCCTTTTTTCGCAAAGTGATCGTCTTTCTCGATGCGTGCAAGACATATTCTTTGAAATGGAGCTTCATTCTCTAAGGCCAAATGTTAAGCACGGTCTGTTCATCATCTCTACTTTTTACTCGGTCCATATTAGCGAACTTCTCTCCGCTAAAGTTTTGATCGCATCGTCTTGTTCCCCTTTTTTCGCAAAGTTATCGTCTTTCTCGATGCGTGCAAGGCATATTCTTTGAAATGGAGCTACATCCTCTAAGGTCAAATGTTAAGCACGGTCTGCTCATCATCTCTACTTTTTACTCGGTCCATATTAGCGAACTTCTCTCCGCTAAAGTTTTGATTGCATCGTCTTGTTCCCCTTTTTTCGCAAAGTGATCGTATTTCTCGATGCGTGCAAGACATATTCTTCGAAATGGAGCTACATTCTCTAAGGCCAAATGTTAAGCACGGTCTGTTCATCATCTCTACTTTTTACTCGGTCCATATTAGCGAACTTTTCTCCGCTAAAGTTTTGATTGCATCGTCTTGTTGCCCTTTTTTCGCAAAGTGATCGTCTTTCTCGATGCGTGCAAGACATATTCTTCGAAATGGAGCTACATTCTCTAAGGCCAAATGTTAAGCACGGTCTGTTCTTCATCTCTACTTTTTACTCGGTCCATATTAGCGAACTTCTCTCCGCTAAAGTTTTGATTGCATCGTCTTGTTCCCCTATTTTCACAAAGAGATCGTCTTACTCGATGCGTGCAAGACATATTCTTTGAAATGGAGCTACATTCTCTAAGGCCAAATGTTAAGCACGGTTTGTTCATCATCTCTACTTTTTACTCGGTCCATATTAGCGAACTTTTTTCCGCTAAAGTTTTGATTGCATCGTCTTGTCCCCTTTTTTTCGCAAAGTGATCGTCTTTCTCGATGCGTGCAAGACCTATTTTTTTAAATGGAGCTACATTCTCTAAGGTCAAATGTTAAGCACAGTCTGTTCATCATCTCTACTTTTTACTCGGTCCATATTAGCGAACTTCTCTCCGGTAAAGATTTGATTGCATCGTCTTGTTCCCCTTTTTTCGCAAAGTGATCGTCATTTTTCGCAAAGTGATCGTCTTTCTCGATGCGTGCAAGACATATTCTTCGAAATGGAGCTACATTCTCTAAGGCCAAATGTTAAGCACGGTCTGTTCATCATCTCTACTTTTTACTCGGTCCATATTAGCGAACTTCTCTCCGCTAAAGTTTTGATTGCATCGTCTTGTTCCCCTTTTTTCGCAAAGTGATCGTCTTTCTCGATGCGTGCAAGACATATTCTTCGAAATGGAGCTACATTCTCTAAGGCCAAATGTTAAGCACGGTCTGTTCATCATCTCTACTTTTTACTCGGTCCATATTAGCGAACTTTTCTCCGCTAAAGTTTTGATTGCATCGTCTTGTTGCCCTTTTTTCGCAAAGTGGTCGTCTTTCTCGATGCGTGCAAGACATATTCTTCGAAATGGAGCTACATTCTCTAAGGCCAAATGTTAAGCACGGTCTGTTCTTCATCTCTACTTTTTACTCGGTCCATATTAGCGAACTTCTCTCCGCTAAAGTTTTGATTGCAATTCTTGTTCCCCTATTTTCACAAAGAGATCGTCTTACTCGATGCGTGCAAGACATATTCTTTGAAATGGAGCTACATTCTCTAAGGCCAAATGTTAAGCACGGTTTGTTCATCATCTCTACTTTTTACTCGGTCCATATTAGCGAACTTTTTTCCGCTAAAGTTTTGATTGCATCGTCTTGTCCCCTTTTTTTCGCAAAGTGATCGTCTTTCTCGATGCGTGCAAGACCTATTTTTTTAAATGGAGCTACATTCTCTAAGGTCAAATGTTAAGCACAGTCTGTTCATCATCTCTACTTTTTACTCGGTCCATATTAGCGAACTTCTCTCCGCTAAAGTTTTGATTGCATCGTCTTGTTGCCCTTTTTTCGCAAAGTGGTCGTCTTTCTCGATGCGTGCAAGACATATTCTTCGAAATGGAGCTACATTCTCTAAGGCCAAATGTTAAGCACGGTCTGTTCTTCATCTCTACTTTTTACTCGGTCCATATTAGCGAACTTCTCTCCGCTAAAGTTTTGATTGCAATTCTTGTTCCCCTATTTTCACAAAGAGATCGTCTTACTCGATGCGTGCAAGACATATTCTTTGAAATGGAGCTACATTCTCTAAGGCCAAATGTTAAGCACGGTTTGTTCATCATCTCTACTTTTTACTCGGTCCATATTAGCGAACTTTTTTCCGCTAAAGTTTTGATTGCATCGTCTTGTCCCCTTTTTTTCGCAAAGTGATCGTCTTTCTCGATGCGTGCAAGACCTATTTTTTTAAATGGAGCTACATTCTCTAAGGTCAAATGTTAAGCACAGTCTGTTCATCATCTCTACTTTTTACTCGGTCCATATTAGCGAACTTCTCTCCGCTAAAGTTTTGATTGCATCGTCTTGTTCCCCTTTTTTCGCAAAGTGATCGTCTTTCTCGATGCGTGCAAGACATATTCTTTGAAATGGAGCTACGTTCTCTAAGGCCAAATGTTAAGCACGGTCTGTTCATCATCTCTACTTTTTACTCGGTCCATATTAGCGAACTTCTCTCCGCTAAAGTTTTGATTGCATCGTCTTGTTCCCCTTTTTTCGCAAAGTTATCGTCTTTCTCGATGCGTGCAAGACCTATTTTTTTAAATGAAGCTACATTCTCTAAGGCCAAATGTTAATCACGGTCTGTTCATCATCTCTACTTTGTACTCGGTTCATATTAGCGAACTTCTCTCCGCTAAAGTTTTGATTGCATCGTCTTGTTCCCTTTTTTTCGCAAAGTGATCGTCTTTCTCGATGCGTGCAAGACCTATTCTTTGAAATGGAGCTAAATTCTCTAAGGCCAAATGTTAAACACGGTCTGTTCATCATTTCTACTTTTTACTCGGTCCATATTAGCGAACTTCTCTCCGCTAAAGTGTTGATTGCATCGTCTTGTTCCCTTTTTTTTCGCAAAGTGATCGTCTTTCTCGATGCGTGCAAGACCTATTTTTTAAATGGAGCTACATTCTCTAAGGCCAAATGTTAATCACGGTCTGTTCATCATCTCTACTTTTTACTCGGTCCATATTAGCGAACTTCTCTCCGGTAAAGATTTGATTGCATCGTCTTGTTCCCCTTTTTTCGCAAAGTGATCGTCTTTTTTCGCAAAGTGATCGTCTTTCTCGATGCGTGCAAGACATATTCTTCGAAATGGAGCTACATTCTCTAAGGCCAAATGTTAAGCACGGTCTGTTCATCATCTCTACTTTTTACTCGGTCCATATTAGCGAACTTCTCTCCGCTAAAGTTTTGATTGCATCGTCTTGTTCCCCTTTTTTCGCAAAGTGATCGTCTTTCTCGATGCGTGCAAGACATATTCTTCGAAATGGAGCTACATTCTCTAAGGCCAAATGTTAAGCACGGTCTGTTCATCATCTCTACTTTTTACTCGGTCCATATTAGCGAACTTCTCTCCGCTAAAGTTTTGATCGCATCGTCTTGTTCCCCTTTTTTCGCAAAGTTATCGTCTTTCTCGATGCGTGCAAGGCATATTCTTTGAAATGGAGCTACATCCTCTAAGGTCAAATGTTAAGCACGGTCTGCTCATCATCTCTACTTTTTACTCGGTCCATATTAGCGAACTTCTCTCCGCTAAAGTTTTGATTGCATCGTCTTGTCCCCTTTTTTTCGCAAAGTGATCGTCTTTCTCGATGCGTGCAAGACCTATTTTTTTTAATGGAGCTACATTCTCTAAGGTCAAATGTTAAGCACAGTCTGTTCATCATCTCTACTTTTTACTCGGTCCATATTAGCGAACTTCTCTCCGCTAAAGTTTTGATTGCATCGTCTTGTTCCCCTTTTTTCGCAAAGTGATCGTCTTTCTCGATGCGTGCAAGACCTATTTTTTTAAATGGAGCTACATTCTCTAAGGCCAAATGTTAATCACGGTCTGTTCATCATCTCTACTTTGTACTCGGTTCATATTAGCGAACTTCTCTCCGCTAAAGTTTGATTGCATCGTCCTGTTCCCCTTTTTTCGCAAAGTGATCGTCTTTCTCGATGCGTGCAAGACATATTCTTTGAAATGGAGCTTCATTCTCTAAGGCCAAATGTTAAGCACGGTCTGTTCATCATCTCTACTTTTTACTCGGTCCATATTAGCGAACTTCTCTCCGCTAAAGTTTTGATCGCATCGTCTTGTTCCCCTTTTTTCGCAAAGTTATCGTCTTTCTCGATGCGTGCAAGGCATATTCTTTGAAATGGAGCTACATCCTCTAAGGTCAAATGTTAAGCACGGTCTGCTCATCATCTCTACTTTTTACTCGGTCCATATTAGCGAACTTCTCTCCGCTAAAGTTTTGATTGCATCGTCTTGTTCCCCTTTTTTCGCAAAGTGATCGTCTTTCTCGATGCGTGCAAGACCTATTTTTTAAATGGAGCTACATTCTCTAAGGCCAAATGTTAATCACGGTCTGTTCATCATCTCTACTTTTTACTCGGTCCATATTAGCGAACTTCTCTCCGGTAAAGATTTGATTGCATCGTCTTGTTCCCCTTTTTTCGCAAAGTGATCGTCTTTTTTCGCAAAGTGATCGTCTTTCTCGATGCGTGCAAGACATATTCTTCGAAATGGAGCTACATTCTCTAAGGCCAAATGTTAAGCACGGTCTGTTCATCATCTCTACTTTTTACTCGGTCCATATTAGCGAACTTCTCTCCGCTAAAGTTTTGATTGCATCGTCTTGTTCCCCTTTTTTCGCAAAGTGATCGTCTTTCTCGATGCGTGCAAGACATATTCTTCGAAATGGAGCTACATTCTCTAAGGCCAAATGTTAAGCACGGTCTGTTCATCATCTCTACTTTTTACTCGGTCCATATTAGCGAACTTTTCTCCGCTAAAGTTTTGATTGCATCGTCTTGTTGCCCTTTTTTCGCAAAGTGATCGTCTTTCTCGATGCGTGCAAGACATATTCTTCGAAATGGAGCTACATTCTCTAAGGCCAAATGTTAAGCACGGTCTGTTCTTCATCTCTACTTTTTACTCGGTCCATATTAGCGAACTTCTCTCCGCTAAAGTTTTGATTGCATCGTCTTGTTCCCCTATTTTCACAAAGAGATCGTCTTACTCGATGCGTGCAAGACATATTCTTTGAAATGGAGCTACATTCTCTAAGGCCAAATGTTAAGCACGGTTTGTTCATCATCTCTACTTTTTACTCGGTCCATATTAGCGAACTTTTTTCCGCTAAAGTTTTGATTGCATCGTCTTGTCCCCTTTTTTTCGCAAAGTGATCGTCTTTCTCGATGCGTGCAAGACCTATTTTTTTAAATGGAGCTACATTCTCTAAGGTCAAATGTTAAGCACAGTCTGTTCATCATCTCTACTTTTTACTCGGTCCATATTAGCGAACTTCTCTCCGCTAAAGTTTTGATTGCATCGTCTTGTTCCCCTTTTTTCGCAAAGTGATCGTCTTTCTCGATGCGTGCAAGACATATTCTTTGAAATGGAGCTACGTTCTCTAAGGCCAAATGTTAAGCACGGTCTGTTCATCATCTCTACTTTTTACTCGGTCCATATTAGCGAACTTCTCTCCGCTAAAGTTTTGATTGCATCGTCTTGTTCCCCTTTTTTCGCAAAGTTATCGTCTTTCTCGATGCGTGCAAGACCTATTTTTTTAAATGGAGCTACATTCTCTAAGGCCAAATGTTAATCACGGTCTGTTCATCATCTCTACTTTGTACTCGGTTCATATTAGCGAACTTCTCTCCGCTAAAGTTTGATTGCATCGTCCTGTTCCCCTTTTTTCGCAAAGTGATCGTCTTTCTCGATGCGTGCAAGACATATTCTTTGAAATGGAGCTTCATTCTCTAAGGCCAAATGTTAAGCACGGTCTGTTCATCATCTCTACTTTTTACTCGGTCCATATTAGCGAACTTCTCTCCGCTAAAGTTTTGATCGCATCGTCTTGTTCCCCTTTTTTCGCAAAGTTATCGTCTTTCTCGATGCGTGCAAGGCATATTCTTTGAAATGGAGCTATATCCTCTAAGGTCAAATGTTAAGCACGGTCTGCTCATCATCTCTACTTTTTACTCGGTCCATATTAGCGAACTTCTCTCCGCTAAAGTTTTGATTGCATCGTCTTGTTCCCCTTTTTTCGCAAAGTGATCGTATTTCTCGATGCGTGCAAGACATATTCTTCGAAATGGAGCTACATTCTCTAAGGCCAAATGTTAAGCACGGTCTGTTCATCATCTCTACTTTTTACTCGGTCCATATTAGCGAACTTTTCTCCGCTAAAGTTTTGATTGCATCGTCTTGTTGCCCTTTTTTCGCAAAGTGATCGTCTTTCTCGATGCGTGCAAGACATATTCTTCGAAATGGAGCTACATTCTCTAAGGCCAAATGTTAAGCACGGTCTGTTCTTCATCTCTACTTTTTACTCGGTCCATATTAGCGAACTTCTCTCCGCTAAAGTTTTGATTGCATCGTCTTGTTCCCCTATTTTCACAAAGAGATCGTCTTACTCGATGCGTGCAAGACATATTCTTTGAAATGGAGCTACATTCTCTAAGGCCAAATGTTAAGCACGGTTTGTTCATCATCTCTACTTTTTACTCGGTCCATATTAGCGAACTTTTTTCCGCTAAAGTTTTGATTGCATCGTCTTGTCCCCTTTTTTTCGCAAAGTGATCGTCTTTCTCGATGCGTGCAAGACCTATTTTTTTAAATGGAGCTACATTCTCTAAGGTCAAATGTTAAGCACAGTCTGTTCATCATCTCTACTTTTTACTCGGTCCATATTAGCGAACTTCTCTCCGCTAAAGTTTTGATTGCATCGTCTTGTTCCCCTTTTTTCGCAAAGTGATCGTCTTTCTCGATGCGTGCAAGACATATTCTTTGAAATGGAGCTACGTTCTCTAAGGCCAAATGTTAAGCACGGTCTGTTCATCATCTCTACTTTTTACTCGGTCCATATTAGCGAACTTCTCTCCGCTAAAGTTTTGATTGCATCGTCTTGTTCCCCTTTTTTCGCAAAGTTATCGTCTTTCTCGATGCGTGCAAGACCTATTTTTTTAAATGGAGCTACATTCTCTAAGGCCAAATGTTAATCACGGTCTGTTCATCATCTCTACTTTGTACTCGGTTCATATTAGCGAACTTCTCTCCGCTAAAGTTTGATTGCATCGTCCTGTTCCCCTTTTTTCGCAAAGTGATCGTCTTTCTCGATGCGTGCAAGACATATTCTTTGAAATGGAGCTTCATTCTCTAAGGCCAAATGTTAAGCACGGTCTGTTCATCATCTCTACTTTTTACTCGGTCCATATTAGCGAACTTCTCTCCGCTAAAGTTTTGATCGCATCGTCTTGTTCCCCTTTTTTCGCAAAGTTATCGTCTTTCTCGATGCGTGCAAGGCATATTCTTTGAAATGGAGCTACATCCTCTAAGGTCAAATGTTAAGCACGGTCTGCTCATCATCTCTACTTTTTACTCGGTCCATATTAGCGAATTTCTCTCCGCTAAAGTTTTGATTGCATCGTCTTGTTCCCCTTTTTTCGCAAAGTGATCGTATTTCTCGATGCGTGCAAGACATATTCTTTGAAATGGAGCTTCATTCTCTAAGGCCAAATGTTAAGCACGGTCTGTTCATCATCTCTACTTTTTACTCGGTCCATATTAGCGAACTTCTCTCCGCTAAAGTTTTGATTGCATCGTCTTGTTCCCCTTTTTTCGCAAAGTTATCGTCTTTCTCGATGCGTGCAAGACCTATTTTTTTAAATGGAGCTACATTCTCTAAGGCCAAATGTTAATCACGGTCTGTTCATCATCTCTACTTTGTACTCGGTTCATATTAGCGAACTTCTCTCCGCTAAAGTTTTGATTGCATCGTCTTGTTCCCCTTTTTTCGCAAAGTGATCGTATTTCTCGATGCGTGCAAGACATATTCTTCGAAATGGCGCTACATTCTCTAAGGCCAAATGTTAAGCACGGTCTGTTCATCATCTCTACTTTTTACTCGGTCCATATTAGCGAACTTCTCTCCGCTAAAGTTTTGATTGCATCGTCTTGTTCCCCTTTTTTCGCAAAGTGATCGTCTTTCTCGATGCGTGCAAGACCTATTTTTTTAAATGGAGCTACATTCTCTAAGGCCAAATGTTAATCACGGTCTGTTCATCATCTCTACTTTGTACTCGGTTCATATTAGCGAACTTCTCTCCGCTAAAGTTTGATTGCATCGTCTTGTTCCCTTTTTTTCGCAAAGTGATCGTCTTTCTCGATGCGTGCAAGACATATTCTTTGAAATGGAGCTACATTCTCTAAGGCCAAATGTTAAGCACGGTCTGTTCATCATCTCTACTTTTTACTCGGTCCATATTAGCGAAATTTTTTACTATTTTACTCGGTCCACTTTGTGAAGAACGAGCAGTAGACAAAACATTCAAAAAATTGTCGACGACTGAAGTTCGCTGAATTGGACCCTGTAAAATGAAGATACGATAAACAGGCTGTGCTGATCATTTCCCCGCACAGAATGCAGCTCCATTTCAAGGAATACGCCTTGTACGCATCGAGAAAGTCGATCACTTTGTGAAGAACGAGCAGTAGACAAAACATTCAAAAAATTGTCGACGACTGAAGTTCGCTGAATTGGACCCTGTAAAAAGAAGAGATGATAAGCAGGCTGTACTGATCATTTCCCCGTACAGAATGCAGCTCTATTTCAAGGAATACGCCTTGTATGCATCGAGAAAGTCGATCACTTTGTGAAGAACGAGCAGTAGACAAAACTTTCAAAAAATTGTCGACGACTGAAGTTCGCTGATTTGGACCCTGTAAAAAGAAGATACGATAAACAGGCTGTGCTGATCATTTCCCCGCACAGAATGCAGCTCAATTTCAAGGAATACGCCTTGTACGCATCGAGAAAGTCGATCACTTTGTGAAGAACGAGCAGTAGACAAAACATTCAAAAAATTGTCGACGACTGAAGTTCGCTGAATTGGACCCTGTAAAAAGAAGAGATGATAAGCAGGCTGTACTGATCATTTCCCCGTACAGAATGCAGCTCTATTTCAAGGAATACGCCTTGTATGCATCGAGAAAGTCGATCACTTTGTGAAGAACGAGCAGTAGACAAAACTTTCAAAAAATTGTCGACGACTGAAGTTCGCTGATTTGGACCCTGTAAAAAGAAGATACGATAAACAGGCTGTGCTGATCATTTCCCCGCACAGAATGCAGCTCAATTTCAAGGAATACGCCTTGTACGCATCGAGAAAGTCGATCACTTTGTGAAGAACGAGCAGTAGACAAAACATTCAAAAAATTGTCGACGACTGAAGTTCGCTGATTTGGACCCTGTAAAAAGAAGATACGATAAACAGGCTGTGCTGATCATTTCCCCGCACAGAATGCAGCTCCATTTCAAGGAATACGCCTTGTACGCATCGAGAAAGTCGATCACTTTGTGAAGAACGAGCAGTAGACAAAACATTCAAAAAATTGTCGACGACTGAAGTTCGCTGATTTGGACCCTGTAAAAAGAAGATACGATAAACAGGCTGTGCTGATCATTTCCCCGCACAGAATGCAGCTCCATTTCAAGGAATACGCCTTGTACGCATCGAGAAAGTCGATCACTTTGTGAAGAACGAGCAGTAGACAAAACATTCAAAAAATTGTCGACGACTGAAGTTCGCTGAATTGGACCCTGTAAAAAGAAGATACGATAAACAGGCTGTGCTGATCATTTCCCCGCACAGAATGCAGCTCCATTTCAAGGAATACGCCTTGTACGCATCGAGAAAGTCGATCACTTTGTGAAGAACGAGCTGTAGACAAAACTTTCAAAAAATTGTCGACGACTAAAGTTCGCTCATTGTAAAAAGAAGAGATGATAAACAGGCTGTGTTGATCATTTCCCCGTACAGAATGCAGCTCCATTTCAAGGAATACGCCTTGTACGCATCGAGAAAGTCGATCACTTTGTGAAGAACGAGCAGTAGACAAAACTTTCAAAAAATTGTCGACGACTGAAGTTCGCTGATTTGGACCCTGTAAAAAGAAGATACGATAAACAGGCTGTGCTGATCATTTCCCCGCACAGAATGCAGCTCCATTTCAAGGAATACGCCTTGTACGCATCGAGAAAGTCAATCACTTTGTGAAGAACGAGCAGTAGACAAAACATTCAAAAAATTGTCGACGACTGAAGTTCGCTGATTTGGACCCTGTAAAAAGAATATAAGATAAACAGGCTGTGCTGATCATTTCCCCGCACAGAATGCAGCTCCATTTCAAGGAATACGCCTTGTACGCATCGAGAAAGTCGATCACTTTGTGAAGAACGAGCAGTAGACAAAACATTCAAAAAATTGTCGACGACTGAAGTTCGCTGATTTGAACCCTGTAAAAAGAAGATACGATAAACAGGCTGTGCTGATCATTTCCCCGCACAGAATGCAGCTCCATTTCAAGGAATACGCCTTGTACGCATCGAGAAAGTCGATCACTTTGTGAAGAACGAGCAGTAGACAAAACTTTCAAAAAATTGTCGACGACTGAAGTTCGCTGATTTGGACCCTGTAAAAAGAAGATACGATAAACAGGCTGTGCTGATCATTTCCCCGCACAGAATGCAGCTCCATTTCAAGGAATACGCCTTGTACGCATCGAGAAAGTCGATCACTTTGTGAAGAACGAGCAGTAGACAAAACATTCAAAAAATTGTCGACGACTGAAGTTCGCTGAATTGGACCCTGTAAAAAGAAGATACGATAAACAGGCTGTGCTGATCATTTCCCCGCACAGAATGCAGCTCCATTTCAAGGAATACGCCTTGTACGCATCGAGAAAGTCGATCACTTTGTGAAGAACGAGCAGTAGACAAAACATTCAAAAAATTGTCGACGACTGAAGTTCGCTGAATTGGACCCTGTAAAAAGAAGATACGATAAACAGGCTGTGCTGATCATTTCCCCGCACAGAATGCAGCTCCATTTCAAGGAATACGCCTTGTACGCATCGAGAAAGTCGATCACTTTGTGAAGAACGAGCAGTAGACAAAACATTCAAAAAATTGTCGACGACTGAAGTTCGCTGATTTGGACCCTGTAAAAAGAAGATACGATAAACAGGCTGTGCTGATCATTTCCCCGCACAGAATGCAGCTCCATTTCAAGGAATACGCCTTGTACGCATCGAGAAAGTCGATCACTTTGTGAAGAACGAGCAGTAGACAAAACATTCAAAAAATTGTCGACGACTGAAGTTCGCTGATTTGGACCCTGTAAAAAGAAGATACGATAAACAGGCTGTGCTGATCATTTCCCCGCACAGAATGCAGCTCCATTTCAAGGAATACGCCTTGTACGCATCGAGAAAGTCGATCACTTTGTGAAGAACGAGCAGTAGACAAAACATTCAAAAAATTGTCGACGACTGAAGTTCGCTGAATTGGACCCTGTAAAAAGAAGATACGATAAACAGGCTGTGCTGATCATTTCCCCGCACAGAATGCAGCTCCATTTCAAGGAATACGCCTTGTACGCATCGAGAAAGTCGATCACTTTGTGAAGAACGAGCTGTAGACAAAACTTTCAAAAAATTGTCGACGACTAAAGTTCGCTCATTGTAAAAAGAAGAGATGATAAACAGGCTGTGTTGATCATTTCCCCGTACAGAATGCAGCTCCATTTCAAGGAATACGCCTTGTACGCATCGAGAAAGTCGATCACTTTGTGAAGAACGAGCAGTAGACAAAACTTTCAAAAAATTGTCGACGACTGAAGTTCGCTGATTTGGACCCTGTAAAAAGAAGATACGATAAACAGGCTGTGCTGATCATTTCCCCGTACAGAATGCAGCTCCATTTCAAGGAATACATCTTGCACGCATCGAGAAAGTCGATCACTTTGTGAAGAACGAGCCGTAGACAAAACTTTCAAAAAATTGTCGACGACCGAAGTTCGCTGATTTGGACCCTGTAAAAAGAAGAGATGATAAGCAGGCTGTGCTGATCATTTCCCCGTACAGAATGCAGCTCTATTTCAAGGAATACGCCTTGTACGCATCGAGAAAGTCGATCACTTTGTGAAGAACGAGCAGTAGACAAAACTTTCAAAAAAATGTCGACGACTGAAGTTCGCTGATTTGGACCCTGTAAAAAGAAGATACGATAAACAGGCTGTGCTGATCATTTCCCCGCACAGAATGCAGTTCCATTTCAAGGAATACGCCTTGTACGCATCGAGAAAGTCGATCACTTTGTGAAGAACGAGCAGTAGACAAAACATTCAAAAAATTGTCGACGACTGAAGTTCGCTGATTTGGACCCTGTAAAAAGAATATAAGATAAACAGGCTGTGCTGATCATTTCCCCGCACAGAATGCAGCTCCATTTCAAGGAATACGCCTTGTACGCATCGAGAAAGTCGATCACTTTGTGAAGAACGAGCAGTAGACAAAACATTCAAAAAATTGTCGACGACTGAAGTTCGCTGATTTGGACCCTGTAAAAAGAAGATACGATAAACAGGCTGTGCTGATCATTTCCCCGCACAGAATGCAGCTCCATTTCAAGGAATACGCCTTGTACGCATCGAGAAAGTCGATCACTTTGTGAAGAACGAGCAGTAGACAAAACATTCAAAAAATTGTCGACGACTGAAGTTCGCTGAATTGGACCCTGTAAAAAGAAGATACGATAAACAGGCTGTGCTGATCATTTCCCCGCACAGAATGCAGCTCCATTTCAAGGAATACGCCTTGTACGCATCGAGAAAGTCGATCACTTTGTGAAGAACGAGCTGTAGACAAAACTTTCAAAAAATTGTCGACGACTAAAGTTCGCTCATTGTAAAAAGAAGAGATGATAAACAGGCTGTGTTGATCATTTCCCCGTACAGAATGCAGCTCCATTTCAAGGAATACATCTTGCACGCATCGAGAAAGTCGATCACTTTGTGAAGAACGAGCCGTAGACAAAACTTTCAAAAAATTGTCGACGACCGAAGTTCGCTGATTTGGACCCTGTAAAAAGAAGAGATGATAAGCAGGCTGTGCTGATCATTTCCCCGTACAGAATGCAGCTCTATTTCAAGGAATACGCCTTGTACGCATCGAGAAAGTCGATCACTTTGTGAAGAACGAGCAGTAGACAAAACTTTCAAAAAATTGTCGACGACTGAAGTTCGCTGATTTGGACCCTGTAAAAAGAAGATACGATAAACAGGCTGTGCTGATCATTTCCCCGCACAGAATGCAGTTCCATTTCAAGGAATACGCCTTGTACGCATCGAGAAAGTCGATCACTTTGTGAAGAACGAGCAGTAGACAAAACATTCAAAAAATTGTCGACGACTGAAGTTCGCTGATTTGGACCCTGTAAAAAGAATATAAGATAAACAGGCTGTGCTGATCATTTCCCCGCACAGAATGCAGCTCCATTTCAAGGAATACGCCTTGTACGCATCGAGAAAGTCGATCACTTTGTGAAGAACGAGCAGTAGACAAAACATTCAAAAAATTGTCGACGACTGAAGTTCGCTGATTTGGACCCTGTAAAAAGAAGATACGATAAACAGGCTGTGCTGATCATTTCCCCGCACAGAATGCAGCTCCATTTCAAGGAATACGCCTTGTACGCATCGAGAAAGTCGATCACTTTGTGAAGAACGAGCAGTAGACAAAACATTCAAAAAATTGTCGACGACTGAAGTTCGCTGAATTGGACCCTGTAAAAAGAAGATACGATAAACAGGCTGTGCTGATCATTTCCCCGCACAGAATGCAGCTCCATTTCAAGGAATACGCCTTGTACGCATCGAGAAAGTCGATCACTTTGTGAAGAACGAGCTGTAGACAAAACTTTCAAAAAATTGTCGACGACTAAAGTTCGCTCATTGTAAAAAGAAGAGATGATAAACAGGCTGTGTTGATCATTTCCCCGTACAGAATGCAGCTCCATTTCAAGGAATACATCTTGCACGCATCGAGAAAGTCGATCACTTTGTGAAGAACGAGCCGTAGACAAAACTTTCAAAAAATTGTCGACGACCGAAGTTCGCTGATTTGGACCCTGTAAAAAGAAGAGATGATAAGCAGGCTGTGCTGATCATTTCCCCGTACAGAATGCAGCTCTATTTCAAGGAATACGCCTTGTACGCATCGAGAAAGTCGATCACTTTGTGAAGAACGAGCAGTAGACAAAACTTTCAAAAAATTGTCGACGACTGAAGTTCGCTGATTTGGACCCTGTAAAAAGAAGATACGATAAACAGGCTGTGCTGATCATTTCCCCGCACAGAATGCAGCTCCATTTCAAGGAATACGCCTTGTACGCATCGAGAAAGTCGATCACTTTGTGAAGAACGAGCTGTAGACAAAACTTTCAAAAAATTGTCGACGACTAAAGTTCGCTCATTGTAAAAAGAAGAGATGATAAACAGGCTGTGTTGATCATTTCCCCGTACAGAATGCAGCTCCATTTCAAGGAATACATCTTGCACGCATCGAGAAAGTCGATCACTTTGTGAAGAACGAGCCGTAGACAAAACTTTCAAAAAATTGTCGACGACCGAAGTTCGCTGATTTGGACCCTGTAAAAAGAAGAGATGATAAGCAGGCTGTGCTGATCATTTCCCCGTACAGAATGCAGCTCTATTTCAAGGAATACGCCTTGTACGCATCGAGAAAGTCGATCACTTTGTGAAGAACGAGCAGTAGACAAAACTTTCAAAAAATTGTCGACGACTGAAGTTCGCTGATTTGGACCCTGTAAAAAGAAGATACGATAAACAGGCTGTGCTGATCATTTCCCCGCACAGAATGCAGTTCCATTTCAAGGAATACGCCTTGTACGCATCGAGAAAGTCGATCACTGTGAAGAACGAGCAGTAGACAAAACATTCAAAAAATTGTCGACGACTGAAGTTCGCTGATTTGGACCCTGAAAAAAGAATATAAGATAAACAGGCTGTGCTGATCATTTCCCCGCACAGAATGCAGCTCCATTTCAAGGAATACGCCTTGTACGCATCGAGAAAGTCGATCACTTTGTGAAGATCGAGCAGTAGA
Organism: Pristionchus mayeri; assembly: GCA_036245805.1. Taxonomy (NCBI): domain Eukaryota; kingdom Metazoa; phylum Nematoda; class Chromadorea; order Rhabditida; family Neodiplogasteridae; genus Pristionchus; species Pristionchus mayeri. The sequence continues at coordinate 49,344,468 of BTRK01000005.1, read as the reverse complement.
CAAAACATTCAAAAAATTGTCGACGACTGAAGTTCACTGATTTGGACCCTGTAAAAAGAAGATACGATAAACAGGCTGTGCTGATCATTTCCCCGCACAGAATGCATCACCATTTCAAGGAATACGCCTTGTACGCATCGAGAAAGTCGATCACTTTGTGAAGAACGAGCAGTAGACAAAACATTCAAAAAATTGTCGACGACTGAAGTTCGCTCATTGTAAAAAGAAGAGATGATAAACAGGCTGTGCTGATCATTTCCCCTTACAGAATGCAGCTCCATTTCAAGGAATACATCTTGCACGCATCGAGAAAGTCTATCACTTTGTGAAGAACGAGCAGTAGACAAAACATTCAAAAAATTGTCGACGACTGAAGTTCACTGATTTGGACCCTGTAAAAAGAAGATACGATAAACAGGCTGTGCTGATCATTTCCCCGCACAGAATGCAGCTCCATTTCAAGGAATACGCCTTGTACGCATCGAGAAAGTCGATCACTTTGTGAAGAACGAGCTGTAGACAAAACTCAAAAAATTGTCGACGACTAAAGTTCGCTCATTGTAAAAAGAAGAGATGATAAACAGGCTGTGCTGATCATTTCCCCTTACAGAATGCAGTTCCATTTCAAGGAATACGCCTTGTACGCATCGAGAAAGTCGATCACTTTGTGAAGAACGAGCAGTAGACAAAACATTCAAAAAATTGTCGACGACTGAAGTTCGCTGATTTGGACCCTGTAAAAAGAATATAAGATAAACAGGCTGTGCTGATCATTTCCCCGCACAGAATGCAGCTCCATTTCAAGGAATACGCCTTGTACGCATCGAGAAAGTCGATCACTTTGTGAAGATCGAGCAGTAGACAAAACATTCAAAAAATTGTCGACGACTGAAGTTCACTGATTTGGACCCTGTAAAAAGAAGATACGATAAACAGGCTGTGCTGATCATTTCCCCGCACAGAATGCAGCTCCATTTCAAGGAATACGCCTTGTACGCATCGAGAAAGTCGATCACTTTGTGAAGAACGAGCAGTAGACAAAACTTTCAAAAAATTGTCGACGACTGAAGTTCGCTCATTGTAAAAAGAAGAGATGATAAACAGGCTGTGCTGATCATTTCCCCTTACAGAATGCAGCTCCATTTCAAGGAATACATCTTGCACGCATCGAGAAAGTCTATCACTTTGTGAAGAACGAGCAGTAGACAAAACATTCAAAAAATTGTCGACGACTGAAGTTCACTGATTTGGACCCTGTAAAAAGAAGATACGATAAACAGGCTGTGCTGATCATTTCCCCGCACAGAATGCAGCTCCATTTCAAGGAATACGCCTTGTACGCATCGAGAAAGTCGATCACTTTGTGAAGAACGAGCTGTAGACAAAACTTTCAAAAAATTGTCGACGACTAAAGTTCGCTCATTGTAAAAAGAAGAGATGATAAACAGGCTGTGCTGATCATTTCCCCTTACAGAATGCAGCTCCATTTCAAGGAATACATCTTGCACGCATCGAGAAAGTCTATCACTTTGTGAAGAACGAGCAGTAGACAAAACATTCAAAAAATTGTCGACGACTGAAGTTCGCTGATTTGGACCCTGTAAAAAGAAGATAAGATAAACAGGCTGTGCTGATCATTTCCCCGCACAGAATGCAGTTCCATTTCAAGGAATAGGCCTTGTACGTATCGAGAAAGTCGATCACTTTGTGAAGAACGAGCAGTAGACAAAACATTCAAAAAATTGTCGACGACTGAAGTTCGCTGATTTGGACCCTGTAAAAAGAAGATACGATAAACAGGCTGTGCTGATCATTTCCCCGCACAGAATGCAGCTCCATTTCAAGGAATACGCCTTGTACGCATCGAGAAAGTCGATCACTTTGTGAAGAACGAGCTGTAGACAAAACTTTTAAAAAATTGTCGACGACTAAAGTTCGCTCATTGTAAAAAGAAGAGATGATAAACAGGCTGTGCTGATCATTTCCCCGTACAGAATGCAGCTCCATTTCAAGGAATACATCTTGCACGCATCGAGAAAGTCTATCACTTTGTGAAGAACGAGCAGTAGACAAAACATTCAAAAAATTGTCGACGACTGAAGTTCGCTGATATGGATCCTGTAAAAAGAAGATAAGATAAACAGGCTGTGCTGATCATTTCCCCGCACAGAATGCAGCTCCATTTCAAGGAATACGCCTTGTACGCATCGAGAAAGTCGATCACTTTGTGAAGAACGAGCAGTAGACAAAACATTCAAAAAATTGTCGACGACTGAAGTTCGCTGATTTGGACCCTGTAAAAAGAAGATACGATAAACAGGCTGTACTGATCATTTCCCCGCACAGAATGCAGCTCCATTTCAAGGAATACGCCTTGTACGCATCGAGAAAGTCGATTACTTTGTGAAGAACGAGCAGTAGACAAAACATTCAAAAAATTGTCGACGACTGAAGTTCGCTGATTTGGACCCTGTAAAAAGAAGATAAGATAAACAGGCTGTGCTGATCATTTCCCCGCACAGAATGCAGCTCCATTTCAAGGAATACGCCTTGTACGCATCGAGAAAGTCGATCACTTTGTGAAGAACGAGCAGTAGACAAAACATTCAAAAAATTGTCGACGACTGAAGTTCGCTGATTTGGACCCTGTAAAAAGAAGATACGATAAACAGGCTGTGCTGATCATTTCCCCGCACAGAATGCAGCTCCATTTCAAGGAATAAGCCTTGTACGCATCGAGAAAGTCGATCACTTTGTGAAGAACGAGCAGTAGACAAAACATTCAAAAAATTGTCGACGACTGAAGTTCGCTGAATTGGACCCTGTAAAAAGAAGATACGATAAACAGGATGTGCTGATCATTTCCCCGCACAGAATGCAGCTCCATTTCAAGGAATACGCCTTGTACGCATCGAGAAAGTCGATCACTTTGTGAAGAACGAGCAGTAGACAAAACATTCAAAAAATTGTCGACGACTGAAGTTCGCTGATTTGGACCCTGTAAAAAGAAGATACGATAAACAGGCTGTGCTGATCATTTCCCCGCACAGAATGCAGCTCCATTTCAAGGAATACGCCTTGTACGCATCGAGAAAGTCGATCACTTTGTGAAGAACGAGCTGTAGACAAAACTTTCAAAAAATTGTCGACGACTAAAGTTCGCTCATTGTAAAAAGAAGAGATGATAAACAGGCTGTGCTGATCATTTCCCCGTACAGAATGCAGCTCCATTTCAAGGAATACGCCTTGTACGCATCGAGAAAGTCGATTACTTTGTGAAGAACGAGCAGTAGACAAAACATTCAAAAAATTGTCGACGACTGAAGTTCGCTGAATTGGACCCTGTAAAAAGAAGAGATGATAAGCAGGCTGTGCTGATCATTTCCCCGTACAGAATGCAGCTCTATTTCAAGGAATACGCCTTGTACGCATCGAGAAAGTCGATCACTTTGTGAAGAACGAGCAGTAGACAAAACTTTCAAAAAATTGTCGACGACTGAAGTTCGCTGAATTGGACCCTGTAAAAAGAAGATACGATAAACAGGCTGTGCTGATCATTTCCCCGCACAGAATGCAGCTCCATTTCAAGGAATACGCCTTGTACGCATCGAGAAAGTCGATCACTTTGTGAAGAACGAGCAGTAGACAAAACTTTCAAAAAAATGTCGACGACTGAAGTTCGCTGATTTGGACCCTGTAAATCCTGTATTCCTCATTCGTTCCCTGGCGAGGGGCGGTCGACTCCGCCCCCCTCCCCCCTCTCGCCTAGTCTCCTTGAAGAATCCCTCCCAGTCGCTTGGACAAGCTGGAGAGGCAACTTGTCCAACCAATGCTACCGCCGACGCTCAAAATTGGAAGCTACAACTGCCGAAGCCTATGCAAGAGTGATCGCCTTGTGGAGTTCGAGGAGTCCATATGTGAAATTTCCTTTGATGTCATCGCCCTACAAGAAACTCGCCGGGCTGCATTCACCTCGATTACTCTAAGCAAAACCAATCATTTATTGCTTTCGTATGGTACAAGATCTCTCTATGGCACGGGCTTCCTAATTCACTCAAAATGGGCCAATTTTGCCGATTTCCATAATGTCACCGACCGCCTCTCATACGTAGACATCGATAAAATGGGATTGAGAATTATCTCAGTTTACCTCCCAACAAGTGCCTCTCCCGACGTCGACTACGATGCCGTTTTGAATGATCTAGAGATATTGTTAGACTCCCCCACAAGTCGTGCTCAGCTACCGGGCGTGGGGAGACGTCGAGTGATTATCTGTGGGGATTTCAACTGCAAGGTGGGATCAAAGCAAGGTTCCCATGATACGTGGATAGGAAGGCACGGCCTAGGACAAAGAAACGAGAGAGGCCAAGTACTTGGAGATTTCTGCGCCGCTAACCGAATGAGAATAATGAACACGCGGTTTGATAAAAGGCAGAGCAGGAAATGGACATGGCTGTCACCCGATATAAGAACCAGAAATCTCATTGATTATATGCTATGCCAAGACCTATCGATCTTCCTGGATGTCTCCATTGTCGGCTCTCACTCTTTCTCATCCGACCATAGAATGTTGATGGCAAGAGTCCGAATCGATTCCACAAGAAGAATGAAATACAAGCCCCCAAGGATCGATCAGAAACTGTCTGTCCCATCGTTTACTGCCTCTATGAATTTCCCTCAACTCGATCTTACAAGCTACTCAGCAATTGTGACTACAATGCGTAAAGTATCACTTCAATATACTGCTAATGTATTTCGCATTTATTGCTTTGCACCCTATAGTATTAAACATTTCAACGCATTTCCATTCTTCACTGAAGGCCGTACATCATCGTCTCCTCTCGCAAGGAATCGTAATATCAATGAGATGGAGGGCAGAAATGAAGTAAAAGTGAACGACTAAAGATTTTAAAGAATTTTGAAATAGGGATTTTTGTATTACACATTCGTATACAAAGTTGTACCTCACGATATTCCCTGTGTAATTGGTAGTTGAATATCAAAAATATTCAGCAAAATAACGGAGATGCCTTGCCCGATGATGTACAAGAGGGGAAAGAAGAAGCGTCCACTTCTGCTGAGCGTCAAGAGAGTGAGTAGCATAGACGTTGACGAAATCAAGCAGAAGAACCAAACATTGTGGTCAACAATTACGTCATTGCGAATACATTTAATGATCTAATATCCTTACAACGAAGAAACAAAACTATTACAACAACTTTCATTCATGCTTTGACCGATTACAGGTTCGCCCCCTGAGCCCCCAAGGAGAGGAGCTGAGACGGAAGAGGAAATAGCGCGAAGAATGGCCTTCTTCAAAGAATTACGCAGACACATGAAGGGGGTGGGCTCATGCCATCCAAATGAGAGATTGCACGGACAGTAATTCGATTTTATCCCCCATTTACTCACCTTCTATTTTATCTCACTTCTAAATATTATGCCATGCAATATTCCTTCGGAATCAACAATAAATGAGACACATATGATTCTAATTCTCCCTTGTCTTCTGTTCGTTCCTACAATATATCCATACTTACGATTTCAATTACTTATTGAATGAGTGGATGGAGTGGAACAAACTCAAATATTTTGCTTCTAGGATCATTTTTGGAGTTCCACAAAGTCATGTAGCGTACTGAACACTCTCAAATTAACATGTGATAGTGCAAAATTTTATGTTTCGCATCCTTCGTTTCCTCACTTTCTATAGCTATGCATGGATGAGATTGGCCAGTAGATCATTAATTTATTTTCGTCTCGAGTTCTGGCTGGATTGAGCCCACTATACTATTTCTGCCATGTCTTCAAAATGTAGTTGCTTCTTGGACTACATTCTCAACTACTCTGATCCGTCATTATTGCACTTTGAGCGCCCTCATCTGATGAAAACAAGTATGAGTCATGGCTGCTATACGATTTTGAGACCTAAATTGTGGATGTTTCAGAGAGTGAAGGGGGAGTGGTTTGGGGAAAACATGGTTATGACGCGAGAAGAAACCGATGAGAGAGAGAGGGAAAGAGTGATAGATAGCACGTGAACTGAAGAGGGTGCCTACTTGTTTCGAAGAAATTCTTTGATATTGCACATCCAAGGACAATACATACATTTCAGCTATCTTTCTGAGGGTGCTTCAAGTAAATTCTAGATGGATATTAGCTTCATATTAGCTTTCTCAGTTTTTTTCGTGTCACCTTTTGTCGTTGATTACAATGCTCATTGCATCGTTTTGTTTTTGGTTCAATTCATTTCTCAATTAAACATTTTCCAGACGTCTAAATCGTCTCACTTTCCCTTGGAGGTGAAGCACTCAAACTTCAACTATTATGGAAAAGAACTCCACAAGCTTAGCAAGTACGACTTTTATAGCACTTCTATCCAATAAATAATATACAATTTATTCGTTTTCGTCATTCTTCTCAATTTCATGCTTATCATTGTCTGAGAGTGCCGACCCGTTCCAAGTTTAAGTGAGTATGTTTTTTCTTCACTCTTGTCTTAAACGAAGCGATGAAATGATCAACGTCAACTCTCTATAAACTACCGTTTTTCCCAATTGAATCTGGTCCTTCTATGTTCAGGTAGTACATCCTGGCCTGTCTCTCAACAATGTGCTTCGGAATCTACCTTTGGGAAGCCTCTTCCTTCCTCCAGTTCAAAGTCAGTGAAATCGCATTCAAATTTTAAAACGACCCTTGAGGAGTTCAACTTGCCGTACGAAATTGGATCAAAAGGATATATGTGGAGACTCCAGCAAGTAGCAAACACGTATTAGGTCAATTGTAGTGTACGTAATCCTATATTCATGGCAGTATCATATCTGTTCAATTTTTTTTACATGATCTGATAAATATTTTCGAGATTGAAAACAAAATGTCATACGCGTGCGCCAAATGCAAAGTATTGGTCATGATGAGTATTCATCGCAGGAAGGTCGAATGGCTATAACTTGTAGTCAATACAAATTAATAGAGAATGTTTTTTTCAACGTTTTGAACATATTTTGATTACGCCAACCCTGTAAATTTGTTCGCAATTGCCATCTCACTGTATCTCCTTCTTTTAGTGGCTCTCGATTTCCCGCCTCTCAGACCACATCGAAGTTGTTACCATGGAAGTCCCTCTTTCAATCTATAGCATTATCTTTCGATTTATGAGCCCACATTTGGTCTTCTTCTGCCTTAAGATTTTCCTCCACAGATATATCAAATATGTTGACCATAGTTGCCCAACACTGGCGGCGAGGTGTTTTCAGACCATGACCCCTATTCATGGTTCAGCACTGCTCCCCTCAAATCGAGTCATGGGGGTCGCCGCCGGCGTGGGCAACTATCCCGATGACGCACTCTGCCTCCACATATCGTTCACAATCTCTAAAGAACCACGTATTCAACCATTCTCCTCGATTCACTCGCTGTAACATCGCATGATATCGAAAGTGTCATAGTCGTATGATCGCTCATTTTTCTATCCCCTTTTACTTTTTTTCCTTTCTGTCTTGAGAGCGCTATCATCCAACTATATTATAACTATATTATTAGTGTCATGTGATATTTCTTCAATACACTGCTAATGTATTTCATATGTATTGCTTTGCACCATATAGTATTGTACATTTGAAAGCATTTACAATCTTCGCTGAGGCACATACACCATTCAATCCTCTCACAAGGAATCGTAATAACAAGAATATGGAGGGCAGAAATGAATTAAAGGTGAACGACAAGATATTTTCAAAAAAACAGAAATAGTATTTTTTTACATACACATTCGTATGCAAATTTGTACCTCACGATATTCCCTGTGTACTTGCATATCAAAGCATTCAGCAAAATAACGGCGATTCCTTACCTGATGCTGGAGAAGCAGAAGTGTCCACTTCTGCTGAGCGTCAAGAGAGTGAGTAGCATAGACGTTGACGAAATCAAGCAGAAGAACCAAACATTGTTGTCAACAATTACGTCATTGCGAATACATTCAATGATCTTCTATCCTGACAACGAAGAAAGAAAACTATTACAACAACTTTCATTCATGCTTTGACCGATTACAGGTTCGCCTCCTGAGCCCCCAAGGAGACGAGCTGAGACGGAAGAGGAAATAGCGCGGAGAATGGCCTTCTTCAAGAAATTACGCAGACACATGAAGGGGGTTGGGCTCACGCCATCCAAATGAGCGAATGCGCGGACAGTAATTCGATTGTGCACCATTTACTCACCTTCTATTTTATCTCACTTCTAAGTATTATGCCATGCAATTTTCCTTCGGAATCAACGATAAATGAGACACATATGATTCTAATTCTCCCCTTGTCTTCTGTATGTTCCTAACATATGTTCATACTTACGATTTCAATTACTTATTGAATGAATGGAGTGGAAAAACTGAAATATGTTGCTTCTAGGATATTATTTTGGAGTTCCACAGTTATGTAGCGTAGTACACACTCTCAAATTAACATGGAATCGTGCACAATTTTATGTTTGGCATCCTTTGTTTCCTCACTTTCTATACCTAGGTATGGAAGAGATTGGCCAGTAGATCATTAATTTATTTTTGTCTAGAAGTCTGGCTGGACTGGACTATACGAGTTCAATTACATCTCCAAAATGTAGTCTCTTCTTGGACTACATTCTCACCTACTCTTCTGGTAAATCACAATCGCACTTTGACTTTGTCCGTGCACTCAAGCTTGTACATCTCCCTCATCTGATAAAAAAAGTATGAGTCATGGCTACTATACGAATTTGTGACCTAAATTGTGCTTATTTCTAGGAATGAGGAGTGGCTTGAGGAAAACATGGATATGAAACGAGAAGAATCTAATGAGAGGGAGAGGGAAAGAGTGAAAGAGAGCACGTGAATTGAAGAGGGAGTCATGGGCATGTAGTCATGGAATTCTTCGACATTATACCTCCCAGCTCCATGCCAGCCTTTTTATGTATCTGTTTGAGGATGAAACTAAATTCTAGATGTAATTCATGCTAGCTTTCTACGAATTTTCTCATTGATAACGATGCTCATTGAATCGTTTTGTTTTTCGTTCAATTCATTTTCTCAATTAAATATTTTTCAGACGTCTAAATCGTCTCACTTTCCCCTGCAGGAGAACCACTGGATCATCAATAACTTCATAAAATAACTCAAATGAGAGTACGATTATAATAGCACTTTTTACGAAAAATTCGACAATTTCAGACTTGTTATTATTATTCTCATTCTCATTCGTATCATTGTGTGAGTGTGCCGAACCTTTCCAAGTTCAAGTGAGTATGTTTATTTGTGTACACTCTAACGCCTTCGCTCTCGGTTTAACGAAGTGATAAAGTATCGACATCCGCTCTTTGCAATCTGAGTAGGGATGGCTAAACGATTTCGGAATTGCGGGTCCGCAGTGAGAAGTCAAGCCATTGCGGGCCATCAAAGCTCGAATCAAAGCTCAGAGGTACTCTACCTTTACAGGTACTACATCCTGGCCCTGTCCTTCAACAATATGATCTACACGCTCGCACTGTTGCTTCTGGAAGTGTGCGGTTTCCTTTCACTATCTTGATAAATAGATTTTTTTCAGCCTCACTCAACGTTCGGAGATGCAATCTACACAGCGGCATTCGGATACATCAAAGGTACGCTGAAGTCATCGCCCAACATCTTATAATACACAGGAAAAAAGAAATAATGAAAATAAAAATTCACTAGCACAGTGTCCGAAAGTGTGTGAAGCAGCCGCCAAAACACGCTGACTATCAATTTCGGGGTTGGGATAACATACGTCTAAGATACAAATAAGCGCTGTTTTTATGCAGGATCAATCGGAGTCGGTATCGAAGGAATATGAGTGGAGAATTCACTAACTATTGAGATGGCAGTTCGCAATTCAGAATTTTTTATTGTGTTTGTTCCACAATTGTGCGTTCGAATTGTACATATGATAAATATAGACTGAACACGCAAGATCACACTTGAAAAATCATTCAACTAGAACGACAAAAAATGATTTAAGAATAATTTTTTGATATTTTTTGATTCCACCAATTCTTTAATTTTGTTCGAAAAAATCTCATTGCAATGCCTTCATTACACGTTGTTCTCGATTACCCTCACATGCTCAGCCCCCCCCCCCCTATACATCCCGCACAATCTCTCAAACGGCGTACTTATTTCTTACCCCACTTGAAGAGAAAGAGCGGAAATGGAGCACCCGATATTATTATTGTTCACAAAGTGTGACCGTTTCCGTTTGTTTTTTTCCCGAATCACTCTCGATGTGAACAAAATACGACATAGAAAGTGTAATTATCCGATGCTCGCTCATTTGGCTATCTTCTTTCTGTTTTCCCTTACTGCCTTGACAAGAATTGCACTAGCACTATTCACCTACTCTATTATGGGTAGAGACCGCAAGCCACCCCCACTTTCGGGAATACGGAACTCGCTCAAAATCCGCAAGAGCCGTGGCGCCTCGAATTCTCAACCAAATCGGGCGATTAAAAGCGATTTCGGTAGCTCTTAGGATCCTCCATAAATGGTCAGTGGAGAAGCTTGATCGATCAACTCTAATTAGGTCAGCACACGCTAATAAGAATAGGAATAGGTGTAAAATGAGCCCTTTTACTCGAATGCAGCTGCTCCATTCGTGGTCTGTAGTTCCCATCAGTAAGATACATCATGCAAAATTGGAAGACAGAGGAATGTTTTTTCGATCCGCCGTAAAGGTAAAAAAATTTGAAAAGGAATTGCAAAAAAATGCAAACCAGTTTCAACGGTGGGGGTTCGAACCTGACAGTTTGGGAAGCGAGAGCTAGAGCTCTGCCACCACACCAAGTGAACATCTGCTCGGTGGCGATAAGGAGTTATATATTTTCTCTCCGACTTTCATATATTTCCCACTATCCCGATTTCGAGCATTCCTCCGTTGAGAGCGAGTTTGAGGTTTTTTGATAATAACTCGGAGCAGAGTGAAGATATCGCCTTAAATCAAAAAGCATTGTCTTATTCAGACCGTTAGGGCTACATTAGTCCCAAACATTGCCTCGTGTGACGATTTTGACAGAACACCTTGTGGTCTCTAATTATGGGTCTCATCTTGTTTATATTTATTCAATCCATTGCTTTTATTATGCAATAATATCGATTTGCATCAGCGACGTTTTCTTTAGCTGAGTCAATACCTAATCCAGAGGCACTAATGCCGTTTCACAACGAATGGGACATGCGCTTTCCCAGCTTAAAATTGGTCAGCAATATTAGTTCCAGCCTAAACCGCGACCAAGCCCTCCATCCCCCCGGGTCGGTTAATTGGTAGTGACCCCGGTCGCGAAATGTATCGTTCCCTAGAAGCACCCTGGACAGCAGGGATACGTAGTCCAAACAGTAGTCGGCCTCACCGCACTACACCACCAAGCGTAATCGTCTCATGACGACTGTAAAATTGCTTGAAGTGGCTGCAAAAAAACGGGACAAGAAAGAGTTGTTTTTTTTTCTGTCGTATCGGTTCCTTCCCTTTTGAAGGAGATTTGCTTTACTTAGCGAGGAAAGAAATGCAATTGTGAATCATCAGAAAGAATCGAATTAATGAATCGCGCCTCTTAACATGTGATAAAATGACATTCTTCCATGAAAACGTGATTAGGCGTGTGTTGTCATCATCACATGTTTCTCATTGGGATTTTTCATCAATTCTCTTACTCCGAGCCGATGAATGTTCAGCGCGCGCCCGGTTCACTCTGACACGATATTGAAAGCTTGGAAGTATGATAATATGTTCGCTCTTTTGCCTCTCCCCATATATTTGTTTAATATTGTCTTTAGAATCGCATAAGTACATTGTACATTTTAAAAAGTTTACAACCTTCTTTTAATTTTCATTGAAGCGCTCATTTCATTCCTCCCTCTCGCAATAAATCGTAGTACGCATGAAGATGGAAGACGAAGTAAAGGTGAAAACGATTTTTAAGGAATTGGGAAAACGGATTTTAGCAGTTAAAATTAGAGTGAAGTTTGTTCCTCACGATATTTCATGCATGTACATGTAATGCATGTAAGTGTTTCTACAATAGCAAACAGTTTCAGCAAAATCATGCCTATGAGAAACCCTATGTTGGAAAAGAAGTGGAAAACGAGTCGTCCATTCCTGTTGAGTTCCAACAAGAAAGTTAGTATCATAAATGTTGGCTAAATCAGGTATAGGTGCAGACGATTGTGGCCAACAATTGGGTCGTTGCGGGTACATATGTTTATAACTGAAGAAAACGAATCCTCAGGCTAAGACGAAATCGATATGAACTAAATGATGTTAATAGAATCTAGAAGCATGAATTAGCCGGGTTAAACCAGACTTGTAAGTAGCAGGCGCGCATCTTTTCATGTGCACAAGCACTCAGTAGCGGTTTTGTATACGGCATTCTGATTATCTAAGAATTATAGATTGGCCTCGTGAGGCCCCGAGACGACGAGCTGAGACGGAAGAGGAAAGAGCGCTCAGAATCGCATTCTTCGAGGAGCTGGAGAGACACATGATGGCGGATGGATTATATTCATCCCACTGAGATGTTGCCTTTACTGTGAATCGATGTAACACCATTGAGCTACCTTCTTTTTCAGCTCACTTCAAAATTGTATGTAATGCTCCCCCAGAATGAATATTCAATGGGGGTCATTAAAGTGGATCTTATTCTCTTGTTTCTTGTACACTTTCCCTCGCTAATTATTGCGATTTCAATTGTAATGAATTAAGGAATGGATGGAACAGAAAGCACTTCGACACCTTCAGTGGTCTTACATTTTTATGCTTTTTGTAAACTTTTAAAAAAATGGATCCGCAGCTGCAAAAGCAGTTTGAGCTCCACGAAGTCATGTAGTCATATACACACTCAAATTACACCTGTAATCGTACCAAATGCTTTGTTTGGTTTCCTTCGTTTCTTTTCCTTCTCCATCCATCGCATATACCTTCTCTCCTTCCCACTAGTAATGCCAAAACGGCGCGCGCTCTCCTCGTTTCACACGCTCTCTCGCTCTGTCTGACCTGTGAGAGAGCGTGTGAAACGTGGAGAGCGCGCGCCGTTTTGGCATCACTACTTCCCACTCAAAAGGGGTTACGACGGGACTCATTCGCCTTATCTCTCGCTCTATCCTTCTTACGCTCGCCTTCAGTCTCTTTTCTCGCTTCTTCGCTCGTTCGAGCGTTGCCGTGGCACTCTGCTTTGCCTATCTCTCGCTCTCTCTATCACACTTCTGTCATCGATTCTCCAGTCTCTCCTCCAGCTAGTGCCTCACATTTTGACCCCTTGCCGAACTCGATATTTTTCGCACCATTTTCATCCTTGCAACTTTTTTGCCGAATCGCTTCTTTCAGGCGCTTACATCGTCTCACTCGCTTTCCAAAAAAGAAGGAAGAGGATAAAATGGACTCAATTCTCATCATTTTTTTTGGTTCAAATTTTTTTGTTACTTCAGCGATTTTGGCTATTATAGATGCATACATTGTTCTACTAGAAAAGGCGAAAGATATGTCGATCAAGTTCCTCAAACGAATAATTATCGGTGAGTCAGAACTTTAATGTAGGAAAATGCATTGGAACCAAATTGTGGTTATAAACAGGAAAATAAATCGCTAATGATTGTGTTAATGATGTTCAGCCAATAAGTACGGAGTCTCCATCGCGAAGATGATCAATAGGAGGAACGTGACGGAAATATGGTAAAGTAAGTGAGAAGCGAGATATAAAGAGATAATCTAGGCGATCGACATACAGCATACATGATATTTACGATTGTTTGCAGATGCATTATGCAGATCGTTCTCTATGTATAGCTGCTATCTATGGAATATATAAGTTGTTAAACGGTATATGTAGATAAAGTATTCAATAATTTGCGACAGCGAGTACACCGGAATACAATTAAAGAGTTTGGGGCATAAAACTGGGATAAGATGAACAACAGGATGAGTGCCAGTACAATCTGCAAATAAGATCCAATTGATACTACCCATGCGTCTACCTATAACTGGGTAAATATTTGTTCTAGAACATCAGGAATGTTCTGTATCACATCAGTATATTTTCTCCGTAATTATCAATAACAATATCTTTGATCTTTTGGATGTTGACGACAGAAATGCAACGAGCCATAGAACCACTCTGGATAATCCAACAGCTTTCGGGCAGGTACCAATCGACAGCTAATGAAGCTAAGCACATTCGAATCCTTTCCTCTGTGGACCTTCCTCCACAAAACTTTTTTTTGTCACAACTTCCTCCCGAAGCGGGAAACCCGTCAGTAGAACACGAAACTCGACGCGAGGAGCAGGAGATTACCCGAAGGAGAGACAGAAAGCGGGTTATCTGTGAGCCGTTCTCGCCACCCTAGTATCATTCTACCTGCTTTTCTGACAAAAAAAGGAGGTATTGTTTTTGGTTTGCCTAAGGTAAATTTCGTCTAAGAAATATTTACTTATAAGTGGGGCACGAACGTATAGTTCTTCTCAAGACAGAATGCAGAATTACAATTCACAATACGAAGATAATTGTAAAAATCGTCCCATTTTTGCTTCAAAACAGCCCTCATCTCATGAAAACAAACCGCTCCTTCTCACTTAAAGGATGATCTCAATTTGCATCCAATTGCTCACTTTTCACTCTTCATTCGTCATCTCCGCACTCTAGTCATAATAATAAAAAATATTTATAGGAAATAGCGAATGGAATAGAAATGGATAAAGTGAACAATAAAATAAGACGGTTATGAATTGTCTGTGACTCGCCACATACATCTCCTTCCCCTTGGATTCTTCTTATTTCGCCTCCTCAGTTCTTCTTCATACGAGCCATCAAGGTAAGGAACTCTTGGAAATCGATTTCTCCGTTTCCGTCGGCGTCCACCTCGTGAACCAAAGCTCTCAGTTCGTCATCGGTAGGGTTTTTGCCTAGAGAGCGCATGAACGGTCCCAGTTCCTTGGTGGATAAGGTGCCGTCTCCATCCGTATCGAAGCGAGAGAAAGCCTCCTTGAACTCGGCAATTTGATCGACGGAGAGTTGATCGGTCATAGCGAGTGGGGAACTAGATGATGGGAGCTCAAACTCGGGCAATAAATACGTTTCCTGTCATCTTCCCCCTCTTGATAAGCAATGCACAAACGCGGTCATTGACGTAATTGCTTAACTGATAGGGAAAGGCTGTTCAATACTTTGGCATCAATCAAGCATTTTTAGAACAGCCTTTCCCTATCAGTTAAGCAATTACGTCAATGCACGCGCTTGTGCATGGCTTATCAAGAGGGGAAGAGGACGGGAAAGGGGAGCAATCGTCTGACTCTCTTCAGTTTGCACGCTCTCTCGCCTCTCTCAGAGAGAGCGTGCAAACTGAAGAGAGTCAGACCAATGCTCGAAAAAGTATTTATTACCCGAGTTTGAGCTCCCATCATCTACAGTACCGGACAAAAGTTTCGCAACAAATGTGTCATTGTCATAACTTCGTTCAAAATTCAGCTAGAGACTTATGGTTGGAAGCATTCGAGAGGTAAATATCAGGAGAAAATATTCATACGGTATATGATCTGAAACACATTTATCGCGGGTTTCGGAATTTAATTTTCTGCATCACCATATTCATGTTTTTTTTGAAACTCAACCGAAAGTGATGTTATATCGCACGAACTGTGATGAAAGTATAACCAATGATGTTTACAATCCACTAACTGGCTTGCTCGTTGCACATCGGAAAGAGCTAATATAACGATATTCCGAGACCTCCGAGATGTGTTTGAACGGCTATATTTTCGCTCCCAGTTGCGCGATAGGGCCCTTATTTCGCAGCTACTATACACTATTAATATAGAAACATTTTACCAAGTTTGATAGTGATCAGACAACAAAAAGCGAAAAATTTTGGACATGCATTTTCATACACGTGGAAACAACCTTTAACGTCATCGATAAAATCCGATTTCTTGCAGCTTTACGCAGAATCTATTAATGAATAAGTGTGCGAAATTGTGAAATGAGACGATTTGTCCAGCACATTTTACAGCCCAATAACCACAGAGAGTCAGATAGTCATAAACCTTAAAACACGGTACAAGGTAAAATTGGATATTGTTCAAATTGCATAACACGCTTCTAGCAGCTTTGCAAGTCCCAGGTATGCAAATTTCTCATTGAATTGGAGCCAATTTTAAAGAAACTCTCCCGATATACTAGGTCGACTTTCGCAACGGAACATTTCTGACGACTGTGGCCGTTCTGACTCTCTGTGGTTATTGGGCTGTAAAATGTGCTGGACAAATCGTCTCACTTCACGATTTCGCACACTTAGTCATTAATAGATTCTGCATAAAGGTTTAAGAAATCAGATTTTTTCGATTGCGCTAAAGGTCGATTCCACGTGTATGAAAATGCATGTCCAAAATTTTTCGAATTTTGCAATTTGTTGTCTGATCACTATCAAACTTGGTAAAATGTTCCTTCATTACTAGTGTATAGTAGCTGCGAAATAAGGGCCCTATCGCTCAACTGGGGGCGAAGATATAGCCGTTCAAACACATCTCGGAGGTCTCGGAATATCGATATATTAGCTCTTTCCGATGTGCAACGCGCAAGCCAGATAGTGGATCGTAAACATCAATGGCTATACTTTCATCACAGTTCGTGCGATATAACATCGACTTTCGGCTGAGTTTCAAAAAATACATGAAAATTGTAATGCAGAAAATTAAATTCAGAAACCCGCGCTAAATGTATTTCAGACCATATACCGTACGACTATTTTCTCCTGACATTTACCTCTCGAATGCTTCCAACCATAAGTCTCTAGCTCAATTTTGAACGAAGTTATGACAATGACAAAATTGTTGCGAAACTTTTGTACGGTACTGTAGTTCCCCACTCGCCATGACCGATCACCTCTCCGTCGAACAAATTGCCGAGTTCAAGGAGGCTTTCTCTCGCTTCGATACGGATGGAGACGGCACCTTATCCACCAAGGAACTGGGAACGTTCATGCGCTCTCTAGGCAAGAACCCTACCGACGACGAACTGAGAGCTTTGGTTCACGAGGTGGACGCTGACGGAAACGGAGAAATCGATTTCCAAGAGTTCCTTACCTTGATGGCTCGTATGAAGAAGAACTGAGGATGCGAAATAAGAAGAAATATGGATCCAAGGGAAAGGAGATGTATGTGGCGAGTCACAGACAATTCATAACCGCCTTATTTTAGAGAAGAATGAATAGTGAAAAGTGAGGAATTGGATGCAATGTTTTTGTTTTCATCAAATGGGGGCAGTTTTGAAGCAAAAATGGGACGATTTTTACAATTATCTTCGTATTGTGAATTGTAATTCTGCATTCTGTCTTGAGAAAAACTATACGTTCGTACCCATTCATTCTCATAAGAAGACATCGAAACCACACAGTCAGGCCGAGATTTCAAGTAGCTGGCTATTCCATGGCATCGTATCTAGATCATCCACATTATATTTCAATAAATTTAACATTTAAATCCCTCCTTATGATTCTGTCGTTAGTCGCTGAGTATCTACCTAGTCAAATAGTTCTTTGAACTAACTGCATTCCGTTTACCACGGCTGCATTGAAGTGCGTTGCCTATTTTTGCCACATTCACAACGCATTGTGGAAGCGCTCATTATATTACTAGCAGATTTCTGTGATCTTTATCTTTGTTTTCAGCCAACTAGTAGATGAGAACAATGATGAGTCACGGCCACTATACAATATTGAGAGAGATCATTTGCGAAATTAGTTGATATTTCAGGGAGTGAGGAAGTGGTTTGGTTTGGGAAAACATGGATACTAGTGATGCCAAAACGGCGCGCGCTCGCCTAGTTTCACACACTCTCTCGCTCTGTCTGACCTATGAGAGAGCGTGTGAAACGTGGAGAGCGCACGCCGTTTTGGCATCACTAGTGGATACGTCACGACTAGAGTACTGTGATGAGAGAGAGAGAGATGGGAAAGGAAGAGGGCACACGCTTGCAGTGGAGGGAGTGCCTATCATAGGGGGCTTGTTTTGATGGAAACCTTCGATTTTTCAGAGTCTTCTTACTTTTCCCGTAGGAGAAAGTAGGAGGAAATGGATTAACGGATCTCACACTCAATCTTACTACTCTGAATGGAAAACCGCAGCATTAGCATTCTCTCCTATGATTCGCGTGTTGTATTCAATCCATTTTTTGCGCATTTTTGTTAATATTCTCATCCTACAGACGCTTACATCGGCTCATCCGCTTCTGGAGAAGAATAGATAAGGAATGCAATATCTTATCAATTTGAAAGGTATCCAAGCATTACTTTATCGATCCTAATTCTTTCCTCTTTTCCTTGCAAATGAACGACATACTCGTTTAGCCATCGCGGACACACTATCTCGCCGGTCTGATTGGAGAGAGAGAGAGTGTGTAGTTTGAAGAGAGTCATTTCTTGCGAAGCCATCGCTACCTCATAGTTCCCATCCGCCCTACATTTCTGAGGTAGCTGCAAGATGCCGACGATTCAGGTTCTTCCCTGTTATGCTGTGCTATGCGATGATTTTTTTGTAATTGTAAATAAAGCTTTTAACCAGTTTGGACAAAACAGTGGCAGACGAACAAACATACAGGCAGACAGTCGTGACGATATTTCTTTTTATATAGTAATCACTGATTCCCTCAATCAGCTACAGCAGATGAAAACAAGGATGAGTCACGGCCACTATACGATTTTGAGAAAGAGCGAAATAAGAACGTATTTCTGGGCGTTTGGTTTGGGGAAAACATGGACATATCACGACATGAGCGCGAAGGAGAGAGAAAGGGGAGGGGAGAGGGACAATTTTCATAAGCTACGGTGTATTCCTCTTGCCTTTCTCACAATGATTCCTCCCATTGGTAGCTCTGTTTCATCTCCTGTCCTTTCCATTTTCTCTTACTTACTTCAGACGCCTGCATCGTCTCAGTCGCTTCGCAAGGAAGACAATACCAGTTTAATTTATCTACATTTTGTAAGTTCTTGAAATGGGGGGGATGATAACGCAAACCGACAAAAAATAAACAAATCACAGCTCCATCAGTAGTCGACGTAGCGACTTGGAAGTCGTTGCATTGTTACCAATTAGTTAGGAGTAGGCACTCCACGAAATGTGAGCTCCTGTCCAGAGACATGTTCAGCGAATTCAAATAATGCCAAAATACTGGCAGAATTTTCATAGTTCGTATAAGCAGTCACATTGCAGCCGACCCTGCCCGACACTCCCTCCGCAGCTGAACAACATCATCAGAATGTGATGCAGTGTAGCATGGTCTGATCACGGACCATGGCACATTGCATCGATTTCTGATGCAGTATCAACGACACTCGATATCGTAGCTGAATAGTAGAATATCCCATAACATCGAAGGATTGTTATTATCGAATAAACTGTTGTTATTTCTCTGTAATTCTCCAGAACACAGTTGGAATTATCTGGGATTCATAGTTTATTACGAAATGAAGATTTCCTGTTCAATTGAATGCAAGATTTTCTTGCCTTTTCTTCTTTCCAATCCTCTTCGAATTGCTTTTTCAAGAAAGAATCCCCAAATTGCAGCACATTTTGAAAAGAATCTTGCACAGTAGAGACTGCATGGAATGAATTGACGTTCAAAGAGGATTCTTCCGAAAGACTGTCTATGCATTGAAAAAAGATGTGAATGGAATGCTGATAATCTGCTCAAGAAGAGACAATGTGGTAGGGTGTTTACGTTACTTCGCTCTTCTTACATCATGACTCTTCCCTCTGGTAGAAGTCTCTGACACTACACCACCCTGTTTAGATCCTCTAACTCTGTGAACTTGAGTTTGCTCACCGCTAACGTAGTTCATGGTCCAAAATTGGGAATCTGAGTGGGAAAGCATGGTTAGATAAAAAGTTAAAGGTAAAGGTACATCCCGTCTTCGAGACTGGGCTGGCGGGAGAACACTGCTAGGTGTGGTTGGATAGATGTACTGGAAACATCTCCGACGGAAAAGAATTCATAAAGTCCACTGTATGATTTCAGTCACGTCTTGAAATGGTTGCTGCTTATTGTAATATACTCTTATGTTGGAATCTCTTGTTATCATATCATATCATATTTATCCTGACGTCAGGCACAATGGTCCTGCAGGAGGGTGACTTCAGTGTGGAGGGAATGGGGATCTTCGGTCTCAGAGCGTCGTTAGGTCAAGGGATGGGATCTTCTTTGGCTTCTCTGGTCAACTGTAGGGACGATCGTGACGGATCTCTGTTGAGCATCGAAGTAGATCATCCTGCCGCCGAACACCTGACTTGCGCCGGTTAGGAACTCACAACGCAGACAGCGGGGCTTTCTTGACGGTAGATCACTCGAGACGATGGGAATCCGTCCGTGCTCCTCCTCTTGAAGTGTACCAAGTGTACCTCTTGAAGTGAAGTGAATCTCTTGTTACATCACACTAATTTTTCACGACCTAGCTCTCCTCAGCCGACTAAAATTGAAGCAAACAAGGATGAGTCACGGCAAATATACGATTTCGAGAAAGAGCACGAGCGAACGTAGCAGTTATTTCTGGGAGTAAAGGGGTTGTTTGGGAAAAGCGTGGATGCGTCACGAGATGCGTACGATGAGAGAGAGGGCGAGAGAAATTTTTCCTCACATGCTACCGTGATTCCATCGAGTCCATCCACTGTTGGCTCTGTATCTTCTTCCTCGGTGTTTCTCCCGAGTCTCATAATTCCCGTCTTTTTGCACATACTTCACCCCTTGCTTACAGTTGTATCTCAAATTGTTCCTTTCAGGCGTATATATCGTCTCAGCCGCTTCTCTAGAAGCTTCCCAAACAAGATTAGCAAGATTATAAGGTATGCATTTTTAACTGTGTTTTGCAATTCTTTAAGCAGGCAGGATTTTACAGACTTGGTCTGTCTTTTAATTTCACCTTAAAGGAGGAGTGAACTCAAAATTCAATTTTTGAAGCTATCATATGCACTGCCTAGAACCACAACGATAAGAAGCTCCGAAATTTTCACATTGACATCTCCATTCCGAACAGAGTTATAGCTAGTTGGCTGGGAGCCAGATCAGGGAAAGCTCAGGGAAGGGGGCGAGATAGCACGCGACTTGAAGATAGTGCGTGCCTAGGTGAAACATATTCCAACCGGGCGCGTGTTTGCATTTACTCCTCCTTTAACTTTTAGTGTTCAGGTCCAAGCGCTCTCACGTATTTTCATGCTGGGAATATAGAATCAAAACGGAACGATGTACTACACCATGCACATTAAGGAGTTTTCAAGTGAGATATTTGTCGTAGAAAAAACCCAATTTGAATGAACCGCACGTGATAATCTCATTCAGGGTAACCTGCTGGCATGAGGAATGAAGATGATGTATTTTGAAATTGGTGAGGAGTTCGAGAGTGGAGAGCCGGCCAGTTAGGATTTCGGATCACTCTACGGCATTTATTACTAATTGTAAAGTTAATAAATAATTTCACACGAATTTCACACGAATTAATAAAGTAGAGTTGAGCTCCGCCAATGTATATTCGAAATTGTGTCTCTGTCGAAAGCGCATTGCATATCGATGAGTAATAGTCTCACTCTCTCCAAACCGTACACTCTCTCATCGGGTAGAGATACGAGAGAGCATGCAAATCGAGGAGAGTCAGACCATTACTCATATCGATGCGCCCTCTCTCGAATTACATTTATTGTGGATTAGCTTCCGTATAATTTGTATGTTTCCTTCACTTCAATGTCTCTGCTTTAGAATAATCGTCTGACTCTCACCAAATCTCATGTTCTATCGCATTCTCTAACCGGCGAGAGAGCGTGCGGTTTGGAGAGAGTCAGACGATTCCTGCTGCTTTAACCATTCCTCCTCCACGAGGCTGCAGCTCTAGTTTCGCTTGCCCTCCCGTTTGAAGAACAGTTACCACGGGACTACATTGTCTTACTCTTTCCACCTCTTCTTTTCGCACATTTTCAGGTTATTTTCTCCCTTTTAAGCTTCGACCGTGTTAGCGTGGGACTTCCTCTCATTATCTCTCACAGCTTACTATTTTGCATAATCGTCATCGATTAATCCTTTGCTCCCATCGCTCCTTCTGCAGTCTCATTTTGAGACGGACACGCCTTAACTCGCCTTTTTTTAAAAATATTTTCATTCGTTATCCGTTTAGAATACATGATGCCGAAAAAAATAATTTCGATCGTGCACTATCTGCGAACGCCTGACGCTGTTTATATAATCAAGAAAAATTCGGAAGCTCTAACTGGAACACCATGCACATCAGAGCTCTCGCCTGATCTCCCGAGAATCTAATGACCTCTAGATAAATGTGTTAAAATCGTAAAATCGTAAATCGTAAAATTCGGAACAATGAATGCAAGATCAGAGAGCATTAGAAAGTTGGATTTACAAGCCTTCCTCTCACATTCAGCAAGATTATTGGCACTATAATTCGAAAAAAAATATTGACCATTCACTACTAAGGAATACATCCTTCATTTATCCAATGACCGCTCATTCACCCATCAGCTGCAGGAAATGAACAAGATAACATCACATAGTCGATTGGCCAATTGACTAATAGTCGTCTAATAGTCGATTGTTTAGTCGACTACCAGGCAAATGAAGGTATCTAATGCCAAGGGTCGACGTTCGCACTCTCGTTAGTTTGCATAGACGGCATTCCCCTCATCCCTGAAAATTCTTCATCATGTGAAAACTGAAGAAAGAGAAGGGATATTGGATAGAGCGGTGTGTATGGTTTTTGCTCGTTCTGGATTCAGAATCGATCACCAAGTGTGGGCACTAGGTCGGATGATAACCTACTGGATGACTAAAACATCAACCCTTCTGTAGAACTTTCACCGAATCATTTTTGACACATTGTGAAGCTACTTTGAAAGTTCTCCAGAAGTGTCCATTTTTGTATTATTATCCAGTATGTTATCATCCGATAGTGATCATCCGACCTAGTGCCAGTGTGTGTACTCTCTCTACCGTGAGAGCTACGAGAGATTCCACCTGAATATCGAATGCTAGTTTTCGCAGAAGTCATCGCAGCCTCTTCTGCAATTTGTTTTGAACGAAATCGGCAATGGATAACGGGAATTTAGGAGAATGATGTATCCAGTTTTTGCACAGTTTGGAGTTTGGAGCAGACAAAACAATCGACTATTAGTTGATTATCTTGGCCAATCGACTACGTGATGTTATTTCGTTCATTTTCACCGCTGATGGATGAATGAGCCAATGGATAAATGATGGATGTATTCCTTTGGCATAGGAGAGTAATTGTCTGACTCTCTCCAAACAACACGCTCTCTCGTCGATCAGAGTGAGCAAGAGAGTGTATGATATGAAGAGAGCGAGATCATTGCTCGGATAGGATCACCTACAGCATCAATGCTTTTGCACCGCGTTTGCTTTCACAAATAAAGTCGAATAAAGGAATGATGCCAACGAATCTGCAAGAGGCAGCAGTCCCTATGCGAGCATATTGAAACCCCGCTTGAAGTTGAATCAGCTTGAAATTCACTCTAGCTTCATTTCACGCACTCCCTGGGCTGCTCGAGACGCGAGATATAACACGAAATGAAGAGAGCGCATCCCCAATTTCGGATTCTCGTTTGCACAGACGCCATCGCACTCTTTCCAGCAAAATCTTTGCACCAAATTGGCGAAAGATTATGGAGATTTGAGAGATAAATTCCTTTTCTCTCTAAACTTTGCACCCACTTTGCCATCTGGAGCAGGTGCCACATCTGCAGAGGGCAATGAGTATAAAGGGAGATGCGATGAAGGCTGATCACCCACAGCAGAAATGCGTCGCATCGCTCTGGTCGTCACCCTCTTCTTCGCGGAGTTCGGTCAGCCACTTGATTTTCCAATTATATTTGCATTCTTACCCTCTTTCTTCTTGTTTGGAGATTCCATGAATTTGCTTGCTGAGAAATATGATTGAGAGATCGCGCTTCTGGTGCGCGTGAATAGAAAGGACACGGTGTTTCCTCAGTTGTTCGGGATTGGTTCTCGCAACTAAAGTAACTGGAAATGCGCTTATAAAAAGCCGGATTGACATCCCTTCGCGAGATACATTCATTTATTCCATTCAATAGGTTACAATAGGTTATATATGGTTATAGTGCAATGTCCGTCGATCGGGTTGTGGTTGCTTGGCAGCCAGGGCAGAGGAAGGGAGAGGGGTCAGAAATCAAGCCATGCGGCAATTACAGACAAGGGATAAACGGATTGATTTGCAGCGATTCGCTCGGCTGCACAATGCACTTGTGACCCCGGGAAGATGGTGGCCAACCAAGGAGTGCCGCCTGATAACTTCACGGTGAGTGGAGCTCTCTCGACGGGGAATTGGTAGCCGTGACTAGATCACGCAGGTAAAGCCTAAGTTATGGCGAAAGGTGGGCACTCCAGACTAAATCCGCCAAAATTGACACTGGCCTAGCAGTGTTCTCCCGCGAGCCCAGTCTCAAAGACGAGATGGACCTTTACCTTTACTTGGAGCTATTAATAAAAATTTTATAATTCTTTATCATGCGATATGATAAGATGATTAGGAGTAAATGCTACATGCAACTTAGTATGATAATACAACGTCATATCTAGATGGCAAAGGGGTTACAATCGATTACAAATGTGAGTGAAATTAGAGCTATTATGAGCGACTCTCTCCTATTTTGAATTCACCATCGTGCTATCTCTAACCAACGAGAGTGTGTGAATGGAAGAATCTCAAACCATTGCTCTGTTCTAAGTGATTCCGACACGGAACTAAATGTGCCAAGCAATGTGGAGTTTGTGCAATGGGAAATTTAAAAGAACTAATGTTGATGTAGGAAATGTTTGTAGAAGAGACGCCGATGCATAGATGAAGTGCATCATCCACCAGGGCCAGACCTGGATTAATGGACAAAATGATAATGATAGCGATACTTTCAGTTTGCGGACGTCACCTACATTCCCTCCGCCGATGGCTGTGATTTGACTGTACGCTGCGGACCGGTAAGTCAAATTATAAAAGATAATTCGGAAAACCAACAGTGACACTAGGTCGGATGAGAACAATGACGTCATCGTTCTCATCCAACCTAGTGCCCCAACAGTATACTACACCATATATTTCTTTAATTATGCAAATTAAGTTATTCTTTAAAATACATTATGTGGTCAATTCAGGGCTGGTCTCCGCTTTCCTTCACCCTCTATTACTCGTCGACCGCAGATGGAAATACGCCAATTCTCGACCCCAACTCTGTGGTTTCCGACTCGTCCATGTCTCCCTTGATGTATACTGCCTTTTCAGGCCAACCTCAAAGATCAGCCAAGTTCCGTGCCAGCCATCTGGAGCACCTTCGATTTCAATTATATGAGGTATTTGTTGTTCAATGGACATAGACGAGAAAGTCACATCAGATGCACGAATGGGGACTGGCTTGTCTACATGCCGGAAAGCAACTATCTGGGAGAGAATGATCCCTCGGGTGATCCCACCAACTGGTTCATGTACAACAACATCGTCTGCGTTCGTGAGTTTTTATCGAGCAATGGTCTCGCTCTCTCCAAACCGCACACTTTCTCATCGGGTAGAGAGACGAGAGAGCATGCAAATCGAGGAGAGTCAAACCATTACTCGTATTTTTGCATACACTGAATAAGTGTTAGCTCCCAGTACCTTCATCACTATTATTACAGAACCGGACATTCCTCCACCCTCAAGTAAGTTTTTTTTGTTATTTGGAGAAAACGAGAATCCGCCTCTTTCATTCACCATTGTATATTATTATCCTGCGATAAAGAGATATTTAATCAAGTTGATTCACTGCAATATTTCATGTTGATTTTATATTGAAAAAAATAGATAAAACATATAATGTTCTCGCTTGGGACTTATTTTATAAGTTTCTATCTAGTTGTGATCTAACTATCGACATTTCTCGAAGAACGCCGTCTTTGCATAACGATAAGATTTGAGAAGCGTTTTGGAAATTACGATCTGCTTATCATATTCTGTTCATTTGAGCAATGGTCGCTCTCTTCATATCATACACTCTCTCGCTCACTCTGATCGACGAGAGAGCGTGTTGTTTGGTGAGAGTCAGACAAATACTCGTTAATTTGGAGCACTAATTAGTCAGCATCGATCGTCCATCAATATTTGAAGGACTTCCCCTTCTTCTTCGGAATTTACTCAAGTTTCTCGATATTTTCCGAACGTATTTTATTGGAAGAGGTTACTCTATGATTCGAGTATAGTTGAGTAGATTAATCATGATAACATCAGCAATCACGCCGAATCTCGTCACCAGATGTGATTCAGCATAATGCGTTTATGAGCACCATAAAAGGGCGCGAAATCGAAGAAAGAACATCTGATCGCTCAGTCTCAAGGATAATCACCACCTCACTATGGACAAGTCCGCATACATGGTAGCGCCCGGAAGGGATAAGAGGATCAGAATAAGTAAAGTACGTAAGCCCCCTTGGCTTTCAAAACCAATTCAATTATTCTATAAATTTGCGAATGACAAATCTTTTGATTAGAATGAAATAAAGCTCGTTCGAAATCATTTTAAAAAATTGTTCAGTATAGGTGCCATTTCCCTACATTAACCCTAATGATCTTTGATCTTTTGCTGAGCGGAGTGCGCATGGAGTCAGCATTCCGTCGGGAGCAGCGATCTGGAGGAGGCTCGTCGACCGAATTCCCTAAATACCGTAACCTCCCCACTACCTTCTGTTTCTCTCTGATACCGTACTCTCGCCCTCCTTCCTGCCAACGCTTCCTGATCGATGATTAAAAGCTTATACTTATTTCGATAAAAGGTAAAGGTAAAGGTACATCCCGTCTTCGAGACTGGGCTCGCGGGAGAACACTATTTATTTCGATAATTGTACTTTATTCACCAGCACGATAGGGGAGGGATAAGGCCTTGAAGGCGACGCAGATAGAAGACCAGATGGTATTTTGTTGCTTGGGCGAATTTGTGGGTGGGGATAATTGGCAGCTGTGTCACAATCTTATGTTGGAAGAGTGGAGGCAAATGGGGGAGAGTTTTTTTTCATTTGGCGACGGAGAGAAAGACATAGCATTGGGGATTGAATTCCAGAGCGTTATTGAACGAGTCCCAAAAGAAGCCAGTGAAGTTGGAGGCACGCACGGTAAAAAGGTGCGCATACTGAGAAATATTCGAGAGAGAGGAGCGATCGCATAGGGAGAATTGGTGTCGAGGAGAACGAACTCATGCAAAGTCCTCCCCCTATTTCTTGTTGAAGTTCTCCCCACTAGAAGGAATGGCATTCATGCCCAGTGATACGATGAATGCATGAGGAAACCGAAATTCAATCCAGAAAAAAGAGAATGCACCCTAAACCTCGCTAATTACCACTTGGCTTGGTGTTTGATCCCCGTCCTACCTGTGCTGCCAAGCAACCACAGCTGATTGGGTTCATCGACGGACATCCGTTTCTTGCACACTGTTATTCTTGCTACGTTACCCCGGAATAAATTAACGAATGAATGAATTAATAACCCGAGCTATTGTACCACTATCCCCACCAGTGGGAATAGCCCACTGAGAAGAGAGCTGATTGGGCACACCAGGATCTGCTTGATTTGAGTGAGCTTGAACAGAGCCAACAAGGAAGCATTGGATTAGAAGGACATACGTGTTTTGCCAAAGTTAATAGCTGGATGAACCCTCGTCATGATTCGTGAACGAACTATGCATGGATTCTGTTCTTTAAATTACTCTATATCATAAATTTGTATTTCAAAAAGAGGATACGAGAGATTCAAAATCACTAAAATAATATTGCCCACCAAGGTGTACACAACAAAAAAAATGCTAGCTTTAATATGTCACTGATGAATGCTAGCTTCAATATGTCACTGATAATTTCAGGATTAGCTGCGTTCGGGTGCGGAAAAACAATCATTTTGTGATAGATCTATAGCACTCTCCATGCACTTTCTTTAAAGACTTTATCACGCCTCTCACGAGAGATTCAGGACAACCCTGGTACAATCGAAAAAGTCGATTTTCAGGGTTTGGCAGTCCCTGGGGTAATCTATGGTTCTGAATTCGATTCCGGGTCGATCTGCAGCAGACTATCTTGATCGGCAGCTGCAGCAGCTTGCTGCACAGACTTGAAACTTTCTCTTTCGAGGTTCTGAAAATGACTTCAAATTTCTTCTAGCTGGCTGAAATTTGGCCTGTAGGCATCAATTATGACCTATTTTGACTATTCGAGCTAATTTTGAAGTTGGCCAACCGAATCGTTCTGAGCAGTTTTTCTGCTCTAACTTTTTTAGTTCGAAACATAGACAGTGTTATGAAGGGAAGGATATCTCACCTCTCTTGTGTAGCGTTGAATCCAGCGGCCTGTTAGTAGCCCATCCAGTGGTTCGTTGTAGTCGTATAGCTCGTGATGGAGTGACGAAGCGTCGAGTGAGAGTGGATTATCCAAACCTTCTATCTTACCTGAGTTCATCTCCTAGTGAGATAAACCTGATCCGATGGAACTATGAACCCGATGGAACGACTTGAATTGCAATTTCCCAACTAGACAGTTGGGCAAGTTTATCGCAGGTAACGACAACACAATGGTGAACTACAGGATGGGATGATAACTAGGGTAGCGGAAGTACTATAGAACTATGCAGCGTCTAGACTAGAGATAGAGATATAGAGTTAAGATATAGAGATAGCGGCGCGCCCCCATGGCGTGGAGAACGCGGGGTGGTGTAACAGCTGACGGCGAGTGGAGAGGTCGAGTTTTGATTGAGTGTCGACTGCCAGCTTGTTCTGCTTTTATGCTCTTTGTCTAGTCCTCTGTCTCGTCGTCTCGTTCTCTCAAAGCTACATGCTATCTAGCAAGCGTTATGGAACTCTGGAGTCGTGGAATTTAGGGAATTTATGATGACTCATCCTTCTCAATATTGCATCTGCTAAGAATAGTAACATTTCCCGGAATTAGTCGACAGCTGACGTCTAGAGTACAGGGAAAGTGCAGATGACTCATTGATAGGCCAAAGTTCATGGTCCGAGAATAGCATTTGGACCTAGAAATAGCTCAGAGGACAATGTTCAGATTGTGAAATAGTCTGAGACTTCCTTTGAACCAACGATCAGATTATTCCCTAAACTTCTCACTTCTATAGTACTTCTTCTAATCCATATTATCATGACAACAGACCAAACTTTTGCATCATTTAGAGAATTTAATTCTGCATCTCCATTATTTTTTTCAGATTTTTACCACTCGGTCTAGGTACTTTTTCAAGCGAAAAACAGTGAACATGACCCTGAGTCGCACGGCTGCACTAAGTGCCGAGTGCGTTAGGCGTTACGCTTCGAAACCGATGGTCTGGGGTTCGACACTCAATGATCACAAACATGTTTTGCTTGTCTTATAATATATATACGGCATATGTATGTGTTTAATTACTCTTTGCAAGCTCTGAAGGTGACAGCTTTCAGCAGATACGTTTTCTCACATACTTCTTATGCAAACGGTGAATGAATACTTGGCGATGCGTAATTATTATGTAGATAACATTTAGATAAGGAGAAAACATGTGTGTGATCATTGGGAGTCGAACCCCAGACCATCGGTTTCGAAGCGTAACGCCTAACGCACTCGGCACTTCGTGCAGCCGTGCGACTCAGGGTCATTTTCACTGTTTTTCGCTTGAAAAAGTACCTAGACCGAGTGGTAAAAATCTAAAAAAAATCATGGAGATGCAGAATTAAATTCTCTAAATGATGCAAAAGTTTGGTCTGTCTATGTTTCGAACTAAAAAAGTTAGAGCAGAAAAACTGCTCAGAACGATTCGGTTGGCCAACTTCAAAATTAGCTCGAATTGTCAAAATAGGTCATAATTGATGCCTACAGGCCAAATTTCAGCCAGCTAGAAGAAATTTGAAGTCATTTTCAGAACCTCGAAAGAGAAAGTTTCAAGTCTATTTAGCAAGCTGCTGCAGCTGCCGATCGAGATAGGCTGCAGATCGACCCGGAATCGAATTCAGAACCATAGATTACCCCAGGAACTGCCAAAACCTCAAAATCGACTTTTTCGATTGTACCATGATAAGGGCGTTTTGTCCTGATTCTCTCGTGAGAGGCGTGTTATTCTACTGCTCAAATATATTAGATTAGATTAGTAACCTGAGCTATTGGTACCCACTGGTGAAATGCAACTAATTCAGAATATAGGAACGTTATCTTCTGGGCGGCCATTGCTTGATAAGATAAATTGATCGATTCATTAATCGTTCGATTGAATCAATATATATCATAACGCCGAATCTCGTCAGTAGATCTAATCAGCCACAATCAGTTTTTGAACAGCATAAAAGAACGCGAAATCGACGAATCTTCACTCTGACCTCTCAGATCAGTCTCTCGGATCGTCACCACTCGCAATGGACAAGTCAACCTACATGGGAGCGCCCGGAAGTGGTACTGGAGGTGGAGGATCTGGATACGCAAAGTACGGTATTCTCTCGTCCTACATCTTCAAAGTAGGCGTCCCCTACAGTATCCATACGTCACCCCTCATCTACAGTATACTTACTGCTCTTTGAACTTTACAGAGAGGAGTACGCTTGGAGCCAGCCTTCGGCCGACAGCTTCGGATCTGGAGGAGGCTCGTCGAATCCTCCCGGAGTGACCAAGCCCCGCACCGACCAGTCGTGCTACATGGGAGGATCTGGAGGAGGTAGAGTTATATCATGTCCCAGAGCACTATGCCCTTCAACCTCATGCGTACACCCCCTTATTCCTACCCTAGGATACGAATCCCCTTAGAATAGGGCATCTTCTCTCTCTTTGGTATGTCTCCTATCTCCACCCATTGGATAGGGGATTAACTTGTCAAGTATTCCATCCTTGTCACATTATCATGCGATGGTACACTAACTTATTTTCATTGCAGGCTCGTCGAATCCGCCCAATCAGTCGTGCTACTTGGGCCCGCAATAGATTATCGGTGACCGCCTGCTCCCCCCCCCGTGCCCACCCAACTCCATCTACCATATCCCCTGATACAGTAACCCTCTCCCCTCCCGACCCCTCCTCCTGATCAATGATAAAGATCTTGAGGTATAACGTGACGCCGATTTGCATGTTTTCATTCAATTATTTCTCGCTGGTATTAGGTTGTCCGGAAAGTCTTTGTCACTTTTTCAAAACTTTATTTCTTTGAGGACGCAATAGCACGAGTTCAAGTATACTTGTAATCGTTGTTGACAACATATTTCCAATGTTCCTTGAATCTATAGATCCCCTCCCTGTAGAACCCATTTGAGCGCGAAAAATAAGAAAAAAATCGAAAAATTAAGAAAATTATTTAAATCGTCTTCTTCTAAGTGATGAAACCAACTCCTGATGGGGTTGTGGTGAGCGGCTTTCGTGTCGCAAACATACTTCAGTAGGGTCTCCGAATTCTTCATCGTTGTGTAGGATAGGAAGAGGTGAAACTGTAGAATTACAGAAGTGGATGGTACTAGTGACATACATCGTTGCTCTACTAGAGCCTGACTGAAGGGAAGAGAATGGGGAGTTGTTAACTATAAAGACCCTTCACTGATTGTTATTCACTAGGAACGAGGGAACACCAAAGTGCATTTGCGACGAGCAGTATAAATACAAAAGCAGAGACAAAGATTTTCCGGACAACCTGATATCACAGGATCAATTCTCGTTGTTCATTGTATGGATCAAACTATTGCTGTGGACATTTAGCTCTTGAAATAAATCTCTATATGACACGTATCATGAATCAGTTTAGGGAAAAATGAAGCCCCGGGAACAATTTCCATTTTTTCTCTTTTGTCCCATATTATGGTGGTAGCACAAACTATAATAGATCCAATGTCTTTGAAATTTATTTCATAGGTTCCAGATCCAGAAGTTACATTTTTCATTGGTATTTTCCGGTTTTCCTTGCTTATCTACTGTTACTCAGCTCCCATATGTTCATCTGTAGCAATGTTACATCATTGGGCTCAAAATGTGCGGAAAATTTTATCTTCAAAACTTATACGTTGAAAGTGAAACAGTATGAATGGAAGTTCAGAGAAATGTTAAGATTTCGATGCAAACGAAAAAACCTAACATTGCTAGTACCTTCAAAATTAGAGAGCGGGGAGGAAGAGGGAATACAAATCTGTGAGACGATGAATTATGTCTTCCCTTCCGGAAGAATGAGAGGGTGGGGGAAAGCCTCCCGGAAGACCAGTCTCGTAAAACTTTCTAAGGTGAAATGCAAGGCAACATTTCATTATCCCACCCTAATACCGTTATTAAATTACTTTACAAAATAACGTAAAATCCAAACTAAAAAGGTCCAACCAAAAGTTTTTCTGGCCCAACTCTTCCGGAAGACGTACTTTCCCTCCCTTTTCCTCAATCCTCACACTCTTCTTCAAAAGAGCGGAGTCTTCCTCTTTCTCTTCCTCTCTCCGCTCTATAAATAATCATACCTCTTAGGTGAGACCCAGTGAATCGTATATTGTGTATCGTATATTGTGTAACGAGTCGTTATCCGAAATTATCCGAGAGCCAGACCGTTCGGTGAGAAGGGAGTTCTCGAAATGATCTCTCGAGAATCTCTCATCCCTCTTTTTGCAAATTCTAGTAAAGAATCGTTCAGTAAATATGATAAGCTTCCCACTCGTCTATTCGTCCGTCTTCACGAAGAAAACTAACAGTACTTCTATGCCATGACAAAGATCACATTATTATAGTGCAACTACTATAATAATGTGATCGAGATAAAGATCAGAATGAAGTGGCGATTACGCGAATTCCGACCTCTAACAGGGAGGGAGTATCATTTCAGAACTCTACAGAGGGTGAGCAATAAAGTGCTCCAAACTCGTCCTTGAGTGAAAATACAAGTCTTAAAACGACTAGTTCTAAAATGATACACCCCTTTTTCTAATAAAGCGAGAATGAGAATCGGGATTCAAAATGGGAAAGAAGGAGGAGGTAGAAAGCTATACCTCAGTTTTAACCGTGTAAAACCTACTCAAATGAGTGCGCTTATGTTTTCCAAGATCAGGTCTAGTAGCACTCCTCATCCCGCAAATCTCGCATTGAAACGGTTTCTTCACTGCCTCGTCGTCTAAATTAATTGATTTAATGAATACGCAAGGCACTAGGTCGGCTGATCATCGTCGGATACTGGACCTACTGGATAACCTACTGGATGATAACCCCAAAAAATGAACTCTTCTGTAGAACATTTACATAATCATTGTTGACACTTTGGGAACCTACAGTGAAAGTTCCACAGAAGAGACCTTTTTTTTGGTTATCATCCAGTAAGTTACCATCCGACGGTGACCATCCGACCTAGTGCCCTTGGGAACTGTCGCGATGTTATCTCTACTTACCCGCATGAATCAATTTATGGCGGGCGAGAGTATTCGAATCGTAAAGAGATTTTCCGCAGATGTCGCAATTGGCTTTCTTCCTAGCATCGGCTGCTGCAAATTTTTATTATTAATTATGAATAGTATTTGTAATTAATAAAAAATCGAAAAAAAACTAACGTAAATGGGTTCTCTGGTGTCTTTTTAGGCGTGTCAAAGTTGAGAATCTCCACTCGCACTGGTCACATTTATGAGGGCATCTCGTCTCCTCGTCATCTGTTCATATTATATTTTATTATTTATTTGTAAATTTCTAATATTTTTTGTACACTCTTCCATGGATAGCGAGAAACGATAAATCAACGCCCTTTCTTCAACGCACTGCCGTAACTTCACCGCCCGTAGCTCGAAAGTCAAACGACAATGCTCACCTGCATGCTTTAGCATGTGTATTTGCAGATGACCTTTATGCACGCATGATTTGCCGCAGATGCTGCATTTAAATCCCGTTCGAAGTGGATCGGCTTCAGCTGCAAATAAAACGAGTTCGCGAAACGATACCAAGTTATATTTTCTCCTTTTTGTTCATTCTACACACTTCCTCGCCCATCTACCTTCCTATAGATAGTGTCTAGACAAGAGAAATCACGGTTTTGCCGAATTCGTGTTAAAATACTGACGCAAATGAGTTCTCTTGTGGAATTCCAGATCAAATTCAGCGCCGAACCTTCGCTCGCATTGGTCGCATTTGAACGGTAGCTCTTCCTCTTCTAAACATATATTCATGCAAACGCTCTTAAATCGTCATAATATTTTTAGAAAAGTGATGATCTCTGTAATTATTTTGGTAACACCCGAATTGGACTAGTAAATGTGTATTTTTATTCAGCAAGTCATAATTAATACCATGCTTTAGCAACCAACCCTTGTGAGCCCGCTGATGGCGAACATGTGCCTGAGGGTCAAAAAAGGCCTTTCCGCACATGTTACAGATGAATGTCTTTCTTTCGTCAGCAGCTGGAAATAGTGTTCAAGTACGTAATATATCATAAGAGCAAGTTCGTGTTAGAGCAGGACAAATGCTGGCAAAAACACAAATGAGTCGAATCTCAGAAAACTTCTTAATTGGATCGGACGATGATGACGTAATATAAAAATTAGAAATAAACTAACGTATGTGGGTATTGTGATGTGCTTTGAGAATGCTTGCACTTCCGAATCTTTTCGCGCACACGTCGCATTTAAATGGACGTTTTTCTTCTTCGGTCGCTGAAGAAATGCATTGATTTTTGTCAAACAATATTTTCACAGTTTCACTTACCGGTATGCAACTTCATATGTTTTTGCAGGTTTCCTCTGTTAGAAGTATGACGGCCGCAAATGTTGCACTTGAACTTGTCTGGTTGATTCTCTCCTGAAAGCATTATTTAATAGATATCTATCAAAAAGCTAAATAGAATATTCGAGCACAACTGCGGATGCTAACAATCGGATCATATCATTCCGGATGATATCCAAAAAAATGTCTTGTGCAGAATTTTCGCAGATGACTTTTTTACAGTAGGTGAGCATACTACGAACATCCTAACAAGAATATTTTTGGTTATCATCCAATATAGAACCCCGAAGAACTTCAAATATCTCCCGTAGACTTTGCTAAACGAGAGGTGAGACTCTCTCGGCAAAATCATTCCACAAATTTCCCTCTCGACTCTCGGTTGACTCTCCTAATTAATTTATGCGAGAGTCGACTCTCGGCGAGAGCTCTC
Organism: Pristionchus mayeri; assembly: GCA_036245805.1. Lineage (NCBI taxonomy): Eukaryota > Metazoa > Nematoda > Chromadorea > Rhabditida > Neodiplogasteridae > Pristionchus > Pristionchus mayeri. The sequence continues at coordinate 49,309,301 of BTRK01000005.1, read as the reverse complement.
GCGAGAGATGCAAATTCATTCCTCTAGCCTAGGTTCCTTTGTGGTGGTCGCTCTCTCGCTCTCTCCGGTGATAGAATTGCGATGAGTTGCAAATGTCATTCTTATATTTTGACCGCTCTCGGAAAACGTTCGCTCTCGCGAGAGCTCTCGCCTCTCGACCGATAGATGCAAATGAACTCTCGCTCGAGACGACCGAAATGAGAGTCGCCTCGACCGAGAATGAAAGGTCATCTCGCGAGAGTTGTCTCGTTTAGCAGTCTAATCTCCAGTACACCAATAATGCTCACGTTCATGTATCATCCTGTGCGTATGGAGTGCTGAGGCAGAGGACAATCCCTTCCCACAGATATCGCAAATTGCCAGTTTTCGGCGAGGGTCGTCCAGGGTTTAAAGGAGGAGTAAACTTAAAATTCAATTTTTAAAGCTATCATATGTACGGCCACAACGATAAGAAGCACCGAAATTTTCACATTGATATCTCCATTCCGAACAAAGTTATAGCTAGTTGGCTGGGAGCCAGATCAGGGAAAGCTCAGGGAAGGGGCGAGATAGCACGCGACTTGAAGAGCGTGCGTCCCTAGGTGAAACATATTCCAACCGGGCGCGCATTTGACTTTACTCCTCCTTTAAATAGAGAATCTCAATGACAAACAAGTCTACCGACGACAGTAAAACCTTTATGATATTAAATTTATATCAATAACCATATGATATTAAATTAATATTAATATTATTCACAACCAGAGAAAAACAAACGTATGTGTGTTTGCTGATGTTGCTCGTGGATTCGAGCAGTGCTGAATCTTTTGCAGCATTTTTCGCACTTGAACGGCTTCGCTTTCTCGTATTCTTGAAAAGGTGATGGTAAGAGGTGATGAATAAATTATGTTATCTTCAATTTCCACAGTCACTCAACCGGTCAATCGGTCGAGAGACACAAGGAGACCACCGTATTTTCGAACTCTAATGATGGTACAAGTTGAAAACAGGTTTTCTCTATCTACGGTTCGGAACTGGGAGAGGAAAGGACAAAGGGCGAGTGGGGAAAACTTCGAATTCAAAGTGATGGTTCCAACTAGAACCATCACATGGAATTCCAAACACAAGCGATCTCGCGATTATGCCACTCTGAAGATTTGCGTACCTTTGAACTATATTTCATGATAGAGCACGAAAATATAATTGAGTATTAATAGTCGAAAATCAAACCCAAGTGCGATTTCGAGTGGTTGTACAATCCCGGTTTGCTGTAGAATGTTTTATCGCACTCGTTGCACTTGTATGTAACATCTGAATTTGTTTTTATTAGTAGTGTTCGAATGCTTATACTAAAATATAATTTCGTCAACAAATATTGCCAATATTTCAAATCTTAATCCAGATCAAATCTGATTGAATCTAATCGATATTGAACCGATTGGGATGCCAAATGTCAAGGAACATCAATAGATCCCTCCCAGTTTATACATTCAAACTTAATTGACCCGCCTTTTGTTTTTCAGTTATTCTCCGATGTATCCTGGTCGTATTCAGAAGAGCTATTTTCACTTCTGAAGGATGATCCTCCTTCAGAATTGTCAGAATTGCCGTCAATGTCAGCATCCATAGCATAATGAGAAACATCTGAGTCTTCTTCATAATCAACAACCACAGCGTTATCATCTTCCTGACAAGCTTGCATAATGAATACGGTATTATGACGGACAAATCAATTTTTCGTATGCAAACTTAACAGCAGTGAGCAACACGTTTTCGACGTACTAACAATGTGGAAACTCCCAATTTTCGTAATACTCACATCTCTTTTCATCGCCTCTTGCTCTATCAACCACTCCATAGCAATCTCTGCAGACTGTTTTAGTCCGTCCAGTATGTCTCGATACGGAGAATTGCTAAAGATCCTCAGCAATGTTCAATAAAAGACATGGAGATAAATGCATACAAGCAAACAGATACCTGTTAGCATCACTCTTTATCACAGACTGCAATACATCGACGATAGGCTCTAAATCCATCTCCATTTCATCGCTAGCGGACAGCATTCTTCTTGCCCCATGTATCTTCGTACATGTATCTTTTTATGCTAAAGATTGCGAGAACAACGAATGAAAAATAATGCGCGTGCATACGCTAGCAGGGAGAGCAAGAACAAGAGAGCGAGACAATTTTGGCGCGAAGCTTCTCTCAACTCTTTCCTTTTCAAATGGTAGCAGTCCTCTCTCCCTCTAACACACTCTATCTCGCTCTGGTTTTTCTTTGTGTGGTGATAGATGCTCACATTAGCCACAGTGGAGAATGAGTCATGTTGCGTGTTGGCAGTGGTCATTTTACACTCTGGCAGTCCTTGTTCAAGTGACGTTGTGGATATTATTTTTAAAACCTCTACATGCTCCACGCTCACATCGTCTGTTCAAATTGCAGAGATCACAATCCAAAAATACAAAACCGTGGACACGAAAACATACTTGATATCTAGCTTAATGTTCATGTGCTACAAAAAGAGAGCTTCCCCAGTTTCCCCAACCTGTATTTATTGTACGTGTGAACGCATGAAACGTATTTTTGGGTCTATATTCCTTTTAAGTGCTTTATTATCACGGTAATATTGATTCAATTATACAATGTATTTGGAGGTGATCATGTGCATGACATTGTAGATTCCAAGTCTGAGGATCGGTGACATGAGTGAGAATGAGCATAAGGGCTACTCTAATTGTTGTGTGTTACAACCGTCTCAAAGTGACTAGTAAGCGTACATCCTTTCCATATCGGCGACGTCGATTATGATTGTGTGGAGCCAGAAAAAAGGAGATACATGTATCTGAAGGAAACAATGTCGTGATCATGATCGAAATTCTTTCTTTGTGAAAAAGTAAAAAAACTTGATGTATTCTCCTCACACACAACTTTGATGCAAAACGCATCGTCATTTTCCACTTTACATAGACTTACGAATTTTAGAAAATATTGATTCTCTTGTCCATTGGTCGCGAGAAGTTGTTGAGACGATGTATACGTCTGAGAAGGCAGAAATTAGTCAATTAGTGTACAAGGGAGCGAACGACAGGGCGAAAATATGAGAAGGAAGGAGGAGGTTGAGAGCGAGCATTGATTTGAATCGAAGGGAAGAGAGGAAGAGTTATAAGGGAATTCCATGGTAACGTGTGTGAGGGATGGGCGAGAAAGGGAAGGAGAGAGTGACTACTAGCGAATCTCGCTAGTCCATCCATGTCGATCTATAGGCGATTTACTTACTTGGAGTGATGCTTGATCTCGGGATTGAATGAATTGTGGGAACCTTCGATATTTGGCCCACTTCCCATCCTCTATCATTTCTCATTACCTCTCCATTCCGTGATTGGTTGTGAGACCGAACAAAACACTGAGTGCTCTCTCACCTGTATTACCTGTCTCGCAGGTCAGAATAGGGGAAGGGATTCCGTGCCAACTGACTCTCGCGATGCGAGCAATGGTCTGACTCTCCTCATATCACACGCTCTCGCAATGGTTAGAAAAAGCGAGAGAACATGAGATTTGGAGAGAGTCAGAATATTTCTACACGAGGCTGTCTAACGGGATACATCGAAAGCTAGTTAACAGGGATGAAAAAAGGAGCAGAAGTTACAAAAGGAATCATTAATATGGTTCCAGGTGGCAGGAGTGGGATATTCCCGTGCATGTGCTCGCGTTTGAATGAATGTCATATCTTTATTATAACAGCAAGTCGATTCAATTTTACAATGTATTTTACGGGCTAGGTTGAAATTGCATGGATGAAATAAGGTTGAATGGCTTGAGTAAGTGATGAACAAGGAGTCTAAAGGAAACTCTAGTTACAGTCTCTTACCAGCTCTTCGAAGTGAATAGTAAATGAACATCCTTGCCATATCCGTAAAGTTGGCAATTTTAACACTGCTGAGAAGCACGAGAGGAGGTGAGCTGCACGCAGATGCATCTGAATTATATACAGTCATGATCAATAACAAATTGGAAGGTGGCTCCTGTACTTTGGCCTAATACACGATTTTATGAAAAATCAATTTTATATAGGAATATATTTGTGAAAGCAGGTTACGTGAAACTGGATTGTTTAGTGTCGCGTAACTCGAGCTCAACTTTATGTTCTGTTCAAACCTCACTTGTTGGTGTCATACTCATCTCACTCTTTCACCCGTTAAACAGATCAAAACATGCATGATATGCAAATCTGAATTGATAGTGCTACTCTTGTAGTCCCTTCTCCCAATCTATCTCTCCCGCCATTTCCTCTTAACTTTTTTGAACGACTTACTAATTGTGAAAAATAATGTATTTCCTGATTATTGGTCGCTTTCCATTCATCAGAAGTGGTTGAAACGATTTAAACGTCTGAGAAGAGAGAAATTAGTCAATTAGCAAAGTGAATAATGGGGCGAAGAAAGGACAATACTCGGGATTAAAATTGGGAAGGAAGGAGGGTGCACGGCTTGAAGCGAAGGGAAGAGAGAGGGAATGACACGGGAATTCCATGGTAACGGAGGGATGGGTGAGAAAGGTAAGGAGAGAGCGGCTACTAGCGAATCTCGGCACTTTAATCTCCACCCCACCCTCTCCCTCATCTAGTCCCCCATTTCTAGGCTCATATAGTCCCTCATTTCGTGCTTGCCGACGACACATTGTTCAAAATCCACATTTCCATTTCAGGTACCTGCACTACCTCACTTCATCATTCAATGATGATCCATAGAAAATAATCAATATTATTACAAGGTATGCTTTCATGAACAAACCAATATTATTTTCTCGTTTCGCATACAATATAGCTTGGGGTGGATGCTGCAGACCGTATGCACCTTTACTGAGGTACATTACACTATAATTCAGGTTCAAATTCGCTTCCAACTGCAATGAAATTCTTCCCAACATCATGAAGAAGGTCACCTAGATCGTAGGAACCGAGGAATATTCACTACAATGGACTGGTGAGCTTTCCATTTTGTGTGGCGAAATGCGTAAACGACAATGGTTCGGATGAGAACTATGGCATCTTGATGTGTTTGACATATCAAAGGCGGCATGGAGTCATAGTTATAATCCGATCTCGTGCAGTGCAAACTCTATGATTCCACTGGATTTAGAAAACGAGTATGCGATTGTATTGGAAGACGATATGGCGGCCATTGACTTCGCCATGAGGTAAGTTCAGATATTTATGATAACAGTTCTTGAAGTATAGTAAAATGAAGTTTTCCTTTCAGGACGTTAGGTTTACTATGAAACATGTGAAGTTCTGCAAGGAAACCGAAATAGTGGAAGAAATCCCGAAGATTTTTTTGTATTGTTGTTTCCATTTTTTTCACTTTGAGGCGATTTTTTAGTTCGTTGTAAGTTTTTTTTCAAGTTCGGATAAACATTATCATTTCAATCGCATGAATTTCGAGCATTCTCTGAACAGGAAATGAATACTTCGTCCTCTCAACTCTTTATCGCTTGCAATATCACTCGATTGTCCGCGTAATCATTGGACAATTCATTTTACTACCCTTGTATTTCTGATTCTATGATTTTCCAGATGATACGGTTTAGGGATCATTTTCTTGAAAGATCTGATCGAGTCGCATGTCTATGCACTAGGCAGGATGAGAGCTATGACGCCATGCCGCCTTTGATATATCAAAGGCGACATGATGACACAGTTCTCCGACCTAGTGTCACATGTCTGTTCCAAATGTGGTGGTGGTGGCATTCCCCTGATGGATTAAATAGCAATTTAAACGAGGCAGTGAAGGGGTGGGGGCTTTGCACGAGGGCAAGCACCGCCCTCTCGATCTCCATTCGGTCAGTATCATTCATTTCCCCAGTATATCTTCCCATCCCGCGGTAACATGTGGTGACCTTTACCTAGTCTCTCTGTGCCAATCTTACTTAATCATCTGTCAGTCCATGTGACCTTTTTGGAAGATGATTGCATGCGCATGCCAGTCCCCCCTAGGAAGCCCCTCAATACCATCTGCTCTTAAATATTATAACTCGAATATTTCCTTTTTTCCTTGACGTTTTCCACGGCATCAATTGCAAACATAATGTTACTTACCGTTTCAGGTATCTACACTGCCTCTGTTCATCGTTCAACGATGACCACATCCATCGAAAGTATTCAACCGTCATTTGAAAAAAAAGGTGTGTGCGAACTGAGCCTTATTGGAGAGACAGATTATGGAGGTCAGTAGAGATGTAGATGTGACAGCTGTAATTGACTGATATGATGTACTTGAACGATGAGATAATGAATTACTCGCTAATTGTATCACAGGGAAAAGTTTGCACCTGCTATTCCCGGAAATAATTATTTTTCTTAGTTGTCCTTGTCTTCGTGTATCTACTTTGTGTTTAATCTGTGTCACAAATGAGTAGCATCTGGTGGTTTCTTCCATGGAACAACGCCACGATGAACTTGTGAGTTTGCCTACTCATTTAAATCTAAAATAATTTTTCTTTGTATGATATGTGTCGAATAGAATTTTAACAAAAAAATGGTTCTTTTAATAAATTCCTAGTCAAAATAGGATGTTCTACATATGCAATTAATTCCAACAATACTTGGTGCATTGAGCAAAACGGATGAGAACTATGACGTCATGCCGCTTTTGCTAAATCGAAGGACGTCACAGTTCTCATTCGACGTAGTGCCAACAGAACGCGTACTTTTATAGACACTACTTGCTTCCCACGACATTCCCTTCAGCAGTGGATGCACTCGATATGTTTGATACGATGAAGAGCTGAGCGGAAAATACAACATTAGATTGCATGACATACCCACATCATTTCGAATTGTCTGTAATTATTGTAATAAAGATGTTGCCTGATCCCTCTTTTATGCAGGTTTAGCTTGGTACCGTGCACAGATATAATTACCTCCATAGTTGCACTGGCTGGTATCAGAAGTAATTGGTGAAAGAGGAGCAAGTCCTGCAATAGGACGAGTAGAGCCGGTAACTGCTCAATTTGACCTTTCGATATACATCCTGATGTTAATTGGGGTTACTGGGAATGGATTTGTGCAGCGAGGGAGTTCAGAGAAGCGTAGATCAGAGGGATGTCCTCGCAAGGTATCGTATCGTCGTTCATCAGATGGGTGAGGGAGGACGGTGTGCAAGCACGAACGCTGAATGAGGGGAGTCATTTTGGAAAGATCGACGTGATGAATACAGTAATCCCTCATAAAACGTTGACGTGAAGAGGTGTGATATCCTACCGTATTCCTCTAGAAATTACAGTCTGACACTCTCTACAGAGAGAGGCGAGAGATGAAATAGGATGGAGAAAGAGAGAAAAATCTCCTCCGTTTGCGTGCTCTCTCTCCCCCTCTCTCCTCCCTAAGCAGATCTTACCTCAACACTCCGTGCAGAACAGGCATACGCCAGTGCACGTTATGCAGACTCTGCCCATGTAAATAGTCTGATTCAATTCATTCAAATCCAATACGTAAATCGAGTCTCCTCACAATATTTGTTCGTCCCCTCTAATCTCTTTGTCTGCCCATTTGAATCCATTCAAATTGGCCTCTCCTCTCTCTCCTCCCCCCCTCTCTCCTCATTCTCGAGCAATGGCGGCCCCAAAACCGGTTGGTTCCTCCTTTTCCGTCCCTATTTTTTCCTATTTTCGATCGATATTGTGTCATTACCGTACCCCACGATACCGTAATGTATTGTTTCAGAGACACGCACCAAGTAAGCAAGCGTCCGCGTCCGGCGAAGTGTCCGCATCGGCGGAAGTCAAGAGGTAAGGATTTTCCGAAAATCGATAAATCAATAAATCGATAATTCAGCGAGCTCCCGAGCGGAATCTACGACAAGCTCAAGCAGGAGTACGTGCAGATCGCCGTCGTGAAGTTCATGGTACGATATCTTACCGTACTCTCTATAAGTTACGGTAGACCTCTTGCTTGCCGTCCACGCTCAGTTCGCAATCGATTTTCTATACCGTACCTCTGGCTTGTCCTATTTCGCAATATTATAAGTTGCCATTGGAAATCTATAGTAATTACGCCTATGGTATTGGCCAGCCCATCGTTACCTACCACCGTAATCATCGGTGTTATCGATTGATCTACCGTTCTCTACCGTAATCCACTGCTCGTTCAGTGGGACTCCTCCGCGCCGTTCATCGCCGTCGAGAACTGCCTCATCAAGGACATCGATCAGCGCCTGCAGAATGAGCTGCTGGTGAGGCAAGGGGCGGGGTTTAATGGGGCGTGGCCTAAAGGGGCGGAGACTGATGTGGGCGTGGCCTAGAGGGGCGTGGATTATCGATTTCTTTCAGTTCGGCGACCTCATCCTCACCATCAACGACGAGACGACCAAGAACGACAGCGAGATCAAGGCGGTGAGTTTTCGGATCAGAGATCAGAGATCAAAGATCAATTGTTTTCGTTAATTCACAAGTTTAATGGTAGTACAAACGTCATTTGGCAGATGTTTTGCGAAATTGGGACAGGCCTATGTTCAAAATTCGAAATTCAAAGTTCAAAGGTCAAATATCACGTTCAGATGCTGGAGAAAGTGGCTGCCGCAGCGCCTCCGGACACCGAGTTCGAGTACTCGTTCATGGTCAAGCGGCCCGTCGCGCCCGTCTCCGCCACCAAGGCTGACTTGCCGCAGTCGGAGGTTTGATCTTTGAACTTTAATCTTTGAACTATAATTCCCCAGTCAAGGACTAGCCTAGAACTCACTACAAGCTACGAATAATTCGTTCTTGTTGTATGTCGTGCACCTGCAATGACATGGAAACTGGGAAACTGCTGGGGATACGGTAGGTACAGTAGTCCATAGCTAACCTATCTTCCGTAACCTATCTTCCTGTCAAGACTCCGAAAATCTTTGTAGCTGCAAGAGACGGAGACGATGAAGGTGCTCAAGGCGTACGTCGTGCTGTACCCGCAGAGCGCGCTCGGACTGAAAGTGAAGGTGAGGAGAGATCGTTGATCTTTGATCTCTGATCGTTGGTCTCGGGAATTTTATCTAGGGTGATCTGTGATTTCTCCCTGCACTGTAGATGTTTTCTAAATACGAACGCTTGAAAGCTCTCATAGCATTTTGTCATTTGTTGGCTCTGCCCCTGAACTTAGGTCTGAGATATTTGATCTTTGGTCAATAGGTCAATTTTACGATAGAATTGCATCTTTGGCGGCAGCTATGCTGATCAATATAAGCACTTGAAAACACTCGTAGTTCTTTGTATGTCCTCCACGTTCCCGAACTTTGGTCTTTGATCTCTGAATTGTCTAGTAACTTCGATCTTTGATCTTTTAACTTTGATTTCTGATCTCTACTGCCCTCTCTGCAGGACATCTTCGGGAAGGTGATCGTGTCCACCGTCGACCCCTCGTACCGCAGCATCTGCAAGAACGTCTTCAACGTCGGCGACTACATACTGAGGTAATTGGGTGGTGCATGAAACAAAAATCAAAGATCATGTCATAAATAGCCGGAGCCGCGTTCTGATATTTGAAGGTTCGTGATTAGATGCCTAGGATCTGACTGATCATTGTTCTTTGATACTGTTGAATTAGGTCCCGAGGACGAATCTGAATCTAATTGCTGGTCATTGATCTCTCATATTTCCAGCATTAACGGCAAGATGATCCTCGGGATGAAGGAGTTCCGCGCCGCCTTCAAGATCAAGAAGGAGGAAATGGTGAGGGAGAGAGAGCGATGAAAACTGGATGAATCATGTTTCAGGAGAACTTCAAGGTCGTGTTCAAGCGTGCGCTCACGCCTCAGGACATCGCTACGGTAGGATTGAACTTTGATCTCTGGACTTCATTTCCTCTCAGAACTTTTGCCTTCAATGTGTATTAATGATCTTTGACTTTTCTTATCATAGTTTTTCCCCACCTCCTCAAAGAATTTTATAACTTCGAAATTATTATTCTTTGATCTCTGCTCTTCCCGCAGGTTCGTCGCTGGCTGAATGCCTCGAAGACGGACGGCTACGTCGCTCCCGTGATGGCTTCCGACGTCGCCGACCTCTGCTCGAAGGAGGTCCAGCGTCTGAAGGCCGGCAATATCACAGTGAGATTCAATTGGAAAGTCATATTGGGTACTAGATGAGGTGAGAACTATGACGTCATGCCGCCTTTGATATGTCAAAGGCGGTGCGACGTTACAGTTCTCATCCGACCTAGTTCAGGATAGGATGTATTCGGTGCATCTTTGTTGGGGAGAATTGGCAGGTTCACTCGACAAGCATCGGATTGTGATATCCATTGCTTGCGAACATGCTGCCAATTTTTCGAACTAATATGGATAATATTATTTCGAAAATAAGAAAATAACGAAAACAATTTGACGTACCTCCCTCCATCTACGTGCCGCCCGTACACACGGTGCTCGCCAAGGAGAAGCGACTCCGTGAGTGATAGGGGATGCTGTAGAAGGGAGGGAACTGTAGGAGGGGTACGGTTGAAGGAGTACGGCAGGAGGGTATTGTAGACGAGAGACTTATGAGGAAAATGGTAGCCAGTCTACAGTACGGTTCGGTTTCCGGGAGCGATCGGGGGAGTACTTTAGTTGGAATAGGAGTACGTTAGATGTAGAGCAATCAAATAGTTATGTCGGAGGGGTACGGTATCGGGAAAATCAATAATCTGGAGCTACAGTAATCTATCCCCTTCCAGAAGTGGCCGACGCGCCGAAGAAGGTCGACATTGGCATCGAGCCCGAGATCGTGCGGCAGTACCTGATGAAGGTGCAGCTTTGATCTTTGATCTCTGATTCCTGATCGTTGATCTTTCACTCAACCGCTTTGGACTTTGATCTCTCTGCACTAATGGTTTTGCATTGACCTCGCATACTACTCAGATCTGTGATCTTGTCCTTTTATTCCCAGAACTTTGATTTGATGTATATTCTGATCTGGTCGATGATCTCTGATCTCAACTATTCGATCCCAAAATTTGATCCTTGATCACTGCAGGTGCCCAACTCCGCTTCGGGCGTGCTGCATCAGACGATGACGGTGGCCGTGGACGAGCAGAAGGGTAATGACTTTGATCTTTGATCTTTGGTCTCTAGTCTGATCTCAGATCTCAGTTTGACCATTGATATATGTTTGAACACTGGTCGTCTGGTCTCTGATCTGTTTCTCCTATGGTCTCTGTCTGATCTTTGATCTCCGATACTGACGTCACCATTGCAGCAGCCGATGCCGCGCCTGGCCCTGCAGCTGCCGGTGCAGCTGTGCCTGCTGCGCCTGCTGCAGCTGCCGCAGCTCCAGCCGTCGAGAAGATGCAGCAGCGCTCCCTGCGCGGCGTCATCAATGAGAAGTCGAAGAGTGAGAGTTGTTGTTTTTGTTTTCTGAAGTTGAAAACAATAACAACAACACAGCAAAATAATAACAACTTCAGGATCGGTCCGCTCGGTGCGCCAGGCGTTGCCGCGCAAGAAGACCACCAAGTCAGAAGGAGAAGATGGTCGAGTGGAGAGATCTCCGAGTCTCCGATCAGTGCAACCAAACTCTCTACCCATACTCGTCGTATACTGCGAATAAAAATCATTCGAAAACAAAGATCAAAGTTCATTCTAACGTAGCATCGAGTCTAATGCTGTGGAAAATTTCAAGGAGAACTTCACAAATTTGAATTCCCGCAATTCCATATCTCGGCTCCCAGTAGAGCTAGCGACTTGAAAATTGGAATATGGGGTGATTTTCACGTTTCCACATCATATTCCAATTTTCAAGTTTCTAGCTCTACTGGGTGCCGAGATATGGAATTGCGGGAATTCAAATTTGTGAAATTCTCCTTGAAAATTTCCACAGCATAAGGCCATTTACTGGCGCTATTTGTTTGAAAAATATGCGGAAGCGCAGAGAAGTGAGCAGGGAGTAATCCTTTTTTAAGAATTAAAAATAAAATCGACATCGATTGTCGTGAGTATGATCCTTCGTATCCAGCAGGGTTGGTGATCGGGTATTTCATGGCAATCTCCTCCTATGTTAGGACTGCGGCCTCAGTACCATTGATAGAACGGAGAGGGGAGATATCCGTTTTGCCAAATTTAAAACTTTTCACTTTTCTCAACACTCTCTAACCTCTCGCCATTACCCCTCAATGGTAAACAAAAATTTTTGGAAACAACACATTTAAAAAGGCAAGGTCACACACTACGTGACAAACGGAGAGAAACGCCCTAGTTTTACGTGACTATCGCAACGAAACACTTAATCTATTTTGATTACATTTTGTTATTGTCCTAACTGACCAATTTACATCTTAATTTGATCTCGTCGACCAAATTGATTGCACTCTCCCTCTCCTTCTTCATTCATTTCTCGTCCTTCCACTCATCCGAAGTGGTCCCTCCACTGGCTCTCTCCCCATGGCCATCGCTGAATAATGGTATGTCTGGGTAATTTCCAGTATTTTTCTTGCTCTCTCTCATCTCCCTTCCCCCCTCCTCCCCCTCTCTCCTACCACTCCCCCCCCCCTGCCTCCCCCATCCTCCCTCCCCCCTCCTTCTCCCTCTCTTCTGCCACTCCCCCTCGCCTCCCCCATCCTCCGTCCCCCCTCCTTCTCCCTCTCTTCTGCCACTCCCCCCCCTGCCTCCCCCATCCTCCCTCTCCCCTCCATCTCCCTCTCCCCGTCCCTCCCTCCCTCTCTTCCCCCTCTCTCCTCCCTCCCCCTCTCTCTCCACCTCTCTCCGCCTCCCTCTCCAATCCTTCTATCTCACCATTCTCTCCCTCTCTTCCTCCCCCACCGATCTTCACTCTCGAAAACTCAAATCATAAAATCAGCAAAATCTCACTTTACGTGACTATCACAAACAAACAGTATTATTCTACGTGACGATCGCAATGAAACACTATAATCTATTTTGATTGCACTTTGTTATCGTGCTCACTGACCAATTTACATCTAATTAGATCTCGTCGATCAATATTATTGCTCTCTCCCTCTCGTTCTCCATTCATTTTTCGTCCTTCCCCTCATCCGAAGTGGTCCCTCCCCTGGCTCTCTCCCTATGGCCGTCGCTGAATAATGGTAAGCGTGGGGAATTTCCAATATTTTTTCTTGCTCTCTCTCGTTCATCTCTCTTTCAACTTCCTTCTCCCTCTCTCCTCGCACTCTCCCCTGCCTCCCCCATCTTCCCTCTCCCCTCCATCTTCCTCTTCCTGTCCCTCCCTCTCTCCTCGCACTCCCCCCCACGCCTCCCCCATCTTCCCTCTCCCCTCCATCTTATTCTTCCTGTCCCTCCCTCTCTCCTCGCACTCTCCCCTGCCTCCCCCATCTTCCCTCTCCCCTCCATCTTCCTCTTCCTGTCCCTCCCTCTCTCCTCGCCCTCTCCCATTCCTCCCCCATCTTCCCTCTCCCCTCCATCTTATTCTTCCTGTCCCTCCCTCTCTCCTCGCACTCTCCCCTGCCTCCCCCATCTTCCCTCTCCCCTCCATCTACCTCTTCCTGTACCTCCCTCTCTCCTCGCCCTCTCCCATTCCTCCCCCATCTTCCCTCTCCCCTCCATCTTCCTCTTCCTGTCCCTCCCTCTCTCCTCGCACTCTCCCCTGCCTCCCCCATCTTCCCTCTCCCCTCCATCTTCCTCTTCCTGTACCTCCCTCTCTCCTCGCCCTCTCCCCTGCCTCCCCCATCTTCCCTCTCCCCTCCATCTTCCTCTTCCTGTACCTCCCTCTCTCCTCGCACTCCCCCCCTGCCTCCCCCATCTTCCCTCTCCCCTCCATCTTCCTCTTCCTGTCCCTCCCTCTCTCCTCGCACTCTCCCCTGCCTCCCCCATCTTCCCTCTCCCCTCCATCTTCCTCTTCCTGTACCTCCCTCTCTCCTCGCACTCTCCCCTGCCTCCCCCATCTTCCCTCTCCCCTCCATCTTCATCTTCCTGTACCTCCCTCTCTCCTCGCACTCCCCCCCTGCCTCCCCCATCTTCCCTCTCCCCTCCATCTTCCTCTTCCTGTCCCTCCCTCTCTCCTCGCACTCCCCCCCCTGCCTCCCCCATCTTCCCTCTCCCCTCCATCTTCCTCTTCCTGTCCCTCCCTCTCTCCTCGCACTCTCCCCCTGCCTCCCCCATCCCTCCTCTCCCCTTCATCTTCCTCTCCCTGTCCCCCCTCCCTCTCTCTCCACTCCCCTTCTTCTCCCTCTCTCCTCTCCTCCTCCTCCCATCCCTCTCTCTTCATACGAAATGCAAATCACAAAAGCATCACGTCCTCACTTTACGTGACAAACGCAAAGCAACGTTGTTATTGTATGTGACGATCACAACGAAACACTATTAATCTATTTTGATTTCATTTTGTTATTCTCCTCACTGACCAATTTACATTTTAATTTGATCTCGTCGATCAATATTATTGCACTCTCCCTCTCCTTCTCCATCCATTTTTCGTCCTTCCCCTCATCCGAAGCGGTCCCTCCCCTGGCTCTCTCCCTATGGCCGTCGCTGAATAATGGTATGTCTGGGGAATTTCCAATATTTTTTTGCTCTCTCTCTCACTCATCTCCATTACACCCTCCTTCTCCCTCTCCCCTCCCACTCTCCCCCTGCCTCCCCCATCATCCCTCTCCCCTCCATCTTCCTCTCCCTGTCCCTCCCCCCTCTCGCTTCCCTCCCTCACTTCCCCTTCCTCACTTCCGCTCCCGCTCTTCCCCTCCTACTTGGATTCCACTCCCCTCATTCCCCCCTCCTCTCCCTCTCTATCCATTTCCCCTCCCTCTTTCTCTCTCCTCTCCTCCTCCTCCCATCTCTCTATCTTCCTCCGAAATGCAAATCACAAAATCATCACGTCCTCACGTTACGTGACAAGCGCAAAACAACGTTGTTATTCAACGTGACGATCACAACGAAACAATATTAATCTATCGTGAATGCACTTGTTATTGTCCTCACTGGCCAATTTGCATCTTAATTTGATCTCGTCGATCAATATTATTGCGCTCTCCCTCTCCTTCTCCATCCATTTTTCGTCCTTCCCCTCATCCGAAGTGGTCCCTCCCCTGGCTCTCTCCCTATGGCCGTCGCTGAATAATGGTAAGCGTGGGGAATTTCCAATATTTTTTCTTGCTCTCTCTCGTTCATCTCTCTTTCAACTTCCTTCTCCCTCTCTCTTCGCACTCTCCCCCTGTCTCCCCCATCTTCCCTCTCCCCTCCATCTTCCTCTTCCTGTCCCTCCCTCTCTCCTCGCACTCTCCCCTGCCTCCCCCATCTTCCCTCTCCCCTCCATCTTCCTCTTCCTGTCCCTCCCTCTCTCCTCGCACTCCCCCCCCCACGCCTCCCCCATCTTCCCTCTCCCCTCCATCTTCCTCTTCCTGTCCCTCCCTCTCTCCTCGCACTCCCCCCCCCCTGCCTCCCCCATCTTCCCTCTCCCCTCCATCTTCCTCTTCCTGTCCCTCCCTCTCTCCTCGCATTCCCCCCCCCTGCCTCCCCCATCTTCCCTCTCCCCTCCATCTTCCTCTTTCTGTCCCTCCCTCTCTCCTCGCACTCTCCCCTGCTTCCCCCATCTTCCCTCTCCCCTCCATCTTACTCTTCCTGTACCTCCCTCTCTCCTCGCACTCCCCCCCCCACGCCTCCCCCATCTTCCCTCTCCCCTCCATCTTCCTCTTTCTGTCCCTCCCTCTCTCCTCGCACTCTCCCCTGCTTCCCCCATCTTCCCTCTCCCCTCCATCTTACTCTTCCTGTACCTCCCTCTCTCCTCGCACTCCCCCCCCCCCACGCCTCCCCCATCTTCCCTCTCCCCTCCTTCTTCCTCTTCCTGTCCCTCCCTCTCCCCTCCATCTTCCTCTTCCTGTCCCTCCCTCTCTCCTCGCACTCCCCCCACGCCTCCCCCATCTTCCCTCTCCCCTCCATCTTCCTCTTCCTGTCCCTCCCTCTCTCCTCGCACTCTCCCCTGCCTCCCCCATCTTCCTTCTCCCCTCCATCTTCCTCTTCCTGTACCTCCTTCTCTCCTCGCACTCTCCCCTGCCTCCCCCATCTTCCTTCTCCCCTCCATCTTCCTCTTCCTGTACCTCCCTCTCTCCTCGCCCTCTCCCCTGCCTCCCCCATCTTCCCTCTCCCCTCCATCTTCCTCTTCCTGTCCCTCCCTCTCTCCTCGCACTCTCCCCTGCCTCCCCCATCTTCCCTCTCCCCTCCATCTTCCTCTTCCTGTACCTCCCTCTCTCCTCGCACTCTCCCCTGCCTCCCCCATCTTCCCTCTCCCCTCCATCTTCCTCTTCCTGTACCTCCCTCTCTCCTCGCACTCCCCCCCTGCCTCCCCCATCTTCCCTCTCCCCTCCATCTTCCTCTTCCTGTCCCTCCCTCTCTCCTCGCACTCCCCCCCCCCTGCCTCCCCCATCTTCCCTCTCCCCTCCATCTTCCTCTTCCTGTACCTCCCTCTCTCCTCGCACTCCCCCCCTGCCTCCCCCATCTTCCTTCTCCCCTCCATCTTCCTCTTCCTATCCCTCCCTCTCTCCTCGCACTCCCCCCCCTGCCTCCCCCATCTTCCCTCTCCCCTCCATCTTCCTCTTCCTGTCCCTCCCTCTCTCCTCGCACTCTCCCCCTGCCTCCCCGATCCCTCCTCTCCCCTTCATCTTCCTCTCCCTGTCCCCCCTCCCTCTCTCTCCACTCCCCTTCTTCTCCCTCTCTCCTCTCCTCCTCCTCCCATCCCTCTCTCTTCATCCGAAATGCAAATCACAAAAGCATCACGTCCTCACTTTACGTGACAAACGCAAAGCAACGTTGTTATTGTATGTGACGATCACAACGAAACACTATTAATCTATTTTGATTGCATTTTGTTATTCTCCTCACTGACCAATTTACATCTTAATTTGATCTCGTCGATCAATATTATTGCACTCTCCCTCTCCTTCTCCATCCATTTTTCGTCCTTCCCCTCATCCGAAGTGGTCCCTCCCCTGGCTCTCTCCCTATGGCCGTCGCTGAATAATGGTATGTCTGGGGAATTTCCAATATTTTTTTGCTCTCTCTCTCACTCATCTCCATTACACCCTCCTTCTCCCTCTCCCCTCCCACTCTCCCCCTGCCTCCCCCATCATCCCTCTCCCCTCCATCTTCCTCTCCCTGTCCCTCCCCCCTCTCGCTTCCCTCCCTCACTTCCCCTTCCTCACTTCCGCTCCCGCTCTTCCCCTCCTACTTGGATTCCACTCCCCTCATTCCCCCCTCCTCTCCCTCTCTATCCATTTCCCCTCCCTCTTTCTCTCTCCTCTCCTCCTCCTCCCATCTCTATATCTTCCTCCGAAATGCAAATCACAAAATCATCACGTCCTCACGTTACGTGACAAGCGCAAAACAACGTTGTTATTCAACGTGACGATCACAACGAAACAATATTAATCTATCGTGAATGCACTTGTTATTGTCCTCACTGGCCAATTTGCATCTTAATTTGATCTCGTCGATCAATATTATTGCGCTCTCCCTCTCCTTCTCCATCCATTTTTCGTCTTTCCCCTCATCCGAAGTGGTCACTCCCCTGGCTCTCTCCCTATGGCCGTCGCTGAATAATGGTATGTCTGGGGAATTTCCAATATTTTTCTTGCTTTCTCTCACTCATCTCCATTACAACATCCTTCTCGCTATCTCCTCCCTCACTCATCTTTCTCTCCACCCATCATACTCTTCCCCTCGCGCTCTCTCTCTCTCCCTCTTCCCTCTCCTATTCCATATCCTCTCTCCCATTCCCTCTCTTCCCCATCCCGGTATTAGCTTCCCTTCCACCCCTTCGTCTATCCCCATCCTTCATCTCACCGTCCCTCTATCCTTACACCTACCAACTAACCCTATCTCCCACTTGAGCTCTACCCTCTCACAAGTCAGTCTTCCAATCCCTCTCTGTCCACCTCTTATCCATACCTGTCTTAGCTCACCTTTCTCGATTTCACTCTCCCCCCTCCCCTTCCCCTAGTCCTATCCCTTCCTATATCCCCTACCTCCCTTCCCTCTCTTCCCCATACATGTCTTTGCTTCCCTCTCTCCCTTCACCCCCTCACTTTTCCTTACCCGCACTTTCCCTCCCACTTCGCTCTATAATGTTCTATACTCTGGTAAAAGTTTCCCAGTGGGATCCCAGTGAATTCCCAGTGGGTACCCCGCATGTATCTCACTGGGAAATCCAATGGGGTCACACTGGGATACCATTGTGATCCCACAGGGAAAGTGTTCAAGTCGCTATCCCAGTGGGATCCCAGTGGAATTTTTCCCAGTGAGATACCAGTGGATTTTCTCAGTGGGATCACAGTGGTATCCCAGTGGGATCCGTGCGGGAGCCAGTTTCCCAGTGGGATCCCAGTGTATTTCCCAGTGAGATACATGCGGGGTCCCCACTGGGAATTCACTGGGATCCCACTGGGAAACGTTTACCAGAGTATCCCTTACCCTTCCATCTTCCTCGGCAATCTTTTAATTTGTATTGGTATGTATGTTCTCAATTTTTGCACGCGCATTGCCAAAACGATTAGGTCGTACTGTATTGGAATTGAATTTTAAAAATATTTTCGAAACATTTGAAAACAATATTTTAAAATATTAATTTCAGATAACAAGGTCTCTTCTACTTCTTCTCGGCATTTTAGTCTACTCTTTCGGCATTGAACACCGCATCTACCTGGAACAATGTGGAAAAACTACGGTAACACAAATGTCCTAGAACTGTGCTGCAACACTGAGTGCAAACACTAACAATTGGCATGCACGCTCATTTCGTGTATCTGCTAACAATTTGCGCACGACCAACGAGTTCTAAGTGCGTCAAGAAGTAGGATATGCGATAGCATTACTGCTACGGGAGTTAACAGGAGTAACTGTGCTATATTTGAGTGACAAACAATTCAACCGTTCATTCATCAGTATATTCCGTTAGGGTAAAATAAAAAAAAATTTCAAGGGTAGTCGATAAAAGACCAGTTTCAAATCGGAAATGGGTTACTTGCTAAAAATTTTTATAAATGCTATGAAGGGACAATGATATTTGTGTGTAGTTATTTGGTATTCCTGCTTACAAGACTCTAAAAGACTGTATAAAAACAGAAATAAGAGCGTGCAATACGAACCACCACTATCATCGATTGTAAGCTATTTTCACCGATTTAGTACGAATGTATAATTTTTTAATAATATATTATAAATAATGCATTTACAATAGGAAATCGGCTATCGGTTGTGGTTGTGTCTTCGAATCTGCATTTTAGCTAATAAAAAATCACAATGACTACTTTCACCTAATTCACATATATATATATATATATTCTATATATTCTATAGAAACGTATATTCTATATATATATTCTATATATATTCTATATATTCTATAGAATATATATTCTATAGAAACGTGATAACATATTTTTTCTACAGAATTTGGAAGGAAATAAAAATAAAAAATGAAGGTGGAGGCTACTAGTGATGACAAAACGGAAGTCCGCACCTTGTCGGCAAAGACTCGATTTCCAAGCCTTGCCGGGCTGAACTTTTAACGGCAGAGTTGTCGGCGCGCCGACAAGAAACCGCCACTGGCTACTATCCTCACCCAGCTTCATATAGCTGAATAGACCATATTAAAATAGATCAGTAGATAGAAAAATTGAAAATATCAAGTAAACAGATCAAATGAATTCAGGATTGTTTTGTCCGCGATTCGTGCGTAAAAGCTGAAGACGATAACTCAGCAATTGTACAATACAAGGGTGGAGATATGAATAACAAAAACTGCGATTTCATACTTCAGATGAGGTATATTCTTTATCAGTGCGTTCGCATAAGAACCATAGACCTGACAGCACAACCAACATCGACCCTGCGAGAACAGCATGAATTTTTGATAGCCCTAGGTGTCCAGCGTCGATTCCTATTATTGTCATATTCCAATTAATCACATTTTCATAATTACTGTTAATCAAACATTTACCATTTTGAAGCCGTTTTGTACGCTGATCGAAGGTAACTTATCTAAATGGCATGACAACTTGGATCTAGTGCCTTCTTGACATGATATGAATAGCTGAATCTGTTTGTGGTGTTTATTTTTGAAAATTCAGAATTTCATTTTTTATGCAAATTTCAAGATAAATCTATCTTTTCTCACAGCTCACCCCACCGCGCGGCCAGATTTTCTTATTCAAAAAAATCATTTTCATGTTATTTCTTCAAAAATCGATAATTACTGGGTGGGTGAGCGGTGAGAAATGCGGGATTTTCCTCGAAAGGTCTTGATCAGTTTTTATTCGCTAACCCATAAGTTTGCCGAAAGATTTTGGTCGATTGATGGTATCAATATACTTTTTTTTTTTTTTTGGAGCCACTTCAAGCGATTTTACAGTCGTCGATAGACGATTACGCTAGGTGGTGTAGTGCGGTGAAGCCGACTACTGTTTGGACTACGTATCCCTGATGTCCAAGGTGCTTCTAGGGAACGATACATTTCGCGACCTGGGTCACTGCCAATTTACCGACCCCGGAGGGATAGAGGGCTTGGTTTCCCTCGGCGGGGTTTTTTCAAAAATTGAAATTTTTGAAATTCGGAATTTCTAAAAAAATTAACACCACAACAAGATTCAGCATGCCGAGAAGGTCCAAGTACAAAGTGTTCATGCCATATGGTTAAGCTTTCTTCGATCAGCATACACAACGGTTTCAATATGGTAAATGATAAATGGTAAATGTTGATGAGGGACTGTAATTATGCAGTGATTGATTGGAACATAATAGCAATCGATGCAGGAACCCTAGTGCTATAAAAATTGATGATGGGCCCACAGTGTCATTTCTGGCTGTGCAGGAAAGATCGAGATTTGTGCTGTTCTTAGGCGAACGCACTGTTATATTCATGTCCTTTTCTGAAGAAAAGAAAGATAGTATATACGGTCCCTGAAATGTTCTACATTTTAGGCAATACATACCTCAAAAATATTACGTAACTATGCAAGTGAATGCTAGCCAGACCACTGATGACCTTAAAAATAGTGGAGTGACCTTGAAACAAGGCGCCGATGAAATATTTTCATGCAAAGAATCAGGACCTAGCGTGAATCCGAAATTCCAATTCAAATTCGGTGAGCAATTTCGAATACTCTCGTTCACATCTTGACGTAATTAATTTAAATGTTTATCAGCTAAACAAGGAGTGCCAATATATGACAAAAAGTTAGCGCTCTGCTCGTTTACAATGGAATCAAAAGATAAAGCCATGGTGAGGATGCGTCCAACATTTGAAATAGTTAAGCTCCAACGATTGTTAGTAGAAACATGATTACATGTTGGAAACACAAATAATTTCTATCCATGGACGTTTTGTGGCTTGCTAATAATTCCTTTGTCTTTCCTAGATGCTAATATAATATATATAAGCATCTAGGAAATCTATTCGTCCATATGATATTTTTCAGATTATGACGGCGTTTCAAGACTATATAATTGATGCGCCAAGCGTGGAATTTGAACTCAAGAACAAGATAGTATTAACGTATTCCGTACCTGGCCATCAGTTCTGGTCATTAAATGCACCTGAAAAATGCAATCCCGAATTAATCGACACTTCTGGTACTTCAACAAGAGATTTCATTTTAGAAGAGGTATTTCATACTCTAAAGAGTGAGCAGGAAGGCTCAAAATTGAAGATTGATAAATTCGCCTTTGCACCGATTGACTGTGGCCCAGGCAAATCACTAATGTTAGTAATTTGAACCTCTTCCCTGCATTACCTAACCGTACACAATTTCAGAATCAAAGAAAATAATAAAGATGAAATTTATCTTAAAGAAAATGAGAAGTTAGTATGCAATATTGCCGTGTGGAGGTATAACAAAGTCAACCTTCCGCTCACCAACACATTCAAAGTTTCTTGCGGAGTGAGATGTATGTTTCATTTTCATGGTTTTTCTCAGATCCGTTTACTTAAAAGTTACATTTACATCGATTTCAGTCTGCTCTCAATGCGAGGAATTGCAAAACCTCGAGTGTGATGGTTGCCAACCGATGGATAATAAGAAAGATAATGGAACCTGCAAGATAGCTAATGTTCGTTATCGAAATTCTTTGAATATTTGATTTTATAAAGATTTGTTTAGTGTCCAGCGGATCATCAATGGCGACTGGAAGGCGACAAGACGATAAGTGGTCAAATGGAATGCCAGCAAGAAGTTGGGAATCCGAATAGCAAGTGAGTTATAACATCAAAACATTGATTTTGCAGCTAAAACCTACATTTACTCCGCTAGAACAAATTTCGAGCCATGCTTGAAATCGAAACATTCTTCGTTGTTCAGGAAAGCCTTCTGGTATCTCAACAACGAGAAAGTGGACAAGGCCGGCTGCTTCGATAAAGGTTTGTCGCTAAATATATGTTAAAATCGTGCATTTTCATCACTAAAATTTCTTCAGATATTTGCTGGAGGAAGGTCAAGCTGAAAGAAGCTTGTCCGGACGAGACAAAATTGCCAGCAGACAAGGAGTGCGCTAAAGACAAGATCAGCATATCTGGCAAAAACAACACGAAGTTTGAGTGCAAGTCTGAACCTGGACTGGAGATGTGGTGATTTGCATTCTTCTTATTATTATTCAACTACTACTATTTTAGGTACTCGACGTCCAATGCAGCCCATCCCGCTGGGAGCAGCATAGATTGCGACTTCAAGACTGGTCATTACTCCAACGGCACAACGGAAATCACGGACGCCAATACGACCGTCTACTGTCTCAGTGAGCGATCTTTGATCTTTGTGATTCGGATCATTGATCTTGTATGAACTTCGTAATGCTATTTGGACTTTGTGTTAATGGTCTTTGATCGTATGTTTAGCAGTTAGTGTTTTTTTGCTCTTTGGGATTAGCAATACGATATGGTACTTTCTAGATAATGATCTTGGGGATTCTGAACGTTGATCTTTGATCCTTCAGAGGCGAAACCTCCTAAGCACGCCGCCGCCGCCGCTGCCTCGATGGACCCGAAAGTGTTCATGTACGCCGGTGGCGGCCTCCTCTTCCTCGTCCTCATCGGAGTCATTGTCGCAGTTGTGGTGAGCAAAACAATAACAATAGCAGCGACAATAACAATAACAACGATAACAAAAACAACATCACGAAAACAACATCACGAGGTATGCCGCAAGAAGAAGGCAAGCAAGGAGGAGGAGAAGAAAAGCAAGGCTCCGAGGACCGTCGACCTAGCCTCTGTTGAAGTGCCCAGCCAGTAAGTGTGCGGCGATCGGGCTATTTTCGAAAATAGGCCACGCCCCTTTTTCGAAAATTAGCCCCGCCCCTTTTCGAAAAAAAACAACACATTTCAGGCTGGAATCGAAGGTGGAGTCGGTGGTGGAGAGCGCGCCAGTGACCAGGCCGAAAGTTTCGGAGCCCCGCACCGTCAAGTTGCCCAAATTACCCGAGGTTCTGCCCCTGATCTTCTTACTCTTGGCACTAGGTCGGATGAGAACTATGAAGTCATGCCGCCTTTGATATAACAAGGCTTCTCACAGTGTGCCATTTTTCTAATCCGATCTATTGACCTTCCTCTCCTTGTATATCTTGCAAAAAATTTAAAATAAATCTAATTTTGGCAGAAAGAGCAAACCAAATTTCTGGATCGTCCCCAAAATCGACCTCGGAACAAGGAATTGAACGAAAACTGGTACAATAAGTTCTCGGAGGAAATGTTTGCCGAGCAGTTGTGTCTTGTGAGTGTTGATCTTTGATATATGACATATGATCGTTTCGTTGATCTAAGATCATATATTTGATCTATGATATTTGGTCCATGATCCTTGATCTATGAACTATGACCTTTGATCTTCAGGATTTCGTCACTTACAAATATCAAAACCAGCTCGAACTTTTCTACGCGATGACCGAGTTGGATGCGTACAGTAAAAGTGAGGACATATTATTAAATTTAAAAAATATATATAATTATATATTTCAGACAAGGAAGTTAAGGAAAAGTATGGCGAGGTGCGCCACTTCTTCGACCTCTTCCGACACCTCGAAGTGGCGCAGCATGACTCGATCGGCATCTGGGGTACGCCTCGGGCACTTCTTGGATTACTGCCTACCGGCACTACACCGGATGAGAACCGCCGGATGAGAACCCACCGGATGAGAACCAAAAATTGGACCATTCTGTAGGACTTTCACAGAAGAGTTTTTGACACTTTGGGATCCTACTTTGAACATGCTGGAGAAGGGTAATTTTTTTGGTTCTCATCCGGTGGGTTCTCATCCGACGGTTCTCATCGAGTTGCGAAATCATAATATGCATGATCGGAATAAGACGCCATATTAATAAAAATAATTTTAATTTGTAAAAAATATATATTTTGAAGATCGAGCTTGGAGTTTCGTGCGCCTCCTCCAGAAGGTCGTCAAGCGCAAGATCCCCCGGGACCCGAAGTGAGTCTTGGAGAGCAATCGTCTGACTCGACACCATTGCTCGTCTTGGACGTCACGCGGCGTTTTCGGGACCCTTTAGCGAGTTGTTCGGAAATTTAAAAAAAGCTGGTGTCTGGCAATGTGCCAATTTTTGTAAGTTTCTCGGCGCTACCCCTATAGAGCGCCGTGCATCCACCGAATGCACCTGGTGCAAAACCTGAATCGCTACTTTGATCTTTGATCTTTACAATATTTACTCAAAAATATATGCAGGCTGCTCGATACTCGCCTGATCACCGTGATGATCAACATGGCGAAGCCGATCTACACCGAACTAGGCTGGACGAAGCAGCCCAACGAGCGTGAGTAGATCTTGATTATCGATCGAGTATCGATTGATTATCGATTGATTATCGATCGATTATCGATTGGTTATTGATTGATTATCGATTGATTATCGATTGATTATCGACTCCCCCTTCAGGCAAGACGGACTCGCAGATGCGTTTCTTCGTCATTCGCGTGCTGCTGTGGGCGGGCAACGCCGAAGTGGAGAAGGTCGGTTACAGTATCCAGGCTACAGTATCCTCGAACTTGACTCAGTTCTTGATAGGCCTACTGCATCCCTACCGTAACCCGTTCGTTGCAGGAGCTGGCGCGTCAGGCGGACCTCCCGATCGACCAGCTCGATCTGGTTGTGCGTCCGATCGTGCTCGGCTACGCTGTGCGCAAGCTGGGACGAGCGGCCCAGATCAAGGCGGAGCACTGGCAGGTGGGTAGAGAGATAGAGAAAAGAACAAAGATCAGAGATCAAAGACCAATGGTCGGAGATCAAAGTTCAGAGATCAGAGATCAAACATTAAATTTGATATTTAAAAAAATGAAGCCGAATTGATATGATGACGCATTTGATCTTCGGACCGAATATAAATTTAATGAACTATGCACATTAGAGAATTATTTGATCTCTGATCTCTATATTATTCGAATGGACAAATATTTTCTGATGAACTAAATTTATGATGATTTCAGAAATTGTTGGAGGACCCGCACGATCCGGCCAGGGACGAACACGGAACTATCAGGTACTGTAAGACAAAAATCATGATCTTTGACTTGCTGAGTAAGATCAAAGATCAAAAATCAATACTTCTTCAGGGAGCACCTCCTCTACGCGCTGGCAATGACTCCTCCCGAGGGAGCGGATTTCAAGACGCTGAAGGAGATCATCGTGTTGATGTGCGATGTAAGTGATCTTTGATGTTTGAACTTTGATCTTTGATCTCTTGCAGTACTCGAAGCCGGCCACTGCCTTCACGCCGAAGGAGCAGTTCTGGTTCTATCAAGGCGCTGTCGAGTATGACGATAACGCCCTCGCCGCCATCAAGATCTTCACCGAATACTGGGTGCGGATATTGTTGATCTTTGATCTACCAAATTCTGAAAATTTGTAAAAAAAACATTAATAAAAAATCATCTGCAGCATTGCGATGCGAAGGGTAAAACCCGAATGTCGAGGGAACAAATGGATGAAATGCTGAAAGCGAAGAAGTGAGGAGTTACTGGAAAAGTCGAAATTCGGGAATTATAGAATTTTTAAAAATATTCGAAAAAAAAGCTGATCTTTGATCTCTAAACAATATTTAAAAAATTAAAAAAAACACAATAGATGTGAATGATTTTGCAGTCCTGGCGCGCCACCAGCGGAGTTGAATAAATGCAGAGACCAATGGCTGGTTCGTGATGACGTCATTTTTCAAATTTCCGGGGCAAAGAAGCCCAAGATCAAAGATCAAAGATGCCCGGAAGTTTGAAATCTGTCGTTTAGTACTCGCTGACCGACATTTGCGACAAGCTGGCGGATTCTTGCCCGGACACGGAAATCGACATAAAATTGAATGTGGGTTTCGCCATCTCTCTCTCTCTCTCTCTCTCTCTCTCTCTCTTTCTATCAGAGTGTCTCAATATGTTGAATCGATGCATATTTCAATATAATTCAGAAAGCAATCTACTCACTTATGTGCAGATATCAAAATTCGCCTCCTGAAATCGACAACAAGAGTGAAGCGGTGAGTAGTAGGGCGTTCAATAGTTCGTGCAAACCCCAGTCAGTAGGACAACAACTGAGATATTAAGATAATAAGATAATGCTTAAAATTCAAAATATGGAAATGGTCCATATTTTTCCTTGACCGGGCTGGCGGAGCGAGAGTGGAGATAATTTACTGGCTCATACGATGTTAAACTTAGCTGTGAAAATTGTATCTTCGTCGAAGTTTCAGCTGTTAAAGAATGAAAATAACAGATTTATTTTGGCGATTTATAACATCGTTTTAGTGACATCGTTCCTCTTACTCTAGTTCACATATTTTCTCTGCAGATCAAATGGTGACAGAGCAAAGATCAAAGATCACTTCAGATCAAAATGCGTCTGATAAATCTCGAGGAACTGGTCAAGAGGAAGGACCTCGAAGACATAATTGACAAGGCACTCCAGAGAATAGAAGAAGCTTAGAAGCACGTCGTGATACACTTCACTTCGTGTTTCTACTTATAAACAAGAAGATAAACATTTGAAGATAGAAGATTTGTAAAGTAACGATGTAGTAATGGAAATAAAATAATTATCAAATTTATCCAATCCAATCCATCAAGTATATTATCATAATGTTATTCCAAATGTGCGTATTTGACCAAACATTAGGGATACAATTAAGAAACTAAATGCACTTAGTGTACACAATTAAGGGAAGTAATTCTATCAACATTTTATTGTATTGAAAGCGTGGGGATTCAATTTTAAGATACTGAAATATGTCTAAAATAAATTTACACCAAGTTTGCTTCTTTCTAAATTTAGGGGATAAATTCAAGTTTGGGTTTTTAATGTCTGAAATTCATCCGAAATTGCTCGGAATGAGTAGGACAAAAGTGCGAGGAGATTGATGAGGAAAAAGAGGACGGGAAGAGAGAAGACACGAGAGAAGAGCCACTCATAGGAGAAGACGTCAATTTATATTTGAAAAACCTTGTTGCATAAAAAGATACGGAATTCACTCACAACTTTATTGCATCTATTACAGTTTGGAGGTTGAATTCAGAATATTATTACATAAATCCAGTGACCAAGTTGTTTCAATAGTTGGGGACTGTATCCATTCAACGTTTGGGTTAAAACTCATTCGAAATTCGGAGATGGAATGCTCGGAATGAGTAGGACAAAAGTGATGAGGAGATTAATGAGGAAGAAGAGGACGGAAAGAGAGAAGAAACGAGAAAAGAGCCACTCGGATGAGAAGACGTCATCGGCTTTGTCGGGGAGCAGCAGGCGGTGAGCTAGGAAAAAACAAAATACAAAACTAAAATACAGTACACTACGGTTAACACGTTGGCCATTTAGAGTTTATGATATTTTTTGCGGACAATTTCAAATAATTTTGAGAAAGCCAGAAAAACAACTCGCTGTAAATGAAGATGCATACTCTCATGTACGAACCGGCAGCTTGTTTTCCTCTCGGTGAGCTTTTGTAGATCATTTGCCCGACGCAGATCAGCCATTGCATGGAGGTGAGCAGCATTTCGAAGTGCCAGAAGGCGACTGAAATGCCCTTTGAATTTATCTTAATTTAACCTCTCTTGCAAAACAACGGATTGCGTGAAATGAAGGACAAATATAATCCACAGTTCGTCTGACTCTCTTCAATTTGCATGCTCTCTCGTCCCTCTGACCGACGAGAGAGCGTGCAAACTGAAGAGAGTCAGACCATTCCTCCAAAAAAAGCAAACCAATTCTGGGCGTTGAGGAGTAGTGAAGAGGGAAGCGCTTGTACGATGAGGCCAGGAACAGCGCGAGCAACACGAGATTGAGCGAGAGCACTACATATTATATTAATTGTAAATTAATATTATAAAGTAATATTTACAAAAATAAAACCTTACGCGCAAGAGTGTGCAACCGGCGTCTACACATGAATGAGAAGCCACTGATTGAGAGGAAGAGGAATCTGTAAAATCGAAATCTGAATAGATGTTCTCCCCCTCTCTCTCTCTCTCTCTCTTGATCAAGACACTATTCTCGTAGAGAATTTGCATTTTAAACATTAACAACCTCTTGATCCCCCGTTCCCTCAATCTCTCAAATACGCAAACATCCTGTGATTGATGCACCGATCAGTGCCCATGACCTCCAATGTTTGCTCTTCCACTAGGGATGGCTTCGAAAGACATGACGCTCCACTTTCCTAGTGATCTAGCTATTGGTCTAACCAGCGAGAAAGGTAACCGGTAAACGTACAGCCACGTCAAGCGATTTTACAGTCGTAAACTTCGATATTTGGTCAGTGTGATGTCTCCGACTGCTACTAATACTTACGTATCCCTGCGGTCCAAAGTGCTTCTACGAACGTTTTTATTGAGATAACACACATAATGAATGATATATTTCTTGTTAAACCATGCATCTTTCTGTCATACTTACGCCGGCAACAGAAACGTCGTATCGTAGAACGTCGCCTCCCTCTGCAGGGCGATTTTGATGACGAAAACGATGCTAATTTTATAAATTAATTTTGAAATTTTTTTGAAATATATTTACTTTAAGGCTACTAAATATTTTTAAAAATCGATTAAAATTACCGAAAAAATAACTCTCACCGATCTCCCTCGGTTTCATTTTGCAATTTGCGCAGATCGTTGCTGTTCTTGTCCATCGTTCTCACCTCAAATACAATTTTGGGATTCATTTTTATTTAAAAATTGAACTTTGTATGTATAAAAAAAAACGAAACCTGGAAGGTCATGTTCAGGAGTTTCCAAGTGCCGAAGTGCGTCCGGTTGACGAATTGGGAAAAGGCTGCATTGGAGATTTTCATGATTATTGCCAATATTCTACGCCCCGTGGCGCAAAGCTACAGGAAAAAAAAAGTGATAATTCATAAAATTTTGAATTTCCTCGCATTGAGGATGAAATTTGATAGGGTTAGGACGGTGCACTTACGCGACTCAATATCCGTCTCTATCGCATTATACTTGTTGTTCCGAGCGAATCGTTTATCGTATCGATCGCTGTAGCTGCGGTCCGCGAGGATTATTTGGCACACTTGTCGATCGTAGGGATAGGCGGACGCGTCGACCTAACAATCATTTATGAGAGTAACGATCAAGAGCTAAAATTACATTTAGAGAAAGTTTTTACATCTATTATAATACATTCAATAAGGAGTAGCTGAGCTTAGTGGCCGCCCTACAAATCTCACCAAACAAGACAAATGTGTTAGACTCGACGGCTTCACCTTGAACTTAAGTGACGTCGCGTAATAAATATGACTCACTAAGCAGGGCACAGTCGTGTGCATTCCCGGGCACTTGTACAGGTAGGTCGTCCAGTCGCTCACTCGTTTCACGCGCGTCCTCATGTACTGCTCGTTGTCGTGCAATGGAGTACTGCTGAACACCGATCTTTGATCTTTGAACTTTGATTTTGAGAGTTAGCACATAATGCTGAAGGATGGTTTCACTCCCGAAATGGCAAACCTGCCCACAGCGATGAGATGAGGCGCCCACACCTCCCAGTAGTGCATCACGGCGCTCGTTACTCCATCGAAGTCCTTCGGGTTCCATCGAACTCGAGGGTCCATCCAGAACTAAAAAAAATCGTATACTAGCTTGATTACAGAGCTTCACTGTGCTACCCTTTCGATGAAATCCACAGGCAATAATCCCTTTTCTTGCGACAATTTCCCGTTTCGAACTGTTCGGCTTTAACTTTGATCTTCCACCTCTCAGACCTCAGCCAACAATAGCTGCCCCTTGACAATACCCAGCTCAGAAATGCCGTCAGATGACCTCACCTCATCGAAACAGCGTTTGATCACGGGGAAATTCACTTCAACTCTCGTTTTCTCTGACCGCAGAGTGAAAGCAGCGTATAACTTCTCTCACTACATGAGCAAACGAATGTGCCCCTCTTCCGCTATCAATCATAACTCGCGTACCGCAGTACCCGTTTATTTGCTTCGCTGGTCGTTTGATCTGAGCGCTCTTCCTCCCTTTTTCTCAGGATGTTTCTCTCGGTTTTCGCTCTCAGCGACGCGAAAGGGGCGGAGTCGAGTGATCCGGAGAAGGGACATTTGGGAACCAGCTGATCGTTCTAGTGCACGCAGCCCAATTAGAAGTGTCAATTTGTTATCGTCTCACTTTCTGTCACACTTCGCATGTCGAATTAGAGTGACGCTCGGTCGAATTGGGTGCTCTCCGTGAATGTGAGTCGTTTTCTTGCTTTATTAGTTGCATTCAGATAATCCTATGTCTAGTCAGATTTTCATTAGGCATATCACTTTTCACAGCCTAGTCTAGTGGTTAGTGACCGGGACCAGTCTGCCGCGAGTTCGACCCCCGCCCTACTCAGTCCTCTTGTCGCGCCTCGGGCGTAGATACATTATTATTATTATTATTACTACATTATTATTACATTATTATTATTGTTTAGCAG
The DNA here is from genome assembly GCA_036245805.1 of Pristionchus mayeri. Classification (NCBI taxonomy): domain Eukaryota; kingdom Metazoa; phylum Nematoda; class Chromadorea; order Rhabditida; family Neodiplogasteridae; genus Pristionchus; species Pristionchus mayeri. The sequence goes on along the minus strand of BTRK01000005.1, from coordinate 49,278,476 downwards.
TGATGAGGATAGGGTACAATGGGTATCCATGGAATGATTGTATTCATTCTGCATGTTCTTTAGCCGATCAGACGCACTAGGTCGGATGCGAACTATGAGGTCATTCCTCCTTTGATCTATTAAAGGAATGACGTCATAGTTCACATCCGACCTAGTGCCGATCAGACCAGTTAGAGAGTGCGCACAGCCAAGAGTTTCAAAAATTGCATAACTTTTACAGAGCGCCGCAGCAGTACTAAATTTATTTCCCAGGAATCGCACTCCGAACTTGAAGCGAACGCGCAAGATTAGCGAACCCTGCCAGGAACCGGAAGCCCGGGAGAATGTCCAGCCAGTTCATCTCACTGTCCAGGCAAGTGTATTTATTTACGTTTTTATCTCTGCGCTGAATTGAATTGTCACAACTCGGCTGATTGCCAGTCATGGGCATCAGGGGAAATAGCTCAGGGAAGGAGCGTGAGAATGCGCGATTAAGAGAAAGCTCTCATTTCTCTAACCGCGCGGTTGCAGGGACTCCTCCTTTAATCTTTAACGATGCCTATTAGGGACTAGATACCATACAATTTGATGAACTTCACACTTTACAAGTTAATCAATCACGTGTTAAAATACAGACACATTGATGTGCTCACTAGAGAATATTCGAAATGAAAACATCTTCAAAAGTGCATCGACTATGTTGTTGATTTGTTCTCACTTTCCCTTCTTGTCCTCATGTTGTTCAATGTTCGGTGAAACATTGAAAATATTCAATTCTAACTGATGATACCAGCGATACTGATGATACCAGTATTACAGGGCCTGTCCCACAGCCGCAAGAACAGTCTCTTCGCAACCCTCAAAAGCCTCTCCATTCCTTCAACAGTTCCGGTTCGATCAATCGTGAAAAACTTTTCAAAACAAGTTTAGAATCCGCCAAGCCCCGTGCCGGAAGAGCCGAAACCCGACGATGATTACATGTGAGTTTCACATATTACATTTATCTCGAATACACATCAAAATGTGATTCTTCCTCCTTTCGAAATCGAATATGATCATTATAAACAAATCTCAGGCGCTACTTGGGCAATCTCTCCACGGTAACTATCAACCATGGAAGAGAGTTCAGAAACGTTCCAGCCTATCTGCGACAGGTTATTACATTTTCAAGAGAAGTATAATCGTGATAGGAGTGATTTCAAATTAGCCATTCCTGAGAATGATGAGACTTCTTCTTAGACTTGTTCTAAGCCAATTTAAAGAAAACTAATCGATAATTCAGTTCGAAATGTCTCGACGCGGCACGATGTCTACTGCGGAGCGACCGGTCGTGAGAAGGAGGATCTCCGCAGTTCAGGAATCTGTAGCGTCTTTCCCTCCACCAACAGCAGCAACGCCTCAGAAGCCAAAGAACAGTGAGCTTCTCCTCGTTTTTCTTGATAGTTTCAAAATGAGAGTTGTCCTACTATCATATTAATTCGTTTTAAACGAAACAAATTTCCATTTCCTTTTCAGAAATCAAGCGCGCTATCGTCGCTGTTATGTCGAAACACAGGACTGTCGGATTGCGGTAAGCATTTCATATTTTAAATCGCACAATTATCAATGTGGATAAAATTGACAGCCATCCGGATCACCCATTGTGAACTCTCATTATTAAACCATTCTACCGAAATTTTAAATTCTATTTAGCTTATATTTTCAGTCACTTCATACTGGCTCTCGTGCTGGCCCTGTATGCGATTGGCGGCATGTTTCTGTTCTACGCAATCGAAGCGCCCCACGAGCGCAAGGTGTTTTGATGCTTTGTTATTATTATTATAATTTTTAATTCGAAAAGCTCGACCCCATTGATTGACATGCTTTGTATTATGAACTATCAGGACTCTCTGAAACATAAGCTCCGCTTGGATTCAAATTGGTGACACTAGTGCAAAATTGTGATTTCGACCGGTGTAGAGAGTGTGTGTTTCGAATGTAGTGATCACTAATCAACAGTTGATCATAAATAGCGATACAATGATCCATGAAAAAGTTAGTTGTCGTTATGGGTCGAAGTAAATGCAAGGAAGAATTCAAAATGGCATTACTGCTTTTCAATTTCACTTTCTCTTTCAAAATTGTCAACAAGTGCGAACTAAATGTATGCTGAGTGAAGATGTTATTCTATTTTTATATAGAGTAAACAGATCGTTTAGTCATCTGAAAGTTTAGTCATATGTTACAAAGTTTCGTCATCTGTTTTCGTCGGGGTTTATAGATCATCATATGACAGGATAACTATAATTCTTGGCATAGAATAGAGTTTCGCAGTATGTTTACGTCCCCCCTTACCGTTATTCCATTCTAAGAGTGAAATGCATGATTAATTATTAGTAGCGCGTTGCACACTCTAGTGTAAGGGAAGACAGCGTCTTTCGTCCATACGACCACATTTCTTATGCACGACTAATACTATTCAATCCAGACCGTCGCCGAGACTCGCGATGCACTCAACGAAGCATTCAAGATTCTTTCTGCTGATTTGGAAGTCGCCTCTACTATTCCCAATGCGAATATGTCGTTATTACTCAAGGTGAAAATGGCCAAATATTAGTTTACTGTAAAATTTCGATCTAAGTAGTAACTTATTTCCTGATTTGTTCCAGAAAGCCTACCTCACGCTCATCAAGATTGACGGAAAATACACGGGTTCGACATACTACAAACTGGAAGATCGAGATGTGAGTCTGCAACTTGCAAAATATTGATTTTGTTATCTTTTACCACCATCTAATGAAAGATCACCATCTACCCTGATCCAGCATAAACGACGCTAAATGACCACACATCCAGGTAACATATTACAGTACCCTCAGTGGACATGGACCTACGGCACAGCCTTCTTCTTCTCTTTCACATTGTACAGCACGGTCGGCTACGGTAAGGGATTTAAGTCTTTCCCAGAACCTTTTCTTTTTTTGCGATTTTGTTTATTATAACCAAAGTAACCCAACGGGAAATCGCTTGCATCAATAATTGAAATAATTTATGTAGTCTTTGAAACATATGTGATAGTTAAGGTCATGCACGAACAAACAATTTCCTCTTTTGCTATTTTATACATTTGAAATGTGCTTCAAACAGTTCTCATAAGCACTTCGCATTGAAATTGCTAATCACTTTTTCTTCTCGTTTTCGGATCAAATCAATCAATAATCTCATCAACTCCTTTCAGGTTCGATTTCGCCCTCGACCGAGTGGGGTCGGGTCGCTGTCATCTTCTACACAGCAATTGGCTTTCCCTGCGCATTGGTCATCATTCGAGACATCGGGAGTGTCATATTGGTCTTCCTCACAAGGATTTACGCAAAAGTGGTGATCAAGATGCGGTGAGCTATCACAGTCCCTCTCACCTCTACACCTGTTACTTCCCAGATAAAGACAAATATTAGCGTACGGAGAGAAAATATTTTGCCCAGACCGATCAAATAATCTGTTTCTAAACTCCTGTCATCTAAACAGCACATACTCGACGGTCTGAGTCGACACGAAACATTCATTGTCCTAAAATCTTCAAAAAGCTATTCACTAAAAATGGGTTTAAGGGATGACATTTTTATCATTCCAGCACTGCCGGAGGCTACTCTTCAGGCGTCAACGAGGGAATTATGCTTCCGAAGAAGGTGAGCAGTAAATCTTTGCTGAAATGCTTCAAAGTCAAATTCGAAACATTAAACAAATTTACAGATTGCCATCATTCTCTCATTCGTCTACGCTATAATCACTGCGGTCTTCGTGATGAACTACGACGCATGGCTGGGACCGGAACCGGTAAGAGTTCGGGATCTCGTAGGGTGCTGGTCTGGTACCGGGACCAAGACTGGGCCATGGGTACGACACTATCCGTTCAGGGTCTGGACCTCTTCCACTCTTTTTACTTCACCTTCCTCTCGTTCGCAGCTGTCGGTCTGGGTGATATCATGCCCGTGAACTATGCTGTGAGCGCTTATTTTTGTTAAGGGATGATTAACCTTCTCTGATCAGTATGTTACGCATTATGTGTTTCATGTACAAACAGTGAAACATATTGCCAAATACAGTCCTGAAAGATGAAAACAAGAAACTATAATATTTAATATTTACTCTAAATAATCTAATATATTTAATATTTACTCTAAATAACTAAATAAATTTTAGCACGCGCCTCTCGTAGCGATCGTATTACTCTGCGGCATGCCGCTCATGCGCGTCGTTAACAGGGTAATTTACCGTTCCGCCTATATTCATCATTCCGCTCCTAGACTTCCGATGTTTAGCACCGATATGCAGGTGCTCTACGTCGGCATCGAGAACACGATCTACGGATCGGTAGATTTCGTGGAGGAGTCGATCGATAAATTTGCTCCTGAGGAGAATACAGAGAAGGACAGGTTGCCGACTATTGCGGAGGACGTGGAGGTGATTTGATTTTTTAAAAAAATTTAATGAATCTAATTAATGAATTAAATAAATTGTAATTCTTAATTAATTATAATTCATGGCGTGGAAAATTTCAAAGGAGAACTCGACGGAGAAAAAAGTTCTCCTTGCTGCCATTTCAGTTCTAGATGAGCTAGCGACTTTAAATTTGGGCACAGGGGTGGTTTTTTATTCAGGAACATGTGTACTTCGTTAGGAGCCACAATATTGAGTATGAGCCGAGTTATTCAAAGTTCTCCCGAGTTCTCCTGCGATATCGAAGGAGAACTCGGGAGAACTTTGAATAACTCGGCTCATACTCAATATTGTGGCTCCTAACGAAGTACACATGTTCCTGAATAAAAAACCACCCCTGTGCCCAAATTTCAAGTCGCTAGCTCATCTAGAACTGAAATGGCAGCAAGGAGAACTTTTTTCTCCGTCGAGTTCTCCTTTGAAAATTTCCACGCCATCAGAACGGAGAAAATCTCTCAACACACGAGGATCATAGCGCAGGAGAGGACGATGAGGAGGATCATCGGTGAATATTTGATCTTTGATCTTTGTGCTTTCGTCATTTCAAAAAACCTTTACATCGCAAGTAGAGTTCTCTTACTGGAAAATGCTTGTCGCATTTTCGGGTAGGTTTCAGGTGCGCTACATAAATAAAAGCTGACCAGCAATGTAGCGTCTCTGAAACCCTAATCGAAAGTATCCAGACGGATAAATTTCAAGAAGCAAGTATTGAGAAAAAACAATTCAAAATTCCAATCACAATGAGTTTCACTCCCTATAGAATAGACAGCAATTTAGATGGAACCGATCTGGATTTCATTAGCTCTTCAAACAAACACAATTTCAGAATCCACAACGAACTCATGAACAACTTCACACTACGCTCGGTGACTGGCTTAGCGAATCCAAATCATGAACAAGATCAGAGGAAATAGCGCCCGAGCTACGGAATATATCGGAATCTGCAACAATGATCTCAGTTTCTATACAACTAGCTCAGTGAAGCGTTGTCATAATGCAATGGTACAAATAAAATCATCGATTTTACGATCTGTAATCGAGTCTTTTTTTTGCAGTGCGCCGTACCGGCCAATTGAGAATTTTGTGCAAACAACGAGAATCTAACACTAACCCTAATGATTGAACTCATCGAGAGAGTCTGCGCGTTATATTACCCACATAATTATTTCGTCTGCTGTATGATCTGCTCAAATGATCTAATTTTATCAAGACTTATCCATTAGTCCAATCAGAAAGTCGGTTGAGAATATGCCTCCGACAAGTAGTGTGACAACTCAGAAATGAGTTGGGTTTGAAGTAGTGGATCAATTATAGAAGACGTGTCAGAATTTCGACACGAACTCTTGCAGAGCGCCGCAACGACTAATCACAGATTTTCTACACAACAAGTTGTGCTGTATGAATTTCTAACTCACGAAGCAATTCCTCATCGATATCCAGATAGTCTGCGCGTCCTCGTTCAGCACGATGTTCTCGATATGAGGAGACATCTGCACCCTGAGTTTCTTCTCGGGAAGCACCATGTTGGAGTGTGTCTGAAGATTCCAAGTCAATTTAGAATTCAATTGTTCATCCACTAGGTATCGAGAACATAAACTCCTATAGATTGACTGTGAATATTTGAAGTTAAACGTGGCCTTCTACTAAATATCATCGCTCTAATGCGAAACTTAGAAGTCAGAAAAATAATGTTGACTTTATGAACCTTGTGGTGTGCTATAAATAACAGTTATTTTAAAGTATAGATGTGCTCTAAAAATAAGGTAGATTCCAATCGCCAACTAACTTTTCCCAAGAGATACTTCTCCAGCTTCGTTTGATCCTCATGCATGTGTGTGGGATCCTCAGTGGGAAGTGCAGCGGCAGGCTCGTCTATAATCATGTCTTATTGCCAGTTGACTTGATATTTGATCCATTTCCCCCCTTACCCTTGCTGCCCAGCTACCTTCTGTCTATTCGATCCAATCGACGAACCATCGTTTCTCGCATACCCTTGAGTGCCAATTCCCGTAAAATTTCACCCCAAAAAAAGGAATGGATGAATCATTTGATGTTCTAAAGTTTACACAGCAAAATGATATTATCTTTTCAATTTTTGAAGTTCCATAATCAGTACGCAACAATCCTTACCATTCCCAGCAACGCCGATATTGTCGTAGTCGTCGTCTTCTCGAATCGAAACCGCTGGACTAGTCAATAACAGGTAGATAATCAACCGACCGGGAGAGGGAATCATCATTGTTTAGATCGGAGATCCAATGAGAGGTGAATCGACCCTCGGTAAATTGTTTACAATAGCTAGGGAGTGTTTACGGCTTCAGTGATGCACGGAGTATTGCTAGCATAATATCAGCAAGATTCTACCCGAGTGCCACTCATGAGAGAGAATGTAAACAGAAGAAAGTTTTCAATCTTTCTCAGCCCACTTGTATTTCCTACCTTCGCGGGTAAACTGCCTTTTGGATCAGTATTGGAATAGTTACTTTCCCTCATCATTGCAAATGCTACATCTTTCCGATTGACAAATTATGGAATATCTTATCAACGGTGAGAGAATTACAGAAATGGCAATTTTCATCGAGATATTGTCGTGAAATCTCATTTATTTACACCACTCAGGCGACAATTTCCAAAAAAAAAACAAGGACGACACGTTGCTGTACATGCAATCACTACGGGACTACAAATCGTTAAAGTTTAGGGATTGAGCAAAGATCAAAAATCAAACATTAAGGACCGGTCTAAACCTTGGTTCTGAACTCGAGTTTGTGCTTCGATTGCTTGTTGAGCTTATCGTACGTGACAATGTCCTCGAGAATGCCGATGAGCTGGAAAAATACGGTTATACTTTGAACTCTCCGATCACGACACTGACATATTTAACGCGCTTTTGAATAATGTGTGCTGAAGTGCATGTTTTTCGTATTCAAGTATTCTTGGTCACTTGCAGATTTAAACTATAAAAAAATTCACCTTGTCCAATTGAACGGCGAATTGTTTGGCGCGTTCCTCATCAGAGAGTCCGGGTCTGGTCAGGTTGGTCTGTAAATGACATCTTACATTTTTTATCAATTCTCTTTAAAAAATCGGCCTCTTTTTCAACTACTATTTACCAAATACTCATTCAGAGTTGCCAAAAAAACTGTTTGTTTGATCCCTTAGCAGCGCACTTTCACCTCTGATTCAGGGTTGGAAATAAAATGACGCCGGTTGAGCTTTGCAACGAAGCCGAGTGAGCAAGGTATTATCGCAAAGATTACTGGTGATGCTGACTCTTTTCGCTCCTGTCGATCAGGGTGACTAAGGCAACGCGGGGGATCGTTTATCGTTCTAAGATCGCGATCAAAAATCGGAGATGGAACGAAATGCAAATTTCTTTGATGATCTATTTACATGGCTTGCCCAAGTACTGGATGTGGGCACAATTGAATTATAGAATTCTATGATACAAAGATTTTGAGAACACTTGAATCTGTCATGGTAGACGTCCCTGCCAAATGACGGGAAGAGTTCAGTTGAAAACTATTTTCGAAAATCTAACCTTCATCAGAATAGGACCAGTTGCAGCGAAGAAGAGACCGGCATGAGGGAAGAGGAGGTCGTACAACTCTTTCAGCTGAAATATCGATTGATCGATCCGTCTGAATTCTAAATCTGGGCGTTTTTCCTTTTTTCCCATGCCCCACTTATGATTCACAAGCAGTGTTCGAGTTAATCCGAACTTGGGTGGGTGATCATCTAATCATACTAACTCTTCATGTACATTCCCAGACCTGCTCGAGGGTGTAGGGCGCGGAGGTGCCGTCCAGACTCTCGACCATTGAGTTATACAGCTCCTCGATGAGTTCGTCTTTCGTGTCGTGTCTGGAATATCGTTCAATTAATAGTAAGGTAGAAAAACTAAAGGTGCAACCACGTAAAGCGATTTTACAGTCGTCACTGGACGACTACGCAAGGTGGTGTAGTACCGTGAGGCCGACTACTGCTAGGACAAAGTTACTCTAGGGAGCGCCATTAGTAATCAATAGTACTAATGAGTAACCAAAAGCATACAACAATGTAAAATTTACAGTTCTCATTGCAAAGTAAGCATGACTCGTACCTGTCTTTTGCCGATTGGCTGTACATCTGGATTCGCAGAAGATCTTCAACGCCAACACCGTGATGCGTACACTGAAATGGGCAATTACTCGTCAATTCCTTGCTGTCTTCATCCTCATAAACATCATCCTTCTCCCACTCCGTCATTCTGCTTTTACTTTTAAGTTTAAAAACAGTTTAAAAACATGATTACGATTAGTCTAAATCGTAAAGCTTGAAGCCCTCATTAAGATTTCAAAGTGCATTCATATCTTTAATTTTGTGATTGGAATGCGCAAAAATACATCTCCACGAATAGGACATATGCCTCAAATGTAGCTGACACGCCTTTCATTCCGAAGGCACACCAATCCTCCGACCAAGCATGCCAAGTGACCAGTGAACCAATCATACACAGCGCCCCCACCTCTTATTTCTTTCCTGGAACCACTTTAATGCGTTCTACGGATGATCACGAAAATCGCACGCTAGTAATCGACCAAACTGCTCGAGATCAATGATTGCGATTCTATCATACCCATATGTCTTGTGTAGTGGCATGCATTCCTGAGATCAGTGCCCAATGCATCGACCAAACATTGACATCAGTGATACATCTGGCGTCAAAAGACCATTTGATAGCAGTTGCAATCACTGATCAGAAATCTGCAGTTTATCTGCCTAAGGAGCGACTCATCAGTCCGGCCGATTTACTGGACTATTATCATCATCTCTGGGTGCATTAGTGGTGCATTCAAAAGATATAAATATTGATTCCCAAGATAATCGGCAATACGTATAAACTAATTCGATTATTTTATAATTGATATTGATAATCAAATGCTGCTTCGACCACGGGAACTCATTTTGAGTGGTTCATAAGGATGCAATGAAACACATTTTCTTCACCAACCCACAATAAATTTGCCCGGAGAGAATAGGTGACTCAAAAAATAATGTTTTCCAACCTGCCAGTCAATGATCGCTAGAAGGTCGCCAGTGTCTTTGTCGATGAGGATATTTTCAGTTCGGGCGTCTGAAACAAATATTTTCTCGATCGGCATTATTTTTGTCCTGAAGAATCTAGTGTACATTATTCCTGTTTCATTCCTATAAAATTCCATCTTTTAGAATCAACGGAATAGTGGAAAATACAAAGAGCTTCACACAATATAAGTACCTCCATTGAGCAGGACCGGTCGGTACTTCATCTGCTTGTGAATGGTGGAGGGGAGGTTGGCACCGTAGTAATCGGGGAGGACCTTCTCGATCTCTTCGATGGCCTTGACCATGCGAGGAGAGGGGTCGAAGTTGATCAGAGGCTTGAATGCGTTGCAGTACACCTGTGATTTTAGAATGAATACTTTGGGTGAAAGTTGCTCCATGATACAGATGCATTTTGAACCTCTCATGCCTCCAAAATGTACTAAGTTGAGGTAAATTTCAATCCATACCTCCTTAGGCATGGTCTGGGCGAAGTCTCCGAACATATCCTTGGAGAACTGGGGGCTGGTCGCATCCTTGTTGATGGATGCAGCCTGGATCTTTCCGAGAGCGCGAGCGATCTGAAAAGTAGAACTAGTACTTCCGAAATCGAACATTTTCTACATTTTCATTTTTTTCTGGTTTGCTAAGTTATTCATTAATTTAATTCACTCCTACTGGGAGGAATTGCATGAGAAACACTCTTGTTTGCCAAGAATTTGCAGCATTTCCTATCAGATCTGCTCCATTTCGTTGCTTTCTCTGCCCGGCATCTCTGTACCCAAAGCCACCCGTCACTAGAATATGATCCCACCCTCTACGAGACCAATCTCTTATCTGCGTTGCCTTTTCTGCTAGGATTTCAACGGACGGCTGCTTATCTGACAAAGCTCTGGTTAACGATCTAGGCTGGTGCTTTGATCAGCGCCTTTCGGAGAAGCGATTCACAAAAAAAGCCAGACTGAGGCAAAGCGATGTGTGATTTTGAAGGGCGATATTGTGGCGTGAGGTATGTTTCACAGGATTGTTATGGATAAAGTGTTGAGCAATGAAACAGTTGTCCTTCGTTTCTTTTTCTTTAAACAAATACAAAACATTACATTTTTTTCAGATTTCAAACTAAAACTATCCTGAACGATAACTTTTTTTACGAACTTGCTTGAGCTGCTTGAGCGGCGCGGCCTCAGTGAAGTTCATCATCGCAGAATTTTCCACGAACTCCATGCAAATCTGGCCGTTGATCTTGGACTGAATTAATCTCAGGTTATTTTCATTCTCAATTTTCTTCATAATGCCCTCTTTGCACTCAATGGTAATCACTTACAAACTGATAACTAACTGAGAAGTCTTGTATTATCCAGAAATCTGCATGGATGCCACTTTCTATTTTGAACTTTTGAAATCTTCCAAAGTCGGAAATTAGTTTCCAATAACCTCCTTGTCGAATGGATATCCGTAGAACATCTTGGGCACGGCGAGATGCTCAAACTCAGCGAAGAACTTGTACGTGTCAATCTCAGTGTTGTGAACCTGCAGAACACTTTATTTTCAAGATCTATTCAATTTTTGACAGGTTGGGAAATTCCCGCGTTCCTTGCGCGATTGTTTTTCCAGGTCTAGTTTTTTTTTGGAATTAAGAAAAAAACCGATCAGTGCGCGCTCACCTCGCTGACTTGCCCTTCGAGCTTTGCCCAGGCCTCCTCGGAGTCGAACATGCGCTCTTCCTTAGGCAGTGCCTCGTTGACTCTGCGCATGGGGAGGATCGAAGGAATCTGAAGAGATTTCCATAAAATTAAACAAAAATGACGTAAAACGTGAGCGTGAGTTAACGTTATAATGAGGTTCTAAAAGGTGTAAATAATACCTTGAGGATAACTCTCTTCGGTAGCTTTTCATCCGTCTCGCCTCCGACCCAATCGCAAGTAATGAGAGCACAGCGAGAAGCGAATCCCTGAAGTTTGCATATTTAAATTAATTTTAAAAGTATTATTTTTAAAATCAATTATTTAGAAATACTTACAGTTCCATCTCCGATATCGACAACTGCTCTAGAGGCTCCGAACTTGGCCTTGGTCTTGAGGCTGGCGCTGAAAATCACAAGGGATCAATATTGTTTTCACCGGTCAACATAGCTTTGTATTTTTGATCGATGAGCTAGTGATAATGTGGGTGTGCCAACTATCGATAGGGATTGATAAACCGCAAAAAGGTGAGAAATGAGCAATCAATTAAGCTATCGTACCTCAGATGCTCCTCCAGCTCTCCCCAGGTGACCGGAGTCTCCAAGATGGCGTCGGTGAGGTTGTACTCAGACATTATCGAGCCTAAAATTGAAAAACGAAATATCGTAAGTGGTTTCAAAAAATAGTGGTTCCGAAAACTCAGAGCAAGTCCGTTTTTCTCACTGGTTTAGTGATGGTAAAAATTCGAAAAACTTAAAGAACTGATCAACAAGCAACAGCCTCTTTTATTCAAATGTATCACTCTTTCTACTAGAGGTATCGTAAATTAAAAGGTCATCCACAATTAATCGCTAAAGACAGGCAAATCGTAATAATCAACGATTGAAACGGAAAAGGGAGGGAGAGAGCAATGCGACCGTTATCGACAAGCGAGACAAGCATGCTGTGAGTGTGCCCCGCCTCTAGCGCGCTCTTATACTGGCGCATACACAAGAGAGCATAAATGCCCCCGATAAGTCGACCGAGAAGTATTGTGTCAGGAGGCGCTAGAGACGTGAACTGATAAGGTCTCTCTCTCACCCCGTCGCGCGAGATAGCAAGCGGGGGGGGGGGGGGGTGACAAAAGCCCAACGGATCACCATTCGCTGAATAATTGAGCTATCATCTGGGGAGTTGTGCCATTGCTACTAGTATGTGCTACACTACATCACCATGATCAGATCCTCTTTCAATTCGGTCTTGACTTTAACTCTCATTACACGTATAGGGGTTCATGGTCCAAATTTGAGAATTTCATCAGAAAAAAATGATTAGATAATCACCAAACACCGTAACCAATCGATATTAGTACCCCGAAACTACTCTATCCAAGAAATATGGGTTTCGATTTGCTACGGTATTTGGTGTTTATCTAACCATGATTTTTCATTTAAATTTGCATTTATAGACCATCTATACTTGGATATAGAGTGAAACTCAAGATCGCCTAGCTAGAGGGTCTAATCAGAGTGATGTAGTGTCGCACGTACTAGTAACAATGAAACAACTTCCAATCTATAATTTCAAATATCCAGCGAATTGCGATCCGTTGGGCTTTTGTCGGTTGGGCATTTGTCACCCCCCCCCCCCCAGCAAGCGAGATGATTCTAGAGTCGGACTGTCGAATCAGCAGGATTGCTCTCCTCATTTCGCATGATCTCTCGCTTTATCAGACCGGAGAAAGGGGCTGTCAAATGAGTAGAGCCACATTCTAATTGTCTTCACTAGTATCACTCACTCGTAATTCAAGGCTACGAAATGCAACGTGGAGAAGGGACCTTTCCGTCAATCCGACTCATCAACTCTATTACCATGTCGCATCTTGAGCAGGCATGGCTCTCGAAAAAAATGAGTCTCTTCATCCTGTTCTCTTGTCGGTGCCTTTACATTTATGCCCTGATCTTTCTGTCAGTCTCCGAGAGTCGGAAGGGAGTCTAAAAGGGAGTGACGTTATCTATGGGTGCTTTGAGGCAGTGTGAAAAAAAAGATTATTCCACCGAAAAAGTGGGAAACAGTGGGGCGAGACTGTTGAATTTTGTGCAGGTACGACCGATTCTCCTTAGTTTCTCACCACTCCGAAGCAAAACACACTGAACACGCTGATGAAATTCTTTGCAGGTTTATCTCGCGATATGATTTCATGAATCGTAAAAGAACCAGTGCAGTAGCCTATGGACTAGAGCTCCCAACTCAGAAAATTGTCACGTCAATATCGAACTCCACTCTGCTAGTTTTACCACCCTGCACCTTTCAAAAGAGTAGAGAGTGAACATGAGAAGAGTTGCTAATTTATGACATGAAGCCCTTCCCTAGTGTCAGTAATAATGCTATGCAATACGAAGCAATGATCTGGAGCGCATAGGGACATTGACAGTCACACATGCTTATGGAAGATTATCAAATACTCGAATCCAAATATTTTTTACCCTTGTCTCAATCATCACTAAGTACTCTGTTGTACAACCTATTGAATTGGGATTTGAAGCGTGAGAAAAATAAAAAAAAAATGAAAAGGTAGCGAATTATTACTCTGATAAAGAGCAATTGTGAGCTTCACTCTGGAGGCTCATTTCTCATCGATGACAATCGTATTTGCAAATCGTCGTAAATATCTGAGTTACCATGATTTTTGGAACTACTAAACATTTTGTGGTTTGTCAACGCAAAACTGAGTCACATCCGCCGTGGACCCGATTTTTGTTGCTTATCAACTTTTAAGCCGACACCATCGAATGACTGATGAGTCATCGTTGATCCCTATCGTCTCGCTCCCACGCCTTATCTTTTAGCGTCGAACATCGAAACATAACGTATTGCTTCTGGGGGAGACCCTCAACAGGGACCTATTTGACTAAAAACCATCACATCATATCGCAGAGCCGTCAATACGTCCATGAGGCCCGCATCATCGCGTTCTCCCTATGCATGGACCAATGAGATCAAGTGTCAAATGCCATTCATTACACTTAAAAAAAACGATGCCACATTTTTCCAATCAAAGACCACCTGTTTCACTCCATGGTCTGTGTTGCGATCACGGCATTACTGGAGACTCAATTTAACATTTACTCATAACGTAGGTCATTATTTGCACATAAGTCCGAATTAGAGATTTTGCATCGTTTGAATTCTTTGGATTGTATTCCATAGTCGGACATGCTTGCGTCTAGATGAGAAATGTGTCGAATAAAAGTCGAAAGTCCGATGGGAATCCCCTATTTGATCGCCAATAATAATGCGGCACCGATGAAATACCCAATCGAACGATGTGATGTTTTGTGAATGAATGATAATGGGAGGGTGATGATTGATGTCCCATGATCATGCTACGAGCACACTTAAATTCGTTGGTTGTTACTTTTTTCATTCATTCATTCTGTTGCAATTGAATTTTGGAAGAATCAACGACATTTTTGGATGAATTTGAATTTGTCCACCGCAGACCTCCTCAAATGGTCGATTCTCGCATGAATTCTCATATACATTTATGTACACATAAATCGATTTGGACATGCGAATATATTAATGACCATTCTTTAACGTAGAAGCCTGGGTTCGGAACTGTAGCTTGTGTGGCGATTGCTTGTTGAGTGCATCATATGCGACGATGTCCTCAAGGATGCCGAGGAGCTGGAAAAGATTCGGATATTTGACTTCTTACTATCAGATTGTGAAGAGACCTTGGTAGTACTCGAGATAAAAAGACTTGTATTTTTTCTTGTGTGAGAATTTTGTCTTGAATTTTTGTAATCATTTCATTGTAATTTTTCTTGTAAATTGTTGTTTTTATAATTATAAAATTGAAATTTTCACCTTATCCAATTGTACGGCGAAGATTTTTGCGCGCTCCTCATCTGAGAGACCGGGTTTGCTCAGGTTGGTCTGAAAATATAATTGTCCGTTCCTGATCTTCATCAGATTGCAAGGTAATCTGTAATATTTTCGCCTTTTATCTCTTCATGTATCCACATTGAGATTCTCCAAAAATTCTAGCGGTTCCACAGCGGAATCAAATTGTGACATCGTATATCATGTTTTCACGTTGTCTAAGTAAGTCACAATCATTCCTAGTCCCAAATAACATGATAAATCATTATTATTATCAGAAACAGCAAAAGTATCAATTTCCATGAAATATCCGCACCGTAGTAGGCCAAAGAGTCAGGGATAGCACAAATATTAACAAATGTTTTCGAAATTCAAACCTTCATCAGGATAGGGCCGGTGGCTGCGAAGAAGAGTCCTGCGTGCGGGAAGAGCAGATCGTACAATTCTTTCAGCTGAAATATTGATTGATGAATTAATTGCCAAATTTTGAGCTTGTTTTTGGCAGTTCATAAACCAGATCAAAGGTGCTTTAACATGCCAAAGATTTTATCGAATCTAAACAACTCGATTCTTTCGCTTACCGGAATCCAATTCTTCAAAATTAGAAATCTCTAACTACGCAATTTACCTGCTCGAGGGTGTAGGGTGCGGAGCTGCCGTCCAAATTCTCGACCATTGAGTTGTAGAGCTCCTCTATGAGCTCGTCTTTGGTATCGCGTCTGGAATATTGTTCAATAATTGCATAAATAAATTTCATGCATAAATTCATCGTCGTATTCATTTTTTAAAAATATGTAATGAAGTTTTTACTTTAGTCAATGTTGTAAAGTCTATCCTCACCTATCCTGTGCCGATTGACTGAACATTTGAATTCTCAGCAGATCCTCAACGCCAACGCCGTGATGTGTGCACTGCAAAAATCATTTCACAACGTATAAATTGTTTCCGGTCCCTGCAAAAAATGTAAGCAGTTTCCTAACCACTATGGTTAATTGATAATCTGTTCCACTTGGTACTATCATCGTTTAACCAAATATGAGAGTTTATTTAGGATGCGTTGATTTACTGACCTGCCAGTCGATGACGGCAAGAAGGTCGCCACTGTCCTTGTCGACGAGAATGTTCTCTGTTCGGGCATCTGAAAAAAAAATGTCACTCTCAAAAACGTGATACGATTATCCAGAAAATGCGTATAGAGCCTTGCGTAAAGAGCCTCGTGTAGATAAGATATTAGTAGAATAGAGGGACGACCTAAGTAGATGCCTTTGAATGAGACAGAAAACAAATACTTTCTCGAGTGGAGCGCGTGGGTGTTTGGTGGGAAGTAAGAGAGTGGGAAGTAAGAGCTTCGCAATATAACATGCACGCTCTCTCGTCTCTCTGATCGGCGAGAGAGCGTGTAAACTGAAGAGAGTCAGACCATTGATCCTACGAACCTCCATTTATAAGGACCGGTCGGTACTTCATCTGTTTGTGGATGGTGGAGGGGAGGTTGGCTCCGTAGTAATCGGGCAGGACCTTCTCGATCTCCTCGATAGCCTTGACCATACGAGGAGAAGCATCAAAGTTGATCAGAGGCTTGAATGCGTTGCAGTAAACCTAAAGGATGAGGCATGCATTTACTTTTTTTCGTTTTCACATTAAAGACAAATTTCGGTTATACTCGGAATAAAATAGATACACTGGACCAATAACAGTATCTCTATCCAATGGCTAGTGTTGCAAAACTAGGTACTGTAATTGATATATTAGTACCTCCTTCGGCATGGTCTGCGCAAAGTCTCCGAACAAGTCTTTCGAGAACTGGGGGCTGGTCGCTTCCTTGTTGATGGAGGCAGCCTGGATCTTTCCGAGAGCGCGAGCGATCTAAAAATTTTATTATTGTTAATATTTTTTAATAAATATATGCTAAATTTGAAAGAAGACCTGCTTCATTTGGCTACTTTCTGTCCGGACCTAATGTTTCCTACTGCAGATTCTATGCGATGGATAAAGTTTATCGCATTCACTCATGGTAGTTTTAGAGTTTCTCGGCGTAAAAAATACACGCCTACCAACCTGCTTGAGCTGCTTGAGCGGCGCGGCTTCCGTGAAATTCATCATTGCCGAATTTTCAACGAACTCTATGCAGATTTGTCCGTTGATAGTCGACTGAAATTAATTTCAGGTATTTCCTTTAAATTTCTGAGAGTACAGTACCGGACAAAAGTTTCGCAACAAATTTCTCATTGTCATAACTTCGTTCAAAATTGAGCTAGAGACTTATGGTTGGAAGCATTCGAGAGGTAAATACCAGGAGAAAATAGTAATACTGTATATGGTCTGAAACACATTTATCGCGGGTTTCTGAATTTAATTTTCTGCATCACAATTTTGATTTATTTTTTTGAAACTCAGCCAAAAGTCGATGTTATATCGCACGAACTGTGATGAAAGTATAACCATTGATGTTTACAATCTACTATCTGGCTTGCTCGTTGAATATCGGAAAGGGCTAATATATCGATATTCCCAGACCTCCGAGATGTGATTGAACGGCTATATCTTCGCTCCTACTTGATCGATAGGGCTCTTATTTCGCAGCTACTATAGACTAGTAATGTAGAAACATTTTACCAATTTTGATAGTGATCAGACAACAAATTGCAAAAATCGAAAAAAAAATTGGACATCCATTTTCATACACGTTGAAACAACCTTTAGCGCTATCTAGAAAATCCGATTTCTTCAGCTTTACGAAGAATCCATTAATGAACAAGTGTGCGAAATGGCAAAGTGAGACGATTTGTCCAGCACATTTTACAGCCTAATAACCACAGAGAGTCAAATAGTCATGAGCCTTAAAACACGGTACAAGGCAAAATTGAATCTTATTCAAATCTCATGAAACGAACCTATCAGCTTTGCAAGTCATGCACATTTCTGCACATTTCTATGCACATTTCTCATTGAATTTATGCACATTTCTCATTGAATTGGAGCCAATTTTAAAGAAACTCTCCCTATATACTAGATTGACTTTCGCTACGGAACATTTCTGACGACTTTGACCATTCTGACTCTCTGTGGTTATTAGGCTGTAAAATGTGTTGGACAAATCGTCTCAATTTGCCATTTCGCACACTTGTTCATCAATAGATTCTGCGTAAAGCTGCAAGAAATCGGATTTTCTCGATAGCGTTAAAGGTTGTTTCCACGTGTATGAAAATGCATGTCCAAAATTTTTCGATTTTTGCAATTTGTTGTCTGGTCACTATCAAACTTGGTAAAATGTTTCTACATTACTAGTGTATAGTAGCTGTGAAATATGAGCCCTATCGCTCAAGTATGAGCGAAGATATAGCCGTTCAAACACATCTCGGAGGTCTCGGAATATCGATATATTAGCTCTTTCCGATATGCAACGAGCAAGCCAGATAGTAGATTGTAAAAACAATGGTTATACTTTCATCACAGTTCGTGCGATTCTGGTCCTCAACGCTAGTCGCGAGCGGTGGGGTGCGCACTCCGTCCCCCGTCTCCCCCTCGGCCAGTCTCCCTCTCCCAGCAGCTTTGGCAAGCGGGAGTTGTAAGCCACCTCGATGGGTCGTCCATTCTACGTCGGCACGCTGAACACCCGGACACTCGCGCCACGAGAGAAGCTTCAAGAGATCGAGCTTGCCCTCTCCCAGATCAAGTGGGACGTTGTTGCTGTGCAGGAAGCGAGGATTGTGGGTTGTGCCTTCTTCAATCTTACGTCTTCAGGCATAGTCCTATTCCACTCGGGAGGTTCCACCGCCCACCATGGTGTGGCATTCCTCATCCGTGCCCACCTCGCAAGAGAAGCTGTGTTCCAAGGCCTCTCCGATCGACTCGCCACTCTGCTCCTTCCCAACCATCGTCTCTTCCTCGTCTGCGCGTATGCGCCAACATCAGCCTACGATGATACGGACTACGATGACTTCATGGACAAGGTCGAGACCGCTCTGCAGAGTGCGCCAAGAGGATACATGCCAGTCCTGGTCGGGGATATGAACTGTCGAGTTGCACGCGAGCCAGGCAATGAAAGATTTGTCGGCAAGTACGCATCTCCGACCCCGAACTCACGTGGGCGGACCTTCACAGAAGTTTGCGTGAGAAACCGGCTGCGCATCCAAAACACATTTCCCGAGAGAAGACACGGCAGGATATGGACCTGGCGGTCACCAAACGGCTCAACTTTTCACCAGATGGACTTCGTTGCAACGCCTGTATCGGCGAGAGTTGTCAACTGTGGTGTTGTTGGTCGCTTTGAGTTTGACTCCGATCATCGCCTTGTCCGACTATGCCTCTCCCTCCCCAACAAGATGCGGAAGCAACGATGCAAGAAGCGGTTGGAATTCGATAAAACCGCCTTCACTGCAAATGCAAATCTCCTTGCTTCCCTGCCCCTTGCCCGTCCAACCTCAGCCATTGACGCCTATCACAAGATTCAAGCGTTTACGAAGACTGCGGCAAGCAACTGTTGGCGAGATCGGCACTCCCCTCCATGGATATCTCGCGAAACCCGAAATCTTCTGGCCCAGCGACACCTTCTCCGATCCAATCCGTAATCCAACGTAGCCCACTCCGTCACATGCCGAGCTGCCCGAATGAGTCTCTCGAACGACATCAGAAGGAGAAAAGAATCACAAGCAAGGCAAGCTGCAATAATGGGTAGAAGCATTGTCAAGTCAATGCTCAACTTGCAATCATCCCGAAAGAGACTACTAGTCCCCGACGCAGTTACTGGTGCTCTCTCACAAGAAGCAACAAAGCTCGCCGTCCGTACTTTCTTCGAGGAACTCTACAATGCTACAGTTGAAATGCCACTGACGATCCCTCCTCATCCGCCTTTCCCTCTTCCACCCTTCCAAATCGATGAGACAGGAGATGCGCTTTCTCGCCTCAAATGCGGACATTCGCCCGGTTCCGATTCAATTCTGCCCGATATGCTGTACCTCTCTCGAGATCACCTCGCTCCAGTGCTCGCGGACTTGCTCAACCACCTAACAGCCGGTGACTCAGTGCCCCAAGATTTAGTCGAAGCTGTCGTGTCTCTTATCCACAAGAAAGGTGACCCTACAAACATCAGCAACTTCAGACCTATCTCGCTGCTTACCGTAACCCTGAAGGCTGCAACCCGTGTGATCTTGAGAAGAATGGAGAAATCGCTTGAAGAGACTGAGTCCTCCACCCAAACTGGCTTTCGGAAAGGGCGCAGTACCCTCAATAACCTACACGCTGTAAAGCAAGTAGCAGAGCGTGCCCACGAATACGGTATTCCGTTGTATCTCGGTTTCGTGGACTTCCGTAAGGCATTCGATTGTGTGGAGTGGAGTGCGGTATGGCAATCCCTATGGATATCTGGGGTCCATCCTACCCTCATCCACCTCCTCCGCCGCCTCTACGAGTCCTCGACAACCCTCATCCGAGTCAACGAGGATCTCGTCCCAGTCAGAATCAGAAGAGGAGTTCGTCAAGGCGACACCCTTTCCCCTCGCTTGTTCAACGTAGTCCTTCGCTCAGCAATGAATGACATCGATTGGGAGAATGATGGACTCAAGATTGATGGGAGAAACCTAAGCCACCTGAGTTGAGTACGCGGATGACATCGTCCTAATTGCAAAATCAAGGCCTGAACTGAAGCGAATGTTGAGGAAGCTAATGGAGGCATGCTCACGCGTCGGTCTAGAAGTAAATGCTTCCAAAACCGTTCTTCTCACATCGTGTAGCACCACTCGAGCACCCATTACAATTGACAATCTGACATTCAACTTTGTCCCTTCCACTACATATCTTGGTGGGAGAATCTCGCTCCCCCTCGATCACTCGGATGAAATTGAGCACCGGATACGCCTGGGATGGCTCGCTTGGTCCAAGCTCTCTACTCTGCTCTCTTCTCGCCTGCTTCCTATGAAGACTAAGAGGAGACTCTTCGAAAGTTGTATCTCTTCAACAGTGCTTTACGGGTCAGAAGTCTGGGCGCTGCGAGCCAGTGAAAAGGAACGGCTTAGTGTGACTCAAAGAAAAATGGAGCGAAAAATGTTGGGCATAACTCTGATGGATCGATGGAGAAACGAGAACGTGCGCAATGCGACGAAAGTGCGGGATTGGAACAAAGAAGCGCTGAAAAGGAAAGCTCAGTGGGCGTTGAAGATTAGGAGAATGGAGCTAGATGAGTGGACCAGAGCGACTACGGTATGGATCCCCTACAACAGGAGCCGTCCCCAGGGTCAGCCGAGAACGCGTTGGCGAGATGACCTCAGAAGAACAATTGGCCCCCACTGGTGGTCTGCAACGACCGACGAATTCCGACCTATCCTCACCTAGCGTTAACGCTTGAAGTGATAAATATTGATTGATTGATTGACAGTGCGTGCATCGACTTTCGGCTGAGTTTCAAAAAATACATGAAAATTGTGATGCAGAAAATTAAATTCAGAAACCCGCGATAAATGTGTTTCAGACCATATACCATATGACTATTTTCTCCTGATATTTATCTCTCGAATACTTCCAACCATAAGTCTCTAGCTCAATTTTGAACGAAGTTATGACAATGACAAATTTGTTGCGAAACTTTTGTCCGGTACTGTATTTAGTTTCTGTTTAGTTCCGTGTATAACGTTTGAGTAGTAGCCAAAGCTCATTAAAACAATTAAAACAATCTACGGACAGCACTCTTGGAACATAGCATATATCTTGCAAAGGCTCAAGGTAAATTTTAGAATGATACTCACGTTCTTGTCGAAGGGATACCCGTAGAACATCTTAGGCACGGCTAGATGGTCGAAATCAGCGAAGAACTTATATGTGTCGATCTCTGTGTAGTGCACCTGCAGATCAATAAATTCGCAAGATGATTTTACGATAACGCGTTCCGTAAGCGATTATATTTCCTAGTCTAGATTATTTTTGTACATGAGTGAGAACAAAGCCGTTCCGTGCGCGATTACCTCGCCCATCTGCGCC
The DNA here is from genome assembly GCA_036245805.1 of Pristionchus mayeri. NCBI lineage: Eukaryota > Metazoa > Nematoda > Chromadorea > Rhabditida > Neodiplogasteridae > Pristionchus > Pristionchus mayeri. The sequence continues at coordinate 49,256,436 of BTRK01000005.1, read as the reverse complement.
TCGAGCTTCTCCCAGATCTCCTCGGAGTCGAACATGCGCTCATCCTTGGGCAGCGCATCGTTGACGCGTCGCATAGGGAGCGTCGAGGGAATCTAGAGATTTTGGCATAATTAAAGCATTCGCTCCGAGACCAACGCGCTTTGCCGTTCTGGATAGAATACACAATCATAAAATTGAGCATATGTTGGAAAAAAATTCAGCCACATGCGCGTAAAGTAACATTTATGTATTGCAAATGATCAAGAATGAGTTAAAATATCACTTTAAAAGCTGTAAATAATACCTTCAGGATGACTCTTTTCGGCAGCTTCTCATCCGTCTCTCCACCGACCCAATCGCAAGTTATAAGAGCGCAGAGAGAGGCGTATCCCTGAAATTTCAATAATCAAGTTAAATTATATTATTTTAATTGATTAAATTGTTTCCTCCTTAATTTAATGAAACTTACAGTTCCATCTCCAATATTGACAAGAGCTCTTGCAGTTCCGAACTTGGCGTTGGTGTTAAGACTTGCGCTGTAACCAGAACTATTCGGAGGTTTTTAATGATTTTTCAATGTTTTGTGTTTATTTTTGTAATCATCTCAATCTCCGCGGCTCGGTGTAGGCCAGGGAATAAGATGATGTTCTTGGTTCGTTCACAGGTAGTGCATTGGTACAGTTACCATTGATTTATTTGGAAAATACAGAAAAGATCAAAGTTACCGTACCTCAAATGCTCCTCTAGTTCTCCCCATGTGACCGGAGTCTCTAAGATGGCATCGGTAAGTTTGCACTCAGACATGATCGGGTCTGCAATTGAAGATTGAAATCGGAATATTATATCGGTACAATACGTAAATGATATCTGCGTTATCAAGGCAAAAAATTGAAACAAAAATTACGTGCCCTTTTGAGATGGCACTTTTATCTAATCGGAAAAATTAATCTCGGAAATGAATCATAACTTTCATTTTGGAACTTTTCACTCAGAATGAATCGGACAATGAATAAGAACAGACAATGACTCAGGATGAATAAGAAAAGTGGTCTCATAAGGGCTATTGGCAAGACGTGGTGGAATGCATCTTCTTACGGATTCCGTGATTTAGACAATGGAGCGTTTGCTATAGTGGTTCAGGAATCTTAGGTCTCCACTCTGTTTGGTTAGAAAGCGAGAATAATGAGGATATGTCGAATTCCGAATTCTACTTTTCTCATCGACAAGCAACAGCTGGCGTTGACCAAGGCATAGGTTGCTCGTAGACTAGCAAACTTCCTATTAGCTTAGGCAGGCGGAAAATTGGCGTTAGGTCGTATGAGAACTATGACGACATGCCGCGCCTTTGATACATCAAAGACTGCATTGCGTTATAGCTCTCATCCGACGTAGTACCAGCAAATTCTAAGAAGAGAGCGATGCGATCGCAATCGAATTCAAAAATAACAAACTATCGTTGTTATAAAGTGATGTGTTAAAAGGAGATGAGGGAGATGGATATGCGCCCAATTTATCACATTATTCTACACGATCTCAGCAAACGCAGACAATTCGTAATAAACAATGAGTGAATTGGGAAAGGGAGGGAGGCACCAACGATCGCATTCGAAGAGTGAGACCTGATGAAGTGAGCTTCCCGCCTCCAGCGCCCTCTTATACTGCCTCTCACACAGAAGAGCATAGCATTGCCCCTGATAAGGCGATCGAAAAGCATTGCGTTGTGTCAGAAGGCGGTAGAGAAGTGTACGAAAAGGAGATATTCGCGCGATATAGTGAGAATGACGATTCGAGTGCCTGATCATCAGGGTACCCTCCTCCTTTCATGTGCTTTCTCGCTCACTCTGAACGACGAGAGAGCGTGCACAATGAAATCCGTCCTGAATTCTCTGGTATCACTCCAATTCTCACACTCCTTTACATTTCCAAGCTATGCATTTGTTGCGTGGAATTGAGTAACGATATCTATCATTTACTTCAATCGGAATCAGGAACTGTCTCCACCTTGCAAGGTCTCCTGTCCACTGTAAATAGCCAGACTTGGTTGAACCCTTACATTTTGTGATGTTATCTTTGGGTGCATTGAGGTGGTCGCTGGAGAGATAACACCTGGGAAATCGGGGGAGATGGTAAGGGGAGTCTGTTGAGTTTTGTGCAGATACGGCTGATTTTCCTCAGTTTCGCGTCACTCCGAAACATGTCATGGCTGATGCAAGCTTTGCTGAGTTTTTCACAGTTAGTGATCTCATGCATCGTAAAGCAACGTGTGCAGCCTCTAGACTAGAGTTCACAATTCGCTCTACTCTGAACTGCTTGCGCTCTTAGTAGGTTTTTCAGAAAGCATCTAAAAATGGAGACACATACTCCAGCACGGTAAGAACCACCCTAGGTGTACCAACTTCGGATTGGTTTCCGGTGACTTTTGGATCTCCCTTGTAAGTATAGAGAGTGATGCCACGATGAAGTGACATTCCGTGCAATTTACTATCAAAGGACTTCCGTATCTCGTACTCATTAATGGATGGTTTACAAAGGATTGTTTTTATTCAAATGTTGCATCATTCTCCAGTAGTCATGATGAACATATTGGATGTATTCTGATATCCGTCTCTGATAGCGATACCGTAACCCGCGTGCTCCTCTATTACGGTCTCGTGCGCTCGGAAAGGCAGAGGGGGAGGAATACCGGTCTCGTTATTCTCGAATTACCAACACTAGAACGAATGGATGATGAATCGTTCATCCCCATCGTCATTGTATTTCCACGCCTCATCTTTTAGCACCTCTTGTCATGACGTTTTCGCTTCTGGGGAGCTCCTCAAAAGGGACCTGTTCGACTAAAAACCATCACATAAAAAACCTGTCGTGTACTGTTGACGTGTCAGCAACTGAAATTCAAAATGTACTAGATTAACAATTAACAAGTTTCTTTTAAATCGATAGATGTAGAAATATAGTAGAGTGTGAAGAGACTGCGGTAGTATTTCCATCTGAAGGAATACGATCTTCAGTTACTCTTGGTAGTCTAGTTGGAAACGCGTGCTTTCTGAGGGTCATGAGCAAATTTCATACACTGTAATACGTGTCCATTGATATAATTTAACTTCGAAGCCCATCGCAGACCGCTAAGACATAGTTTGGAGTCATGAATTGTTCTCAGGTCGTTTTGGTGGGTGTAATAATTAACCCAGATTCGGTTCAACGGATGTCAATGCTGCGACCCCGATGTAGCCTGCAATCGGAACATGCGCTATTTTTGGATTATTTTTCCGAGAATTTGCAGAATTTGTCAAGTATAGATAGAACAATCTCCTTTAGAATTAATCAAACAGTTATAGCAAACTGAATTATTCCAAGTCAACATCCAACACCGATTTATCTATCACGTCCAGAAATAGCAAGTCATGAATGAACATGATGAATGGTCATGTTTGTGTTCATTGCGAATTGATTTAGCGTGTTTCGCGCGTAAATCACGCGTCACTCCTTGATTTGTTGCCATTAGGCGCGCTTTATTTACTCATTGCTTGGATTACTTATCAAACTTCTCTCTATTTGTATGTTTATAGGAACTCTCCATTCTCAATTCTTGTTCTACACTTTACTTCCTTTCATTTTCTATTGAAATTTTTAGTCTTTATCCTCAAAACGTCCACTTTTGTTATTTTGGTCCCAGATGATCGACATGCCATGCCGGAGGTAGATGAAAAGGTATTTTTGCATTTTGATTATGGACGATCAAAAAATTATGACTTCAGACCCTTCTCAGCTTTCCTAACGAAATGCTGATTGAGATAACTCGATATCTCGGACTCCATGATCGCATGAATTTATCTCTTGTGAACCGCCGTTTACATGACGTGGAGAAGGGCGCGGAACTGCGCAGTGTAAGGCTGCTCGTTGTGTCGAAGGTGAGCGTACTACTTTTGCATTTAAAGAAAGGGTTCAGTTTGCTATAAATGATTACTAGGGAGACCCACCACGAAGATTTTGTGCTCGTCATGGAAAACCGTAGCGAATTTACCCCAAAAATAGGGGATAAGTATGTAGAGCGATTGAAACATAAACAAACTAGCCACTACCCTCCGCTATCAATCAACCGTCTGAGGAACTTATTTATGATCGGACTGCTCGCTACTAATACTCACAACAGTGGCTCATCCAACTAATTTTTTGTGTTACTCCTTCTTTAATATATTTCAATATGCCGATGACTTCGTGAGTCAGCGTACAACACCACATCGTTGTACTCTATTAGATATCTAGGCTATAGATTACTTTTTTATTAAAATACTCTAAGGATCTAGAGGATCGTCTCGAAATCGTAGTAAATGACTCTTATTATTCCACGAGAAAAGCGTGGTAAGTTAAGGAGATTATACAATGTTAGTAGCTCACTACGTTGGATGAGAACTGTGACGTTATGCCGTCTTTGAGTTATCAAAGGAGGAATGATGTCATAGTTCTCATCTGACCTAGTTCCGTTAGTAGCACATGACCATAAGCGATTCCGTTCTCCGAAGCCTTCAAGGTATCATCTCTCTCCTATCCTGATGGTGAATAAAGTATAAGAAGTATACTTCCGATTTTGATATATCAAATGATGCATGACGCAATAGTTCTCATCCGACCTAGTGTCCAAGAATGCATTTGCTCACAGATAAAATTAATCTGCGAAAAGACTAGAGAAAACGACTTTTTTTGGTTCTTACCCGCTGGGTTCTCATCCGATATTGTCGGTTTGATCGTGTTTTCATTTAATGTCACTGCGAGAGCCCATAGTGCAGAAATAATTTATTATAATCACATGTAATGTTTTTAGGCTTCTTAAAGAGCTGGTTAGCGGTTGTTCTCGTGTAAATAAGTTGAAGATTTCGTGGTGGAGCAATGACTCCGTGGATATGAAGAGCACACTAATGGAGCTTCCGCCAAGCAATGAGTGCTACATTAACAATTGCGTAAGTATAATACTGGGCGATGTTGTCGAATCGGGGCCCCAAAAATTATCGGAGTCCAAAATATCGGGGTAATTTTGCAGATGGTACCGCAAATTTTTTTTGGGATGCAGATTCGAAAACAGAGCCCAAAAATGTACTTTTAATCAGCCACGATATTAAATAGTAAAAGTTGTAGTAACGTGAAAGAATGAAGGAAATGAGCAGCTGTAACTTGCATACGCTCCCTCACTTTAGAGAAGAAAATAAGAAAATAAAAAATGCTTTATCATCACTTCTCTGACGAGAGAATCGATCCAGAATAGTGAAGTGAGTTCTTCTTGGGAGTGAAGTGAAAATCACTAAAATTATTCATAAGAGTTTTGTTTCTAATCAGTTCTAATTCGAATCGTTCAACTAGGGTTGCAAGTTCAAATTTTGAACACCGTTTGTTCGGGATTAGAAGTAACAACTTGGGAGTCGTGATATGCAACCATAAAATATTTCCAGAGCGAACTAAATATCGATGATGAAATTCTGCTACATCTTGCTGCCAATTCTTCAAGCGTATTGTCAATCAGAGGCTACAGAACGATAATATCTAAGGAAGGAATTGACCTCGTCCTCGAAGTAAGTGCATTAAAACAACGACCTCAATTGTAAAAATTAGGTCCCAATAAATTCCGAAAAAATATTGGGATAAAATTAAAGATTCACTTCTAATTTAACAAATGCAGCGGTTAGAGTTACGATATCCCAAAATTGCCTCAAATAGTATTGCATTTATCAGTGAACAATGCCATAGGAAAATAAGTACCATCGCTTACGCACAACAGTGTCGGCAAAATTCATGCGAAAATCGAATGATACATATGGTGTCCGTCTCCTAACTTTTATCATGTCAGTCGTAAATTCTGGTGGTGCGTGACAACACGTAAACGTACAAAAATTTAAACAAATCACAGCCCCTTTGAAGTTGATGTAGGTACGGAATTCTCACATTGTTATTAGCATTCCTTAAACTACATTTCCCCGATTAAATCCTATAACTAGGGGATCGTATGGTTCACTCCCCATCATAGTAAGGGGTCATAGGCAAAAATTGAGAATTTGAGGAAACTCATGGGTAGATAAACGCCAAATACCGTACCCATTCGATTCCAATATTACTGGGTTAAATTATTTTCTTGGTTTTATCTAATCATGAATTCCAATCTTGGTCCATGGCATGCTATGGGGATGGATAGAGAAATTAAAGATATAATCAAGGAAATGTGGTAGAGTGCATACTAGTAACAATGTAACAATTCCAAAGTTCCTACGCCGACTTCCAAAGATTTGCTTACGTTTTATCAGTTTACGTTTTCCAATTCAACGGAACTTCCAATTTTGTCCGCAGCTCTCTTTGTTCTTCAGCATGTAGAAGAATGAATTGCACTTCTTGACTCGATCGGCCCCGAATGGCGATATTATCCCATCGTATGAGAGCCACAGACAGTACCAATATCCGTTATTTTCAAAAACTAGGTTCAAACACTGTGTTATGTCTTATGTGCAAATAATATTATTTTTCCTACTCATCCAGTGGGCTCTCATCCAGCTTAGTGCCGTGCCGAAGCTAAGAACGACAGGAAAAAAAATGCAACTACTTCAGCTAAGTAGTGCAATTGTTCGTTGATGCAAATGGAAGATCTAGAGTTTAAAAAAGTTAGGAGTTGTTGATCCGGATAGAGTTTCTCTTTGTTATGGGTCCCCATATTTTCGAAAGAACAAAGTCACGTTATAATTTGACCTAAAGGCCAAATGCGCAATCGCCCCCTCGCATATTGCGAAATTCGTGGACGGGGAGGCGATGCGAATTCGCAATCCGAAATTGCCAACTCTATACGCCGTACAATATCGCTTCAGCTCTTGCGAAGCTCAAGAAGCGCTAAATCGATTGAATTCAACGCTCCCAAACCTGCATTCCATCAATTCTATAACGATCTGGATTCAGAATTATTCTCGAAAGAATTTTTCGAAGCAGCACATATCGAGAGTGGCGTGATAATAACAGCAGAGCGTGCGGTCAATCGTGGAAATGTGGTTGTGGCGATGAAGATGCCATAAAAGTCCGAAGGGCGCCAAAACAATTAAGCAAACTATTGGTTTAATATATTACACCCACTCAAATGAATTGTGATGTAATTTGCTCATTTTAAGAAATTATTGTGTCAGTCCTAGTTTTACATTATTTATTCATTAGCGAATAAACAATATGGTAAAATCAAAATTCATTCAAATTTTAGTTGCACATTCGTTTCACGCGCAAATATAGCGCATCGTTTGTGTTCTTCCCAGATGGCGTGGCGTCTGCCAATGTTACTTATTCGATACTATTCGATCAATTATCTTTCTTTTGTTTATACTTATTATATATGATTTTTTATATTTTGCAAAACTTATTCTTGAAAACAAAATTATATAATAGTTCAGTGTGCGGGTCAACAATACATATTGTTTAGTATAATTCTTTAATTGAAACTTCTTTTGTAATTAGAACTTTGGGTTTCGTGCCGTCTACCATCAGACATCTGATATTGCAAATACTCTATAACACGGATCGACAAAAATAAATTTTGCATCAGGGATTTCGATATAAACTGTAGGACTGACCCAGTGAGGGCGAGGAAGCCGCCTATCCACTTCAATTTTCGAAATTTGCATGTTGCACGGAGTTATGACCTACCGAGTTAGAAGGCCGTATTTCGGTTAGTTTTTGACCTACAGCGAGGAATTTCCCGGTTTTACAACTGGCCCTACTGTATGTCAGCTTCCAGATGAGCTATAAAGATGGCAGTGGGCTCAAAATGAGCGGAAAATTATTTTGAACAACTTTTATGTTGAAATGGAAACATCTGGACTGCAATTTCAGAAAATATGAACGAAAACCTGCACTTTGAGTACAAATAAAAACATAGCATCTCGGTGAGTAGCAAACCCAGTGAATTTTATTGAAGATTATGGATGTTTACCCCCATACGCATATAGAAAAAATAGTAATCAGCCGTTTCAGGGTGGACCCTTTCCGCAGTATAGCTCGGAAGGTCGAAAAAATGATATGTCAAATTTTGAAAAATTCTCATCTAGCAGATTTATCATTCCATTCGATCAGTTTAATCATTTCCTTACATTTCTTGATCAAAAAAGTTAGATGACGTTGGAAAAGCAACCAAATTACTCCCTTCAAAAAATTCTTTTTATAACCCTCGTAATTTCCCATGTTCGTGAGCATCCAGCTCAGAATTTATCCAGCTGTGGGATTGAACTCAAATTGTAATCAACAGTGGTGACTGACTTGAGTACATTCTGTCATTATTGGCTCTCCAGTCTGTTCCATACCCTTGATTTACATGCTCGAAGTTGCTGGATCGCGATGGTCTAAAAGAAACATAATGAGATTTTGACTAAATTTCGAAGATTCTATGCAATTTTATATTGCGAATAATTATTATGAGATAAAATTAAATAGCAAATGCTGATAATAACACGATAAAGCACGATTTAAAAAATGCAATTTTTGAACATTATCATTTTAGATTTTTTGAACAGCCTTGAAAATGGACACTATTTTATCGGAGATTCTTTGAAATTTAGTCAAAATATCATTATTTTGCTTCTGGACCAACGCGATACAGCAAGTTCGAGCATCTGAATCAAGGTCATCAAACCAACTGGAGAGCCACTAATGAAAGAATGTACTCAAGTCAGTCACCACTGTTGATTACAATTTGAGTTAAATCCAACAGCTGGGTCATTCCTGAGCTGGATACTTACCAACATGGAAAATTAGGAGGGTTGAAAATCGATTTTTTAAGTGAGAAATTGCGTGCTCTTCCAACGTCATCTAACTTCTTTGATCAAGAAATGTAAGGAAATGATTGAACTGATAGAATGGAATGATATCTTTGATGACCTTGATTCAGATGCTCGAACTTGCTGGATCGCGTTGGTCCAGAAGCAAAATAATGATATTTTGACTAAATTTCAAAGAATCTCCGCTAAAATAGTGTCCATTATCAAGGCTGTTCAAAAAATGGTAGTACCCCAAGATATAAATTTATTTTCAGAAATCCACATTTCAGAAAAAATATTTGAGAAATTAAAATTTAGAAAGAAAAATCATGTAAAAACTAATTTCGTAAATTCATTTTTCAGAAATCCAATTTCAGAAATTTCATTTCGTAAGCTACCGTAATCATGGAATATTCGCCACCTTCACTTTGACTATTTAGTGTTTAATTATCATTTCTAATATTTTTTCTTGCGCGTATTAGGCTTTCCGTTGTCGTGCCCATCCATTAAAGATCAGAATCATTTTAAACAATGCGAATTTTATGTTTTAATGCGCAGTTCTATTTCCCGGCTACCGTAATCAGCAATTTACGGCAAAAAATTTCTGAAATCTGACTTTCTCAAAAAAGTTTTCGCAAACTGGTTTTTTTCAAAAAATATTTCTCAATTTGATTTTCTGAATTTTTTTTTCTAAAATATATTTTTTCTGAAAATTAAATTTCTTAAATGGAATTTCCAAAAATAAATTTACAATTCGGGGTACTACCGGGGAATCCGATTCAACAATAAAAATCGTAGCTTTCTGTCCGGGAAAGGTCGAAAATTAGCTTATTGTGATGACAACAACAGTATTTCGCATGAAACTATGTGAAGACGTGATTTTCGCACGGAGCGTAAATAAATTATTTGTAGATTTATCTTTGTAGACGACCCGATTACAAAAAAAATCCGCTCACTGTAGGTCAAAAAATGACCGAAATACGGCCTTCCAATGCGATAGGTCATAACTCCGTGGAACATGCAAATTTCGAAAAATGAAGTGGATAGGCGGCTTCCTCGCCCTCACTATGGTCAAAGGGATCTTATTTTCCTACATTTTGAGATCCGTGATAATCAATTACCCCAGGAATCCATCACTCTACAATGACAGACAATAGAGGAGTTGATGAAATGGTAAATTCCACTCTGTAGAATCTAGTTTTTTTAGTTAGTTTGTAGTGAGTAAGCGTCGTTTGTAGTTATGAAAATGTAGTGGTTATTTTGTAACCTTGAATAAATAATGATGCAGACCGTCCTCAGCCTTCCGAATGACATGCTGATTGAAGTAGCTCGATATCTCGGCCATCAGGTAATTTCGATCTGTTCTTTTCACACACTCGGTCGTCGATAAATCACAGGGGAAGCTGCTGGATATTATCCAGTGAATTTAAAGCGCATTAAGAAATCTGCTATCAGGATCGCATTCGTCTAGCTCTTGTGAATCGCCACTTGTATGACGTGGAGAAAAGCGCGGGACAGCGCAGAGTGGGGCAGGTCGGCGTGTCGAAGGTGAGCGGGCACTAGGTAGTATGATTACTACCAGGTCACGTCGCCTTTTGTATGTAAAAAGCGGCATGACGTCATAGTTCTCATACGACCTAGTGTAGGTGAGGGTGCACCATGATATACCACATTTACTCAGGACCGAAACATGTTTGTTAGATCGTTTGAATATTGCTATGTTTTATTCCTTGTGTTAATCCATATGCCGTTCAGGATGAGGGTTGTCTGTTGATCGAAGTACACGACACCTTTTCGTATGTGCGTCGAGAGTGGTACGTTAATTTTTCTTTGCAATTAACGTGGTCGGTTTGGAAAAAACGAAAACAATATTGACTTTAACGCAAATTTGAAGCAAAAACTATACGTATGCAAAGTTTCGTGACATTATTTTTCATATAATACTTACCACATCATACCATATTACACTACGTTTGTAAACCCTTACCACGAGTGGTTCGTCAATTTTAGCTCTTCACGATGCTGTCGGGTTCTTCGGTCGCATGGATCTACAGTCTCTGCAAATTTTGGTGAATAGTTATTTTATGTAATCAAAAAAACCTAAAAAGTAAGCATACAGTGGTGACATGAAAAAGTAATCTCAATCTTTTTAATTTACAAAGGTTTATTCGGAAAAAAGTGGGCCAGAAACATACATGGTGCGGAGAAAGTATGGAAACAAAGTTTGAACTCAAATATTTCATCATTCCTGGAAACCTGTTAATACATGTTATAACACGATTTAGCAAATAGTAAGAGGTATTCAACGTGCACTTCAAATAGTTTCCCCTAGTCATGGTTCGACCCCACCAGTTCCGGCAATCAATTATTGACCTTTGGACTACTGGAGAGAGATCAGCTGAAATCTCGAAGAAACTACGTGTTTCCCGTCCGACCGTGTTCAAGACCATCTGCCGCTAAAAGGAGCTTGGCACGACTAAGGACCGTCCTAGAGTGGGCAGACCTCTCTCCGCTGTCACTCAGAAGAACTTCGTGCAGAAGCGAGTTGCACGCAATCCCAAGAGATCTATGAGGAAGGTGGCCCATGACCTCGGGATTGACGAGCATTCGGTCCGCAAGATCGTCCATTCTGGACTCATGTCTCACCCTTACAAGATGCGAAAGGGCCATGGTCTGACTGCCATTCACAAGGAAAAGAGACTGAAGAGATGCAAGAAGCTTCTAGCGTGGGCCGAACATCTTACGAGTGTCTACTCGGATGAGTAGATCTTCACTGTGGAGCAGGTCTTCAATAGTCAGAATACGAGAGTGATCGCCCAGTCTGCCGAGCAAGCCAACGCCAAAGGCAGAACCATCTCTCGAGTTTCGCACCCGCAGTCAGTGATGGTTTGGGCAGGAATGTGTTCCACCGGCAAAGACTCCCCTTGTTTTCGTCAAGCCCGGTGCCAAAGTGAACAAGCACTATTCCATTAAGGAGATCCTGGAGAATACCCTTCTTCCCTGATCACGTTCCCACTTCAAAGGGCGACATTGGACCTTCCAGCAAGATTCTGCCCCTGCTCATTCCGCAAAACTCACCCAGACCTGGTGCACAAGGCATCTTCCCGACTTCATTCCATCGAATGAATGGCCCTCCAACAGCCCCGATCTCAACCCCCTCGACTTTAGCGTGTGGTCGGTACTCGAGAAGGAAGCTTCCTCTACCCGCCACCCGAATCTGGAGACTCTCAAGAACTCCCTTCAAAAGGCATGGAACAAGATCGACACGAATTACCTTCAGGCCGTCGTTGAGTCAGTTCCTTCCCGTCTCAAGGCTGTCATCAAGGCCAAAGGAGGTCAAATCGAGTAACCTCTTGTTGTTATGTTCCTACTATCACTGATAAATACTGTGTACCGTTTCGATGGATTTGAAAGAAAATACATGGTTAAATTCATGTTGCCATACTTTCTCCGCACCCTGTACTTTGGGAATATGACAAATAAGAGATCGAACTTTACTGTTTTGCATAACTTCGCGGTGATTAAAACGATTATTGCTGCATCTTCTTCTTTAATGATTGTACAGTTTTGAAAAATTTAAAATTAATTCATCTTTTCCAGTGTGAACTGGATCATAATAACCGACAATCGCTGCATACATCGTTTCAATCTCTTCCTTTTCGGAACTTGCATATGAGCATACACGATAATATTTCTGCAGTCTAGTCTTTGTCTCCGTCGCGAGCGGTCGTCTCCCCCCTCGCTCCCGGATTAGGGAAATTGCCTTCCCTCTCCTCTCGCCTCGACTTCCTCCCCTTTCTCGCCGTCGCTGATCTACCTGGTCTTCGCTAGTCGGCACGTGGGAAGCCGACGGAGGTGGTCTAATCCCACTCGACCAGGTGGGACACTTTTCAACGCTTTCTCCCCTGCGCGATGTCGGGAACCAGGACCCCTCTCAAGGCCCCTCTCCCTGCTGCCGCCAAACCCAATTCGGTGCGAGTCGCCTCCCAGGAAAGCGTGGACGCGCTTTCTTGCAAAGTAGACGCTGTCATGGCCATGCTCTCTGATGTACGCGCCCTTCTCCAGACCCTCTCTCTCGCCAATCCTCCCCCTGCCCCCACCTCACTCGCCCCACTCTCGACGTGGCACGCGTTGTGTACGAGTCGTGCTCTCGTGTAATCTCTGACAGGGCGGAGTACGAGGATAAAGAAACAAGGGCAGTCGTCATTGGACACAAGGAGAACCTGAAGGAAGGAGCAGCTGCCGACGAGAAGCTCATCGCTGACCTCGTCCAGTACTCGGGCAGTGATGCGGTGAAGAAGGCGTGGGATGAGAAGAAGATTTCTCATCACCGCCATCCTCCTGATCGTCCTCCCGGTACTCGCCCTCTCAAGATAAGCTGCCCGGACAAGACTACTCGTGATGCCCTCCTCTCTGGAATTCGTGGAAAGCCAGGCCGTCCCTCTCCCTTCAAGGACTCTCTTGCCTTTATCAGGAAGGACCTGACTCCCACTCAGCTGTCCTTGGAGAAGGAAGCGCGCGCTGAGGCCATGCGACGCAATCTTGAAGCTCGCATGATTGTGTGCGGAGTGCGCGACTTCACTCTGATCAATTACCGTACCCCTCGCCCGCTCCCTCCCCGTTACGGACTCTCTCGCACTAGTAAGACCTCTTCTGCCGATCTCCCTTATCCAGGACACTCCGGAACTCCCTCTTCTGCTCCCTCTGCTGCCTCCATTCCCTCGACTCCCGATCCGGCTGCAATCGCGCCTTCCCGCACTGACCACGTGACAACGAGGAGAGGATAGGACAGTGGCAGCAAGGGTACCATACTTCCACTCTTGTCTCCCCTCCCCTCACTCTCTAGTCATTCCCTCGTTAGGTCAACACACAATCGATCGATATTAAGTACACGTCACTCTAGAAACTCTCCTGTCTCCGTATTCTATGCTAATGCTCGTTCCATTCGATGTAAATCCCCTCAGCTTTCATTCTTGATCGCTTCTCATGAGTACCGCATCATTTGCATATCTGAGACTTGGTTAGATAATAGTGATAGCGACTCTCTCCTTGTTGGCGGTTTTCCTGATTTTTTGCCTTTTCGATGCGATCGCGTTACTTCTGCTGATTACGGTAGGGGTGGTGGCGTCGCGTGTCTAGTTCATAATTCTTTGAATCCCATACTTATTTCTACCTTTTCTTCACCACTTGTCGAGTCGTGTGTAGTTGATATTCATTTAGATTACTCCCCGTCTCTCCCTTATAGGAAAATTAGATTTTTTACTATTTATAGATCTCCTTCCGCCCCTAATGACTCTCTTATTCAACTTCTTTTGAATTTAGAAACTCATATTTCGGTTGATTTTCCTTGTATTTTAATTGGTGATTTCAATTTTCCTAATGTTGATTGGCCCTCTCTTTCTTCTCCAAACCAAAATGACCTACTAGATTTCGTGTCAGACCATCACTTTAATCAGTTTGTCTCTTTCCCTAGAAGGCTCAATAGCTATTTAGATCTATTATTTTGTAATGAGAATATTATATGTAATGTGTCTCCTGCCACTGCACTTAGTGACCATCTCAGTGTGACATTTGACCTTCGCATTCCCCGTCCTCCTCAGAATGTTTGTGCTCCATCCCGTAACTATATATTAGCTGATTGGATCTCGATTAATGACTGTATACACTTTCATGACTGGACCCACGCTTTGAGCAATCGTGATACCCACCAATCTTATACATATTTTGTTGCCTTTCTAAATAACGTTTTAGACACATTTGTTCCTCTCTCTAAACCTTCCCCTTTCTCTAGATATCCACGAACTTTAAAAATTATTTACGGGAAATGTAAGACATTAACTAGAGTTGCTCCAAACAGTCGTGCATGTGCTATTATGACCCAGCGTTTTAATTCTGCCCTAAATAGATTTCATTGCTCCCTTGAAAATCGTATTGTTATGTCCTCCAATCCTAAGCTTTTCTATAATTATTGCAAGGAGAAATTGAGTACTCCCAAGACCACTCCTTCTGGAATCGTTGATTCTGATGGTTCCGTACTGACATCTAATGACCAGAAGTGTGTAGCTTTTGAAAAATTCTTTTCTTCTGTCTTTAGCCCTCCCCAATCGTCCCCACTCCCTCTCCCTTCCCCTTCTTTCATTTTCGATCTCCCTTCAATTTCTTACGTGGATGTTATCTGTGCACTTAGTAAGCTTGCCCCCAAAGTGAATGTTACTCCCGACACTATTCCCAGTATAGTTCTTTCGAGGTGTAGATTATCTGTTGTATCTCCTCTCCTTACTATTTTTAACAAGTCTCTGCTTACCTCCCAAGTGCCATTTCAATGGCGTCAAGCTTTAGTTAAACCTATTCCAAAAAAATCTAGTAACTCTATAACAGATTTTCGTCCTATTTCACTTACTTCATCTGTGTGTAAAGTTTTTGAGAAGATTATCATAGGTAAAATTACGGCGTTTCTTGACCAGAACAACTTATTTGACCCTCACCAATCTGGTTTCAGAAATTGTAGATCAACTTCCACTAATCTTGCTGAGACATATCTCCGCATCTCTAAGCATGGCTCTCCTTTTGACACAATTTACATAGATTTCAGAAAAGCTTTTGATTCTATTGATCATAGATTATTGTTACATAAATTGTCCGAGCTAGGCATCTCTAATCACATTGTATCATGGTTCCATTCATATCTCTCTGGTCGTACGCAATCCGTATTTATTGACACTTCATTTTCCCCACCATCCCCGGTCATATCTGGCGTGCCACAGGGATCTTGTCTCGGGCCTCTCCTCTTCATCATATTTATCAATGATATCTGTGTAAAATTCCCGGCCTCCATTTATTATTCTGTGTATGCAGACGACCTCAAGTTGTTCGCTGAAGCCCCTCTGTTCTCAGATGACTTGCAATCCGCTCTAGATATTGTTTCTAACTGGTCCTCGCAGTGGAATCTTGGCGTTTCTGAAACTAAATGTCACATTGTTCACTATGGCCGACATAATCCCCGTAAACTATTCACCATTAACGGTGTTATCTTAAACGAGCCTAGCAATGACCCAAGTAAATGTATCATTAAAGATCTAGGAGTGCATTTCTCCCCTTCTCTTTGTTTCTCATCCCATATTAGTAAAATTATTTCTAAAGCCCGTACCAAATCTAATCTAATTTTTAAATCCTTTCGTAGCAATTCTATTGAGTTATATCTCAAATCGTATAATACTTTCATCCTCCCAAATCTCGAATATTGCTCCATTATCTGGAATCCTATACATAGTGTAGCATTGACTAAAGAGCTTGAAAGAGTTCAGCGTGACTATACCCGCAGAATGTATGTACGCTGTTCCCTCCCTCCTATATCATATAAGCATCGGCTCCATGAGCTTAATCTAATGACTTTAGAACGCCGTAGGTTCATAATTGATATATTATTCCTCCATTCGATTATCCACAGCCGTTATTCTCTTGATATTTCTTCTCTACTTACACGCGCGCCACTCACTCGCCCCCTCAGAAATGCACACCCACTTCGTATATCTTTACCTTTAATACCAAATAATTCTTGTTCCACTCTTGTATCTAGAACCATGTCCATTTGGAATGCTCTTCCCATAGAATATGTTAGCTCTTCGCATAGTGTATTTTCTAGTTATATCCGTTCACAACCCCCCACTTTTTATCCCCCGTCTATTATTGCCACTCGGCTTGATCTTTGATCCCGTCCCCTCCCCTACCCTTGCTGCCTAGCAACCTTCAACCGATTCGATCCAATCGACGGACATCCGTTTCTTGTATACCCTCTCGTTATTTCTTGAACTCCCACCTAACGGAATAAACGAATGAATGAATGAATGAATGAATGGTCTTCACTTGCGTTCACTCGTATTGCAACAACGGGAGGTAGGGGAGAGTCTCTCCCCTACCTGACCCGTGAGAGATAATGCGAAATGAATATATCACGGATCTCCTGTAAAAATGCAGAAAATGAGACCACTTTGCGACAGAAAAAAATTTTGGGTCATGAATTTCGCTGAAATTAGAAATACTGACCAAGTGACGGCGAGGAGGACGTGAGGACGGCGAACACAACTTCGTTTTTCAAAATTAGCATGTTTTGATTAGCAAATTAGCATGTTGACCTACCAATTTGGAGGGCCATATTTCGGTCCATTTTTGACCTACAGCGACCGCATTTTTTTCCAATCGATGCGTATTTGTGTGATCTACAAATATTTTAGCCAAGCCTAAGCGCTGAAATTACGTCTTCATATTGTTTTGCTCCAAAAACTAATTTACCGATCCTGATCGACCTTCCATAGTGAAAAACTCTCGATTTTTATCTTTCGGATTCCTCACCCCGGAATTGAGGTACGTACATTGTTCGCTTCTCCTATCAGGTGGAGTATCATACCACCACTCAGTAGAGTGAACCTGGACTTGTTCTAATTTTGGGTTGAAAACACGCCTCGGATAATATCTCACATGTAATTTATGCAAATGAGCACTCTAGTGGCATCAGAAGGTAGCTCTCGATGTGCTCTACAATAATGACTCAGTGGTCCAATACGTTAAATTTAACCGTTCTCGAGATACGATGTGAAAACCTTGTCACAAGGTCCAAACTCTTATTCCTCCAGTGCTCTACACCGGATTAAGTGTCGCAATCAGGATCGGTAAATTAGTTTTTGGAGCAAAACAATATGAAGACGTAATTTCCGCGCCTAAGCTTGGCTAACATATTTGTAGATCACACAAATACGCATCGATTGGGAAAATGCTGTCGCTGTAGGTCAAAAATATACCGAAATATAGCCCTCCAAAGTGGTAGGTCAAAACATGCAAATTTTGAAAAACGAAATTGATAGTCGTGTTCGCCGTACTTTTTTCAGCGAAATTCATGACCCAAAATATTTTTTCTGTCCCATCGGTTCCTGCATTATTACAGGAGATCCGTGATATGAATATATCTCGCAAAAAGCCTTCACTAGCTAGTGCAAAATGACGCAACATAATTGTATGAAATGCTTTGAAGACTACTCAAAGAGCTGCTCGACGGTTGTTCTCAACTTAATGAATTGACGATCTCGTGGTGGAGCAATGAATCCGTAGATGTGAAGAGTACACTAATGAAGCTTCCGCCAATAAATAAGTGTTACATCAAGAATTGTGTAAGTAGAAAAGCATGTTTAATCAGAAAAGAAAAATATATAAAGAACTAATATGCTCTAATCGCAAAACAAATGTTTCATCGCAACATGTTTGTGTCATGGAATATTTTGAATCAAGCTCATGACTAAGAATACGTTGAAGAAGTCCGACAGACGCAAAAACAAATAAGCAAAATACGATTTTCATGATTTCCAGTGCGATCAACATACTGACGATGAGATGCTGCTACATCTCGCTGGAAATTCGTCAAGCATATTAGCTATCCAGGGCAGTACATCGCTAATATCTAAGGAAGGAATCGGGCGTGTATTCGAGGTAAACGGATTAGAATCGCTGGCTCTTGTGGCCAAATGTCATTCTAACCGAAATATTGAGCGCCAATAAATTCCGAGTCCAAACTTCAGCGTCACTTGTCCTTGACCTAGAATTTGACTTCTTGCTATGACACCCCATTATTTTCTTTGGGAATTCGGCGTTATTTTTGCGAATACCTGTTTGCAATTGAGCCAAAGAGCGCTATAATGTAAGCTGTACATCACGACCTCTAGGGTTGGCAAATCGAAGTCGAATCGAAAATTCGCAATCGCCCCCCTTCAGATATTGTGAAATCCTGGATTGGGATTGCGAATTCGCATTCGACTTCGCATTTCCAAGCTCTAACCATTTCAGCTCGTGCGGTGTTCAAGAAACGATAAATCGATCGAATTCAACGTTCCACCTGCACCATTCCTTCATTACTATAATAATTTGGATAAAAAATTGTTCTCAAAGACAGAAGATTTCGTGTGAGACCACTGGAGAAAGTATCATGCAAGACACTTCGAGAGTGGCGTGGTCGTAACAATTGGAGATATTTTGGATCATGACACGTTCATTACTGTGAAGATAATGAACAGATGCATCGTTAAAATTAAGTAGCCTAAAGGAGTGCTCCGGGGAATGAATGCGTCCCACCACGAAAATTATGCACTATCAATTGGATACTGCAGCGAATTCATCCCAAGAAAGAAGCGATAACTAAGAAGAGCGAGTGAAACATAATCCAACAAGGCACGACCCTGAGCTTTCAATGAACTTTATGCGTATGCTACTTTATGCGTATACTGCTAGATGGAAGAGTGTGAATTGCATAAATTGAAAGTTTTGTACAGTCTAGTCGAAATAATCATTGAACATAGTCATAAATGTGAACGACGGATCGGTCACATTGCAAATTAATTCATGATAATTTTCTTTGTAATGTTCCAAACGAGTCGTCCCAGTGTACATGAAAACTGAAATCTTTTTACTGCTGCTAATCAGATTTTGTGCATAATTGGCCCAGTAATCTCTATCGATGGACAACGATCCATTGTTGATATAATCTTGTATCACAATGATTTTAGCATTTGATGCGGCAACGACCGAGAGAAGATCATCTGATAATGCAATTAATATGATATTTATATTGTACATAT
Organism: Pristionchus mayeri; assembly: GCA_036245805.1. Lineage (NCBI taxonomy): Eukaryota > Metazoa > Nematoda > Chromadorea > Rhabditida > Neodiplogasteridae > Pristionchus > Pristionchus mayeri. Next base: position 49,237,073 of record BTRK01000005.1, on the reverse strand, counting down.
ACATATTTTAATCCTCAATGTCCTGTATTCAATTTACATGAAATTTTAGACGCACGTTTTCTCGGAAAGGGATGGAAAAATAACAGTTTTCATTAATCGCTGAAATTCCATAACAGGTTTGGAGTTTTACAAAACTATTCGAAAAATAACTTACACAGTCCTTCCTTGGTAAATCCGTAAATCGCGAACTGTATTTCGAAAACATCATGTTTTTCGATAAAGAGCTCCAAAGTTTTTCTGTAGTATTTTTATATTATAAAGTCCTATTAATGAGCAAGAAGAACTACAGTTCTTACCTCACTTTACGCGACGACTGGTTATTTATACATATACGCACATTCAGCGTATCGATTTTGACATGTGATAGAGATTTGCTAAGGGTCTTGATTTTTTTGCTGTCGTTTTCTCCTATGAAAAAATTGATTTGATAAATTCGATTTGTTCGTTGAAAAAATCGAGCAAGAAGCGGCATAGTTGACGGATCGTTAAAAAGAAGTCTAATTGTAATCGTAGAATGTAGATCGTACTGAAATTGAATTATCTGATATTGATTAGTAATTGAAGACATTTGTTCTAAGAACAGGTATTGCATGCTTCAAAAGGAGCAAGATCTAATGGCAATGGATACATTTCATAAAGATAATTAATAACGCAAGGAAACTTGATAGTAGCCACTTTTTTAAAGTAGGAACAGGGCTTAGCCAATCCGTTGAGCAGATGTTTAATGAAGTAGTCGGCGTGGTCATTTCTGACTTTCATCTCAAATAACTCCACATCAAGTTGAATACTAATATATTGTATCGGTGGAATTGTCATTCGATGCTTCGCTACAATGAAATTCCACGATAGAGAGATCTGAAAAACACCTCTGAATCTGAAGCCAAAATTTGTGTTTCTGGTTTTGTGATTTTTTTTACATTGTCTTCGAAAACATGGAACGCGAAATTCTAAGCATGAGTCAATGTTTAGGTTGCTTTGGGGTGTGAGGTACAATTACATATAGCGGTAGAATAATTTATAGATACAGTAACTAACAGATACCGCTTCATGGGGAAAAGGACTGGGGACTAGAGGGGAAAGGGACGACCGGCTCGTGTCTCGTCTCGGGGCCAACTCCCGTTGAATCCCCGATTGTCGGAGCAATCGGGAAGCCACGCCTACTGATCACTGGTCCGAGAGATGTCAATGAGTCAGGGGATCGGGGATACGGGATAATGTGGAAGAGAGCAGATACCAAGGATCTTCGATCCTTGACACATGTAACAGGGTGTACATTTTAAAAGTTTACAATATGACATGCCAACTGCTTGCTGTTGATTTCGGTATCAACCTTGACGATTCTGCTGATGACGTCCAATGGAAGACTGGCTAGTGTGAGATCATAGGGCAATGAACATGCCATCTTTGAGGGTCGATCAATGCTCGATCAAGGAACTAATGGAGAGTATAAGATATAAGAAGGACGCAAGAAGACAGGAGGACGCGGACCCCATACAATTTTAAAGTGCTAAGATGAGGCACCGCCGGTGGGTAATATCCGTAGTCAAGGTAACCAACGTAGTCGTAATTCTCCAAGACCAATATATAAATTTTGGGCTTCACATGAGGTAAACAATCGACTACGATAATAGGTATATCATTTATTAATTGCATACACAAATTCAGTGATCAAAATGTGTTATTATTGTGATAGAAAAGTGCGTTTTCTTTATTATATCATAATAACAATTAATATGACATTATAATAAGTACATAATGTCTGATGTGCAATTACACTCGGGGATATTTTGAATTCGTTCCATAGCACTAATTTTGTTTACAAAAACAATCAATCGTTTCTGAACTTCAGGTCCTTGACAAGCTCCTTGTTCTTGCCGTGATAGAGTAGTATGTCCTCGAAAGCTCCGAGCACCTGTGCATTGAATATTGAAATAAATCGAGTTGGACTCAACGGGTGCAGAATAGGAATTTTTGGCGCTTCTGCACAATGCCTGACAAACCTGTAATTGATAATGAATTTACAATTTCATTCCCAACCAAGATACGAATAATGATCTTAAACTGGATTAATACAGTTATTATCAGGATACCAGGAAGTACACTAGCTGGAACTTTCACAGGACGATGCCAGTATTTGTCCGGGATAGTGCAGAAGCGCCGCATTTTTTTGAAATAAACTCGCCGGAGGTTTACATAGTATTTTCAACATGATCAAGCTCAGCTATTTTGTGTAACTGAGTGTCACACTAGCGTGAAACGGGCCTTCGTTTCCATATTTCACACTTCTGGCGCAGACAGCATGTCATGGTGTTTCGAACTCGAGCTGATTTTAGATTTAAACAAAATCAGCACCTTGTCAAGTTCGATAGCTTTTCTCTTCTCCTTCTCTTCCATTGAAAGCGCAGTGTACGATGGGTTGCTGGCATGATTCTTAAGTTTGCATTTATTTGCTATTCCCGAGGAAGAAAAAATCAATTATTGTTTCATTTATTTGACGACAATTTTTTTTAAAACCTATCACAACAGGTTTGAGAGCTTGCTTTGAGACAATTATTGATTGAAGAACCTATTTTCAATTTTACTGCTTGAAAACTAATCCTTACATTGATGAGAATGATGCTTCCTGCTGCGAAGTAGAGCGCACAGTGCGGAAACAGAATATCGTAGACTGTTTGGAGCTGCACATTTATAAATATATTTTTAGAATCTGAGTTTCATTAAATGAACTTTCAATAAAAATTCAATGTCAGACACGCTGAAAAAATGACATCCAAAACATTAAAATCTCGTTACCTTTTCAAGAGCATAGGGAGGTTCCGCACCGTCCAGGTTCTCCACGAGACTGTTGTACATCTCCTCGATGAGCATCGCAGATGACGCTCGTCTGAAAGCGGAAAGATCCGAAGTGATAATCGCGCACGGAACGCGTTATTCTCATCTTTCTGCAGAAAATGTGACTATATCACGTGAGAAAAGTGCGCGGCAGCATGTCCTAACCTGTCCTTCGTTGTCAGTGCGAAGAGCATGATTCGAAGCAGATCGACGACGCCGACGCCCAAGTGAGTGCACTGGAAATATTGTAACCTAATTATTTAGGCTACATTATTAAAACTTGAAACAGCTTTTAATGTATTTTTTTATTAAAATTTACAAAAAATAGATCGATAAATTGCAATAATTACCTGCCAATCAATGAGTGCCACTAGATCCCCAGTGTCCTTATCGATGAGCACGTTCTCGGTGCGGAGATCTACACCGTTTATTGATAATTTCCAAATGTTTGCCTATTTTGTTTTTTTCAAAAGAATAAAGTGAACGACAACACAAAAAGTTTGAATGAAATCATATGAAATAATATTAAAACCTGTGACAAAATTTCGTTTACCTCCGTTCACCATTACTGGCTTGAATCCCATCTGTTTGTGGATGGTCATAACGAGGGTGGACCTGCAAAAAATATGCACAATCGATATTTGATGTGAAACGAACGATCTATACGAATTAACATTCTTGATGTGCCAGTCACAAAAATGTAGTGACTTTTGGGATGTATATTATTTCAAATGTTCACCATTCTGCACACTGTCTCAGCTATCTAACAAACGACGTACGCAAAGTTTTTACCCGTAATATTCCGGCAACAGTTCATCAATCTTCGCCATCAACTCGACCGTTGCCTCACTACTGTCCACTGCGAGGATGCCCTTGTACACCCCGCAGTAGGCCTGAGATTTTGATTTTCACACGAAGGAATATAATGGGGAGTTTTCTAAATTTGTGCTTTATATTGGTTGATTTATTTGATTCATTTTCTGTTCATGGCTCTAGTAATATTTCTAGAGAAATTTGTTCACCTTCAAATTATCTTGGAAACATCACGTGCCTTCTGAGAGATTGCATGAATCCAAGACCCATGTTTGACAAACTGTTCAAATTGCTCCGATATTGACCCCACTTCCGTGATGGATCTACCCACGGCCCTGAAATATTCAGTTAACTTTTTGGGGCCGGGAATTCAAAGTTGCCTAAAATCCGGCTCTGGGAATATTGAAAATTCAAAAATTCATATCATCCTTCATTTTTGAGCTAATGAGTAGTTTAAAAAAAAGGAATGACCGGCGTGACGAAATGAACAACTTATATGTTGATGGCATTTGCCTGGGATAACAATAAAACTATGATAATTGCGATTTTCCATTTTTCGTGTTTGAAATTTGCATGAAATTTGCTCGTTGTGAAAAAAATTGTTCCACGTAACACCGAGATATCGTCAGATTTGAACTCTACGCCCTTTTATACAACAGTAAAAAATTTTCGTTAAATATAATGAAAATATTTTTGTGCAATTTTGGGTCAAACATGCTGAATCTGGTGTTTTGGAGCAAAATCGAAATTTTCAGTTCCTCATATTTCAGTAACGATCGCTCGCGGATGTCTTTTCTTTCAGTTTTCAATGTTTGCTGACCTATTTACACAAATTTCCATCGAAAAAACCGAAGATTTCAATACTTCATAAAATCGTGAAATTTGAGAAATTTGGTGCATTTTTTTCAAATTTCATGATTTTATAAAGTATTGAAATCTTCCGTTTTTTTCGATGGAAATTGATACAAATAGGTCAGTAAACATTGGAAACTGAAAGAAAAGATATCCGCGAGCGATCGTTACTGAAATATGAGGAACTGGAAATTTCGATATTGCTCCAAGACACCAGATTCAGCATGTTTGACCCAAAATTGCTCAAAAATACCTTTATTAAATTTAACGAAACAATTTTTCCTGTTGTAAAAAAGGGCGTTGAGTCCAAATCTGACGATATCTCGGTGTTACGTGGAACAATTTTTTTCACGACGAGCAATTTTCATGCAAATTTCAAATACGAAAAATGGAAAATCGCAATTATCATAGTTTTATTTGTGTTCCATCCAAATCTTATCAACATATAAATTGTTCATCTTGTCACGCCGGTCATTTCTGTTTTTTGAACTACTCATTAGCTCAAAAAAGAAGGATGATATGAATTTTTGAATTTTCAATATTCCCAGAGCCGGATTTTAGGCAACTTTGAATTCCCGGCCCCAAAAAGTTAACTGAATATTTCAGGGCCGTGGGTAGATCCATCACGGAAGTGGGGTCAATATCGGAGCAATTTGAACAGTTTGTCAAACGCCACCTGTGATCTCTCAGAAGACCTGTGATATATTTTCACACAATTTTCTTTAACAAAAGTCCACCTCCAAAGGGATCGACTTGACGTAGTCACTCATGAAGTCAACGAAGAATTCCGGTGAAGTCGGTTCCTTTTTGAGTGAGCAGGCCTGGATGCGGCCGAGTGCTCGCGCGATCTGAACTGTTTTTCACATGGGAATCAATTTTTCAAATTTTCATGAATTTAGCGGAGATCGTTGTGGATTTCGTTGGGTTTCGGTGGGTTTCAAGAGCTAATAAAATATGTTGAGATGAGACATTCAAAGGCATCTCATGCTCTGAATTACGATTGGCTAGAGTATAACGTACCTACACACCCGTACACTTCGTTAGTTCACCTGCTGCACTTGTTCCACGGTGTGCTCCTCGTGGTAGTTCATGACGCGAGAATTGTTCATGTACTCGAGGCAGATGTGTCCGCTGAGCTGGTCCTAAGATGTGAGTTAGATGACTGAGCAAAAATGACCCTCCTGATTATTCGCACTCGCTGTTTTGTTTGAAAGCAATTATTGCACACAGACTTACGAGTATTCATGCATGTGAATTGATTTCAATAAAAATTGCACAAAATTAAACCAAGAAAATTAGTTCTGACCTCGGGCATAAACACCTTCGCGTAGTACTTCTTAGGCATCTTCAGTCCCCCGAACTGCTCCAGGAACTCGTAAGTGGCGACTTCGATGTTGTGCACCTGTCGCGCACTTAGTTTTACAGTCCTGTCTCTTTTTCAAGACGGATTAGATATTCGCGCGATCCGTGCACGTTTGTCTCCAACATTTTCGATATTGTTTGGTATTAGAGCAAAGTAATATCCGATTTGTGCGCGAATCTCACCTGGCGCAGCTTGTTCTCCATTGTCTCCCACATGGCGGGATCCTCTCCGAGCATTCGGTGCTCCTTAGGCATCGAGTCGTTCAGTTTACGGAAGGGCAGGGCGGAGGGGATCTACAATCTTCTAATGTGCATAAATCAGGATGCATTTGAAATTTCCGGTCAAGTTTTCTTCGTTATACACACTGCCTCAGCCCGTTGACAAGAAACCAATAGATCATGACATTGTATCTCGAATTGTTTATACCTTGAGAGCCACACAGCTGGGCATATTTTCAGCTTCCTCAGCGCCCTTCCAGTCGCAGGTGATTAGCCCACAGAGAGAAGCGAAACCCTAAAATTAAGTTGTTTAAACTGATTCTTTGGCGACGAAATTTGTATGATTCATCCTCCAAACAACAGCAATTACTCACACTTCCCTCCCCGATGTCAACCACAGACTTCGCAGGGCCAAATATGGCATTGGTCGACAAAGCGGATCTTAATTCGTTTGCTTTTCACTATGTCTCAAATAACTCCATTTATTCTTAATTATCCCTCGCCAACCAGTCGCGAGATTGCGGAGAATGAAGATGGTCATTGCTAGCGTTGAAATCCCTATTGTGGGCCAAACCTGAGAGACTCTTCGAGCTCTTCCCAGTTCACTTGGGTGTCCAGTATTCCGCCCAGCTTGTCGTGCAAACTCATAATTCTGTGAAGAAAAGAAAAGCATCACTTCATTCTGCGCGCAATCTTCGTACAGACTGGTGAGATAACAAGAAGAGATGCAGTTCTTGATAGCATATCCCGGAAAACAACTGAACAATTCAGAAAACCTTTCACATGGCTTAACAATATAGCGTCACAAAGTGCTTAAATCGGGTACGCTTGCACTCACGTTGTAAGTGACAAAGATATGGAATGAATCAAGAAAGTATAACATAAATCCTTAAATTTTAACAGACAAGTCGAAGAAACATATGAAGTTGCTCTCGAAAACATTTCAGAGATCACAGCGACGCGTTTGAACGTGTAGCGGTGAGAGGGAGATCGACAGAAGAAGGGGAAGGAAGATGAATGGCTCTCTCCCTAGTCATGGGAGTGTTTGTCTGACTCGCTCTGCTTTGCACTGTATCTATCTCATCCATGCGGCAAGAGAGACTATGTCGAAGGAAGAGGTTCAGTTTCGTCCAGCAGAGGGACTAGAGTATGTCGCGGAGAGATAGCTACATAGAGGAAGAGTAGACAGAGAGCAAAAGGAACAGAGTAGAATTTTCCTGGTCAGACGGTTTAGAGAGTATGCCCATTACAGAGAGCACATAGAGAGAAAGAAAAAGCAGATGGGAGCGAGAGTAAGGAAACACACGAACGAGTAAGAGGACTAAGCGAAAAGAGAGATGGCAGCCAATATAAACACGCAAACACGCACTAGAGTGTACTGAAATGGTCGAAGTCCGCATCTAAAGCTCCGTTTTTCCAATATATTCTGCTCCTATATCACTTAAGAAAAAAATACATCGAGATAATATCTATGTATCGTTTCTCGAACTCTCATGCCAATGCGCTCTCTCCCCCCGTTTCATGTGCGGCAGGGTAATCTTTGAATTAAAAAAAACAAACATAATTCGGCTCCTATTTTGTGTGGAATGAAACCCGGAATTTCGAAACCGTGTTACGGTTTACGATCGTATCAAAACTGCTATGCCCATTTGGGCTGGCAATATTTGATTGTTATCACATGATACAAAATACATCAACTATCTTGAAATCGAGCGTTGGCATTTTTGTCAGCGCACAATTGTGAAGGAAATGAACGAAACGGGAAAATAGCTCGCGATCCAAATCCTATCCGATTCCCCATATAAGCGGAGACAATCCATACCGCAGGAAATTGATCCTTTAGTGAATTTGAAAATGTAACATTGGTTCGAAAATGCTATAATGTTAATTGTTTGGCGATGTTTTTAAAACATTTACATATCAAAATAGGAAATGAACATTTTCATGAACCCGAGGATCGGTTTGTACTCTTGCACTTTAGGAACAAGTTCGATACCACTTCTCATGGATACAGTTCTAGTATTCTTCTTTTCGATCAAATCTTTCGCTATCGAAATCCATTCATCTTGATACTTCGATACCGTTTGATTGCCGTAGATCTCCTTTATGTAGATATGAGACGTTCGAGAGGATGACAAGCTGTGCAGAAGTTTACCTGATTATTGTTGTTAATTTTCAAGGGGATTCAGAAATGTTGTCTCAAATTTCTTAAAACTTACGCAGTTCGTCTTTGTCAAATATATCCGCGTAACACCAAACTTCGAAAACTTGATTCAGTTGAAGCAATTCGACAGCGTATTTTCTGAAATATGTATATTTACAGTTTCTCTATGAGAGGGCTTCAATAAAATTTGTGTTCAAATATAAATACCTAGCCTCTCGATCACATTTCCAGAAGGAGAAGTTTATTTCTTCGATTTTAAGATTCCTTACTACTGTACGTGTGAGTTCCTTGGTCTAAACGTATGTCACACCACTTCAACCGATTTGCGCGGCTGAACAATTGCAAAATAACTGGAACATCTTGAAGAGTGAGCGAAGAAGAAATCCGTGTTATAGGCACCTGAAATATCGATCGAATCCGCAAGGCTAATAAAAATGCTTTAAAACAAAATATATAAAATATTTTCTTAGTGATCACATATTCCAAAACAGATGATAACATACCAACATCATTAATCTTATGAAATGCACATGAAAAGGTAATGCAAGGCTTTAATAAAGATATTTAAAGAAACTAACCTTAGGAAGAGGAGGTAGTGGTTCAGATTTATTCCAACTCTTAAGAACTCCGCGAGTGAAATGCGGCAAGTATCGTGTTTCAAACTCGATACTCAATCTCACCATGCCCTCTCTCGGATAAAATACTGCATATTCTATGGGAGGGAGTCTCTTGATAGAGTCAGATACGAGAGGAGTCCATGCACGAGAGATCTACATAATTTTGCATATATTTAAAGGTTAAAGGATTTAGTTATTGCTAAAAGCCATCAAACTCACAAAGAGCATATTATCCATGCTTTCTGCGTTTCGGATTATCTCCCTGACAATATCCGCTGGCAGAGTGGCCAGTGAAAGGTCATTCGCAGCATAAGAAGATAAAGTCATGATGATAAATTATGAGATTTTATAAATATACTATTTTTTTAAATATACTATATATAATAATTCGAAACGATTGCTCATTATTACATGCGTGAGAACTAGTGCTGCCAAATCGGCGCGCGCTCTCCTCCTTTCACACGCTCTCTCGCTCTGTCTGACCGGTGAGAGAGTGTGTGAAATGAGGTGAGCGCACGCCGATTTGTCATCACTAGTGAGAACGCGGGGATTGAGCGCGTGCGTTCAAAAGAAGCGCCAAATTCAAATTACTGCCATTTCAATGGTATTTATTGGGTGGGAAAAGCATGGCAGCGGTGACGAAGAGAGAGCATACAATCGATAATTGAGATGCTGACTGTGATTGTCACTAGGTCGGATGATCGCCGTTAGATGGTAACCTACTGGATGATAACCAAAAAATGAATCCTTCTGTAGAACTTTCACAGTAGGTTCCCTAAGTGTCAAAAATGATTCTGTGAAAGTTCCACATTTGAATGCATTTTTTTGGATATCATCCAGTAAGCTACCTTCCGACCTCATGCTATCAGCGTTGTGTCGCGAATTATTCGAAATTTGTCGATTTCGTTTGATCTCAGTCGAGAATTTGAGAAAATATACAGGAAAAGTCTTGCGATAGGCGGGAAAATCTGTAATATGTTATATTTTTACCATGCCGATAGACTTTCCCATATTGAGACAACAATGCCTGATAGCAGAATAAAAAATCAAAACTTTTCCAGCGCATCTTCAGCACAAGTCGATAGTCGATCAGTTTCTTACCTTTCTTTGCAACATTTGTGTCTATTTCGAACATTACAACATATATTTGAGCTTCTGTTTCAGAAGTCAGCTTAATTGTACGTCTAACGAAAGATTATATCCGCATTCCTTTCCTTGCCCCGTTCATAGTTTGGACTCTGCTCTGGGGAGGCCAAATTGTTGTTTACGAAGTTTAACCAACAGAGAAATAGAGTTTCCCCATGCCAAGGTCGCGACATGCATCTCGCTTCTCTAGTTTCTCTAGCTCTCCGTTGCATTTTACAACTCTCACATTCACGCCATTTCATGACGTGGAAAAAGTCAAGGAGAAGTGGAAATATTTGAATTCCCGCAAATTTGTATATCAGCTCCCAGTATAGCTAGAGACTTGAAACTTCGTTTTTGGGGTGTACAACGATTTTATGCCTCATATTCCAAATTTCAAGTCGTTAGCTCTACAGAGAGCCGTGATACGAAATTGCGGGAATTCAAATATCTCCTCTTCTCCTTGACTTTTTCCGCGGCATCACTCTTATCTCCCCCCACCCCGTCATGGCCACTCGAATTAGTTTCAGCTGCTCCATTCAGTTCTTGGCATTGGCTGACCATACAGCAGCGATTTATCGTAGGTATTGCTTCACGGGAAATAATCTCATATTTTAGCTAACAACTACTAGATTGGCGAGAGAATATGCTACATATTCTAGCTAATCTGACGTGAGTGCGGGAGAGAAGGGTGGGAGAGGGTATGTCTCTCTATTGTCATGTGAGAAAGCAACATCGACTGTTGTTTACGAGATTAGAGAACATGTAAGAAAGAGAGGGCGCAGACGAGCAGAGTGGCTCTCTCATGCGACCTTGACTTCATCGTGTTGTTTGCAATCTCCCACCCATGCGGCATTGCTAGCTTTGCCACTCATTCGCGTCTTTTCTTACCACATATGAACTCCACTTCCCTTACTAATCATCCCTGTCAGACGCCTAAATCGTCACACTTCGAAAGAACTACGGACACCAGATAAAGACAGAGAGCGAAAGGATGCGATGTGAGGACCTTCAAGGTTGGCAGGAAGCGCAACCATCCCATGTTCTCCTAATTATCGTAAGGGTGATCTTTCATGTAAGCGTACATTGAGCAATGGCCTGAATCTCTTCGAATTACACTCTCTCACAGGTTAGAGAAAGCGCGATAGTATGTAAAATGAAGAGAGTCAGACGACTACTCCGAACATTGGTCGACCCTGTAGTACACGGGCGATAAGTCACTACCACGAGAGACACGATTTTCTCTTATCATTGAAGAAGTTTGTATGATTAATACGCGGAACGATGGTCTGACTCTCTTCGGTTTGCACGCTCTCTCGCTGGTCAGAGAGACGAGAGAGCGTGCAAACTGAAGAGAGTCAGGCGATTGCTCCACTCCATAAGCGAGTGATTGCAAAACCAGGCTCGATGTGAATTGCCTCTCAGTATTGTCTCGTTGATTTCGATTGCTATTTTTCAAAAAAAATTGTTTAGATAAAAATATTTTTCGTATGTAGATATGCTCTTTTTGTTACCTTTTCAAGTACAATCTGATTTTGAAATTGCTATTCCAGAAGAGATAATCGCAGAGCAAGCCGAAAGTGCTCACCATCAATCCCGTCCTGGGACACTACCATCTTCGTGATGGACAACCAAGCACATGACGATGGAATGAATGTAGTGAGTGGTCGTTTACTGAATTCGACTTGATCAAGGTAGAATAGTTTCCAAATCTGAGTCTCGAATAACGATCATTATCGATTTACCAAAACCCTAATGCCTAGTAGTGTTGCTATTTCGAGCACTCATCGTTCGCGAGCGATGGGAAATGAGCGAGCGCTCGAAAGATCGCCATCTCATTTATCTCCGACGAGCTCTCGGCCGATCTGTCATTTCCCATCGGTTGCATGCCGCGCGAAATAACAACACTCATATCTAGACTTTGTTAAACTCGATGGTCAAACCGAATCTCACTGAAATGAAATCTCGTCATGGAATCAAGGCAAGTGCAATGTTAAGGTTAGTTGAACGCAATATGACTCATTCCCGGAATAGTTTCTCTTCAGCACTTACTTTAGAGTTCAAGGTTTGAATCAATAAAGCGGTGTTAAAATCCCGGAAAAAAAGTAATCGGAAAAGTAGAAAATTGTTCTTATGCAACCGAACGATTATATTCATGCAAATAATAGTGATTAATGGAGTGATATGCAGCCAAATGCAGTCTGCGGTCTCTGGAAGATCACGTGGAGTGCTCCACTCGAGACTTCATCACCAACGCTCTCGAATCGGCAATCTTCGGCCAGTGAGTGCTGGCAATTTATATTTTACCTAAGCTCCAAGGCACAACGAGAAACGAATATTCAATTATGCGTTATGATACAACGAATGTCGACCCTCCACACTGGAACAGAAATGGTTTCACAATAGATGCATCTCGCATAATAATGCCTGCTCTAGGGCATATTTAGATAACTAGAGAAAAGAGAGTCATTTCATGCGGGTCCATCCCGAAACGTCCCAATGACGACACCAGACAGTCATTTGTTTTTGCAGGAACATGTTCGGATATCTCGAGGAGGCCGAGAACCGAATATACGAGGATTTCTGCAACAGTGTGCCGAGTGTAATCTATTATTTTGCGTTTAAATTGTGCGCTGGACATAAGAATAAAATCCCATTTTGCTTCGAGCTAATTCGTGTTTCAAATTGCAGCTTGATGCTGCACAGTTGAGCATAAGGGCATTGGTCTTGAATGTTTCCACTAGGAAATACATTGATTTATCACACGTCTTCTGAGAGATGGCAGGTGGCGTTTGACAAAATGTTCAAAGTGTTCGAATCTCTTTGTTATTTTCGTGGTAGGTGTCCCTAAGGTCGTGAACTTTTTTATACATACGGATTCCGCGATTTCTCAAAACTGCCTAACTGCCTAATCATGAAATGTGAGAAATTTTGTGAAAAAATGCGATTTTGTGAAGTATTGAAATCTTCGGTTTTTTCAATCTGAATCGGTATAAATAGGTCAGTAAACATTGAAAACGGAAAGAAAATATATGCATGTGCGATAATTACTTATATATGACATCATGAAATTTTCGATTTTGCTCGAAAACACGAGGTTCGCCATGTTTGAGGCCAAAACTCGATGAATACTATACCTTCGATTTTCGTGAAAATTGTTTTCCTGGGGTAGAATAGGTAGCAGATTACGATTCTGATAAAATCTCAGGATGCAAGGAACTAATTTTTTTCACGACGGCCAAAAAATTAGAAAAAATGATGTCGAGCAAATGATTTATTGCACTTTTCGAAAGTTTGACGTTTCGCTACACTAAAAGTGTCAACATAAAAGTTATTGTTCGTAACAAGGCGGTCTTTTTGGATTTTTGAACAAAATCTCTAGCTCAATTTTGAAGCATTTTATGAATTTTCGAATTTTCGAAATTTCAAGAGCCGGCTTTTAGGCAGTTTTGAGAAATCGCGGAATCCGCATGTATAAAAAGGTTCTGGACCTTAGGGACACCTACCACGAAAATATCAAAGATCCGAGCACTTTGAACATTTAATTAATTTATCTACGCCCGAGGCGCGACGATACCATGAAGACATAAATAATTAACGATTGCAAGGGGGGGGACTCTCCTGAGTCATTGAGGGTGAGAGAGGTCCTCCAATCGATGCTGGGGTGGTTCTCCAATCGATGCTTAAATACTCGGATGGGGTCTAATGGAATGAAAAACATTTTGTCAAAGGGGGGTCTCGATGTCATGCAATCTCTCAGAAGACGCGTGTTATGTTGATAAACTCGTCTGCGAACCTCTAAACGTTATGAGATGAATACTGTAAATTTTGAAAACAATACAAAGTTTCGTCATAGAAAGCTGACAAGATCATGGACCGCAAATCGCTTCTTAAAAATGCTAACGCTTACTAGATTCAGTATCTTCTCGAGACTCGCAGAAATGCACGTTTATCTCAAGATATTACTATTTTTTGAAGCATTCAAATATTACAATAGGAAGAGAACATTTTCATGAACGCATGCTTAAGGACGAGAGCTTATATGTAAAGTATCCTAATCGAAACGAGGACACTATTTCTATTGCAGTAGTTAGACCGCGGAGATTCGATGTGCTTCCTGAAAAAGACGCCAACTTCAAATAATCATTTATATACTGTATTTATTGGGTGTGAAACTGGGAATTGTGCCGATGGTGGTGATGAGAGCATACAATAATGATGCTTGCTGAGAATTTTACACTATTCAGTGCACGGCTCGTTAGGGCAATGAAGACGCATTGAAAGACACGCGACACATGGATGTTTCCTGGGCTACTCATTCATTCAAACCAAGTTTTATTTTATTTTTCAATGAAATGGTTAATTAACGGCGGCATCGCGTCGTAAAAGAAAGTAATTTTACTCGTTTCGCAACCGGTGCATGAGCTCGCATAACTAGGCTGGAGAGAGCGCGCGCGCTAAACTCGCCGGAATATGATGGGGGTGAAAGAAAAGTGCTCCTAGTGATATCCAGAGCATCCAATCCCATAGTCCTTAAGAATTGAAATCGAACAGTGACATCGGGAAAATCGGATTGAAAAGTAAATGGGAGAACAACTAGGCATCGCGGTCTAATGGAATGAAAAACGACTTCAAATGATCCCGAAAACTAAAGCGAATGTAACTACCACCAGTTTGTCCGTATTTTCTTGGCAAACCAGTCATTTGATAGCTCTTGACTTGCTCTATCTGGTGGGGAAATTTGAGCCACGACTTTTCCTACACTTTTGAGAAAAGTGGCTAATAATGTAGCGTTGTTCAAATGCCCATTCATGAGAAACGGTTTTGATAGATCGATAGAGCTCGAAAACTGAGCCGGGGTCACTCCGAGGGTCATTTCTCACCAAACTTCATAGGAACCGAGATAAACGCATTTAAAGTTGGGAACCAGATTGACCGACCCGGTTCCATGAGCTCAGAAGTGATCCTGGTGTATTGAGACTTAGGGGATCGGAGAAGCATCCTTAGAGGGTGCCAAAACCACTGCTAACTAGAATCATTATTTTTCCTCCATTCCCATGAAAGCTCATTCTAGCTCGATTCTTTCGTGAACAGCGTGATATGAAGATTGTGAAAGGAACAAGTTTGAGCGGATAAGTAATCAAATGACGGGAAATAATGAGAGTGACCATTAATTTTTCCAATTTAATATAAAATTCTTCGGAAACAGTAATTAATCATCAAAATAGTAAAAAAACTTTTTCATAAATCTCGAATATGGCTCACGTACTTTGCAGATGGGTTCGCTTGAGCTAAAGATAACTATATCTGTCACTTTATTGTTTTGGATTATGCGCTTCGCTATTGACAACAATTCGTTTTTATTGTTCCGCAGAGTTTCGTTGGCCGAATCCTCACCGATGTAGATTCTAGATACACCAGAGGTTGAAATATTCTCGAGCAGTTTTCCTGTACAAATGTAGGTAATGTGAAAAAGTCTTATACGAAACTGACTTAATTCTTCTGGGTCAAAAGTATCCTTATAGCAACCGACTTCGAATACTGTGTTCATTCGAAGCATCTGTGTTACTGATTTCCTGGAAAAAAAGTAGGAACCTTAAATAATATTTTCAACTATTCACCGCGTATCATCATCACAATTGTTGAAAGTGGCGTCCAAAGTGTCTATTTTAACTCTCCTTATCGTTTTATTGATCATCTCTAGTAGTCCCTTCTCTAATCTGATGTCACAACACTTGATCAGACTTGTGCGGATGAACAATGGCGAAAGCTTGGGAATATCATCCATTTGGATCTTAAAAGTTATCCGCGTATAAGGCTCCTGAAAAAAAGGTATATCACTTTACGTCGACCTTTTTCGATTGCATTAGCATTGTCCAATGCTAATACGAAAGGAACACAATAAATTTTATGAAAACGATGTAGACATTGAATCCAATTCACCTTTGGAGCATTTGCGTCATTAAGAGATTCATACCAATTCGGAATGCCACCTATAGTAAAGTGGCGCAGATATTCTTTTTCCATCTCAATATCAACTCTTACGCACGTCGGCCGCTTGTTAAAGATTACATATTCAATGGGCGGCAGTCTTTGCTTATAGTCATCTACGAGGAATGACCAGATGTGAGAAACCTTAATCATATGCGTCGAACTATTAAACAAAGTCTCTATATTAATTTGCAAATGATTAATGTGTATATACAGTCGCGCTCACTTTTTGAACTCGTTGTAACTTTTTGCCAGGGAAAGCATAATTGTGACACTAAGGTATGTTCTACCAAATTCATTGGAGATTATTACCATGGTATTTCGGCATTACGCAAAAAGTGATTTTTTGCATGAACATTTTTTGGGCTTTCATAACTTTAGGGGAAAGTTAGGTAAAAAATCTGTTTTTTTGCATAGGAATGTTCAAAATGTATTGGAGGCAGGATTCCCAACTTTTTAGATTGATGGGACATCTTTCCTGCCCGCGGCGTGTGTTTTTCGGAGGCATACTAGGGAAATCACCCTGTTTACGTACTCTCGTCGTCTGTACTCTCTCGCCATAGGGGTAAATAGGGTGTTTCCCGACCCTATTATACCTCCGAAAAACGCACGGCGCGGGCAGGAAAGATGTCCAATTAATCTAAAGAGTTGGGAATCCCGGTCTCCAGTACATTTTGAACATTCCTATGCAAAAACCAGATTTTTACCTAACTTTCCCGTAAAGTTATGAAAGTCCAAAAAATAGTCATACAAAAAGGTGATTTTTTCATGCCCTGAGGGCAATTTAAGAGATATCGTATTCGGATTTTCAGGATCAACTCTACTCACGATGACGATAATTTTGGCGTTTTGAGCGAGTCTCTAGCTAGTCTAGGAGCTGATTTCCAAATTTCAGACCTTGTTTTTTCAGCAACGCTGCTGGAAATATGCGGTTGCGCAGCAACTTCAATTTTTTTTCTGGGTAGGCCTCGTGCATATCTCTAACCTCAGAAAGTTTGGCGAGTGGGAAAAAATCCATGTAAGAATAATGCCGTTTTGAAAAAGTTCATATTGATTGCGTCATCACTACGTAATAACGGGGCAATTGCGTCATGTCCAAATACGATGATAATCTCCAATGAATTTGGTAGAACATACCTTAGTGTCAGACTTATGCTTTTTCCTGGGCAAAAAGTTACAACGAATTCAAAAAGTGCGCACTCACTTATGTGCGCGACTGTAGTCGATTAAAAATCCTAACTTGTATGCAATTTGTAAAGATATATTCAAACAAGCACTAAAAAAACTCACAAAGCGCATCCTATCCGTGCTTTCCGCACATCGAATTAGCTCCCTTGTTATATCCGCAGGAAGAGTCGCTAGTGAAACCTCGTCCGGAGTAGTGGATAAAGTCATGATGAATGACGAGTGCGATTAAGTGCAATGTCCTTTTAAAAATGGGATAATAATTGTTATTATAAAAGTGAGAGCGTCCACATCGAAAAAGGCGCCAAATCGATTTGTCGCGTCCTACTTAGGAAATATTGGAATCTATAGGTAGGGACCACAAGGGGTACAGCCGAAATGAAGCCATGCCTCCCAAACTATGCTCAACATAACCGCTGGGGTCCTAACGCGATCATACTTTTGGCCGTTTGTCGATATCTCTTCTCTGAATGGCGCTAGAGCTCAAAAAGTGTTTAAAAAGACATCAACAGAGAGTGGGGAAAAGCGAGACGACGAAGAAAGGGGCGGAGTCAATTCCGATCCCTTCCCAGTCAAATCGCAAAAAATTTGGGCAGGGCTTCGCCCTTTCCCGGCTTCGCCTCACCCCTGCGAGGAGAGACCAAGGAGCGATGCACTCGCGCTCTTTCGTATGAGCAACAGCTCTCTACACGCGCCGGGTCAGAGACGAGCGAGAGGAGAGGGAGGAGAGGGAGAGAAGGAGACGGCGATATTTTAGCCCAGGCACCGACTAGTTCACTTGGAATCACGGACCGGGAAATCGATATTTTTCGATTTCCTTTGGCCAACTTGTTCGAATGGTTGCTGGCTATCATATTTTCACTATTCAAACAGTGCGTCATAATTTCACTGCTCACGCATAGCAAAAATCTGTGAAAAAATGATGGATCGCGTAATAAAGTTCGAATTTTCAACACCACAACTGCAAAAACTGTTTTTTGAATAGTGACAAATCAAAAGCACATGGAAAGAGCTTTCGATTTCTTTTTTGATCAAGTCATTTGGTTAAGAACAAACGCTGTGATTGCTCTGTCTTGCTTTCGACGGGGCATCGTGTCAGAGGAAAGTGGGCGGAGCTTGTGGTCCCTATCTATAGGTGAATCAATAGGCACTCTAACGAATATTTTTGATTAGATACAAAACATCGCGCGCAATTCCGAATATATTGAGATCGATGAAAATATCGAAGAAATTTCAAATATTAAAATATACCCCTCTACATCCTTCTAGCGCAAATTATGCTTGAAGAAAACTATCTCATTCCAAATTCGTTTGCCCAGCAGCATGCAGAAAACATATTTATCAGTGTTCACGTATTATATCCGCCACAATAAATAGTTATCGGTGAATTCGTAAACATATTTTATTCATCAACATATATAATGAAACTTCTCATGCTTAGACACTCTTCAACTCGATGGCCAATCCGAATTTCACAGAAGTGAAATCTAGTGAGGGAATCAAGGTAAGTGCAAGTTATTTGAACGCAAGATGACTCATTCCCGGAATAGTTTCTCTTCAGCACTTGCTTTAGAATTCGATATACGGTCCTTCGTCTATTCATTTTACACACTCTCTCACGCCACCTCTCTTTAGGTTTGAATCAATGATGCGGTGTTAAAATCCCGGAAAAAGTAGTCGGAAAATAGAAAATTGTTCTTATGCAACCGAACGATTGTATTCACGAACATAAAAGTCAATGGAGTGAATTGCAGCCAGATGCAGTCTGCGGTCTCTGGTCTCTCAAGATATTTGGGATGAGAACATGGGGAGCTCCACTCGATATTTCACCGACAACGAGCTCGAATCGGCAATCTTCGGCCAGTGAGTGCTGTTAATTTATATTTTAACTAAGATCTAAGGCGCAACGAGAAACGAACATTGCGTTATGATACACGAATGCCGACTCTCCACATACTGAGGAAGAAAAGAAATGGTTTCGCAATCTCGCATAATTATGCCTGCTCTAGGGCATATTTAAGTATTAGGTTGTTGCATAAGTCCTGTGTGTAAGTTATTTGGTCGATCTTGCTAGTATGTTTCTGCCATTAACTGGCCTCATGGCATAACAGAGGCATATGCGTGTACATTCCAACAATGGTATTTATCTAAATCATAAATGTCTGCATTAGGAGAAAACGAAGCTTGAACTGTTCAGACTATCGCATATTTTCAAAGTTTTTCTTTGACACGGTGCAAGTTGATGGAAACAGATAGCGATATTTCCTCACCCAGCTAAATTAGAAGTATAGATAATACACTTTCTGAAACTAGGTTGTATGGGCTTGCTTATTCAGCGCAGTCAAAATGAGAACCCAGTGAATGTGAATGTAGACACTGAAATGCTTTCCAGTTAATGAATTACATTGTCTCCAGTACAAGAGATACTGAATTCAGTGGAAGTCAGTTTTAACCATCGCTAAAGGGGATATAAAAATACCAATAAAATTCGAGAGTAGTTGCTCGTCTATATCAGAAAACTGAAAAATTCCGAAAACGAAATTTCGGAAAAATTTCACAAAATTCGTGATTTCAGATTCTTTGAAAATTAAATCTCCATTCAGCGATGAATGATTTTCAAATAGTTTTCACAAAAGTGATTGTAGAATATGGGTTTCTGGTTCAGAATACCACAATAGGTCATACATTCTAGTTGTGCGAGAGACATAAACTAGAAAAATGTGCAAAATTCGGCATTCAAATTTTCACCACAAATTTCTGGAAGAATAATCACGTCGAATGAAACTAGATTCAATACTTTACTTGAATAGGGATATTAACACCACATATTTATCACTTTTAAAAATAAAAGATATATCAATATCGTATGGCACGAAAATAACATGGGTTCATATCGGTTGGCAAAGAATTATCTGATCGCATTTCCAGATTTTCTTAAATTTTTTACCATGCCTTTCAGGAACTTATTACCATTAGTGGTTCAGTATGATGTACATTCATCACACTACGATAATGCTATGAGTTTGGTACTTTGTAAATTCCTAAGGAAATAGGGGACTGGAGAAATACGAAACGAGAAAGTTCAAGTGCACTACTTTCGTCTAATTTCGTGTCCATAATATTGAAATGACAGGGATACAGTATAGTGCGCCAGAAAGTATATTACATCCTCTATATATCACAAAAGATACATGCTGCCAAAGCTCACGTGAATGCCTGTAGAAGCCGGAATTTGTAAATGATAAAATCGGACAAGACTTATGCAACAACCTAATATATAGGCAGATAGGCAGATATATAGATAGTATATAGGCAGTTTATAGGAGTCATTTCATGCGGGGCCAACCGAAACGTCCCAATGACGACACCAGACAGCCATTTGTTTTTGCAGGAGCATGTTCGGATATCTCGAGGAGGCCGAGAACCGAACATACGAGGATTTCTACAACAGTGTGCCGAGTGTAATCTGTTTTTTTGCGCTTAAGATGTGCGCTGGACATATGAATAAAATCCCGTTTTGTTTCGAGCTAATTCGCGCTTGCAACTGCATCTTGATGCAGCACAGTTGAGCACATGGGCATTGGACTTGGATGTTTCCACCAGGAAATACATTGATTTATGTTGATAAACTCGTGTGCGACTCTGCCCCTCTAAACATTAGGAGATGAATACTGTACGTTTTGAAAACATCAGACAAAATCATGGGCCGCAAAGCGCTTCTTACAACATGCTAAAGCTTACTAGGTTCAGCATCCTCTCGTGACTAGATTCTCACAAGGAAATAAGGAACTAGTTTATTTGTACAACAGTTTTTGTAGAAACGGAAAGAGTGTACAAAATGAAGAGTCCCGAGAGTAATTTCCATGCGAATGTACTAATTTATTAGTTCATGTCTACTCTTAGAAATGCACGTTTATCTGAAGCTACAGCTTATCGATGTTTTCAAGCATTTGCTAATCAAAATATGATATGAAAACTTTCATGAACCCGAAGAACGGTTCACACTCATCTACAATAGGCATAGGGTTGAGATTACAGCGCATAGATACTGATTTCAAATTGTTTTTGTCGATGAGATCCCTTGCCAAGGTGGTCAATTATTCTTGATGCGTCGACACCGGACCATTTTCAACGTCCTCTATGTAGATGTGAGATGTGCACGAGGACGAAATACACTTGAGTGGTTTATCTGAAAATTATTTTTCATTTAATATGCATGTATATAATTACATACACAGTCCTCCTTTGCTGAATACACACATGTTACATTGGACTTCGAATGCTTTATTTGCTTGAAGGATTTTGATAACGAATAGTCTGAAACATAAAAGGTGAAACTTACGGCTAAGTGCCCTAATGTTATATTCACCCAAAATGTTTAAAAAATACCTTGCCCCTCGACCACACTTTTGAAATGCGAAATCCATTCGATCAATGTTAACTCTCCTTATCATTGCATGTGTGAGATCCATAATTCCTTGCTCAGTACGAATGTCGCACCACTTCAGCCGGTTTGTGCGACTAAACAACATCAAAATATCGGGAATATCTTCGTGAGTGAGTGAAAATGAAATACGAGATGTGGCACCGACTCTCTCCAACTCGGGCTGTGGCACCGACTCTCTCCAACTCGAGGAGATTCCACGGGTGAAATTACTCAAGTGTCGTGACTCGAAGTCGAGACTCAATCTCACGTCACTATCACTCATATAAAATACGGCATATTCTATCGCGGGAAGTCGTTTGAAAAACCCAGATACGAGAATAGACCATGAGCGAGATATCTAAATGACATTACTGGATTACACAAGCGAATTCTGGATCTATAAATTACTAAAAATATGCATCATTGCATTCATTCTACCATTATTAGTATTATTTCGTTAGAATAAGTAAGTACTTAGAAGCTTTGAAATTTGTAAATGGAGCTCACAAAGCGCATCTCCTTGAATTCCCCACTTTGGATTATGATTCGGATAATATCCATCGGCAGGGTCGCGAGAGTTAAATAGCAATTAGAAGAATAATGCATGATTGATGATGAGGAAAACTTTAAAACACTTTTACTCATTGTGCTCATAAAACGAGGTACTCGAAATAATTTAAATGTTGGCTCCAAAATCAAAAGACTCGGGAGGTATTTTTCGAGAAATCGGGTGGTTATAAACAAGAGGTCAAGCATTTCCTTGCAGAATTAATAAACGTATGGAAAGATTGAAGAAAAAAGGGACCATAAAAACTGTTCAATCTAACCAGATATTAAAAAAGTCATAATACATCTCTCGCACTCTGACGTGATGACCATCTTACATCAATATATCGCCTTTTTCATATCCGTTCTACTCAACATTTCGAAATAATTCGTTTCGATGCACTTTTCGCAATGTTGGCATCTCTCGGAAATAATTTTTCGAAATTCTAACAAACAGCCAGGAATAGCCACATCCCGGTTGTCTCCATTCACAGACGCCTGCACAAACACCTTTCCCCCATCTTCCCTTTTGTCTGCCGGGTCACGCTCCCTCTGCATCAGCTGTTGATCTGATTCATAAAGGGAGAGAAGCGTTGGTACACTCCTCATTTGACATGTTTTCTCGTTTTGATTAACCTTTTAAAGAGTGCATGAGAGATGCCTCTCATGATTCTCCTCCTAAAGAACGGAAAAAATTGCGAAGCTATCCCTAGCCGTGAGGTTGTCAACACTACCCTGCAACAACAACTGCCGTTGCTGAATCACTCCACGCCCTATAAAACCCATTGAAACGAGAAGCGGTCAACAGAGTTGACTCAGCAATCGAAGATGCAACCTCTACTTCTCCTTATTATCCTCCTCTCAAACTCGATCATCCTAGTCTCAAGCAACTGCTATGATAACTGGTCTCGTTGCACCCCTCAGACCTCGTTCTGTGAGATTTCTTTTATTAGGTTGATGCAAAATTTTCTTTACGTTTTCACGTTTTCGAGCAATAACTTGCCTCAGCCTTTAACAATTCTCTCCTGTATTTTTATATGATATCAGTCTATGTGTGCTCTTCATAGCGCACTTGTGGACTTACACGATCAATCAGTCTTTTACAGTAATCTCATGGTAGAAGTTTGGAAGGTGAAATCAGTAGTTTCCACCCATAACTTTTCTGAGAGAAACTAACGATCTGTTTTCAAGTGTTATATGGAAGCGTGCACACGGCCTCACTTCCGACACAAAAGGGCGGAAATTGCAACTAGGTTTTGTTTTAATGAACGCTTGAACAAAGTACCCCAAATACGAAAATTTGACACTTTTTAGGAATTAATTTTTTTCTATTGAACCAATTGAGATCGATTCAATGAACTTATGGTTCTAGTGCGTTAATAGTGCCCCAAATAATGCCAGAGTATTATCAAAGACAGGCAAACAATTCTCTAGAAAAATGCATAATTTTCTTTAAATACCTTGTAAAGAAAATTATGCATGAACCTAATACAATTCATCTTTTTTCTAATTCTAGATATTTAACAGGTTAACAATGATTGCATCGTAGAACTAGCTTGCACAAAATGCGTGTCATGTTAACTCGAAATCTATCAATAATTTTAAAAAGTTATAAAATTAACCCCGAAAGCATCTAAATTAATTCAGGGACGGGCATTCTGTGGAAGAGCTGCCCCGTCTACTGCAGACGCTGCAAAGGTCGCGAATCGGGAGGATGCGCAAAGGTGAAGAACAAGGAGTGCAGTGGAGGATACCAGTGCAGGTGAGTAGTATTTCATTTCGTGCCATGTCTTTTTTTCAATTATCATCATTTGGACACCCAAAATATGCTAGTATCAGTCAGTATTTTTTTAGTTTTGATAACGTCAGTCTCCTTCAATGCTCATCTGAGTACGTAAAGGTGGCATTTAGCTAAATTAAGATACTCTATGAGTTTCGATTAGAGTGTGATCAAATACATCATTTGATATTTCAGATGCAAAGGCGGCAACGTGAAACCCAGCGACAATTGGCTTGTTAAGCAAACTTGTAAACTCGGTCTTTGATCTTCGTTCTTTCGCAAAAACACGAATTCACATTGTGTGTATGCAAATTGCCCACATTCTATAATACACAAAAAAACACTCCATAAACGAATGCTGCAGCGAGATAATTGGGGAGAAGTCAGGAAAATATGTGGCTTTGGCACGGGTTCAAAATTCATAATGCAAAAATCTCTATTACATTATTCCTTCGAAATTGCCATGAACTTTGCTTTCGAAATGTGTGCAACAGAATTGGCAAGAGCATGATAAAAGACACCATGAAATCATTTAATCAACAACTGCTGTTGAGTAGTATGAGAAATTGTTCACGAAAATTAGATTATCGATAAGAATCAGTTTATTCAGTTGTTCAAATTGATGTGAAAGCGAACATGGAATCATATATTGCTTCAGAAGTAGGGCATGTAGTAGTAGTGAGACGCAAGTGATCTGTGCATGATTAAGACTTGTGTACATCTTGTCATTCTGTCCACGATCACTAAAGCATGATCATTAATTCCATTTACAAGACACCGTAAACCGCACCTTTCAACATAACGTCTCCAATCCATTTTTGATCAATTTCGCGCGCAGTAGGATTCGACAGCATACCATTCAGCACAAGGAATGGTTTCTTTCCCTCGATTTCACTCAATTTCTGACAAAACAATTATAAAATGAATTTATTTTGAATATTAGTCCAACTATTTACTCACATTTAGAACTTCCGTCAAACGTGTCTCACTGCGCGCAATAAGCGGGGCACAATTGTCGATTATCACCCAGCTCACACGTTTTTTGAACATTTCTGGAATGAGTTCATCCCAGAGTTCATTTCGAGTACCGCCGAAGAAGCTTCTTTCATTGAGCATTTCAATGTAAAGAGAATCCACGAAATCAGAAATCGTTAGCAAAAATTCATCTGAATAGAATCACATATCATTGACAAAGGATTACTACGAAATCTTACCTCTCGAAAAATCTTCTGATAGATTCTGTATGTTCATTGAAGCTTTAGACACGCTGCACAGTTGTATAAGATGAATTATTTGTTTGCTGAAAGTACTGTTCCGATTAAATGTGCATATGCATGTATCAAGTGATGCATAGGTTGTGAAAGGTATGGGATCCAAATACTAATTAACTACATAGTATCATATGAAAATCTGGACAAGGTTGGACAAGGAGGTTTCAAAATATGAGCAAATTCGCAAATCCAAATCCGTAAATACTTTGGTTGAAAATCTATAACTATTTGCATGTTTGAACTTGCCCGAATTCAGAAGTAATTAGTTCATCCTGAACAACGATCTTATTCATGCAGATGTTTTTGAAAATATGCGAAAGATTTTTTCCATGTGCCGACCAATTACGTAGTGTTACTTGATCAATCTCTCTTACTCCTTTGAAGAATTCTGTGTCATCGGATTGAATTTCATCGAAAATGAAATTCTTGGAAATGTTTGTCTGAAATTGATGGGGTACTTAGGAAAACTAAATAATGAACTTTTTCTCAGAATTGAAAAAAAAATATTTTTAAACTATTAAAGGAGGAGCAAAGTCAAAATTCAATTTGTGATGCTTTCATATGCACGGTCTAGATCTCGTCAACGATAAAAAGCTCCGAAATTTTCACATTAATATCTCTATTATGAACAGAGATATCCGAATTTGGCGAAGAGCCAAAATTAGGGAAAGCTCAGGCAATGAGTGAGAGAGTACGCGACTTGAAGAGAGTTCGCCTCTAATTGAAACATATTTCAACCGGGCGCGCGATTGCATTAACGCCTCCTTTAATGTCACTCACTTTTCCGTCTTTGCGAACAAACAGATTACCATATTGTTTCATATGTTTCAGGAACGACAGTTTGCTTGATTTCTTGTACATTCGCACTTCGGAATGCACCTCCATAGTGTGCTGAAAAAAACTTTAATTATTACAAAAAAAGAATACGTGAATATAGAAAGAAAAGTAAGAAAATAAGAAAAGTAAATATGTTGTCAAGATCTACTCGACGAGAAATAACACATATTGATGAGTCTTTTCTAGCCGACAAGAAGTGACAAAGCGAGAAAAAAAGAGAAATAGAGGGCGTCTTATTAAATTTATTGAAATGGATAGTATAAAAATACCCTAATTAGCAACTTATTTGAGTATCGATTCACCTTGTCAATAGTTAGCTCCAATTCTTCAAGCTTCAAAAATTTGGAGAATTCATCGGCAACAAAGTCTTCCCACAGATGATTGACCTGAATTGTATTTGATTACAATTGAAATGGAGACACTTTGATTAATAGGTTATCGTATTCCAAGTAATGTGGGACATGTGTTACCAGTCGAAGTTGGCCAATAGAATCAACTGAATGCGCAATAACTCGTCTGATGATATGAAGATGAGGTGCGACTTTGTCCGGCATCTGAACAAAAGAATTAACAACCAAAACATACAAAATCACTCAACAATCAGCAAGAAAAGGCCATGCAACAAAACAGTAGAACCTTGCAATATAATTATATTCATGCATAACATTGGCAAAGTAGTGATAATGACGTGTACAATTTCCTTTATTAATTAACAACACAGCAAATGATATCGAAACTAATAATTACGTATAACATCATATGGTAGCGAGTCACAAAAAGCGTCACAATTTACGTTTCCCGCGTCCTAGAAAATGCTTCAAATTGCTTGCCAAAATGTGTTCACAATCAGTGCAAGGAGGGTTAATGTTTTCGAAATAAACAACTGACCTGCATTCGAAAATCTCAAATACTTGTTCTTCTAGGAAACGAATAAGTTTGCTCTTCGACCAAATGGTTAGCACAATGGATCGAAAAATACTGATATAAACGAATTGCATTTCATTGAGCTTGTGTTCTGTCCGATCTCATCGAATAGTCCAAAGTAACCACTGGATTTTCGGATTGTCTTCACGTTCAGTGTCCGTAACTAAACTTCGAAGTTCGGGACATCATCTATTTTGTATTGTACATATATAGCGGAGGTGCTTCGAAAACCAAAGATAATGAAAGACTGCTCATATGTTCCACTAATGAGGCATTATGCAGGGGAAGATGTAGTCAACTCTCGATTAGATCTGCTCTCGTTTCTCTGCCCATCAGAGATAAGTAATACTTAGAGTGTTGTTTTGCATCCACTTCAGTGAAAAATATTTAACCTTCTCATCTCTCAAATTTATGGACTTGGCGTTACTTCTCATATTGTTGCACATTTGCTCGTCTCATCTGCGTGTTGAATTTCTTCTAATATCTCTACTGCCAATATATATCTTCATCCTCCACTTCTGCCGATTCCAATACTCGAAGTGGAGGTATTCGATCAAGAGAGGAACGATCGTCACATCAATCACACTATATTTTATGGGGGCGCCGCCCAGTACTACTCAATAATTGTAAAAAAAGGAATTGTTTCCAGTTATAATCACAAAATAAAATACGTACAGTTTGTTTTTATTTTCACAAAACAGCGATGGAACAATGGTTGGAAAATACTCAGAGCCAATATGTTTAAGTTCGAGTTCGAAGTTCGATATTCGTGTAATTGTCTCTTACCATGTTCCATATACTATCATTGCTCGAGTGTGTGCATGAGGCGATTGTCAAAATTTTGGCTCTACACTATGGATGGCTTCGCAAGAAATGACTCTCTTCAAACTAAACACTCTCTCACCAATCAGACCGGCAAGAGAGTGTGTAGTATGAAGATACCGTTTCTAGCCAAGCCATCCCTACTCTACACTCTTCTTCAGGGATATATTACTTCATTGTCCGTGACTAATACTAATGTGAGTTGAAAATGAAGGAAACGGAAAATAAATGTTCTCCTGAACCCCACTAATTAGAGCAATCATCTAACTCTCTTCAGTTTGCACGCTCTCTCGTCTCTCTGACCGGTGAGAGATCGTGCAAACTGAAGAGAGTCAGACCATTGCTTACTAATGAGGAGTTGGCGGGGAGACGAAGAGCACTCTCGATTCTATCTGCTCTCGCATTTCTCCGCACACAAAATATGAGAAGAACTTAGTGTTTTTATTCACCCACTTGAAAGAGGGAGGAGATCGGACTGAGAAAGAGCTCCTATCTGCTCCCGAGAAAGAGCTCCCGAGATCGGACTGAGAAAGAGCTCCTAGCAATCTTCACATCACACTGTTTTGCCTTCTCTTAGATTTGCTATGGAGACATTGTGATCATTTTTTTACTATATTTGTTCGCGCCCATCCCGTTAATGATAGTTTGACATTTCAGAACTCTACACGTTTTCATCGCTCTTTATTAGAGTTTGTCTCTCTATACATATCAAAACCAGGTTCGCACAAGATAATTTTCGCAGCTATATTTTTTAAAGATGATCTGTCTCTTTATCTATCCCCCTTTTCCTTCCATTTTTTAGTTTTGAATGAATCCGAAGCACATTATTCAGGGTATGCCGGAATAGTCGCGTTCATACAGTCCGGGGAGCTTTTTGCTCATCCCGCAGAATGTTCAGGAGAATCTTCGAGATGGTGGCATCATCTTCTTCTTCCATTAATTACAATCCTCGAAGTTTAGAAAGGATAGCGAATTAGAATGTGAGCAGCTATTACTACTCCATAATTGTAAAAAAATGTATCAAAATACTTGTTCCGCCAGCAATAAAATCACAGCCTACTAATCCTTCTCCATTTTCGATTACATGAGCACAATCAGCATACATACTATGATTCAGTGATATCTCACTTCCTTGTCCGTGACTATGACTAATGTGAATCGAACTAGGAAAGAATCGGAAAGGATCAGATGGACTCCACTAATGAGGATTTGGGAAGTTGAGAAGTACTCTCGATTTTATCTACAAAATCTTTTCTATGTCAGTCAAATATTAGAAGATCTTAGAGAGTTGTTATTCATCCACTTAAAATAACGAGGAGAGAGGTAGAACTGAAAAGAATTCGCATTCGTACAATCGTCACATCTCATTTGGTTTGCCTTCTCTGGGATTTGGTGTAAAGACTTTGCGACAGTTTGACATTTCAGAACTCTACACGTTCTCCACCCTCTTGTTTTCTCCAGAAAAGGGTAGACAAAGGGATTAAGATTTTGAATTTTCCCGCGAAACCCCGAACTGCAAAACCGCGGGAATAGGCTGTTTGAAAGCGCTTCCATATTTGAAAACAGTCTGAAACATAAAACAAATATCCCATTTTGGCAACTCTGTGCACATGTGCATCTTATACTATGAGTGAAACACAAATCCACATGGACACTTTCGTGCATTGTGAGGGAGATTGAAGTCTCGCAACAGGCCACTGGTTCCCAGGATAGGACCTAGTTGCTAATAGACGATGGGGTGGCAGAGACCGCCCTTGCGTGTAAAAATGCCTAACACCTTTACCTTTACCTTTTATTCGCGGCAGGAAATTTTATGTTTCAGTAGGGATTCAAGTTTCATGATTGCAGTTTGATTCAGATCCCTTCTCTGTCGGTCCAGAACGATGTGATATTCATATTTTATAAGGTATTAATTTGATTTTAAAAGCATCTACAGGGCATCAACAAAACGCCGAATATTCAAGACCAATGGGCTGTTTCTGCTGCTTTGGGAGCAATGATCTCGCTCTCTCCATATCAAACACTCTCTCGCTCACTCTGATCGATGAGAGAGCGTGCGATTTGAAGAGAGTCAGACGATTCCTCTCCTTTGGGCAATCACAGCCATACCTTCCTCCTCCTTCTTCTTCCAGAGATTCCAATTGATTCATCGAGAGAGCAACACTCAATATACCAGTCGAACCAATTGTATAGGGATTTTACCATCTGCTGAATATATGTTAAAATATAACTGTACATCATGTTTTATTTTTTCTAAGCGCATTTTTTTTTCTTTTCACACTTAAATATTTATGATTTTATTTGATTCGAACACAATATAGATGGAACTATGAAATAAATACACTCAGTGTCAACGATTTCTTCTGCGTTTTGGGATTTTATTCGCCTCGGCAAATTCCCTCTCGTAGTCCGGAACTCGTGATCTCATCATGCCACATACAATTTCATCTCTCGGCAGAGTTTGGTGAGGATGATTGCGATAAGTTTGTCTCAACAATCTATTTCATGGACAGCAGATAGCAGAGGCCCACGATGACCTGTGGCGATATGATGCATTTTACATTTTAAACTAATGGATGAGACCTAATATATTCGGCAAATTCATAGTTCATGGCCTAGTGTTATAGTTCATGGCCTAGTGTTATAGTTCATGGCCTAGTGGTCTAAGGCGCTTGCATTTATGAGACATGGTATGATCCGCCGGCTGTGGTTCGAATCCCACCGGTGCAATTCCTTTGGTATCGTCGCGCCTCGGGCGTAGATAAATTATTATTATTATAAATAGAGTACACTGAGGAGGAGATTTGTCTCGGTTCCTCTTTTTTTGCACAGATCATGGGATATGAAAAATTTGTATTATTTGTAAACAGATCGGAAAAAAGCGCGATTGAAAAGAACCTCAATATGGACCCGTCGTTGTATTTAGCAAGTACATCGTTGTATTTAGCAAGTACGTAAAATCAAACAACCTCAAAGCTTTCTTCTCTTATGCAAGTACACGAATTAAAGATCAATCCGATACTATCCCTACACTAGTCTCTCCCGACGGTTCTCTCTGTGTTTTTGACATACCTAAGGCGTGTGAACTAGCTCGACATTTCACTGCTTCGTATAATAGCTCCTCTCTGCCTGTCCCTTCCTCTTGCACTCTTTCGTCCCCCACATCTATTGATTACGTCGACATTTCCCCTCTCCTCGTAGCGAAGTTTCTCTCTCGTCTCCCACCCTGCTCATCCACTTCTCCCGATCACATCCCCTACATCTTCCTTAAACGTACTGCCCCACATATTTGCATCCCTCTCTCCATCTTGTTCAATAGATTCTTACTCCATGGCACTTCTCCCTCCATTTGGAAACTGCCAAAGTCAAGGCAATCTATAAGCGCAAAGGACCCAAAAATTCTGCCACCTCTTATCGACCCGTCTCACTCACTTGCTCATTGTCCAAAGTTATGGAAAGAATCGTAGGCGAGACTCTTTGGAATTACCTTTCCGATAACAATCTCATTTCCCCCTACCAACACGGCTTCCGCCCGCGTTGGTCGTGCACCTCCGCACTTCTTAACTCTTTCTCTCAATGGCACTCTGCACTTAACGATGGCCACTACATTTCTGTTGCATTTATCGATTTCTCACGTGCCTTCGACTCCATCCCGTTCGACTTACTCATCCACAAATGTTCGCTTCTAGGCATTTGTGGATCCCTCTTATCATGGATTCGTTCGTTCTTACTCGGTAGATCACAATCTGTCTCAATGAATACCTCTTCCTCCCCCTCATTCCCTGCCCCCCTCAGGAGTGCCCCAAGGCTCCGTCTTAGGGCCACTTCTCTTTTCCCTGTACATCAGTGACTTACCCTCCTTACTCCCTCATAACGTTCACTGTATTCTCTATGCTGATGATGTTAAACTCTGGGCCTACTCTGACCCTGCTTCTCTCCAATCCTCTCTTGATATCCTGTTTAAGTGGTCCACCGACTGGGGCCTTACCGTATCCCTCACTAAGACCGAAACTATGCAAATAGGAAGATCACATCCTCCCTCCATATTTTCTCTTAATGGCACCTCTCTTCCAACCGTATCCCAGTTCACTGATCTAGGAGTCACCTATTCAAATAAACTAGAGTTTAGTGCACACATATCTAGTAAAATTTCAAAGGCCAGCTCTCGCTGCTCTTACATCCTAAGAACTTTTGTCTCCAAAAATCCCTAGCTCTATTCTCGTCTATTTATTACATACGTTCGCCCTATTCTCGAAAATTGCTCTGAACTTTGGTCCCCCCAGAGTAGAGATCTATCTAATTGCATCGAACGTGTTCAGCGTAAATTCACCAAATTCGTACTCCTAAAATGTGGCATCACTGACAGGTCTTATCCTAACTGTTTGCATTACTTTCAATTAGAACCGTTAGGATACCGTCGCTCCATTATTGACTTAGCATTCATATACAAAGCGATCCATTCAGATGTTGACATAGGCTGTCCCTCCTTTATTTACCTCGTACCTCCTAGACCTAGACGCCCCAATCTCTTCCAATTACGTAAACACCAGTCCACATCCACTCTTTATCACTCATTCCTCACCAATACAGTTGTAACACTGTGGAATAGTATACCTAATAATATTGTTATCTCTAGAAATAGTGATTTGTTCTCGCTCAGAGTTAGAACTATTCATAGTATTGATTACTCCTCGTACCTCTAATTCACTATCATGTTAATTGATCGTATCCCCTTTGTAATCTAGATATGACATCGTATTACAATGCTTATAAGTTGCCTGTAACATTTACCCCTAATCATCCTATCATATCGCATGATAAAGAATTATTATGATCCGCCGGCTGTGGTTCGAATCCCACCCGGTGCAATTCCTTTGGTATCGTCGCGCCTCGGGAGTAGATAAATTATTATTATTATAAATAGTACACTGAGTAGGAGATTTTTCTCGGTTCCTCTTTTTTCCACAGATCATGGGATATGAAAAATTTGTGTTATTTGTAAACAGATCGGAAAAAAGCGCGATTGAAAAAAAAACCTCAATATGGACCCGTCGTTGTATTTAGCAAGTACATCGTTGTATTTAGCAAGTACATGGAACCGTTGAGGAGTATTTAATCTAACGTAATGTGCGTACAAACAACATGTTGTGCCCATCATATTATGTGCTTATGCATTATCTGCTATTCTCCACTGCATCAACATTTCTAGTTCTGGCACTCCATTCATTGTTGACACATTGCGGCATTGTGTTTCTTGCTCTCTCGTTATCTTCCTTGCACCAAAATAGCATCAGAAACGGTTTTGATTGTTTTCACTGCCTAATTCAATGCGCCGATTGCTGAACCACTCCTTAACCGGCAAACTCGCTAAAAAACACTGAATCTCCCGTAAACCTCCGATTCTCAACTCGTTCAAGATTGCTCTCATGCGTACCATATTGTGATTCAGGCGTAGATAAAATTATAATAATTTTTATTGCGAGATGTGTCTGGCGAAACTCCTCCTTCTCCTCGTCATCGTTTCCACTGCAGCAGCCTGCCTTCGGTATCCGTATTCTCCAGGCAACTTCGTCTATCCTGGTACGATGCATTCAAAATATTATTTCGGCACTTCTTGGATAACTGGCCCACCCACCCCCCTTCCCCCCTCTACCCCATTAATTTCTAAGTATCTCTCCATGATTATCGGCCACACAACCCCCTTGCAATGGAGCGGGGGATGGAAAATGATAGGGGAGGATAGGGGGGTGGGCCAACTATCCAAGAAGTGCCAATTTGTCTTCTTGCAAATGCGCCTACCGAACAACTGTCACGTTACAATGTAAAGGACAAAATTGGCTTATTGAATTATGCCATCATCGCAAAAAAGTGAAGATGATATACGTATCATTTAAAGAAAGGACTATACCATTCCTTCGGATATGCAAAAACGAACTTATATCCTGGAAATCAGTTCCGTATCATCAGAATAATGAATAGAAAGAAAATACTATTCAGAATTACTATTTTCAGATTATGGGTCGTTCTATTTCGGTCGCAAGAGGTGAAGAATGAGCGAGCAGCAACATTTTTTAATCAATTTTTTTCCGATTCTGCCCATTCATTACATCAATCATCGTCAATAAACCTGTTAATTACGCGTATAAGCTATGAATTTACTCCAAATATCACATCTTGGCTCTTCTGACGACGTCATCGATGGCTCTGGCGACGTACTCGACGTTCTTCGTGTTCAGTCCGCACAGATTGATGCGCCCGTCACGCAGCAGATACACCTGCAGTACTCAGCAATCAATCAACTGATCGAACATCTCCAGTACTAATTCAATCAAGTCCATTTCTGGGCATCAGATTATTAGTATTATTGTGCACATAATTCGATGGCATTGAGATTAGTCATCATGTTATCTTCTCCCCCCCCCCTATCTCACCTTGTGCTTCTGGATTAGCTGATCGCACTGGTCGGCTGCAAGCAATCATATTACGACGTGAATCATCCCCACGTTAATATCCATGTTTCTTAATTCTGAGTACTCTCTCCCGGTTAGACATGTCAGAAAGCGCGCAAGAATAATTTTACCGGATGTTGCGAAAACATCCCTAGTCTCCACTCACGATTGAGTCCGGTGTAGGAGAACAACCCGATCTGCTGGGTGATGTGATTCCAAGTGCCGGGCGTTCCCAGTGCCTCTAGATGTCATTGGAGAGCAGCACGCATCTCCTTGATGCGAGTGGACATTGTCTGGAAGAGAACCTTAGAGTTACGAATTTTGCATAAACTATTCTAAATTTTTCCCTCTGTTAGCTCTCATGTTCAACTCCTCTCAGGGCATTTTGGAAAATACCGAACAAAAATCGCCCTCCGAAGATGTGGGTAAATGTGTAAACTTATATCCCACCTTTATGCAGCCGAGCCACTCCTGACGCAGGGCCGGCGTAGTTAGCACCTGCAGACACAGAAAAGTAGATTAGATCCCCACTCTCGGGCACAAGTTCGACTAGGTCGGATGTTAACCAAAAAAGGCACCGGCACCGGTATTTTCGCGTTAGGTTCCCATGTATTCAATTCATGTTCTACAAAAAATTATTTTTTTTCATTCTCATCCGACTTAGTCATGGTATATTTTCAGCATTGTTGAACTGCAGTTGCAACCAATATTGTGTTATTAAAGGGCATGGCACTAGGATTCGTAATTCGGGTCACCGTCTCTTCATCTTACACACTCTCTTGGCCGATTGAATGGCGAGATAGTGTGTAGAATGAAGACACCGTGGCTTCATTTCTCGAACTCTACATGGCACCGTACCTTGTGAATTATGCGGGCTCCATGCGCGGGTGGGTTGCTCCAGTTGGCGCGCACGCAGAGGGAAGCCTGCGAATGGGAGAGAAAGAGAGAAGCTAGAGGAGTATTTTTACACCTTTAGTCTCATTCAAAGCCAGCCTCAAAATGTCTCACAAATAATGAACGGTGATTAGAATGTAAATAATTGGTTGATTCTGACTTCGATATAGGTTCACAAATTTTCTATGAGCCACTTGTTAACCTCACCTGCGATTTTATTCCGGCGATGGTACTCTTGTCGTTGACCACAAACGTTAGATTACCCACGCGCTCGTCTTAACAGATTTAAAAAAAAAATAATTTTCGTTCTTTTCGTTTTTTAAAAAAGTAGAGCATTTCTCGGCACTACTCACTGTATAGACCGAAGTTCTTGGCGAACGATTGGGCGATGATCATCTCGACGCCCTGCGAGACGAAGTAGCGGATGGCCCACGCGTCCGCGTCTCCCGACGCGAATCCCTGCGGATTACGGTAATGAGGGAACTGCATAACTGTCCTGAACGCAAGCGCATTCAAGTTTAAAGGAGGCTGGAGAGGATGGATACCATGTCGATTAGTTATACATCGTAGTCAGTTCGGAAACTTTAATACGCTACTAAAGTACACTTTTTTAAAATTGTACTTGTAAAAATCTAAGCGGGCAATAATCATACCTGGTAGGCGATATCGAAGAAAGTGAAGAGGTGCTTCCTCTTCACAACTTCACAGATCTGCTTCCACTGATCCTGTGTCGGATCCATTCCAGTGGGATTGTGAGCACATCCGTGGAGAATGACTACGGCTCTGAAAAAAGGGTACATTCACGCCAAGCGATTTTACAGTCGAAGAGGTACGATTGAGCTAGACGCTGTGATTCGGTTATGCAGACTATTCCATTATAAATAATGAAATCCAACCTCTCTGGAGCTCCTTCAAGATCCTTGATCAATCTCTCGATATCGACTCTTCTGTTGGTGGCATCCCAGTAGGTGTAGTCCCTGACCTCCTTGAATCCCGCCGTCTTGAAGACGAGCTTGTGATTGCCCCTAAACAATACCCATACTGTTATCGATAGTATTATACGGTTTAAAAACTGCTCTTGCTTAGAGCCGAAATTTCATCAACTAGTTTCCCACACCCGTGTTAAAAACATCAAAGCCAAAATACTCCAAGAAAATTTATTTTCATGGTAAAAATACAGCAGGTAGATCACAGATCTCTGACCAGGTGGGCTTGCTCACGTAGACCGTGTCCATCTTGCACTGTGAGTGGAGATAGTCCGCACCCAGGCGGAGAGATCCAGTGCCAGAAAGACTCTGGATGCCGAAGGCCTAAGGGAAGAAACGATTACAAAGACAAGTTATCTTTCTGATTCTAGAAAATCAATGTAGAAAATCCTCTATTACATGGAGACTTTCATTGTGCGCCCTATCCGCTCCCCAATGTATCTCTCACTGCGGTGGTGCGAGTTGGGCTATTCTTCACAACAGACAGATCCGAGGAATTTTAGAAGCTTCAAATTGGACTTTCAGGATCTGTTTTCTCACCCTCCCCTCCGCAATGGCGGCACTAAGTCGTATGAGAAGAATAACGTCAAGCCGCCTTTGATACATCAAAGGCGGATAGTTATCATAGTTATCATCCGACTCTGTACCTTCCTTACCCTTCCTTCCGCGATGGCGGGTGAGTTCTCTCCCAGCACGAGAGCAGTGGCCGCCTTGCTGAATGCATCGAACCCGAGCAGGGGCAGGTACTCGTGATTGAGCAAGGCGTCATCTGCTAGAGCCACCTGCGAATTCAAATTTGTTTAAAGGTAATGGTAAAGAAAGGTAAATCCCATCTTCGAGGGCTCGCGGGAGAATACTGCTGGGCCAGTGTCAAATTTCAAAAGTTCAAAATTTCGTTATCAAATTCTTATTTCATTAGAATTATCGAACACCCAGAATGAATAATTTATTGCGAAGTCTTACCTATGCAAACTATTATGTTTATGTTGCATCATTTGAGTTGTTTTTGTGAATAAATACACATACATTGGCCTTGAGAAATGCGGGTAATACAGATCGAATACGCCCAAATTGGCACTGGCTAAAAGGTGATTGCTCACCTCAGCATTGTGGACAACAGGCAGCACCCACGGCTTGCCCTCCTCGGTACGATAAGCTAAACGATAAGTTCACATCTTTACGGTTCAATTGCGCAAGTTTTAATTCGTCCGCCTGACAATATCACACCCTCGACTGATAGGAGAGAGGTGAGTGATCTGGTTGTTCGAGTGATCACCGCAATGCACTACTTTCGCACACGCTTTGGCTATCGCGCTGCGTACTCTACTCTGGTGTTTAGAAACATGTGGTGGTAGGGTGACAAATAATGATGGGAAATCGGCGCGTGCTCTCCTCGTTTCACACACTCTCTCGCTCTCTGTAACCACTGAGAGAGAACACACAATGAAAAATACGCAAGCTGATTTGGATTGACAAACCCCCGATGGTGAGGTTGACCTTGGTCGGGGAGCTGTCCTGGACAGTTGTTCATGTGGAACACCTGAGTAGGATAACCGAGTGATTTTATGAATCCATGATGATAATGTCTTTTCCCAAGAAAATTGTGCCATCTCATCAGTTCACGCATAAACAGTAATAAGAAGAGTGGAAATATGAAAGAGTGTAACCTCTATGGGAGCCGCCTCGGGAATTCCGGTGAAGAAGGATATCTTGACAAGGAACTGGAAAATACAAATTGAGAAAGAAGAATGACAAAATCGAATGAGTACGCGAAAAAAATGTTAGCAAGGCTAGAGGTCTCCTTATCATCCGGTTAGGATATAAACTACACGAGACTTTGGGTTCGAACGATAACATCGAAACAATTGCTATGAAATGCAGGGGTGAGGTAGAGGGATAGGGAGCGAGAATAGCGTGTGGCTGCGTCACCCCATCAGATAAGGATGAAAATGAAGCGAATAATCTCACAGAACTAGCCAAAAACCGAAACTGAAATTTGCTCTCTGAATGTATTGCTTTGGCGAATCTATACTATGGGGAAAGAGGAATTGGAGAATCAATTATGAGGGAGCATTTTCACGGATAATCAAAACGCCAGCACGACGCAAAGGGAATGGATAGAATGGAGCGATGAGAAAGAAGTTCACACAATGCAAATGTGGGCGATCGATGGAATGGTATCACACGACGTTACTCTCCCAGAATAGAGGAGTTATTGCTAGTCAGAGAGAACGGAGAGAGAGAAACGTACAAAAATAAACAAGACGTCATCATCGTTTCCTCTCTCCTGCAAACCAATCTAGTAGATCTAGATTGAATCTACCATCGATCGAGAAGGGACTTTTCAGGGGAGAAAGAGAACGAGCCTTTCTCATAACACAAGTTTTGCGCCAATGTGATGTATTCAGCAAACCGATACACGGTAGCGGGATAGAATATGGAAAACAGAGTTGATTCATGACCGCTGCAACAAGTGTACCTTAGTTTCGATTTTATTGACAGTTTTTGCAAATGCAATTCACTAAACACATTTCTTTGAGGAGATACAATCCGGAAGTTTCCACCTTTGCAATGCTCATTTGTATTCGTTATTTTCTGGCCGGTCATGCGATCTTCTGCAACTTTTGATTAAGGATTTGGAACATGATAACAATTGTAAATTAGATATGTTTTAAGAAAACACGATATTCAATCGATAATTTCGAGAAGCAACAAAGTGAATTTGACCACGATGCTCCTTCGGAAACCCATTTCCGCAAGGTTTCAAAAATTATAGCACCCACCATATTATCCAGTTCTGTTTCTCCTTTGTCCGACTTGCTCGATTCGTACAACACATTTTTATCTGTATTCAGAATATTGTAAAATTTTTGGGGTTCTACTTTCGAATAATTATTTCGAGAAAAAAACAAATTATGTGCGAGTATCAAGTTAGAATACAATTTTGGATCTACCGTGAATTAGAGGGGGTATTGGAAAGGGATTGTTTTGATTCGATTGGAGAACAGAATTGGAGCGTGAAGACGCACTGTGGCTGCTGCACCTGAAGGTATATATATTTCGATGATCTCGAGGAGCATTCGGGAGATAGGAAGACGTATGGGGGATAGAGAAGGTAGCAGGAGGAAGAGAGCGCGGTGAGAAATGGTATTTATTTTACAAGATACGCAACTATATCAATGCATGATATATATACTACATTGCCTAACTAGTGAATGCTTACAGGCACTGGAATCCCCCAGGGAATAGAATGCACGTCACCATGACGAGTAATATGATGAGAAGAGTCTTCGAAAAATAGTTTCCCTCGCGGTGGGAGAGAACAAGAGAGTATGTACAAAAAGAGTGAGATATGCCACTGTTTCAACATTGTTTTCTTTCTAGTTTTGCAGGAAAGCTCGTGATATGCCGCAAAAAAGGCAACGAGGAATTGAAATTTGCAGCGCTGTGTCCATAGATACACATTTTGATTTGATTAACTAGTATTCCACTGTTGCAAAAAAATTCGTAACCGACCCCAAGACAACGAGCGAATATGAAAATTTAAAGAAGCGGCCCAAAATTCAGTAACTTGGCATTTCTTGCTATCTTCAACAACGTCCCGCTTTTGAACCGGAATTTGTATTATGGATTGTCAACACATCAGCATGACAAAACACGTATAACGACGATTGCATTCACATTTAACAAAGTCTGTAGCTGTGATTTTTCGGAAATTTTTCTTTCTTTCAGATTCACAATTTCGGTATTTCACACTTGGGAATGAATATTTTGTGATTCATTACATTTTTACTTTATTTTACACTTTATTCGTGTAGTAATTATTGTTTGTACAACATATTGATACTATAGTAATACGACGAAGCATTTCGGAAATACAACGTAATTGCAAATTCTCAAGAATTCGTAATATGGATGAGCCATAAATTAGAAGGGGATTGGTGATGATAAATGATAAAAACGATTGTTCTCCTCGTTTCGCAATACCCTCATGATTAGAGTGCGCTATTCGGGTAATGTTCTCTTCATTTCTCACACTGTCTCACCACTCGACCGGTCGAGAGAGTGTGGAAAATTAAGAGACCATATACTCGAATAGCGCACTCTGCTCATGATCTGACTCACGGATGAGAGAGCAAGCGAAATGAGGAGTGTGCATTGGCACTAGGTCGGACGATAACTATGATGTCATGACGTATCAAAGACGCCATGCCATCATAGTTCTCATCCGACATAGTACCGAGGGCATGCGGAATTGGGAATACTAGAAGGGGTACTGGCACAGGATTGTGTTGAGCACAATGATAAGCGGATTCGTGCTCACCGGAGGTACACTGACACCGGTGCATCTGAATATATCGATATTTCAATTAAATTAAATTAAATTGTTTCCCCGTATTAGTGGCAAGGTGACGACAGATTCCCGACGTATTATTTGTGGTATTTGTTTAGAAATATGCTTTCGGAATGGCTTCGCAAAGAGAGGATTTCTTCATGTCATCGTCACATTCAACGAAAAATGAAGAGATACATTTCTAACGAAGTAATCTCGAATATTTCAATAATATTAAATATTTAATACAATATAATATTATTTAATAATAATATTATTATTTATATTATTTATTTATAATAATATAATAATATTTAATACAATATGTAAATATAAACAGTTCAAGTGAACGCTTTGTGCGCGTGTTCGGGCACTGTAGACACATCCCTTGAGCAATCATCTGACTCTCTTCAATTTGCACGCTCTCTCGTCTCTCTGACTGAGAGGAGAGCGTGCAAACTGAAAAGAGTCAGACCA
The DNA here is from genome assembly GCA_036245805.1 of Pristionchus mayeri. Classification (NCBI taxonomy): domain Eukaryota; kingdom Metazoa; phylum Nematoda; class Chromadorea; order Rhabditida; family Neodiplogasteridae; genus Pristionchus; species Pristionchus mayeri. Next base: position 49,196,168 of record BTRK01000005.1, on the reverse strand, counting down.
TTGCTCCGTCCCCCCTTACACTCACACCAGTTTTAAACCATGAGGGAGGAAAAGAGGAAGGGCGGCAGTGGAATAGAGAACGTAGTTGGATGAGTCAACGGGGAGATAGATCGATATTTGTTTATAAATAATGATTTTTAAAAAAAAACATTAAATCGATATGTATACGGAAGTGAACACTTGCGTGCACGGGCACGGGGGGAACGTCACTTGGACATCACTCTTTCCCAGCCCTAATGCATTTTGTAACGTTCATAACTAGAACAGGAATCATTTTTCGTGTGCATTATCCCTAACACCAACTGTATCCCGAGGAGCTATTCAAGGACCAATATTTACAAAACATTATTTTTTAGAAAAAAATACGCTTACGTGCACGTGAATGGGCATTGAAGACACGCCCCCTTACACTCACACCAGTTTTATACCACTAAGAGGAGTGAAACGAGGAAGGGCTTCAGCGGAATACGGGACGTAGTTCGATGAGTCAACGGGGAGATAGATCGATATTTGTTTATAAATATTGATTTTTGAAAATTAAATCGATAAGTATAATGAAACGGACGCTTTAGAAAAAAATACACTTACGTGCACGTGAATGGGCACTGTAGACACGTCCCTTTCACGCACGTTCCCACTGCCTTTCTCTTGCACGTTCTGCAGTATTGCGCGCAGCTCTGCCAGAACAGGCCGGAGCACCTTTGAAATGTCTTTATTTTTATTTTTATGCTATTTGACAAATATGTATCACAACGTTTCGTTAACCAGCGTTGCATCCATCCAAGGCTCTATTTCTCACAACATCTACAGTAGTCAAGCATCGATCAATGGTTACCGTATCCCTATCATCGTTATTTCTCGTCTCCCAGATCTCGTTTCATATGATTGTTACCCAAGACCTACAGTGGTCAAACATTGAATCAATTTCGGTTACCGTATCCAGATATCGTAATCTAGCTTCTCTCAGAAATCGTCTCATATGATAGCTTACTTGGCGTTTGTAAAGCAACCGAATGGGCCAGGCAGAGAAATTGGCAATCCAATCTGCAAGCCGCCCGATACGGGCGCGGGCGGTACTTGAGATGACGCAATGGCGATGAGAATGAAGATGAGGGGAAGAGTCTGCATTGTGTTATCGAGTCAACACTGTTGACTACCTGCCGCTTCGTGGAGTCTTATAGGGACATTGTGCATTTGATTAAAAGATGTTGTGAACACTGGAGCGGCCAGAAAATGCGAGGGAGTGTGCACAATGAGAGATGCGAGATCGTACAGAGTTGTTGCAACATTGCCATAGTTGCACGAAAGCGCATGACCTCAACAACAGGCAACACGGAAGTCGAACCTGCAAAGCAGCGACCATGTTGAAATCTCCGGATTATGGATTACTGTAAGCTGTTATCGGAGATTGGAACACTTTGACGAGCAGAGAATGCTAGAGAGTGTGTGATAGTGAGAGAGTTAGAGAAGCGAGGTGTGGCTGATCCTACGTTTCCAGAGTTTCAAGGAAGCTGGTAAACAGGGAACAAGGAAGAGGAATTTTGTAAAGTCGTGTACACGTTGAAAATTTCCTGGTTTTAGACCATTTGTGGTCATTCTTGCTTTCTGCCTTCGCGCAATATTTGCAAATACGTTGCATTCGGCGAATTTCACAAGCTTCCATTCTCGAAAAATATTTATCATAGAATGTAAAATTTTCGAAAAAAATATGTGATATGTTTTGAGACACGTGGTTGAAATGAATAGAATACATACACTACATTTGGAATAAGCATGAAATCAACAACGTCTGCATACACCTCGTTGAAGTAAAAACATTCATCTCAATAGTTGCCGGAGGTCTCCACATATCTTCATCTGATTCCGACGCCCAGCGAGCCTGAGTAAAAGTCATTAAGTTTCGTATCTTATTGTTCTACCGCTCATTGCTGTTCTACCACTGAGCTAAGCTATCGGGTGATGATATCAACGTACCTTTCATAATATCACATGCAGCTTTGAATACGACATCCCCGCAGGTTTTGTGGCGCTGGAGAAAATGAATAAAGAGAATAAGATAATAATCGATTGAATCGATTGAATAAGAAAAGAAACGAACGACAGGAGCATCGAGAGCGTGTCTATTCTTCAGAGAGTTAGGACGTAGAATCTTTAAAAACGCGTACAATTCGTACAATCCCACAGTTTTTCAGGGCTTTGAAAGCAAATGCGAAGTCATACCGTCCGTTATTGTTTTCCAGTATTTAATTATTGTTCCGTGCATATATCGATACAAGTGAGACGACGTAGGCGTCTAAATTTTTATTAACTGTGAGAAATTACATTTACTGAACGTTTACAATTGACGAGTAACACGAACCGGGATAAAATGATATGTTTTAGACTCATTTATTAAGGTCAAACGTAATGATTTGATGAAAATAATCTAGAAGATAGCATTAGGAAACACAAAACAAGCCTCTCCTTGGATCTTTCTTTCTCTCCCCCCGGGCTTCTCTATTATCTTATCGTGCACAGTCTAGCATATACTTTAATCGTTCCAGTGCTCCATAGCACAAAACAACCGTGATAGCTGTGGAAAAAGTTGCGCATCTAAAGTCTCTCACCATACACTGTTTACCACATTGTCTCACTTTAGGATAACAGTGTTACAGAATCCCTTCCGTCAGATCCTACAACAAGAAACATATTTTGCAACATTATATTATAGTTCATGTTTGTGCATCTCGCTTCCTTGTTGTGCGCAGTCACCCGCACAGTCTATCACATTCCCTCGGCGGCAGAAACTAGTTCATCCCTTTAATCAAATGTACGCTAGCCCTATAAATTCACTGTATACGAGGGTCGGTCATCACTGTTCACTCAATACCACAATGAGATTTCCTCTCCTCATCCTCCTCATCATCACTCTAATGCCGTCGCAAGTGGAATTAGCAGCACCGCCTCCCCCACCCTCCTCAGGTCGAGCAATGATCTCACTCTCTTCAGTTTGCACGCTCTCTCGCCGGTCAGACAGACGAGAGAGCGTGCAAACTGAAGAGTCAGATCATTGCTCCTCAGGTCGGATGAGAATTATGATGCCATGTTGGTTTTATGGTGGCATGACGTCAAAGGAGACATGACGTCATAGTTCTCACCCGACCTATTGCCCCCATTTCAGGAGGCTGCTACATGAATCCGACGTGCAACGGCCTTGTCTGGCATAGCTGCACTAGCTACTGCAGAAACTGCAAAGGAAGCACAGTGGGAACATGCGTCCAGGCGACATTCCCGTGTCTTGGATACACTTGCCAGTACGAACGTTATTTTCTCGGTTTATATTAATTCATAAATACGAATAGGGATGGAATGGGCACATCAAGTCTGATTGGATGAGCTTCCAAGCTTATTTCACACTTGAAATTTCGGGTTGAAAGCTGTTTTATCATCGCTTATATGAAACATCGATCTATTTCTGTTCAGATGCAGCGGATCCGGCATTTCCATCCTATTCACCTGGTGGGGGGCTATTCTGAACCGAATCAAGTGCAGCCTCGCCTATTGATTTCCAGGATTCACGATGAGATCACACAAGTGGAGTTCGTAATTCGGATCACCGTCTCTTCATTTCCCACACTCTCTAGACCGACCGAGCGGTGAGAGAGTGTGTAAAATGAAGAGTTATCGTTTCTCGAACTCTACACACAAGTGGATAGATGTATACATATTGGGTAGATGCGATTATTTCACTCTGAAATATAATATTTTCCGCAATTGTTTTGATACATTTTTACGATATCCAGAATATCTCACAATCATTAGTTACCTGAATTTCTGAATAAAGTTAAAGCAATATAGTTATGTTCCATCGAGCAGGATCAATCTCGTCAAGAGAGCAAGTCAAAGTGAGACAGGAATTCCATTTTATTCGATCGCGATTAGAGTTATCTTATTGCAAAAAAAATCCATCTCAGGGATATTTCAGAGTCTATCGATTGTCGGATTAGCGCAGCTGAACACCACACAATGTTTCAATAAAGCAATTTCCAATAAGATAACCCTACTCGTTATGCGACATTATACATGCCAAAAGCTGAGCTCATTGGTTTGATTTAAGAGAAAGGGGGTCTATATACGAATGTCCGTTCAGAAAGTTATCATGCTTGTTATTCGAGCTTATCGTAGATTGCGAAACGGCTCGAATATGACATAAGTTCATGAAATTTTTTCGGTAATGTTCCAAATCGTAGACACACGGTATTTTTCCACACGGTATTTTAATTTTGGTACCAGACTTCCACTCGATTCTGCAAGCTGTTTTAATATCATATTCCAAAAGTTGTCATTCATGGGTAACACCTTGCAACTTCCTGGTTTGCTGTTTATTTGGTCACGAGCTCACGCTTGAGCAGTGGAAACAGCTACCTCGGGCCACCCTCACTCACTCATATGCTATCGTTCTACCTATGCATCCGAGTTCGGTGTTCGCATGCCCAACATCAGCTGTTAATCCTCAGTTTTCAACAAGGAAACTCCATTGCAAATGCCGCTTCCTTGTTTACGGTTGTGAGGCAGGGCAGGCGTTACAGAGCTGCACAAAACACCAACATTAACTCTCTCATCATATCACGTTCTCTCACGGGATAGCGTTCCTGCGTTCCGGAAGAGCTTACAATCGGCAGTATTCAACATCCGTGTTTACGGCTGTGTGGCGGGTCACGAGCTTCCATGCAACATTGTTCCAACAATGCAGCAATACTCGAGATATTATATCCTCTTTCCTCTCTCAATGTGCCCACTGTTTCGCATTCCCTCATCGTCAGAGGAGCATTTCGTAATTCGGTGCTCCGTCTATTCATTTCACACACTATTTCGAACAGTTGATCAGCGAGAGCAATCGTCTGACTCTCTTCAGTTTGCACGCTCTCTCGTCTCTCTCACCGGCGAGAGAGCGTGCAAACTGAAGAGAGTCAGACAATTGCTCTAGAATGGACAGAGCGTGGTATTATTTCTCTCTAGATACCATTGTGTGCCAGTGCTGCAGAATATAATCAGATTCTAACCAACGCCCTATAAAAGCCAGTAACGAGAGTGGAGGCCAGCAGAGTTGACTCAACCAACTCATAATGAAGCATCTTCTCCTCGTCCTCCTCTTCTTCTCGATGATAATTGCGGTTCACTCCTTCGGCTGCTACTTCAATAACCAGTGCAAAGGCATTTACTGGCAAAGCTGCACCACATACTGCCGCAACTGCAAAGGACTTACAGTGGGAGCGTGCGTGAAGACGAAATTCCCTCCATCGCTATGCCCTGGATACACCTGCGTGTAAGTGCTCACGGTTTGCAATATTTCGATAGATTTCAATCGATTACACATAAATATGATATAAAATAACAAACAATAAATATAGATGAATAATGTCGTTTTAACACCTTTTTAAAATGTCCGAGATTCGTAATTGCGGCAATTCAAATGCGTTCTCATATCCTTGTGCTTTCTTCAGCATAAATAAGGGCGCTACAATTAGACACATATTCAATTAATCTCTGTTCAGGTGCAGCGGAAGCGGCATCTCCATCCTATGGACTTGGTGGGGTGCTATTTTGAACAGAATCAGATGCACTCTTGCATATTGATCGCCCCTTCCTCCACATTTTGCACTCAGAATAGTCCTTGGATAGACGTGACAGACCTTGGGGAAGAACAGATGCATAATACTTTAGTAGTGATTTTTTTTGTTGTTAGACTTTCACCTAATCTTTGTGCGCCATATCATAAATTATTTGAATAAAGGGAATATGGAAGTATGGGTTCCGTATCGTTTGGTGCAATGGGAGTTTGACGGTAACAAAAACACAGGATTTAGGGAGTAAACGCAACTTACCTCGACTAACTACTGAGTCCGACGACGTCATTAGGTGGAGCAGTCCGGAGGAGGGAGTATATTTTTTCGGCGCTTCTATAGAATCCCGGACAACTACATGAACGGTTACACATTTACAGTCACCAATTTACAGTTCCTTCGTAGTGGTGCGTAACGTGAGCGCAACATCCATGAAAATATATCTACTACTTGGATATCGGGCGTATCCGAGTATGTAAATCAAATTAAGATATGGGATTAGCTACGCCCCGCTTCTCTAGCTCTCTCTCTGTCTCACACTCTCACGTGATCTTACGCATTTTGTGCGAGAGACTTTCCTAGTGTTCCAGAACAACTTACAATTTGGCGTTTTCAACATGAAACTTCCGCTTCCCTATCGGCTTTTTTTCGGCAGTAAAAACGATTTCCTGTAAATTCGCCATTTTGCAACACTCTGGTTGTTATGCAACACTCTGGTTGTGGTTATGGCTGTTAATTCGATTTGTAATCAGATTCAGAAGAAGATTCAGAAGAATCAGAAGAAGGAATTTTTGACTCAGTGACAATATGGTTGGCAAAGTCAAAAAAATATACCCACAAGCAGTACTCGACGATCCTAGCTAATATGGCAGGAATTTTCTAGTAAGATTCAGAATCTTTCAGAATCTGAATTTCCGACTTTGATTTTTCCACATTGCATGGTCTCTGGGGTTAATATAATATTTATCGCATTACCGATCTATCTGCATTCAGATGCAGCGGAAACTCGATCTCCATATGATTCATCTGGTGGGGAGAAATTCTGAACATAATCAAGTGCAGCCTCGCATATTGACATCCGATCCATGCAGACTACGAATTCATGATAATCACACTTAATGATTATGATATTGTACCGCAAAATGCGTCAACTTAGATTGGCAACGGAACATTGATCACAATCGTCAATCATCTGAGTAAAGGGAAAAGAGAAAATGAGCTTCAAATTAAATTAGACAAATTAAATTAAGCAAAATGAGCTTCCGCATCAACCGAGTGTATAGTTGTTGCGAGACCGAGAATCGAAATGAGCCTTACAACAAGAATCCTGATACGACAGCATTCACGCATGATACATCAATACTGAGAAATATATTTATCAAAATAATATATAAAATCATAATCTAAAATTTGTGGGAGATAATGATTTTTAAATAAACTTCTCAATTTCCACCGCCTCCGCCCTGAAGTATGCTTAGTAAGTATGCTAAAGTATGCCAAAGTATGCTTAGTGTCCTTATATATCGACATTAGGACAACAGATGGTTGTGTTAACAAAATAAACTGCACGAACTCAAAGTTGAGAGCCAAAATCGTGCAAAACTTTAGGCTAATTTCCTAATAATATGAATAATAATTGAGGATAATTTTATGTGGAGAAATGGACATTTAAATACAGTATCAGGTTGGCATGAAAGTCTTTGTCACTTTTTCAAAACTTTATTTCTTTGAGGAAACAATATCATGAGTTCAATTATAATTGCCCACTTTATTGACAATACGAGCCCAATGTACCTGCAATTTATGGATCCCCTCCCTTTAGAACCGGACTGGTTGTGAATGAAAGTATTGCTCGAGTTCAACCTCGAGACTTCCACGTGAATTGAAGGCCCTACCTCAAACGGCATGGGTCAGGTCAGCAAAAAGCCACTAATCGGAAGGGGCCAAGTCAGGAGAATACGGGGGGTAAGGGAGAACCATCCGAACATATCCAGCCAGTTCCTGCTTGACTTGATTGGAGTACTGGGGTCGGGGGTCATTTAGCTGATTATACACTTTCTTGTCCTTCAGCATTGAACGATCGACTTCAATCTTCAAATTCTGTAATTGTGAGACGTACTTGGCCCCGGTGATTGTCATGCCTTCAGGTAGTAGCTCCGAGTAGATCACGCCATCCACTCCACACAACATAGAAAAACGTATTTTTCTTGAGGTGCAGGTCATGTTTGGGGATACCCTGTGGAATCTCTCCTTCTCCAACCCACTCGGCTCGAATGTGGTTGTTATCGTAGAGGACTCACTTCTCATTCCCCGTAATGAGCCGTTCCAGCCATCGATCCCCACTTCGGAGAATGAGGAAAATATTGGAATCGTCGACTCGAAGGTCATGACTGGCTTGGATCAGATCATGGGATTTTAATCGACCGATTAATTTCCTCATTCCAAGATATCTCAATCCTTCTTTGACAGTGCAATGGTGGAATCTAAGTGCAATAGTCATTTCACGGGCATTTTGAAATGAGCTCGTTTAAGCAGCTTTCTACAAAGTCTCAAAATGTATCAAACGCGGTCTCCCAGATCGATCATCATCATAGAGGGAAAAGACGTCTTCTTCGGAGCGATGGATCCAATTTCTGCAGGCGTTGTAGAGGGGGCATGTGTGTGATAAACATTCTTCAGTGGGGTCTCCGAATCCTTCATCGTGGTGTAGGATAGAGAGAGGCAAAGCAGAACATGTCGGACGTAAGTGGCACCAGTAACATACATCGTTGTTCTACTAGAGCTTGATTTAAGGAAAAGGAATGGGAAGTTGTTTACTATAAAGGCCAATCACTGACTGTTATTCACTAGGAACGAGGCAACACCAAAGGGCATTTGCGGCGAGCAGTGTAAAAACAAAACCAGTGCCAAAGACTTTCATGCCAACCTAATAGATCGCCTACCATGAAATAACCGACGATTTAACGATCCATATTATCGGAATACTAGACTGTTATATGGGTTAATATTTCAAGATTTTTTTTTGCGTACTCCGCGGAAAAGTCGTGAGCGCCCACATCATTAGTCACACACCGAAATCGTAAAATCACACTTCCCTAGCTTATTTTGCCTTTCCCACTCAGACCGACCTTGACTCCCTACAAAGAGAATGGGAATCCCCATGATGAATAAAGATCGTGAAAGAGAAGGGTAATTGAGGAGAGTTAACTGGGGAAATCCCAGCTCGAAAGTTCCATTTCATTCGCCTATGTGCACATTTCATCATTAGGAAAAAAAAGAACTAATTGCGAGAGAAGTTGCGCAAGTAAATTAACGTATGTGTAGGAATCATGACAATTCACATTTTTCTTTTCTTTTGAATGGGTGTCGCGCAACATTATAAGTTACCACAATATTCTACCACAGTTTATCTAAGCTAATTAAGTGAATGACTCATTCGTTCGCAGTCAAAATAGGCGGTTCTTTAGAATTCCAGCAAATTCCAGTCCGCTCTCTTATTCGTTCGCTAGCCTCACTCAAGCCGTTTACCTCTAAGTACTCTCGTTCAATTTGCCAAGCATCTCAAGTTTTTGCGCTCTTCACGTGAGATTTGCAAATACGGCATTTTTTCTCCTCTTCCCTTCCCAATCTGCTGTTAAAAGTGGTTTAGTCGTGCAACTTCCCACACCAGTTCTTTGTTACTCATTCACGATGGACACGAGGTCCTATCGTGCAGCGATTGGTTAAATGCAACTGAAATTATCAACCGCATTATCTTAGGAAAGTACAGCAATCACAGAAGTATTTATAAAATTCCACTATTATTCGCTCGTGTAGGTAAATTTGGTCTGGTCGAATTTCAAGGTCTTAAAAAAAAGAAATTCAGCTCTGAACGATGACTATTTCATACGATGAGGAGTTCTCATCGCTTATGTTCAGGTGAAAACTATACTGTTGTATAATTTTAATTTTCAAGCTATAATTTTTAAGAATGGATATGTGTGTTGTGGGGGGATTGCAATGGCAGTTTGTGTTCCTAGTTGAGATTCATTGACACGGACATATTTCCAAGTAAAACAACGTTTTATATTTGTTTGTAATCCCTTGACAAGCCAAATTCCAAAATCATCTTTTCAAAGAAATCATAAATTGCAGATGGCGCGGTTCCCTGTGGAAGGCCGTGCTGAAGGATCTGATCTGGTTCTACGCCGCTTACTACGCCATTCTCAGTTTTCAGGTAGGTACCGCTTACTCACTTCAGATCTTCAATCGAAACTTACCGCACGAGTCCAATCGCGCCTGTGTATTCTTGGACTCGCAAGAATCTACTATTTTTTACATGCGTAGTCGCACTCTGGTCATATTGATTGTTGAGAACGCAGAATTGAGTAATTTCTTATGATGTCAGTCTCAGTTTCTAGTTGATTCCGGCTTTGGAACTTTTTACTTAACGCCCAAAAACCACAGCGTTATTTTCCGCTCCGTCACACAAGAATGTGTCCACTATGTGTGGGGAAGAGATGAAAGAGGGGAAGAGAGGGAGGGAGGGTGGGCTAGAGAGATGGCCTTCGCGCTGATCAAGAGAACGAGAGCAGACCGCTCGTTTGGTGAACTACGCTAAATCAAGTTAACTGCGACTGCCGAGCACAGCTAATAGCACAAATCGCGCCGCCGATTTGTAATGGCTAATTTGGAATCACGTAATTCAAGTAGAACTGCTGATGCGAATAGCAAAACAATTTCGTGGGAAATACATGAGTGAAAATCAAAAACACTACTAACGGAAGGCACGGCGGCTTCACATTCTTGACGCTGTCTGGCAAATTTCGATCAATCGGTCGACTGATTGTCGACTGGTGAATTGGAATTCGTGGAAACTGAATTTTACTTTGCAGTACTACGTGCTGGATGAGAAGCAGAAGGAATACTTCACCGGCTGGATTAATTGGTGCAACCTAAATTTTCAAAATACGGAAATCGACAAATACTATTTTTTAAAAATAGTAAAAAAACAAAAGTTTGTCGATGAAAAATGCGTTACTCGAATCAATCAGTTTAGAATAGTGAATATGCAAATGTTATCGTTGAACTAGTGATGATAATATGCAATGTTTCGCAGGTGTGAGATCGGTACTCAGTACATTCCACTCTCGTTCCTGCTCGGTTTCTTCGTCTCCCTCATCGTTGCGAGATGGTACGTATTTTTTTTACAAAATAATAAAAAGAAAAAAACTGTGGCATGTACACAGGCCTAGTTGTCTCATGTTGTTCCAAATATCATTCCAAAAAGATCCTTTCCAAGGCAACAAATACGGGGCGAAATGATCCCGCATATCTCCCGCAAACAAAATTAAAAAAAAAATTGTTTAATTTCAAATCGAAGATTAAGCAATCCACTTTACTTCTGTTCAGGTGGGAGCAGTTCAACTGGATCTCATGGCCCGACAAGATGATGATGATGGTCGCCGCGTGTCTGCCAGGAAAGGTACAAACACTTTCAAAAAAAACAACACGATAAATAGTGCCCGATGATTGTATTGACTGCAAATTCTGAACATAGTAACTGGTTCAACATGTTTCGATTACTGAAACTCGTGTACATGGAAAAATTGACCAAATCAATGACACTGATGAGAGTGATGAGACACTGATGAAATCTTTCAGGAAAATCAGCCCGTACGCGAGGCAATCGCTCGCTGGTCCTCCCTTCAGGTCTCTTTTTTTATTTGAATACCTAGGGTTCAAGATCCTTACACAAAGGGATAAAAACTATTTCCTTTTTATTAGAAATCAAAATTACATCCGTAAATACGATTTCAGTCCGCGATCGCCTGGTCGGGCATTTCCGTTCGCACCCTCAAACGATTCCCTACCGAAAGACATCTCGTCGAGGCGAAGTTGATGACCGAGGAGGAATACGACCTCTACATGAGCACGGATGCGCCGCAGGGCAAGTGGTGAGCTTTAACGAATTCGAATGACAAATACCCCGAACCTATTTCATAACAGATTTTATTTAAATTTGATGCAAAGACCACATACTTATTCTACGATTGACGAAAGCAAATGAATTGTTCGGATTTTCATTTCTCAAGTCCACAATGCTGAATATGGAATGGAAAGTTAGTTCCGAAAAAATGCAAACATTAAAAGGTTAAAAAGACCGTAGTCATGTAGTTTCCCTCACCCGAAAAGACCCCCACCCCTTCAGTAATACGTAACTAGTATCTTATCCCACCCCCTATTTGTAAGGTTCATCCCCACCCTCTGGATCATCAACCTCATCCGCAAGCAGTACCAAGCGAAGAAGATCGACTCGGTACAGATGCAGATGCTGCTGCAGCAGGTGAGCCATCAGTGTGGTATATCACGCCTCTCACCAGAGAATCGAGCTAGAACGTCGATTCTTGGGAATGGAGCAAAAAGCGGCAAATGAGTTATGGTCGGTTTTGGGCATCCTGAGGCATGCCTAAGACTCCCCCAAAGTCTCATTGTGATCATTTCATTTTGGAACTCACTACACCGGGTTGGATCTCGGCACCTCCTTCTTTGAGGATATTTATCGCGCCTCTCGTGAAAGATAAACGAAAATTGCCCTCTGAGTGACCCCAACTAATTTTTCGAGCTCTTTCGATCTGTATGTTTCATGTCCTCAGAAAATGAATTTGAACAGTGCTACAGTTGAGTCTACTTTTCTCAAAACTGTAGGTAAAGCCGCAGCTGAAACTTTTCCATTTTGTGCAGTTTATCATGGGCTATCGAATGAGTGGCTTGTCATGAAAATACAGGGGGGCAAACAAGAGTTATGCCAATATTACTGTTTCCGATCGTTTGAAGTCTCTTCATTCCACCCCGCACCGTGCGTTTTCGAGCGAGTGGAATGAAATGATCCCATTGTTCCATTGTCTCTCCCTTGTAATTTCAGCTCGCTCGCTCGAAAACGCGCGGTGCGGGGTGCAATGAAAGACTTCAAGCGATCGGAAACAGTAAAATTGGCATAACTCTTGTTTGCCCCCCTGTATTTTCATGACAAGCCACTCATTCGATAGCCCATGATAAACTGCACAAAATGGGAAAGTTTCAGCTGCGGCTTTACCTACAGTTTTGAGAAAAGTAGCCTCAACTGTAGCACTGTTCAAATTCATTTTCTGAGGACATGAAACACACAGATCGAAAGAGCTCGAAAAAAAAGTTGGGGTCACTCAGAGGGCGCTTTTCGTTTATCTTTCACAAGAGGCGCGATAAATACCCTCAAAGAAGGAGGTGCCGAGATCCAACCCGTTGTAGTGAGTTCCAAAATGAAGTGATCACAATGAGACTTTGGGGGAGTCTTAGGCATTCCTCAGGATGCCCAAAACCGGCCATAGCTCATTTGCCGCTTTTTACTCCATTCCCATGGCCAGCTCGATTCTCTTGTGAGAGGCGTGATATACTACACTCCGAAAAATTCAATTTCTATACACTGGGTAAAGTGTAGAATTAAAGAGATGGTGTCCCGAATTCCGAATTGCATCAGTGCATCAGTACTCGTCATGTTTTAGTAATCAATAGACAATTCCAATTCTTGTTTTACCGGGACAGTTCTTAGACGATTTCGAACATTTCAATCGAACATATAGTGGAACCCATAGTCGTACACGGTTCACTGATTCGGTGATTCGAAACATGAAATCAAACGACGGTGAAGTGACCAATGACCGAGAGTGCATTAGCACCCAATCACTTTTGAATCGCATTGAAGGAAAGATCAAAGATCACATTCAGGTCTAATAACATGCTTGCATACCGAACCCCATGCAATGAAATTGAATTAAAGTTCAAAGATCACTTTCAGGTCTACTCATTCCGTGATGGATTCGCGATGCTCTTCGTGTACGACTGGGTGAAGATCCCGCTGGTATACACACAGGTGAGTTGAACTTTTAGAGTACGAGAAACGATACCACAGTCTCCTCCTTCTTGAAAATGGTATAGTTTCTGGAAATCGTGTGCAGAGCGACCTCAAAAATCAACTCATAACTGCTTACCAAAGCACAATTGTATTCTTTAAATATTTAATTATCGATTTTTTTTCTTTTTTCAGGTCGTGGCTATCGCTACCTACGGTTACTTCTTCATTTGCTTGATCGGTCGTCAGCCCAAGCTCGACCAGCACAGCATGGGCTCGGAGGTAAGGCCGACCGTTGTATGATTTAGAGAAATGCCTTTTCCATTCTGATTGAGAAGATATGTCTTAATATTACGAGTTTTTACAATTACAATGCTAACTGTTCACGAGAAAAAACCAGTTTGTTTAGAAAAATCAGAAATGCGATGTATCAAAATATTTTTCCTTTAGATCGTAATTCTTGGTCCTATTTTCACAACGTTCCAGATGCTTTTCTACGTTGGATGGTTGAAGGTTTGAATATATTTTCATTGATTTCCTAGAGTCGTATCATGTATGTCCTGGATAATAATTTTGTAATTTTCGTTATTATTACTCATATTTCTTATCTCGCTCAGGTCGGGCAATTTTTGATGAATCCCTTCGGCGAGGATGATGATGATTTCGGTTAGTTTATTTTCATATGTTTTCTTATTATTTATTTAATCAATTAAATAGCTAATTAAAGAACTCAACTACGTGCTCGATCGCAACACGGCAATCGCGCACATGATGGCAACGGATCTGGCTGATCAGGTGAGATTTTTAAAAAAATTGAGGTACTGTTTTGTTGAAACTAAATACAACGTACTTGTTCTTCGTAGTCCGGTTTTTGAGTCGATGACCCGGATTTCAAACAATATTGTTCAGTGTCCCACTATCGGCTCCCTCGCTCTCATCAAGACGATCCCGCACACTCGAGCATCCTTCAAGATTCAGGTACTGCGCAATATCATGTTAACGTTTTTCTTTCCTCGAGCGTTCGTTGTTACAGTATTCGGATGAACACTGTCTCAAAATTTAAACAAAGGAATTGATATAAGATCCTTGACACAGTGTCAACTTCTCAAAATAATGTGCCACCACATTGATACAATATGAAACCAAATTTCAGGACGTCATTCCTAAGTCGCATCTTGCTTCATTCCGCCTTACGGATAACGAAATGCATCTGATCAATCCGAACGTGAGTCTCCTTTCTGTCACTTTTGTAAATTGCGTACTCTTCGGAAACCATCTAGAGAAAATCTATATTTTCGAAATCTCCGTTTCTCGCTAAAGTGTGTCAACTACCCAAATGTTTCGAATACAATGTTTTCGATTTTGAATATTTCAAGGATATCGAGGCAGAGGAGAATGGCGATGCGTCGGAAGGCCGCAAACGACTCGGATTCCTTGTGCGAGCGATGGAATCGAAGAAGTAAATTTATTATCTTGTATAGAGCTGTAACAGAACGTTGAACATAACCTATTATGTTTTAATTTGCTAGATTTTCGATGTAATCTTTTGTTTCCAGGAAACAACAACAACAGGATGGATATCTCAACACCATAGATGAAAATAATTGAGAAAACTTGATCGATCGATTTATTTTACTATTTCACTGTACTCTTGTTAGTTCGCATCGAACCAATTCGGCACTAGGTCGGTTGAGAACTACGACGTCATACCGCCTTTGAGATATATCACGATGTCATAGCTCTTAATCGATCTAGTGCCAGCAAATCATATCACGCTTGAATTCCACCAATGACATTTAATGAGATCTGAAATTGTTACCTCGGTACAGGTAATTTCATCTCATGTGCACTTTTCGCAATGCGAAAATATGAAATCATTAGTGGCATTGCTACGCAATACTCGTTGTTGAAACACCAAGTTTGTGATAAAGTGGTATGATAAAGTGGTATGTTCTTTGATAGAATACGCAAAGCACCAGTAGTTCTAACACATTAAATTCTCAAAGCTCGATTTATGTTCTTTCAATACGATAATTGGACCAGTTAATGAGAATCGCCAAAGCTTTCTTCATCCGTGTACTTTTTTGGCACTCGTCCGGTGGGTTCTCATTTGACTAAGCACCTTCAACCACGATTCTTGGCGTCTCCATTGTCAGTGTTGTGAAATTCGAATTCGCTTAGGCACCATTCTCTCGAAGCAAAAGTTAATTGAAAATGATTAACTCTATTTCGAGCAAAATTGATTCTTTTTCAATCACATGCGCATTTTAATGTGCTTATCCCTTCCAGTTCTTAGTTTCTCGACATTCTTCTACATCTATTGAAACTTGAATGAGGATTCCAGCCGACAATATGATTCTTCCTTTCTGTATTTCCATCGGAATTGTCTCTTTCTGCATCAATTCGATAACTCTTTATCTGATCGCAAAATTTCGAAAGATCTACACAGATAATATCTTCTATGTATTCTTCATCCTTCATGTGAGTGAAATATTTAAAGCGAATTACTTTTTTTTCAGATTTTGTATCTTATTCAAAATTTCCACTTCACGATTCTGTTCGTTCCTTTTATTTATTCAACTCTGGGAGGCGGATATTGTATCGGCTTAACATGCGAACCACACTTCGTTCCATTTCACGTCAATTTTGTAAGTTGTGTAATCGAAATTATGTATGTTTCCATCTTATGTAATTCTGGGTTATGTTCGAATTGTTGATTTATTTAGGGCGAAAATAATGCAATATTACCCAAAAAGTAAATTCTAGAAATTACGTTTTTTAAAAATATTTTTTTTCATTCAAGGCGACATGGATATTTCTCGTCGTCTTCCTCTGTGGTTTCTTTGTGCTGCTCGTATTCTATCGACAACAAAATCTGCTTCCAAATTCATCTTTCTTGAAACTCCGACAGAGAACCAGCATGAGTCCGATCATTCTCAAATGCATTTCGACAACATTTCTTTTCAGTCTTTTCAATAACATTACTGATCTACATCTCACTTCCGGCTTTTCGCTATGCGAAAATCACTTTTAACAATGAAGAAATGAACTCCGGGACACTGCTGGGCGAGGTTAGAGAGTACTGAGACTTTAAAGGTATCATTATTTTAGCTGTGTCCAGAGTGTCAATTCCTAGAAACTAGTCGGAATTTCGCGGTAATCAAGAGGGAAGATTCAATCGTGAGTTCAAAGCAACTGTTTTCTCTTTTTAATAGGTTGTAAGGGTGTAAACCACTAAAAGATCGAACTAATCTTCTAATCTACTCAAATTTATTGCTCATCAATTTTCCAGATAAGCGGAGTCCTAATTGTCTTCATCATTGGAACATGCGCCATTTTCACATATATATGTGCCGGTCATATACTGTTTGTGGTGTCGAAATATCGAGTCCGCGCGTGGCAAGTTTCCTGAAATTTCGTCAATTCTTAACATAAATCTGATTTAGTGTCCGAACTGCGATTTACTTGCGTCAAACACTATTCTCTATAATTCAAGTAGGAATCGCTGTTCTTCAGAAAAAATAATAATTTTAATAGTCTTCTCGATAAGAAAAATGCACTGTTATGTTTTTTAATCATCAATATTGTAGATCTTTGTTTTCGGAACATTTATGGCTGTTCCCGTGGGAATGACTGTGTCGATGCTGTGGATTGGACACCATGATTGTGAGTTTTTTTTTATCTTTGGTTCTAAAATGGTGCAACTATCCTTTGAAAGAAGAGACGACTACCCAAATTTTAAACTCCGTAATTTTCAAATAAATCAAATTATATGCATTGCAGTTATCTTCGTCAGCACTTTGCTACTTCTTTCGGTTAATTCGCTGGTAAATTCGGCAATGACAATATTTGGAACGCCTCCGTTGCGATTATTCATGATTCAATTTATGAGAAAACATTCGATAGGTGAACTAACATAAAATATTTTTAAAAAGGGCGAACACAATACCTCCTTCACCGTTTCTTAATTTATATTATTCAAAGACATTCAGGCGCTTCAACCATTGATCCATCATCTCGTTATGTCGTACATTCAAGAATGGAGGCAACTGAATTCTCGTGATCAAGCATTTCTTGCAATTGAATTATTTATAACTTGAAATTGGTCATTTGATAAAATTGAATGATGTACCGCAGGCAGATGATTAGCTCACAACTGTTCTATATCTTTTGTAGCCAAGGAAGTAGCTAGTTGGCATGCAATAAACTGTAATGATCAAGGGAAAATATGCCACATGAGTGAATACAATTGTGAAAAAGAATTTTTGTGGAAGTATTTCAACAAAAATGTTTGACATCAAAAAAGTAAGGAGAAACATCGCATCAATCGCATTAACGCATCAAGTCAAAATCAGCTTCAATTTGCCGATTAGGCACCTTCTCTGGAATATCGTAAAAATAATTTGTATCGCCACTTCTGAAATTGTTATTTTCGCAAGATATTGGCAAAGAATGACGAACAGGTGCGAACAATAAGGAAATATTTTTAATTCGAGCGCATCCACGAGTTATTGAATTGAGCGAAGTATGATTCGCTAGTCGCTTCCTTTCCTGGCTGTGCCTTGTGTGAAGTTTTTAGTGCAGACTTCTTGTAGGTTGGAGACTGAAAAGCCTTACGTTTGCAAGCGATTCGCTTTTCAAAATATCGTAGTGAATTCAGCAGTAATGGTTAGTTTTTATAAAGATGACCCAATTATCGAAGCATAGATCCTACCCTTAATCTAAGCCGTCTCCTGATGCAAGCTATAGCTCGCAATTTATCAAACTGCCTCCGAAACTCGGGATCCATGTTTATAGCAAGTACCGTTAAGAGGTTGCCCAGGCTGGAAAGTGCCACGATTTCGTTTAGCTATTTCAAAGTAAAAAATATATGAAAATAACTCACATTGCGACGAAAAGATCAAAGAGTGCGATGGCAATGTATCGAGAGAGCTCCCATTCAGTGGGGGCCCATTCGAAATAGCAGAAGAAGGCGAAGCCAATCGAAGAGGAGAAACCAAACGGAAGCAGAAATGACATCATACACTGACAAATAATGATAATGAAAACAAGCATAAGTCCAAGAATAAATAACGTAAATCCCTAAATTGCGCACATGAATGATCACATGACTAGGGGGCTTCATTTTATATTTTGGGATTTGGCAGAGAGAGAGAATTAACATTTATGACTATTTATTGCCACAATAAGTAACACTTACTTCCATTATTCGACAATTTTCCCGAACCGTTCCAGCCATCGATCCCCACTTCGGAGAATGAGGAAAATATTGGAATCGTCGACTCGAAGGTCATGACTGGCTTGGATCAGATCATGGGATTTTAATCGACCGATTAATTTCCTCATTCCAAGATATCTCAATCCTTCTTTGACAGTGCAATGGTGGAATCTAAGTGCAATAGTCATTTCACGGGCATTTTGAAATGAGCTCGTTTAAGCAGCTTTCTACAAAGTCTCAAAATGTATCAAACGCGGTCTCCCAGATCGATCATCATCATAGAGGGAAAAGACGTCTTCTTCGGAGCGATGGATCCAATTTCTGCAGGCGTTGTAGAGGGGGCATGTGTGTGATAAACATTCTTCAGTGGGGTCTCCGAATCCTTCATCGTGGTGTAGGATAGAGAGAGGCAAAGCAGAACATGTCGGACGTAAGTGGCACCAGTAACATACATCGTTGTTCTACTAGAGCTTGATTTAAGGAAAAGGAATGGGAAGTTGTTTACTATAAAGGCCAATCACTGACTGTTATTCACTAGGAACGAGGCAACACCAAAGGGCATTTGCGGCGAGCAGTGTAAAAACAAAACCAGTGCCAAAGACTTTCATGCCAACCTAATAGATCGCCTACCATGAAATAACCGACGATTTAACGATCCATATTATCGGAATACTAGACTGTTATATGGGTTAATATTTCAAGATTTTTTTTTGCGTACTCCGCGGAAAAGTCGTGAGCGCCCACATCATTAGTCACACACCGAAATCGTAAAATCACACTTCCCTAGCTTATTTTGCCTTTCCCACTCAGACCGACCTTGACTCCCTACAAAGAGAATGGGAATCCCCATGATGAATAAAGATCGTGAAAGAGAAGGGTAATTGAGGAGAGTTAACTGGGGAAATCCCAGCTCGAAAGTTCCATTTCATTCGCCTATGTGCACATTTCATCATTAGGAAAAAAAAGAACTAATTGCGAGAGAAGTTGCGCAAGTAAATTAACGTATGTGTAGGAATCATGACAATTCACATTTTTCTTTTCTTTTGAATGGGTGTCGCGCAACATTATAAGTTACCACAATATTCTACCACAGTTTATCTAAGCTAATTAAGTGAATGACTCATTCGTTCGCAGTCAAAATAGGCGGTTCTTTAGAATTCCAGCAAATTCCAGTCCGCTCTCTTATTCGTTCGCTAGCCTCACTCAAGCCGTTTACCTCTAAGTACTCTCGTTCAATTTGCCAAGCATCTCAAGTTTTTGCGCTCTTCACGTGAGATTTGCAAATACGGCATTTTTTCTCCTCTTCCCTTCCCAATCTGCTGTTAAAAGTGGTTTAGTCGTGCAACTTCCCACACCAGTTCTTTGTTACTCATTCACGATGGACACGAGGTCCTATCGTGCAGCGATTGGTTAAATGCAACTGAAATTATCAACCGCATTATCTTAGGAAAGTACAGCAATCACAGAAGTATTTATAAAATTCCACTATTATTCGCTCGTGTAGGTAAATTTGGTCTGGTCGAATTTCAAGGTCTTAAAAAAAAGAAATTCAGCTCTGAACGATGACTATTTCATACGATGAGGAGTTCTCATCGCTTATGTTCAGGTGAAAACTATACTGTTGTATAATTTTAATTTTCAAGCTATAATTTTTAAGAATGGATATGTGTGTTGTGGGGGGATTGCAATGGCAGTTTGTGTTCCTAGTTGAGATTCATTGACACGGACATATTTCCAAGTAAAACAACGTTTTATATTTGTTTGTAATCCCTTGACAAGCCAAATTCCAAAATCATCTTTTCAAAGAAATCATAAATTGCAGATGGCGCGGTTCCCTGTGGAAGGCCGTGCTGAAGGATCTGATCTGGTTCTACGCCGCTTACTACGCCATTCTCAGTTTTCAGGTAGGTACCGCTTACTCACTTCAGATCTTCAATCGAAACTTACCGCACGAGTCCAATCGCGCCTGTGTATTCTTGGACTCGCAAGAATCTACTATTTTTTACATGCGTAGTCGCACTCTGGTCATATTGATTGTTGAGAACGCAGAATTGAGTAATTTCTTATGATGTCAGTCTCAGTTTCTAGTTGATTCCGGCTTTGGAACTTTTTACTTAACGCCCAAAAACCACAGCGTTATTTTCCGCTCCGTCACACAAGAATGTGTCCACTATGTGTGGGGAAGAGATGAAAGAGGGGAAGAGAGGGAGGGAGGGTGGGCTAGAGAGATGGCCTTCGCGCTGATCAAGAGAACGAGAGCAGACCGCTCGTTTGGTGAACTACGCTAAATCAAGTTAACTGCGACTGCCGAGCACAGCTAATAGCACAAATCGCGCCGCCGATTTGTAATGGCTAATTTGGAATCACGTAATTCAAGTAGAACTGCTGATGCGAATAGCAAAACAATTTCGTGGGAAATACATGAGTGAAAATCAAAAACACTACTAACGGAAGGCACGGCGGCTTCACATTCTTGACGCTGTCTGGCAAATTTCGATCAATCGGTCGACTGATTGTCGACTGGTGAATTGGAATTCGTGGAAACTGAATTTTACTTTGCAGTACTACGTGCTGGATGAGAAGCAGAAGGAATACTTCACCGGCTGGATTAATTGGTGCAACCTAAATTTTCAAAATACGGAAATCGACAAATACTATTTTTTAAAAATAGTAAAAAAACAAAAGTTTGTCGATGAAAAATGCGTTACTCGAATCAATCAGTTTAGAATAGTGAATATGCAAATGTTATCGTTGAACTAGTGATGATAATATGCAATGTTTCGCAGGTGTGAGATCGGTACTCAGTACATTCCACTCTCGTTCCTGCTCGGTTTCTTCGTCTCCCTCATCGTTGCGAGATGGTACGTATTTTTTTTACAAAATAATAAAAAGAAAAAAACTGTGGCATGTACACAGGCCTAGTTGTCTCATGTTGTTCCAAATATCATTCCAAAAAGATCCTTTCCAAGGCAACAAATACGGGGCGAAATGATCCCGCATATCTCCCGCAAACAAAATTAAAAAAAAAATTGTTTAATTTCAAATCGAAGATTAAGCAATCCACTTTACTTCTGTTCAGGTGGGAGCAGTTCAACTGGATCTCATGGCCCGACAAGATGATGATGATGGTCGCCGCGTGTCTGCCAGGAAAGGTACAAACACTTTCAAAAAAAACAACACGATAAATAGTGCCCGATGATTGTATTGACTGCAAATTCTGAACATAGTAACTGGTTCAACATGTTTCGATTACTGAAACTCGTGTACATGGAAAAATTGACCAAATCAATGACACTGATGAGAGTGATGAGACACTGATGAAATCTTTCAGGAAAATCAGCCCGTACGCGAGGCAATCGCTCGCTGGTCCTCCCTTCAGGTCTCTTTTTTTATTTGAATACCTAGGGTTCAAGATCCTTACACAAAGGGATAAAAACTATTTCCTTTTTATTAGAAATCAAAATTACATCCGTAAATACGATTTCAGTCCGCGATCGCCTGGTCGGGCATTTCCGTTCGCACCCTCAAACGATTCCCTACCGAAAGACATCTCGTCGAGGCGAAGTTGATGACCGAGGAGGAATACGACCTCTACATGAGCACGGATGCGCCGCAGGGCAAGTGGTGAGCTTTAACGAATTCGAATGACAAATACCCCGAACCTATTTCATAACAGATTTTATTTAAATTTGATGCAAAGACCACATACTTATTCTACGATTGACGAAAGCAAATGAATTGTTCGGATTTTCATTTCTCAAGTCCACAATGCTGAATATGGAATGGAAAGTTAGTTCCGAAAAATGCAAACATTAAAAGGTTAAAAAGACCGTAGTCATGTAGTTTCCCTCACCCGAAAAGACCCCCACCCCTTCAGTAATACGTAACTAGTATCTTATCCCACCCCCTATTTGTAAGGTTCATCCCCACCCTCTGGATCATCAACCTCATCCGCAAGCAGTACCAAGCGAAGAAGATCGACTCGGTACAGATGCAGATGCTGCTGCAGCAGGTGAGCCATCAGTGTGGTATATCACGCCTCTCACCAGAGAATCGAGCTAGAACGTCGATTCTTGGGAATGGAGCAAAAAGCGGCAAATGAGTTATGGTCGGTTTTGGGCATCCTGAGGCATGCCTAAGACTCCCCCAAAGTCTCATTGTGATCATTTCATTTTGGAACTCACTACACCGGGTTGGATCTCGGCACCTCCTTCTTTGAGGATATTTATCGCGCCTCTCGTGAAAGATAAACGAAAATTGCCCTCTGAGTGACCCCAACTAATTTTTCGAGCTCTTTCGATCTGTATGTTTCATGTCCTCAGAAAATGAATTTGAACAGTGCTACAGTTGAGTCTACTTTTCTCAAAACTGTAGGTAAAGCCGCAGCTGAAACTTTTCCATTTTGTGCAGTTTATCATGGGCTATCGAATGAGTGGCTTGTCATGAAAATACAGGGGGGCAAACAAGAGTTATGCCAATATTACTGTTTCCGATCGTTTGAAGTCTCTTCATTCCACCCCGCACCGTGCGTTTTCGAGCGAGTGGAATGAAATGATCCCATTGTTCCATTGTCTCTCCCTTGTAATTTCAGCTCGCTCGCTCGAAAACGCGCGGTGCGGGGTGCAATGAAAGACTTCAAGCGATCGGAAACAGTAAAATTGGCATAACTCTTGTTTGCCCCCCTGTATTTTCATGACAAGCCACTCATTCGATAGCCCATGATAAACTGCACAAAATGGGAAAGTTTCAGCTGCGGCTTTACCTACAGTTTTGAGAAAAGTAGCCTCAACTGTAGCACTGTTCAAATTCATTTTCTGAGGACATGAAACACACAGATCGAAAGAGCTCGAAAAAAAAGTTGGGGTCACTCAGAGGGCGCTTTTCGTTTATCTTTCACAAGAGGCGCGATAAATACCCTCAAAGAAGGAGGTGCCGAGATCCAACCCGTTGTAGTGAGTTCCAAAATGAAGTGATCACAATGAGACTTTGGGGGAGTCTTAGGCATTCCTCAGGATGCCCAAAACCGGCCATAGCTCATTTGCCGCTTTTTACTCCATTCCCATGGCCAGCTCGATTCTCTTGTGAGAGGCGTGATATACTACACTCCGAAAAATTCAATTTCTATACACTGGGTAAAGTGTAGAATTAAAGAGATGGTGTCCCGAATTCCGAATTGCATCAGTGCATCAGTACTCGTCATGTTTTAGTAATCAATAGACAATTCCAATTCTTGTTTTACCGGGACAGTTCTTAGACGATTTCGAACATTTCAATCGAACATATAGTGGAACCCATAGTCGTACACGGTTCACTGATTCGGTGATTCGAAACATGAAATCAAACGACGGTGAAGTGACCAATGACCGAGAGTGCATTAGCACCCAATCACTTTTGAATCGCATTGAAGGAAAGATCAAAGATCACATTCAGGTCTAATAACATGCTTGCATACCGAACCCCATGCAATGAAATTGAATTAAAGTTCAAAGATCACTTTCAGGTCTACTCATTCCGTGATGGATTCGCGATGCTCTTCGTGTACGACTGGGTGAAGATCCCGCTGGTATACACACAGGTGAGTTGAACTTTTAGAGTACGAGAAACGATACCACAGTCTCCTCCTTCTTGAAAATGGTATAGTTTCTGGAAATCGTGTGCAGAGCGACCTCAAAAATCAACTCATAACTGCTTACCAAAGCACAATTGTATTCTTTAAATATTTAATTATCGATTTTTTTTCTTTTTTCAGGTCGTGGCTATCGCTACCTACGGTTACTTCTTCATTTGCTTGATCGGTCGTCAGCCCAAGCTCGACCAGCACAGCATGGGCTCGGAGGTAAGGCCGACCGTTGTATGATTTAGAGAAATGCCTTTTCCATTCTGATTGAGAAGATATGTCTTAATATTACGAGTTTTTACAATTACAATGCTAACTGTTCACGAGAAAAAACCAGTTTGTTTAGAAAAATCAGAAATGCGATGTATCAAAATATTTTTCCTTTAGATCGTAATTCTTGGTCCTATTTTCACAACGTTCCAGATGCTTTTCTACGTTGGATGGTTGAAGGTTTGAATATATTTTCATTGATTTCCTAGAGTCGTATCATGTATGTCCTGGATAATAATTTTGTAATTTTCGTTATTATTACTCATATTTCTTATCTCGCTCAGGTCGGGCAATTTTTGATGAATCCCTTCGGCGAGGATGATGATGATTTCGGTTAGTTTATTTTCATATGTTTTCTTATTATTTATTTAATCAATTAAATAGCTAATTAAAGAACTCAACTACGTGCTCGATCGCAACACGGCAATCGCGCACATGATGGCAACGGATCTGGCTGATCAGGTGAGATTTTAAAAAAAATTGAGGTACTGTTTTGTTGAAACTAAATACAACGTACTTGTTCTTCGTAGTCCGGTTTTTGAGTCGATGACCCGGATTTCAAACAATATTGTTCAGTGTCCCACTATCGGCTCCCTCGCTCTCATCAAGACGATCCCGCACACTCGAGCATCCTTCAAGATTCAGGTACTGCGCAATATCATGTTAACGTTTTTCTTTCCTCGAGCGTTCGTTGTTACAGTATTCGGATGAACACTGTCTCAAAATTTAAACAAAGGAATTGATATAAGATCCTTGACACAGTGTCAACTTCTCAAAATAATGTGCCACCACATTGATACAATATGAAACCAAATTTCAGGACGTCATTCCTAAGTCGCATCTTGCTTCATTCCGCCTTACGGATAACGAAATGCATCTGATCAATCCGAACGTGAGTCTCCTTTCTGTCACTTTTGTAAATTGCGTACTCTTCGGAAACCATCTAGAGAAAATCTATATTTTCGAAATCTCCGTTTCTCGCTAAAGTGTGTCAACTACCCAAATGTTTCGAATACAATGTTTTCGATTTTGAATATTTCAAGGATATCGAGGCAGAGGAGAATGGCGATGCGTCGGAAGGCCGCAAACGACTCGGATTCCTTGTGCGAGCGATGGAATCGAAGAAGTAAATTTATTATCTTGTATAGAGCTGTAACAGAACGTTGAACATAACCTATTATGTTTTAATTTGCTAGATTTTCGATGTAATCTTTTGTTTCCAGGAAACAACAACAACAGGATGGATATCTCAACACCATAGATGAAAATAATTGAGAAAACTTGATCGATCGATTTATTTTACTATTTCACTGTACTCTTGTTAGTTCGCATCGAACCAATTCGGCACTAGGTCGGTTGAGAACTACGACGTCATACCGCCTTTGAGATATATCACGATGTCATAGCTCTTAATCGATCTAGTGCCAGCAAATCATATCACGCTTGAATTCCACCAATGACATTTAATGAGATCTGAAATTGTTACCTCGGTACAGGTAATTTCATCTCATGTGCACTTTTCGCAATGCGAAAATATGAAATCATTAGTGGCATTGCTACGCAATACTCGTTGTTGAAACACCAAGTTTGTGATAAAGTGGTATGATAAAGTGGTATGTTCTTTGATAGAATACGCAAAGCACCAGTAGTTCTAACACATTAAATTCTCAAAGCTCGATTTATGTTCTTTCAATACGATAATTGGACCAGTTAATGAGAATCGCCAAAGCTTTCTTCATCCGTGTACTTTTTTGGCACTCGTCCGGTGGGTTCTCATTTGACTAAGCACCTTCAACCACGATTCTTGGCGTCTCCATTGTCAGTGTTGTGAAATTCGAATTCGCTTAGGCACCATTCTCTCGAAGCAAAAGTTAATTGAAAATGATTAACTCTATTTCGAGCAAAATTGATTCTTTTTCAATCACATGCGCATTTTAATGTGCTTATCCCTTCCAGTTCTTAGTTTCTCGACATTCTTCTACATCTATTGAAACTTGAATGAGGATTCCAGCCGACAATATGATTCTTCCTTTCTGTATTTCCATCGGAATTGTCTCTTTCTGCATCAATTCGATAACTCTTTATCTGATCGCAAAATTTCGAAAGATCTACACAGATAATATCTTCTATGTATTCTTCATCCTTCATGTGAGTGAAATATTTAAAGCGAATTACTTTTTTTTCAGATTTTGTATCTTATTCAAAATTTCCATTTCACGATTCTGTTCGTTCCTTTTATTTATTCAACTCTGGGAGGCGGATATTGTATCGGCTTAACATGCGAACCACACTTCGTTCCATTTCACGTCAATTTTGTAAGTTGTGTAATCGAAATTATGTATGTTTCCATCTTATGTAATTCTGGGTTATGTTCGAATTGTTGATTTATTTAGGGCGAAAATAATGCAATATTACCCAAAAAGTAAATTCTAGAAATTACGTTTTTTAAAAATATTTTTTTTCATTCAAGGCGACATGGATATTTCTCGTCGTCTTCCTCTGTGGTTTCTTTGTGCTGCTCGTATTCTATCGACAACAAAATCTGCTTCCAAATTCATCTTTCTTGAAACTCCGACAGAGAACCAGCATGAGTCCGATCATTCTCAAATGCATTTCGACAACATTTCTTTTCAGTCTTTTCAATAACATTACTGATCTACATCTCACTTCCGGCTTTTCGCTATGCGAAAATCACTTTTAACAATGAAGAAATGAACTCCGGGACACTGCTGGGCGAGGTTAGAGAGTACTGAGACTTTAAAGGTATCATTATTTTAGCTGTGTCCAGAGTGTCAATTCCTAGAAACTAGTCGGAATTTCGCGGTAATCAAGAGGGAAGATTCAATCGTGAGTTCAAAGCAACTGTTTTCTCTTTTTAATAGGTTGTAAGGGTGTAAACCACTAAAAGATCGAACTAATCTTCTAATCTACTCAAATTTATTGCTCATCAATTTTCCAGATAAGCGGAGTCCTAATTGTCTTCATCATTGGAACATGCGCCATTTTCACATATATATGTGCCGGTCATATACTGTTTGTGGTGTCGAAATATCGAGTCCGCGCGTGGCAAGTTTCCTGAAATTTCGTCAATTCTTAACATAAATCTGATTTAGTGTCCGAACTGCGATTTACTTGCGTCAAACACTATTCTCTATAATTCAAGTAGGAATCGCTGTTCTTCAGAAAAAATAATAATTTTAATAGTCTTCTCGATAAGAAAAATGCACTGTTATGTTTTTTAATCATCAATATTGTAGATCTTTGTTTTCGGAACATTTATGGCTGTTCCCGTGGGAATGACTGTGTCGATGCTGTGGATTGGACACCATGATTGTGAGTTTTTTTTTATCTTTGGTTCTAAAATGGTGCAACTATCCTTTGAAAGAAGAGACGACTACCCAAATTTTAAACTCCGTAATTTTCAAATAAATCAAATTATATGCATTGCAGTTATCTTCGTCAGCACTTTGCTACTTCTTTCGGTTAATTCGCTGGTAAATTCGGCAATGACAATATTTGGAACGCCTCCGTTGCGATTATTCATGATTCAATTTATGAGAAAACATTCGATAGGTGAACTAACATAAAATATTTTTAAAAAGGGCGAACACAATACCTCCTTCACCGTTTCTTAATTTATATTATTCAAAGACATTCAGGCGCTTCAACCATTGATCCATCATCTCGTTATGTCGTACATTCAAGAATGGAGGCAACTGAATTCTCGTGATCAAGCATTTCTTGCAATTGAATTATTTATAACTTGAAATTGGTCATTTGATAAAATTGAATGATGTACCGCAGGCAGATGATTAGCTCACAACTGTTCTATATCTTTTGTAGCCAAGGAAGTAGCTAGTTGGCATGCAATAAACTGTAATGATCAAGGGAAAATATGCCACATGAGTGAATACAATTGTGAAAAAGAATTTTTGTGGAAGTATTTCAACAAAAATGTTTGACATCAAAAAAGTAAGGAGAAACATCGCATCAATCGCATTAACGCATCAAGTCAAAATCAGCTTCAATTTGCCGATTAGGCACCTTCTCTGGAATATCGTAAAAATAATTTGTATCGCCACTTCTGAAATTGTTATTTTCGCAAGATATTGGCAAAGAATGACGAACAGGTGCGAACAATAAGGAAATATTTTTAATTCGAGCGCATCCACGAGTTATTGAATTGAGCGAAGTATGATTCGCTAGTCGCTTCCTTTCCTGGCTGTGCCTTGTGTGAAGTTTTTAGTGCAGACTTCTTGTAGGTTGGAGACTGAAAAGCCTTACGTTTGCAAGCGATTCGCTTTTCAAAATATCGTAGTGAATTCAGCAGTAATGGTTAGTTTTTATAAAGATGACCCAATTATCGAAGCATAGATCCTACCCTTAATCTAAGCCGTCTCCTGATGCAAGCTATAGCTCGCAATTTATCAAACTGCCTCCGAAACTCGGGATCCATGTTTATAGCAAGTACCGTTAAGAGGTTGCCCAGGCTGGAAAGTGCCACGATTTCGTTTAGCTATTTCAAAGTAAAAAATATATGAAAATAACTCACATTGCGACGAAAAGATCAAAGAGTGCGATGGCAATGTATCGAGAGAGCTCCCATTCAGTGGGGGCCCATTCGAAATAGCAGAAGAAGGCGAAGCCAATCGAAGAGGAGAAACCAAACGGAAGCAGAAATGACATCATACACTGACAAATAATGATAATGAAAACAAGCATAAGTCCAAGAATAAATAACGTAAATCCCTAAATTGCGCACATGAATGATCACATGACTAGGGGGCTTCATTTTATATTTTGGGATTTGGCAGAGAGAGAGAATTAACATTTATGACTATTTATTGCCACAATAAGTAACACTTACTTCCATTATTCGACAATTTTCCCGAATCTGAAACGTTTTCGCCACTGAATATCCGTTTACGGAAACGGAAATAGATTTGTGTAGAACTCGGTTGTATGCATAAATGGAGATAAATATCTGAAATACAGTAATATTTTGCATTCTGTAAGATGCTTAATTTATGTTAAAAGGATTATGTGGAAACGCACAATTCCTCCTATCACTACTTGGGTAATGAGACAAACCACGTTATGGGTGAAGTTCCACCAACCTGAAATTATCTTAGTATTTTTAGCATCGTCTTTATAATTTGGGGCTATCTTCGTATGCCAGAAATCACATTGTGTAAATTCACGTTAGAATGAAAATAAAAATGCGAGAGTTTTGAGGCATTACTCAGACGGCTGTGACACTCCGATAGTTGCAAAGAAAACCCTTTAAAACAATACCGAGTATCCATCCGGTTGAATTCACCACCCCCGCAAGGGTATTGCTCCCTTCAATAACGAATATTGCGACCATTGTAGAAGTAGATTCACGTTCATACCTGAACGGATTTTTTATGATTTTTGTGTATTGTACATTTGCTGTTTTGTTATATTTTTCTAATGTATCTATTGTCCATTCAAATCATTTTCGAATCATTAACGAATCATTAAAATACGAATGGATAATTACCATTTCCAGAAGAACGTAGCTAAAGCGCGTTCCACTCCTAATGATATTACCCTGAATTATAAATATTATTTATATTTGTATCATGATATTGAAATTGTATTGACGGTTTGTTGAAAGGGTTCGGAGAACTGTTCATTATTTTGATCAGAATGGGTGCTTTGTACCGGTAATAACTTCCAGGATACGTGATAAAAACAAAACATCACGATGTTTCTCACATTCCACAATAGTATCCGAACGAAACATCTCGAATAACATCCACAGCGATAAGAAAATAGTTGTCATCTGTAAAGCATCTATGTTTACTGTAATTTCACAAACGCACCGTTTAAGGGCAAGTCGTACATCTGATAGTAGAGCAGAATGAATCGTGCTAAGACGCCGATCGAGAATACGCCAGGAATCAGACGGACTTTCGAAAATTACGATGAATAACACCTGAAAACGTTTTAATTAATTAACAATTAAAAATAAATGAATTTTATATAAAAAAACTAACCAGCATTGTAAACGGCTTCGGACACGAATGGCATGCTGATAAGCGCGGTGAGGTACAACAATATCTGATTAGAACTCCCATTTAAAGTAATAGAACTATAAAAATGGCACTCGGTCGGATGAGAATTATTCGGTCATGCCGTCTTTGATATAGCACAGGCTGCATGACTTCATAGTTATCATCCGAACTAGTGAGGAATTAACTCAACCTCAGTGCCAATAATTGCTTTAAAAGTGATAGGAGCAAGGGCTGTCCGAGAGGAGTTCAGCATCACGAGCCATGGTCGAGTCATTCTATTATTTTACCATAATCGATCAATCATTCAATTGATTAATTTTATAAATCAAGCAGTAGGTGCTTAGTTGAGGATGGGCCGATATTAGGCTCTGTTTTCGAATCGAGGTCCCATAGAAAGTGGACATCAATACAAACCCCGAACAGCAGATAGGGCCTGATATTTTTCGTACTCCGATTCCAAAACAGAGCCGAGATCATCCATTGATTGCTCACCAACAGGGAATGAAAATTTTATCATAATCACGCGGTAATAAAAGTTGAATTCGCACCCACAAGGAAAATGAAATTATTAATATCTAGATAATGTATTTGACATGATTCTTACCAAGCCGACAACAAATGAACCAGGTACATTGTTCAAATTAATAGTTTTTTCACGCTAAGTGTTGAAAACAACCAATCACTATTTGATCAATCGAGTTGATCTCACTCAGATTCTGAATTTGTGTATATATTGTATTGTCTTTGGAGTTTATTTTCTGCATATACACATTCACCATTTATCACATCAACAATACGAAATTGTGTAATGTGTCGTTCGAAAATTCCAGCAATGTAATAGCTTTATTCAGTTTACAATTTGTCATGATGGAAAACAAAGATCGGGAAGTTCTAAGGGGCGATACTCCATCTACTCACGTACTTCTCCCGGTCGTTTCTTGCCTTATTGTTTTTCGTTTCCAATGCATCATTACGAGCTGGTTTTCCTGAATCACGAAATCAATTGGAAGCAAGGGTAATTCAATGCTTTTATGCGCAGTTCTAAAAACTGCTATGCACACCTGAATTTTTCGGGTTTTCGATACTTACGACCTTTCAACGTGCTCAACTCCTTCCTAATTTGTCATGACCAATGAACTGGAAAGGTAAATCTCACTTGAAAATTTCGACGATGTCTTCCGTAGCGAATATCCGTGCTTAACCTCCATGGGAAAGTGAGACGATTTAGACGTCTTGAAATATTTTTAAATTTCGTAAATATAATAAATCGAAAAACTAAAGCAAACGAGTGGCATAATAAACTAGAAAACAATTTAATTTATATTGTGACGAAATACATGGGTAAATGTCATTCAAAGCGTCCTCAGAAAGATATTGCTTCAAACAAGGCTTGCAAGTAAAGGGGGGGGATGTAATATCTAATAACTTCATCAAAATACGCCTCCATGATGGCGACTCTCTTCACCTCAGATGATACCTCTGACCCTCTCTCTTTTACTTTCAGTGTATTCTCACCTCCTTCTCTCTCTCTCTCTCTCTCTCTCTCACCCTCACCCATCTCATATCTCTTCGAGTGATGTATCCATGTTTTCTCAATTCACCTTCTCATTCGCAGAAAGAAGTACTCTTTTCAAGCGTGTTATTTCTGGAAATCGTATAGCCGCCATGACTCATTGTTTTCATCCGCTGTAGTCGATTGAGAAGAAGCTGTGATTAGAGAGCAGGGCAACTATTAGCGTGGTAATTATTGCTTCGTGAAGTAGCCGCAAATGTGTCAAAACAGTCTTTTGGTGAGACTTAAATGAGGAGTAAACTCAAAATTCAAATTTTAAAGCTATCATATGCATTGCCTAGAGCTCCACAATGATAAGAAGCTCCGAAATTTTCACACTGATATCTCCATTCCGAACATAGTTATAGCTAGTTGGGTGGGAGCCGCATCAGGGAAAGCTCAGGGAATGGGGCGATATAGCACGCGACTTGAAGAGAGTGCGTCCCTAGGTGAAACATATTCCAACCGGGCGCGCTTTTGCCTTTACTCCTCCTTTAATTGGTACAGACGATAGTATCACTACCAAATATTGTTTCCAGGTCTGAATGAAATATAAGAAATTCGCCAAGAAGTTGATATAAGGAGAGTTGGTCGATGTTTGAGAACAGAATACTTACCGAGAATATCTGCGTAAAAGACAAAACAACATAGCAAACAATGCTATGATATTACTCTTTGTTAGCATGCATAAGGCAATCTATTTTTTTCTTGAAAATTCAGTTATTTTAACGTAAAGATCGGAGAGGAAAAAATACATGGATCCACGTAGAATGGACTTTAATCAGTGCTTACTGCATACACAAAAAATATTATTGACATTATTGTGTAGTTAGCCTGTCCCTTACTCCAGGAGCATAGAGGGAATAGACTTTATCTACAGAAAGGGGACAAGAGAAGAGGTCACATCGCGCTAGTCACAGAGACGATAGAATGGGGAGGACTCATCCTTAAATAGACACGAGGTAACATGTAAATGGGACATGCTAATGGACAGAGGGGAGAGGAGGGCGAGAGTGCAACTCGAGACAACGGGGGATAGTCTAGTCTGCACGTATGCTAATTGACTATGGGGTACAAGGCCAGGGCCTTTACACAACACCTCCCTCCAAGATTCAAACTGAGGGGTGAATCTGATACTAGAGTCAATTACAACGAGACAATAATCACTGGGGCCACGGTTGAAGAAACATTGGTCGGCGGGACTCATTCTGAGTGTCGTACTGTCGTTCGCCACAACTTCTGTGGGCTCGATGTTTCTTCGACGTTTCGCTGCGAGACTCGACGAACTCGTGTAGACGCCCTCGATAATGCACACTCGAACACGACGCAGATGCCGTTGCACTTGAACACGATGACGATGCCGTTGCACTCGATGACGATGCCGTTGCGAGTGTATAATACACGCCATGGACGTCATCGTCGAAGGATCTCACTATCCTCCATGATACACTTTCAGGATATTTCCAATCCACAGGGTCGACCGAATCAACCACCTGTGTTCACACTACACACTTCTCGAACAACAACAGCGTGTGTTCAGATTCCTTCTATGCACTTTCATGCCTTCTCACACTAACGTTCCATTCCAGGAAACGCTTCCGATTTCTCGATTCCTTAGAGACCGGGATCCGCTTTCTCCCTTTCCGTCTCAGATACACGAGACTCAACGTGACGCCCCGTCGGGTGTGGTCATTTCAGGCCACGACGCTGTGAACTCACGGCTTACTCAGCGCCACCAGCTCTTACCTCTGGTTTTATTCACTCAGTATTATCACTGCCTCCGCTCACAGCAACGACTTATTAGCCACCGGATCCGTGCTAGGCGCCTTGCTAAACGGCAACGTCACGACTTATTAGCCACAGGCATCCCTGCTACGCGCACACCTGATCTTGCAGACCATCACAATGATCAGTCACTGATACAACGAGTGATCCCTTATCCCGGTCAATCACCGTTCTCTCGGGCAGTCCCAAACGTAGGTCAACTGCTGCTTCCTCTAGTGATCCCTCTGCTAGGTCAATCACTAGTTTCTCGGCCGACATCCTCGTCGGAAAGTTCACGGACGACCCCATACTAGGTCAGTTGCCAGTTCGCTGGGCAGTACCAACCTCAGTCAACAGATAGTGATCCCTACTAGAGGTCAATCACTACTCTATCTAACGACCCCTAAATATAGGTCAGTCGCTCTTCATCTTGGTCACTGCTAGTGATCCCTAATATCACTACTCTCACTTCTCTGAAAACCCCAACAGGTCAGTCGCCGCTACTACATTCAGTTCCCTGGAATCCTTCAGGAGATCGGCTCTTTGGCACTCTTACAGCTCTCTTGGCTTCTCCCCTAAAGTAATCCACTTCACTCGCACTTTCTAGTCTGGAGTAGTTCCTTCATCTAAGGTACCTTCAACTCCATTCGAGCTGTGCACGCACCTTGGCTCTCTAGCCTCATTGGTCTCTGCTCTCCATTCGGACCTGCACTTTGTTCACCTCGCATCATCCTACTTGCACCTCAGAGCGACGGCTAAGAAGAGGGAATGAACTTCTTCCCGTCCCTTCTCCCAGTCCTCTTTCGGTCTTTCAGAATCGCATGAACATTCATTCTCTTCCATGCAGTCCTCATGGGCTCTTCTCTGATCTCAATGCCCTCAATCTGATCTTTGATCTCTTTCCATCTGAGATTCCCTCGCTCTTGTTCGTTCACTTGTTCTCTCGTTGTTGCCTCACGTGTCAATTTGCATCTTTCTCTTCGCATTATCACGTAAACAACTCGCGCCCGAGACTCATTTGCATGTCGTTTGTCTCAATCCTTGTGAGTCTCGGTTGTCCTTGTGACACGTGTACTATCGATCGATCGAGTAACACAGGGATTCCAACCCGGGTCTCACTCTCGTAAGCACAGTTCACTTTCACTAGTAATCCTTACTGTCAGGATACCGTACCCTTGGGACTGCAAATCACTCCTTCGACGATACACTTCCGTCGACCCAGAGCAATCACACTTTCGACGATAAACTTCCGCCGACCCCGCATGAATGGCTGATCACTCCTTCGACGATACACTACCGTCGACCCAGAGCAATCACACTTTCGACGATAAACTTCCGCCGACCCCGCATGAATGGCTGATCACTCCTTCGACGATACACTTCCGTCGACCCAGAGCAATCACATTTCACACTTTCGACGATAAACTTCCGCATGAATAACAGATCCACAGAGACACGTCTCCAGTCCAGACTGGACCACTCGAGTCACAAAGACCACGACCTCACGACGACGTAACTCTGATCACAATGAAAAATCGAGCAGCGCCTTCGGCCGACCTCGACAAATCACTGTGTTCAAACGCTCAGTTCCCGAAGGAACCTACAACTCTCAGCTCCCGAAGGAACCTACGACTCTCAGCTCCCCGAAGGAACCTACAACTCTCAGCTCCCGAAGGAACCTACGACTCTCAGCTCCCGAAGGAACCTACAACTCTCAGCTCCCGAAGGAACCTACAACTCTCAGCTCCCGAAGGAACCTACACACAAGAACGAGAGGAACGTACTGGACACGAAAACAAGAAACGAACACAGGAAAACAGGCACGCCTAATCGTGAGTACTGATCGCCAATATTGTGTAGTTAGCCTGTCCCTTACTCCAGGAGCATAGAGGGAATAGACTTTATCTACAGAAAGGGGACAAGAGAAGAGGTCACATCGCGCTAGTCACAGAGACGATAGAATGGGGAGGACTCATCCTTAAATAGACACGAGGTAACATGTAAATGGGACATGCTAATGGACAGAGGGGAGAGGAGGGCGAGAGTGCAACTCGAGACAACGGGGGATAGTCTAGTCTGCACGTATGCTAATTGGCTTATGGGGTACAAGGCCAGGGCCTTTACACAACAGACATATCACAATGACAACGCAAATTCTTGGAATTAACATCTGGAATGAAATTTTAAAATTTGATGACGGTGTGTAAGGTTAGGTAGTTGATGAGAGCGGTGTAGTATTGGCATCAAAACGTACTTGAGAACCGTCTTCATCTCCTCAACAACACACGTTTTGCCATTACTAGTTCTCAATAAACTTCGAGAAAAGGTACCATGTTCTCTTCATTCTACACACAATCTCGCCACCAGATCGGTCGAGGGAGTGTTTAGACTGAAGAGCACCTGGCATCGTTTCTCGAATAGACTTTCAATTACAACTCTCCAAATATTTTTCTATGATGCAAATCACTCATCATACTCCTCATTTCACTCTCGAATTTGCATCTAAAACAAATATTTGGATATAGTTGTTTTTGAAAGTATATTCTTGAACTCTAGTGATCAAACCTCCTCTTGTGTCCAGTCTGGCAGATGTGATCGTGGAGGTCCTTGAAGAGCCCGTACTTCTCTCCGCAATCCGCGCATTCATACGGTTTCTCTCCGTGAGCCTTCCTAATTAAATAAATAATTAATTTAAGTAACTTAATTAATTAATTAATATATTAATTAAGTTAAGCTACTAAATTACTGATTGCAGCTAAGGTTCTGTCATGTATTTTTCTCCACAATCCGCGCATTCATATGGCTTTTCCCCGTGAGACTTCCTAAAATTAAATTATTTATCTACCCCCGAGGCGCGACGAGACCATGAAAAGAAAAGATCGGAATATATCAGGTTGGTGCAAAAGTTTCGCTTCAAAATCAAGATTGTGGTTTTCGAGCTCTATCTTGCTTCGGTTTTGAGCAATCCTTATGTGGTTTATTTTATAATATTAGTACGTGTGTGCTCCACATAGCGCACATTGCATCGCACCACATCAATCAATTCCACTAATGAGATATCATGCCAAAATCAGAAAATTGCAATTTTTGATGAACTTTTCGATTTATTGCTACTCTTCGTGCAACAATAAGTGTGCCTCTTCGACACGATTTTCGTGAAGCATGATGACTAGCTATTCTACTATTGCAAGCAATTTGTTTCAGCCACAAAACAACCTGAAAAAATTGGACCGTTTTCCTGAATTGTGGGGTATTGCATCTTGCAGGTTTAGATTATATTCAGAGGACATTTTTGCTGGAAGAGCTTTTGGTCTCAAATGAAATATAATCATAAGTAATTAGCATGATGATGCTATAATAGAAAGTTGAAGACGATTCATCTTTCCATTTGAGAGATTTCGCAATTATTGTTTTGAAACTCAATTTTCAAAGATGAAATCGGCATTTTGCGCCTCACTAGTTACGCGAGGAAGCCCGAAACTTCCACTTCAATTGTTCAATAGGAGCATCCACCCTTCCTCATTGGAGTCTTAGAAGGGTGTATCTTGGATTGAAGTCATTAAATTTTTAGGACGATTTGTTAGGAAAACCCAAAAACTTGAATATTTTGCCATTTTGCAGTTATTGTTGTTTTTCGGTGGAATGCAATTGCATCGATCAGGTACAAACCTATAATTGTAATGGCCTAACACTGCCTGAAATAATACCCCAGTGGCATTTGATACATGAGAAGTGTTCACAAGAAAATATGCAAAATGTCTTGAGGTGAAACTTTTGCACCAACCTAATAGTTAGGACCGGATTATCCTTAGGATCGGCATATTTTTGTACTGGAATATGTGGGGGTACGACATTTCCGCAACCGACATTCCCTTGGCAGAAAGAGTAGCGACTTGGGAGCAGTTGCATTGTTACCAGTGTGTGCTCCCATACATAAGTATATATAAATTTCGTTACCAGGCGATATTGAGTTTTACTCCAAATCAACGACCCGGGGTTCATGGAATATGGATTTCCATGAACCCCTATACGTTGAAACTCAATATCGCCTGGCAACAAGAATTGTATATGCAAAGGTATGGGAGCACATACTGGTAACAACACAACAACTCCCAAGTTGCTATTCCTTCTGTCAAGGGAATGGTGCTCCGTTGCGGAAATGTCGGTTGCGGAAATGTCGTACCCCCGAATATGTGCAGCGATATACCGGGACTAAGCCAAAGGGTCGTGATAACAGACTAGAGCCCTATTACTGATTGCAGGTGACTCCCGTGAGTCATTGAGTGCCAGAGAAAGGTAAAGGAAAATGCGCAGTCACGTCAAGCGATTTTAAATTCGTCAAGATACGATTACGCTAGGTGGTGTAGTGCGGAGAGACATACTACTGCTAGGACTACGTATCCCTGATGTCCAAGGTGCTTCAAGGGAACGTTCCCTATGAATATGAGAGAGTTCTGCGATTACCTCAAGTGATAGGCGAGATGGGCACGAGTCGGACGAGATGACGTGCAGTTATCATACGGACAGAGCACGTTGCCGCGTTTGTCTGATAGAAAATGAATCCACTTTCCAT
This sequence comes from Pristionchus mayeri, assembly GCA_036245805.1. Taxonomy (NCBI): domain Eukaryota; kingdom Metazoa; phylum Nematoda; class Chromadorea; order Rhabditida; family Neodiplogasteridae; genus Pristionchus; species Pristionchus mayeri. Next base: position 49,157,663 of record BTRK01000005.1, on the reverse strand, counting down.
CGTACTTCCGCTTGTAGTAAGTTAATGGTGAAAAACTTATGACTTTCGGTAGCTACGTTTTCTTTGATACATCATAGAGGCCCATATTTTATCATAAAAATGACCTAAGCACATGCGTAACCTTCTTTTACGTTGTCTTCGACTCTTACGGACTCCTATGTAAGCATTTGTTAGGGGACACTATGGGGAAAAACGGATGAGAACTATGATGTAATGCTACACATCATATCAAAGGCGACATGACGTCATAGTTCTCATCCGACCTAGTGCCGACAAAACCATACCCTCATGTTTGTATCCATGACGGTGCAGTCCCACCATAGTAGGGAAGGCCTTGTGGCACAGGGTGCATCGGAACGCCGCACCCTCCCAGCTGGGCGGTAATGGGGCCCTCGGTTGCGCACTCTGCGGCTCCACCTTCACTGTGCGCAGGCGTGCTAAAAGAGTGTTTTGGGGGTGGATTTCATACGTTTCAGCAAGATCATGCGTAAACAACTCGGTGGAATCATAATTACGGTTTATAAATCAGACGCTAGAAGACGCTACCTATCCTGTTCGATTCTTTCCCTTCAACAACAAAATGCGCACTGCTATGGGAGTAGGAGGACTTGAGCGGTGCACGATAGCTCTTGAATGAGCCGCCACAGTGGTGTTGTTGTTGTTCTTCCTCCTCCTCAACTTCCTGCTTAACTCGTTGCATCAGGCCTGCAAAGTATGCGAGACATCCTTGCTATCGTCTGATTGTTATTTGCGTTACCGGTTTATTTCATGAAATTTAGTATGTAGGGCATTGAGAAGTCTTACTAATGAGCGGTTGCATATCGCTGCTGGATGTTGCAGCCAGTCCTTCAGCAAGCTGCGGCGCTGCGGGGGCGACTGATGATGTTGTTGCCGTTGGGATGGCCAGCTCTTCCTCCTCATCGTGGAAGCCATCTGTCGAAGTGTTTGAATGCGAGCGAATCTGAATGCAAACATACCAATGGCTTCCCTATGTTCAGACAATGCCCTTTTGAAGATGTCACTGGAGAACTAGAGGCATACCCACGTAGAGTGGGTTTTTTTCTTTACGGTTAAATCGTTTGACGAGTTACCTGTGCTGCTCTGCTGGTACATGGCTCATCCTGCTGAATGTTTCCTATCGGAAGCGGTGGAGGCTGCAAGAGATATGCTAAACGATGCTATCAGCAAGTATATCTAACCTATCTATCCGCTCCATTTCCAATTATTGCAAATCCATAGTAAGTAAGGCTTATTTTTAAGCTTTTGTGTGCATATTTTGTCTCATTTTCGGGCTGTTTATTTTGCGCTATATTGTTCACAGCGTGCACGAAACATGTCTGATAAAGATACAAAATGCCCTGAAATGCCCAAAATGGGACGACCTATTCAATAGCACTCCATGTCATACCAGAAGGACGACTGTGGGTGGATGCATTGAAGTGGTCGGCCTCAGTGGATTTTCATTTCTCTCCGCTAAGATGACCTCAGCCATCTTCGCCAGACTTGCAGCCATGTCGTAGAGTAGAGAGTGGAGAGGATGATTCCTAGACATTTTTTCTTAATTCGTTAAAACTTTCACTACAGATCGTACGAGGTTGTTAGGTCGATTTTATTCATAGCGTCAAGTCATTAATTACAATAATTGCGTACCTGTTCGCATCTTTAGACGTGGCGTGCTCATGTTCTCGTTGGAGAGACTCGATTCCGTACTCCAACCACTGAAATTTGTTCTGACTTGTAAGAAAAATATTGAGAAAAAAACCATTCAAACCATTTTAAAGTATATTGGAAATATAAATGGCAGAATTAAATGTGCAGAAAACATACACATATGCCTTTGAACTGATTTGACTGATTTGATTTACTGACTAGGTTCCCTATTTGGAGTTTATTTTGTGCTATGTGTATGAATTACAACACACTCGAAAAAGACTACAAAAAATTCCAGAAAAAAGGGAAACCTTATAACTGACCGAGGTGTTGGACTTGTTCTCTACAACGGCACTCATGAGCTGGAATGAGCGGGCGAAAGTGTGTCCCAGTGGACCACCGAAGGCCATCGCCTGCAATAAATTTCAGTAAATTTATAATTATTTTGAAATAAATTTCAGTAATTTACAACACTCTCGCTGCTTTTAGCCATGTAATGTAAACGAGTATATTCCGAGTAAACTACAAAAATAACATTGCAATGATTCTAAGTTCTAACTTTTTGTCGGTACTGGTCCATAATCCTCATCAATTCTTCAATCCTGCCCATGACTCCGTCTTGATTGAATTCTAACAACAATAATAGTTATTGTGAATAACCACATAAATAAACATCTAGATCTTAATGGGGGGGGGGTAGTGCAAGCAAATCAGTGCACATGTAATGCTCGCGTAAATGAAGGCGGAAGTTCGTCGAAAATCAATCCTTCACTGAACAGGAATAGCGAAACGCGAACCATAATCAGGTGAAAAGGGGAGTTGAAATCGAGTCTGCCAAGTCTTTTAAATCTCAAACGGAGCGAGAGAAGTAATACGAAAGATATGGAGGCATGAGGTGGATATGAGTGGATCTCTCACCCCCCTCTCCCCTCCCCCCCTCCCTCTCTATCTCCGCTCTTTACCTCCCCTTTCTCCCCCTCTCTCTCGCCTCTCTCTCCCCATCTCTCTCCCCCCTCTCACCTCTCTCTATCCAACTCTCTCCCTCGCCCCTGTCCCTCTCTCCTCTCTCCCCTCTCCCCTCTCTCACACACTCTCAATATCTCACATCGTCATAGTATTGTGACTTCTACTTACTTTCCAAGCCCACAACGCTCATTAGTAGATAGAGAAGCACGCTTCTCGCAAGTTATCTTGCGCGAAATCGTATAGTGGCGTACTCTTTCTTGCTTCCATCCGACTACAGTCGGTTGAGAGGAAGATATGATTAGAGATCAGGGACAAGTTAGAGCGCTGTAATTATGGATTCGAAGAGTAACTATGAATAGAGTAGCGACTACACTTTCGATGTGTCTGAATTCGTATAGAGGAGTGTATCAGTAAGAAAAAAACTGGTTTCAGGTTTGAAGACAAAATGCTCACTGCTAAGGATAACGAAGCAAAGGAAGAAATTCCCAGAGACAGAAATTTCTTAAACCTAAAGATAGAGGAATTGGTGCTCGATGCAATGCTTCTAAACTGAATACTACATCTCGTTTCCCGGCCAAAATTGCCCCCATTTTTATGATTCATATGCTCGAATCTGTTAATAGCTTATGATTTATTCATATCAAATACAATAAATTGAAATGGAGACGATCGTCCGGGTGAACAAGACAATGAATTGTAACTATAGTCCCACGTCTCTCTCAGATTTTTGAAAGAAAGTGTAACATTACACTTTCCAGTGAGTGCATTGCTTTGGTCTCGAATACCATTGCTGAATGCGATGGTGCGACGAAGAGATAGCAATGGTCATCATCTGAATTTGTATAGATTTTTCGTACTGAGTGAAAACATTCGGTCTTGCACCAATAAAATATGCAAAAATACTCACGTGCTTCTAGCAAGATGGAGGACGCATAATAATGGACTAATTTTTTGAATCGCATATCTGGCGAATCGGATGAGACGATGTAGATGTCTAAAATGAGAAATCGGTGGGAAAAGGTAACTAAAGAAAGATTGGCGTAGCGACAGCGCGGGAATGAGACTATGGGAAAACTGCGAAGTAATGAGGAGAGAAAAGCAGACGCTGAATGACGTCGAAGCGAGGAGAGCGAGAGTTAATGTATGAAAGAGGGGATACTCAGAGATCCTTGTCTTGGTTGAGGCGTTCTTGTGTTCTTTGTCAAGCCGCAGGAAGGACAATGGTGTGGATCATTAGTCTTTATCGACGTGAGACGTCTCTTTACGGGAAACACAATCAATACATAGTAAACTGACAAATATTTGTGAGAGATGAGAGGAGAGGGTAGGTATTTTTTGAGAGAAAGTGAGGAAAAATTGAAAAAGAATAACGCATTTCAATTCAAAACTTCAAAATCAAAGTGTACACTCGTTTCATATGAAGATTATGTTTTCAGAGAAGTGCATTAAGAACCATACATTGCAATTGACCAACGAGGAAAACAATTTGTTTGCGCGCTGGAACAAAACTCAATATTGAATACATGTGCATTTATCATATACAATGAACTATCTTCCATAATCGATGCTTAGTACTTGGGGAGGATGACCTCCAGCAGACTGCAGAACGAGGCTGTTACCTCACGTCTTCTGAGCTCTGCGGGCGGAACTGAACATTTGCTATATAAAACCACAATTAGTCGTTGCGTCCCACTGCTGTAGATCTGATCTAATACTCGCAAGCAACCTTTTATTGTAATGGAATATATTAATTACAGTTAATTAATTTGATGTTTATTTCGTAAATCGAACTGACTAGTAACGAGTCCTCGTAATTTTCCGTGATCTCTCCCCGATTACAAAGCGTTTAAAACGAGGAAAGCACGCGCCGATGCGCAATCAAAAGTACTGACCCTCCTCCGCCTCTCCCTCGTGGCCTTCATCTCCTGCTGTATCCGCGAGCGCCTCGGGAAAGAAACTGCCTGAAAATAATTGTAGAAGTGTATTAATAAACTATAAGAAATTATTAGCATTAGTACAATTGTCAAAAAAACGCACATTAGTGTAAAAACAAGCAATTTGCGACAAATCCGAGTATCGTATTTTCCAAAAAAATCAGCAACAAATTGCTCATTTCCTAATTCTGAGCAGTAGTTCAATAACGATATTAATATAACCATTTGGTACAATACATCAACACTCACCCTTCTCGTCATGCTCATCAGAGCCTTCCTGCTCGTCCCTGTCCACAACGTCCTCCTTGCAGGATTCAACCAGCAATATAAACGGTGGAGGCTCATCAATACTGGCTTGCCGAATTCCTTTTGAAATCCCTAATATATGTGAAACTTGCTTGTCTCCGTCCTCTCCCTCTTTCTTCCCTTCCCCAGCCGTCTCAGTGGTCTCCACGGTAATGGGCGTGGTGCCTGAAGATCATGTGGTAGCTCGTGAAAATTCCCAAGTCTATCCATAAATCTACTTGTGAGCTCAGGACAATAGCTCTGTTTATGCGCACGGAAAATGAATAGAGACATTCCAATGCGAGGCCATCCCTAACCACCACGATATACCTTCCTTAGCCTCCCGAAGCATCTCCTCAACCACTCGCACTTCCTCCTCCGTGCCCGCTTCATGGAGATGCATGAGAGTGTCTGGAAATGAGCATCGAGTAAGCATTATATTTTCATGCTATTTTGGTATATCACGCCTTTCACGAGAGAATCGAGCTGGAATCGCAATTTTTGGGAATGGAAGGAAAATCGTGAAATCGGTTCTGACCAGTTTTGGGCACCTTGAGGCATGCCTGACCGTCCCCCAAAGTCTTATTTTGCATAACTCATTTTGATGCTCGCAGCACCGGGTCGGTGATCGGCACCTCCTCCTTTCGCATCGATTATCTCGATTCCCGTCTAACAGAATCGAAATTTGTTCTCTGAGTGACCCCCACTAATTTCTCGTGCTCTATCGATCTGTACAAACCGTTTTTCCTGAATGTCAATTCTAATCATGCTACAATCATAGCCAAATTTTACGAAAATATAGGCAAAGGAGCAGCTCAAATTTTCACAGTGCATGCAGCGCATCAAGAGCTCTAGAATGAACGGCTTGCGCCGAAAATACGATCTCATTGGTGTGACTTATGCCCATTTTAGTTTTCCTTATCATTTGAACTTTATTTTCAACGTAATAATTAACCCGCACACCGCTCACATCTGAGCGCGCGCCCAAGAATGATCGCTTTCACTTAATTGTTCTGTTGAAAATAAAGTTCAAATGAAGGAAAACTAAAATGGGCATAAGTCACACCAATGAGAACGTATTTTCGGCGCAAGCCATTCATTCTAGAGCTCTTGATGCGCTGCATGCACTGTGAAAATTTGAGCTGCTCCTTTGCCTATATTTTCGTAAAATTTGGCTATGATTGTAGCATGATTAGAATTGACATTCAGGAAAAACGGTTTGTACAGATCGATAGAGCACGAGAAATTAGTGGGGGTCACTCAGAGAACAAATTTCGATTCTGTTAGACGGGAATCGGGATAATCGATGCGAAAGGAGGAGGTGCCGATCACCGACCCGGTGCTGCGAGCATCAAAATGAGTTATGCAAAATAAGACTTTGGGGGACGGTCAGGCATGCCTCAAGGTGCCCAAAACTGGTCAGAACCGATTTCACAATTTTCCTTCTATTCCTTCTCTCAGCTCGAATCTCTCGTGAGAGGCGTGATATAGGCTCTATATTGTTGGGAACACATCTCAAAAATACGAGCCTTTTCGAGTGCCCAAAACATGTACGTAAATCGAAACACCCCAGTCGGCAGAAACAAAACGATACCTTCAAGATATTCCACTGAATATTCCTTTTGGAGACCATACTTGACGACCTTCCTCCACAGTTCCACCCCTATCTTGAAGACGACCTTGCCCAGCTCCTCCCTTGTTTTGACGTCTACAAATTAAACTAGTAAGGTTTGCTTTTCCAAGAAATTTTAGGTAATTTTGAATAATTTTCGGATGTGTTTCAGGTTCGCTTTATAGCTGATAAGCTATTGAGCTCACCTGAAGCATATCCGAAACTTACCCAAAATTACCTGAAAAGGGGATTCCCTCGATGATAGTCTGATGAATTATGTTAGTAAGAAGCACGTATACGAATAATTTATTACATACAATATAGAACAAACAATTGCCCATGACCGAGGCAATATCCTTTCTAATTGACATTGTGTTCACAGATCTAAATTGCACGAACTCATGAATGTACGCCGCTCCTCTCTAGAGAAGATATTGTGGCCCCCCATCTGCCACATGTCTGTCTTGATCTGCGCTACTTCTACGGCCTCCTGAAAATAGTCACTGATGAGCGCATAATGGACCGATTACAGTTCGAGCAAAGATAGTACGGTCTCTTCGCTCTAAACACCTCGCCGATCGAGATCGATTGCGATCGATATCTAGCTCCAACAGTCTTCCACTTGACGAATTTTCTCTTGATAACGTGGCTTACTTATCTCGAGTCGGATAAACAGTAGCTTAATGCGTACCAAAATGTCAAAAACGTGCTCAAGTACACGTTTACATTGATAAAAAATCAAAAAATTTCTTACCGCTGTCGGCTTGAGCGGACGCTTAACTCTCTGAAATATCACACCATAAATAAAGGATAAATTAAGACAGAAATTCGAAAATATTGCTAATTTAAAACACATTTTAAATGTTAAATAATGAAATAAAAAAAGGAAACCTTAGGCGACATCGCTATTCGACCACTCGAGAGGGCGACGAAGGCACGGAATGAAAGAAAGGGGGAATCGAGTAATAGGCCATTATTCTTCAACTGATGTAAATTATTCAGGTCATTGTTATAAGAAAAAAATACGTCTAAATGCATCATCCTTTTAACTCAATGTGTTCACTGCCTCTCTTTTTAGATAGATCTAAAGAGTTTAACGTAGATGATAATGATAGACTAGAATTGTCTTTATCCAATTGAATTAAGTGGAAATTGATGGGACTCGAGTATAGGGATTGTAGGGAATAAAGAGCATGGCTTCTACTCTTCTTCCGCGCTTGCCTGATGCTGTTCACTGGAGTAATAGATCTTGTGATGGTCGGGGCTGAAATAGGGAAAATGATTAATTACCGATTACCAGACATGATTCAAGTAGCTTTCCGCTTCTGTATCCCTGCATGTCTATCCCTGATTCAGGTGAACCCACTACGTCCGCAGCTCGCTTTTAAGGGAGTGGCAGGGGAGGGGGGAGCGTTGGCACATTATTCATTTGGAGTCATTTTCGAACGTGTTTCATGTGCTAGATTTCTGACAAGCTCATTGCTATGTAGCGCACCTGGTACTTTTCCCAAGCCTGCCCGATGATTCTCAAAGAGGAGTCGTCCATTCACGAGTCGCTCCTGTCGCTCCTCTTCCTCCTGCTGCACCTGCTGCGACAGCGCGTGATCATCGTGCTGCTGATGCTGCAGCTGCTCATTGCTGGGACCGCACGTGTCGACTGTCTGAAGGAAACTGGCATGTGACCCAACTGGTATTTCCCCCGTCCTAGTACGCATCTTACATACCGTTCGATCGAAGCTTGGCATTGAGCCAAAAATCGAAATTGAGACTAGTGTAGTGCATTTTCTGGTCTTTCCTAACCCTACTAACTCCTTGCGCTTAGGCGCTTAGGAGACACGTGCGCTATATCTCCCTAACTGCTTTTGAGGTAAACATAGTCTCATGATGTTGTTCAGTCGTTTGGTTACTTACGTTTTTGGAAAATCTTTAAAGTTGTCAGAATCTAAAGCTATTTCCCGAATAGGAAATAGGACATTTAAAAAATCAAATATAAATATAAATATTTGGAAATTTAAAAAAAATCGAAATATACCTCTTCCAAATCCGACACGGAATCTGCAGTGCTGTCCGATGGAGGTTGCATCTCGGGAGGCGGTGCGAAGGGAATGCATTCATCGAACTGAGAATCATCCAATCTCTCTCTCTCAAAACAAAAACAAGTCCACATTTACCTCTTCCCGTTCGAAATCGGTATCCGAGTAGCTTTCGGATGGAGATCGATGCCCACGACGGATCAGCCTCTGCAAATGATCTCATTTTTGTCGACACACAAATGCTACTATATTTGTTTGGCATTTTGGACATTTATGTTTAATTTGGTTGTATGTTTCAGTAAGCACAATAGAGTTGCTAAGTCTAGTACTTACTCCGAGCTCGCTCAATTCTTTGAAAGCATGAGATGCGTCTCGTGCCTTTTCCGAGAGCGCGTCTTGCTGGTGCTGAAGCTCTTGCAGCATCTGCTGCAGCTGCTCGCTGCTGCGACAGCACTCCTCGACCTGCTGCTGCAGACGGGCGTGTGCGCTAGCGAGCTGGTCGCAGCCGGCGTTGACCTGAATCAGGGTTCATCTTTGCAGGTAAAATTTTGGCGGAATTTTCAGATGCGTTGTACGAAGATGCGCAGTGTGACCTCGGCCTGGAATGGGGACTGTAGGCACCAAGGCAATACGGAGCGGTGGTCAACTGATCTATCAGAAAATTCCTTCACATACGTATCCTGCATTACATATATTACATCAATTTCTAGGTATTGGACAATAGTGCTCAATGTGCATGAATCATATTTGAAATGGCGTAGGATACGAGAGAAGATAATACAGTACTGTAGACAATCCGTAAGGCATTGCGCTGTTCGTAGTAAACAATAGATCATCGTAATTAGGATTCTCCTATTGGAAATTTTTTAAATGTTCGAATAAGTTTCAATTACGCTAAATAAACTTTCAGAAACTCTATAAAGCTCATTAACTTAGAGGAGGTGCAAATGCAAACGCGCGCCCGGTTGGAACATGTTTCACCTAGGGACGCACTCTCTTCAAGTCGCGTGCTGTCTCGCCCCCTTCCCTGAGCTTTCCCTGATCTGGCTCCCAGCCAACTAGCGATAACTCTGTTCGGAATGGAGATATCAATGTGAAAATTTCGGAGCTTCTTATCGTTGTAGAGCTCTAGGCAGTGAATATGATAGCTTCAAAATTTGAATTTTGAATTAACTCCTCCTTCAATAGAGCTTCTGAAACACACCTAAAAAGGCAACATAAGTATTCCAACAATAGAACTCTAATCGTAATAGATCTAGTACAAACGCCATGCTGGATGTTATTCAGACACGCCTATTATAAGGTAACTTTCTAATGAAGCTCAGTCGATCGATAAGTGCAATAGGTCACGCTACAAATCGATTCCCACAGTAGCGTTCGTAATTAGGTTCACTGTCTCTTCATTTTACACAATCTCTCGACTTCTGGAATGTCGATCCCACAGTATACCTTTCCGTCGGGTCGGGATCGAAAGGCGAGCGAGAGTGGAGCCTGCACGTGGACCTCGGCAGCCTCCTCAAATATCAATTTCAAAATATATGAGATTTTTGTCCGGAATATAACTGCCTTGTTTTATACTAGACTGGCTTAGCAGTGTTCCCGCGAGCCCAGTCTAGAAGACGGGATGTACATCTACCTACACCTTTTACCGTGTTCTATAGTCTACCATATTTGTTCGAATTATTGCCTCACAATTACAATGTAGTGCCAATCACCTACATCCCTCGTACCGTAACCCTATCCATACCGTACCCCCATCTCACCCAGCAGCGAGCAGGCATCGCGATGCGCATGATCAGATAGCCCTTGGATTCCTGAGACAAACGGGTTACTGTAGAGCAGTCAATGGTACAGTATGGAGTGGTTCGGTAGCCTTGTTCTCATTCTGTTGTATTGCAGGGAATCGGTTCGCCTGATATGACCGAAGGCTGTCAGTTTGTGATAGGAATTTTGCGGAATAGGGCGAAAATCCGGAAAGATAGAGAGGTAAGAGGGCAAACCATTCGAGAGTGAGACGAGTCGACCGCGCGAGAAGACGGAGAGGGCAGAGAATGGAAGGAGATTCTCCATTCCATTTTCCGTTGATTTGCGTGCAAAGGGAATTTTACTTATTTTTACGTTTCGAGCACATAATATGAGCACGATTATCTAAAAGTCGAGCAAAACTAGGCACAAAGTTTTAACGAAATTTTGTTAAAGGGGTTCTCGAGGGTGCTGAAATGGTGATTTTTTAATGTTTTAATTTGCATTTTTTTAAATATGATAAACGCTGGAAATTATAGTGCAAGCACGCTCCCGATCTATCTTCATCGATTCACAATTATCCTAGAAGTCAAAGTCTCCAGACGCACAGAGGAACTGATAGACAGAAATTTTAAAATGTTATGCACCTTCTATTAGCATTAAATGAAGTCAACAAGTGTAAATAACAAATGAGAAGACGGAGAGAAAGATGCTGAGAGCAATGCCGAGGGATCGGCACTTCTTCTATATTTGGCCCACCCCACTCCTCCTCTCGTTTCTAATTCCCTGCTCATCGCAAAGGGTTTGTGTGACGAAAATCAGGGATGTATACCTAAAAAAGAGTGGGGTAGGTAGAAGGGGGGGGGAGCAAATATCGAAGAAGTGCCGAGGGATCGCTGGAGGAATGAAAACATGCGTTGCGTCCCCTAATTCATCGCATTTTCGAAACAGCATGCGCAAGTTGGACATAAATATGCATATCAGGCTTCTCACGAGAGAATCGGGACAACGAGTTGACATTGAAAATACAAATATTTACTATTTTTAGTTTTTTATTACGGGTATGAGGTGTAGAAGATTTCCCTTGTTCGGTTCGACCCCAATGCAACTTGCAGCCGCAGCAGGCTGCTGCAAACTTGAGACATATGACATTGGTTATTGAGGTTTTTAGCAATAACATTGATGTAATTTGCACACTAAAGTGTTTCCATGACCAAATGAACGATTTTGGCGCACTTTGTTCATTTTTCACTTTCGCGACCTTTGCAGCAGACGCATGTTAGATCAGTTTTTTATTCCTAAGTTGAACAGTTATTTTTTGCACCAAACCAAACTTTCCCAGTTTGTAGAGCTTCAAATTCTGCACATATGATATTTTTCTTGATTTTATCTCGGTGGTCCTGGTACATTCACAAGCCGGCGAAAACCTGATAACGGGCTGCACGGTTCACCGGCAGTTGAACTGAGTTCGCAAAGTCGCTAGTTCGAACCCCAGCCATAGCAGACAAGTTTTTTGCCATCTAGTTTGCTCTTTCATAGGACCCGTAATACTTTCAGGTTTGCTTTCTCGATGTTATCGCATTGCAAAAAACTTGCCTGCTATGGCTGGGGTTCGAACTAGCGACTTTGTGAACTTAGTTCACCTGCCGGTGAACCGTGCAGCCCGTTATCAGGTTTTCGCCAGCTTGTGAATGTACCAGGACCACCGAGATAAAATCATGAAAAAATATCATATGTGCAGAATTTGAAGCTCTACAAACTGGGAAAGTTTGGTTTGGTGCAAAAAATAACTGTTCAACTTAGAAATTAAAAACTGATCTAACATGCGTCTGCTGCAAAAGTGAAAAATGAACAAAGTGCTCCAAAATCGTTCATTTGGTCATGGAAACGCTTTAGTGTGCAAATGACATCAATGTTATTGCTGAAAACCTCAATAACCAATGTCATATGTCTCAAGTTTGCAGCAGCCTGCTGCTGCTGCAGCGCATATAAAAAATCTGAGACTTCGGTTTTAGTCTAGTCTAGGAAAGTGAGTCGAAGTGGTGTAGTGGTCTATGGCGCGCCCAACCATTCCATACCTCCCGGGTTCGATTCCCGGCCGTGACACCGACTCCGCCCAACCAAGGCGCCTACCCATTGGGGACGGGGAATTGGAAGTCGTGACGAGATCACGCCGGTAAATAGGTCCGAAGAATAGGTGGCGCTACGGACTGAATCGCCTTAAAAAAAAAATATAGTTGCTGGCCTAGCAGCGGCTCACCGCAGGATGAAAATTCCTAGATATACGGTGCGACTTTACCTTTTTACCTAGGAAAGTACTAGAAAGAAACATGATCAGCAAGATTTTCCAAAATTTGAATGTCAACTGAAAATGACGATTTGTCCCGATTCTCTCGTGAGAGGCCTGATATGTTGTATATCCCTGTGTTCCTTGTAGTGTGAATGGACGTTGAGCAGCGTTAGCAGTTTATTACGGAAATAATAAAGAAGATAAGAAACGTAGATAACTCGGGGACAAGGGAGAGAGCGTGAGGATGACTAACTCAGGACACGACAGGTAGAGTATATGAATTGGATTGGCAATGAAATCGTTGTGGGATGATTATCATCGCAAATATACTGTAGATTGGGGTGCAGCAGTGTGACATATTTAGCATTTACTTTAATTTAGAGTCCGAAGTATGATGCATACCGAGTCGGGTGATACCGATATTGCCGACCCATCCTTTTAGCCAGTTTAGTCCTAAAAAGATGAATAGATTGATTCATTCATTTTACACGTTCAATTGGTCACGTGGCTGAATGCAAATGTGCCAATAACACGTTTTATTCATCACAGCCTGTCAGACTGGATGAAATTGCGGCGGACGTATTCTAATGAGTGCTCACCAAACGATTGGAGAAAAATCAAATATTTGTTGCGAAGCGTATCCAGTATTCAATTTTAAAGGGGTGCTCCGGGGAATGTTCAGTCGCCCATAGTGACTGTGCGGATATTATAAAGGCCACTAACCCGATCAGAAACCACTTTGTCCGAAGTCCCACAGAGGACTCTGAGGCTATTTACAGACGCGCAAAGTTCATTGATAGCGCAGGAACGTGACTGATCCTTTTATGCTTCACTTACTATACTTCACATTCGCCTCTTTCTCTGGTTAAATTCGCTACAGTTTCCCATTGAGGGCGCAGAATTTTCGTGGTGGGACTCCCTAACATTCATTCCCCGGAGCACTCCTTTAAAGAATATTTTCTTGATAGTGCATTGAGAAGCTGGAAGCCTAGGTCGAAAATGGAAAATCGGCTTCCTGAGAACTCTTGGACGATGTATGCTCTATCGACTGATGTATTTCACTGATAATCAACTTGTGATCGGATAGAGTTATTTAAGCGTTTAGGTCAAAATCACCTGTTTTTCTTCATAGTGCTTAGCGGAAAACGTCGCTACTGGAAACTTAGGTCGAAAATTGAAAATCGGCTTCCTGAGAACACTTGGCCGATGTATGCTCTATCGATTGATGTAGTTCACTGATAAGCAACTTGTTATCGGATAGAGTTATTTAAGCGTTAAGTCAAAACACATGCTTCTACACTAAATCGGATATGTTTCAAAAGATATATTTGATTTTCGTGTTTTTGAATGGCGTTAAAGCTGAAAAATGATTATGTTTCATCAAGGATATTTGACAGGGAGATGATTAAGAGAGCTAACAAAGAAAGTCCTCATCCGCCACAAAAATGGTCCTTTTCATCCATTCTGACAGGTTGTGTTCATCACTCTCCACTCACTTCTTCCACAACCATTGGTCGCGCGCGGTCAATCCCTCTATTTCTCCCTCCAGGTAATCTCCCTCGCCCCCTTTTTGTGATAATTGTTAGATTGTCATATTTTCTACCATGACCGGAAATACTCTCTGCTATCTTTGTATATAACTTCGAGGCTGTGCACAAGCGGTAGCAAACTTATCTCGATTCCAGGTCAATAATGTCATCTGTCGTTCCCGTGCCGATTGTCAAGAAAGAAGGTAAGCTATCGCTGCATCCTTTCCTAAGCCTCCCTAACTAGGCAATTGTGTTGCCTATCCCCAAACCGCAGCTTAAATTAGAGACTGATATCCTAGTTTACTACCAACAAAATGTGTTTGTTTCAAGGTAAGATCCACGTCGAGCTGAACAAGAATGGAGACGAGAACGAGAAGGAATCGACCGAGAACATCGGAGGAGTGGATTGGTATGTTTTAGTAAAACACAGAATGGGGTGTGGTGTAGTGGGGTGGTGCGCAGTGTGCAATGAAGGTTTCTGCGATTTATCATATCTTTTGTACAGAATGAGTATTGCTCGTTGCGACGCTCTTTACTGGAAGAGCCTCAGGGAGAGTGCGGGAATTCAAATCAATTGGCTTCGTAATTCTAACTTCATCTGAAACACATCCCCTTTCATCTTCACCTAGACGGAATCACTAGCGTTTCATACCGTTTCCGAACCGCAAATTAGCCCGTTCTGCAAATCGGAAAGTTTCGGGAATATTTAATGTTTAAGTTTCGGGAATATTTAATGTTTATTTAATGTTTAAGTTTTGTTTTCGTAAACCGATTTTTTCCCAATATGACTGCATTGCCTTGACTCGGACAGAAGAGCGCCGCAATAAAAATTGCAAAGTTTCTGTACAAAACATATGACGCCGGTTGCGTTAGAATCGAGCAACAATATGAAGGACCTGACACATCTATTTTTCAATAACTTGTGGAAAGGGGTTCTCGAGGATGCTGATCATGATGGGCAACTTCATTTTGAACCAACTCGACCGGTTGGGCCAGGCTGCATGTAGGCTGCATATCACGTTGTGTTCATAACTCGAAAACGGATGAAAATTCATGAAATTTGGACAGCATTCATATAAGACTAAGAAAAATATTTTAATGCTAAATTCGCATTTTTTGCATGATACACCATTTAAATAAAATTTTTGGTTTCGAATATAAGGTCGGGGCTAAAAGCGAGAACGGTACAGTAAGATGAGGCTTAATCATGGAATCATTTTTGTATACTATGTATGGCATTATAAGTTGGCGCTTTTTAGTTACACTCGATTTTATGACTTCATTTTCGACTTTTCGCCGCGCAATTGGAACGGAGAGTGTGAAATGAAAAACGAATTCAATTGGACTTCATTGTCATTTTCCATTAACTGCGCCAATTGGGCGGCGAAAAGTCGAAAATGAAGTTACAAAATCGAGTGTAACTAAAGCGCCAACTTTTACCATATACGTAGAGACCACAAGCCACGCCCACTTTCAGGAATATTGGTCCGATAGTTCGAATTCTTAACCAAATCTGACGATCAAAAGTGATTTCGATAGCTCTTAGGATCCTTTACAAATGACCATTGGAGCATCATGAACAGACAGCTCTAATTAGGTCAGCATGCGCTAATTAAGGCCATGTATGGACGTAAAATGGGTCATTATACTAGTGTGCAGCTGCTCCACTCGCAGTTTTTAGTTCATATCAGTAAGAAACATCGTACAAAATTGGAAAACAGAAGGATGTTTTTCCGAACTGTCGGAACGTTTACCAGATTTAATAAAAAAATTGCAAAAAAGTGCAAACCTATTTCAATAGAGGGATTCGAACCTGAGGGTTTCGGCCACTAGAGGTAGGCATCTACCATCACACCAAATGGATAGCTGCTATAGCGAGATCAAAATTGACTGATGAACGAACTTGATGACTTGTTCATTTTTCACAAATTCCCGAGTTTAAGGTTTTCAGATAACAATTCTTTACTGAGTTAAAATATCACGCCTCTCACGATAGAATCGAGCTAAAATCTTCATTCTAGGGAATGGGCGGAAAATCGTCAAATGAGTTACTATCGGTTTTGGTCACCCCAAGGTGTGCCTAAGTGACCCCCAACGTCTCAATATGCATACTTCATTTTGGAGCTCCCTACACCGGGTCGGTTCTCGCTGCTCCCACTTTGACTGCGATTTTAACGCTTCGCGTGATAGATGAACGAAAAATGCACTCTGAGGGACCCCCTGTCATTTTTTGAGCTCTACCGATGTATGCAAACCAGATCCTCTAATTTTGAGTTTTAACTGAGATACATTCAAAGGGAATTTTCTCAAAAGTGTAGGTAAAATAGCAGCTCAAATTTTCGCAGTGTATGTAGCTCACCGAGAGCTTTACAATGAGTGGTTTGCGCCAAAAAGTGCAGTCCTCGAAATCGAGTTATCTCCTTTTTAAGGTTAGCGATCATTTGAACTTTTATTTCAACTGCATAATTCAGAGAAAACTCATTTCATTTCACTTCCCACCGCGCTTTTCGGCGCGCTCAATATGGAATGATCCGTTTTCTCGCAATTATGCTGTTGAAATAAAAGTTCAAATGATTGCTCACCGTTAAAAGGACATAACTCTATTTCGAGGACTGCACTTTTTGGAGCAAACCACTCATTGTAAAGCTCTCGGTGAGCTATTAGGTTGTCTCAAAAGTTTCTGACTATTTTCACTTTACCGTGTTTTCACCTCTCCTGTCCTTGGGTGTTGACCGATTTACTTCTAGTCTTCGAGCATGTATTAGGGCTTGGGTACTCTATCTAGCGCACAGTATCTCACTCCCATTGATTTCGTATGAATCTCGCGATAAGCTCTAAAATTCAACTAGATGTGCAAGTTGACTCACTTTTTGTAAGGTTAAAAAATCTTTGGAGAACCGTATGAGGTGCAAATTGAACACACTTCCGCAAAGTACTCCCAACGGGTTATTCTCGGGTGATAACCTTCGATGTGCAGTTATATTCACGTTCATAATGAGTGCACAATCCGAAAACCACAGAATGGTTGTAATTCACAAATTAGCACCATTCGATCCTGGATTTCTATTGAGGATCTGAGCGAACCTATTTGTGGTGGTTCGTGAAGCACTTCCCCTAATAAATATATGGCCATTATTGGGAGATATTAGAAACATCCGTTAATGAGTTGAAAATAACGGAATGCAGAAGTCCAATTTCACACTTCAAAATACGACATTTTCACAACCTCCCGTTCTAAGCACACATTGATCACCGTATTTTTCATGGTTATTTTAACAATTAGCTCCTGGACGATACCTCAACGACTGGGCAGAATCAATAGACCCATGCAATTCCAGAAATAATCATCAACAAAATGCACCAAAAATAGGCATATTTCGGCTTTTTGGCAAAAATAATTCATTTCTCCCAAACTACGCATCAGAGTTTAGATTGCAATGCATATTAGAATTATATTACCAAAAGGAAAACTCAAGCTAAAAGGAAAATTGAAACATCCCATGCTCACGAGACGAAACTTGAAAAATTAAATAGTCAGAAACTTTTGAGACAACCCAATACATACACTGCGAAAATTTGAGCTGCTATTTTACCTACACTTTTGAGAAATTTCCCTTTGAATGTATCTCAGTTAAAATTCAAAATTAGAGTATCTGGTTTGCATACATCGGTAGAGCTCAAGAAATAACAGGGGGTCCCTCAGAGTGCATGTTTCGTCCATCTATCACACGAAGCGTTAAAATCGCTGTCAAAGTGGGATAAGCCGAGAGCCGACCCGGTGTAGGGAGCTCCAAAATGAAGTATGCAAATTGAGACTTTGGGAGTCCCTTAGGAATGCCTCGGGGTGACCAAAACCGATAGTAACTCATTTGACGATTTTCCGCCCATTCCCTGGATCAGCTCGATTCTCCTGTGAGAGGCGTGATAAAGGTCTAAATGACACAGCATGGTCTTATTCAGACCGAAAGATATACGAACCGATATATATGATATACGAAAGAAAGATATATATGATATACGAACCGGAATTTGGCATCATATTTTTCAATTGTAGGAGACTCACTTTGTTCTTGGGTGTGGATGAGACCTCCGAAGAGGATGAGGACACGCTGGCCATCATGCTCGAGGTTTGTTTTCTTCTTTTTGTGTTATTTGCAACGTTTTTGAGCGTATTTCACCAACATGGTTAGCTATTCAATGCGTCTAGGCAATATGCGCATTCGATAATTCATAATTTTTGATAGTGAAAAAAAATGATTAAAGGGACCTGGAAACGTAAAACCATATTCTCTCTGTTGGTGTAAAATGATCCCAAAACATCACTAAAAATAATTAAAAAAATTGAAAAAAATATTTAAATTTAATTCGTGATTTTAAAAATCCCGTTCAAATTAATTGTTCCGCTTGTTCGGCCCGAGAACGAAATTTTGCGATAAGCAGCGTTTCTCTCGGGTCAAGATCACACTATAAACTACAAACTTCGCTGCTTGAAACCGGCCGTGTATAAGCGCTGATACGCAGTCAAGTTCGGGGGACGCCACTACGCTCCCTGTTCTCTTGCCGTTTCTGCTCAATTTTGGCTGCTGTTTATCAATTTTTACGCGTATTTCGTCTATTCTCCCAGTTCATATATTGTTGAGCCCACTAAACACCATAATTAGCGCCATGTGTACTGTTTTGCTTCAATTATTGCCCCGTGTTGTATAGGAATCTTGCTAATAGCTAATTATCCTTATCCCTATTCACAGACACTCGCATCTTTGCTCACTCCCCTTCCCTCAGTTGTTTACGTGCCCTATGCATGTTGTTGACGGGAGTGTGTCCTCTCTTTCTCTGCACTCTCTTCACTCGCTCGCACTATCGAGAGGCGCGCCCCTCGTTCTCCTCCTCGTCAATCGCTCATTTAGCTTTCGCGCCACCCAGTCACCCGGTCTTTCCCTGTCTAGGGAACACTTCGCTGCTTGGATCTGGCCGTGGTTTGCCGCTGATCGACAGCCGGGCTGGAGAGACTCCACCACGCGCCCTTCTCGCTTGTCATTTCTGGTCGTTTTCGTCAGCTGTTTTCTATTTTTTACGCGTATTTCGTGTAGTCTTCCAGTTTTTCTGCCCACTAAGCACCTCAATTAGTTTCATGCGTACTGCTTTGCTCATATTAATGACCTGCTAACGCTAATTTTCTTCTGTTTTCGGCCTTTTACTGTTGAATTCGCTTTAACTCAAGCCATTTCAGCAGGCAGCCATGTCGTCCCTCATCATTCACAAGAAGTTCCAGCACATTCATCGTGTGATGAACACCAACATCGGTGGAAACAAGATGATCCCGTTCGCGCCCTTCCTGGAGCTCTTCAAGGTTTGCTCCTATTTTTTCTCGAACATTAGCCCCTCGATTTTATATTTGACTCTGTTTTGCCCTCTAGAAACGGTATAATCATCATTTATAGTAATGTATTCTTACTCTTTCGTCATAATTAGAGTACAATGCGTGGTTGTGGGACGAAAAGTCGTTGGCAACTTTATACTTTGTGGGATATTGCTAAGAACTTCTCTTAGAGCACTTATGTACATGACTATAATGCTTAGAGCCTTGGTCAGGCTGATAAAGTTCGTGCTAAGGCTGGTCGTTATGTACTTCAAGCGCTGTATTTCAGGGACTTGACCGGACGCGGGACCGCGACGATCACCACCGTCATGCAGAACCCCACCCAGTATAAGATTACGGGGGCAGAGAAACTACAAGGACGGAAAGACCACCCAGGCGAGTAACGTTCGCAATATCTTTTTTTTAAAATTAGACTTGTGACACGTTAATACGCGTCACGCTACACGTGTTTATTGTCTATATTTGTTTATTGTCTTTTTAGGTTTTCTCCGCCGGGATCGACAACAAGTGGCGTGAGGATCTCGAGCGTCTCAAGAAGATTTGACTCCACAAAGGCTAGTTTACGCTTATTTTTCGAAATTACGTCCCCACAACTTTCGTGATTTATAAGTATACAATCGCACGCATTATTCCCGACTCTTTCAATAGTATTAATTAGTTTATTGAGAAGAAGTAGGATCCTTTTATTCGTGGCATAAATATATCACATACTGGCTGACAATCGCAGCAGAGTTGCCATGTGTTTTCGTTTTAAAGCTTACAAAGTGGCGCTCATAGCTAACTAATAGGTTATTAATTAATGGTATTGTGCAAACAATATTTATATATATTTATAAATATTAAATTTTCAAGTTAAAAAATTTCGCAATTCGAAATATGCCTTTCGATTATCGATTTTATCATAAATGCATGGATTGAATTTCCTTATGGATTTCGACCACAGTAATTTATTCTCCTGATTTTTGTGATTCGAAAATGGTGCTGTGTGCAATATAATATGAAAAATGAAGAAAAATGTGCGTGTCACCTTGATTTGAAGAAATTTTTTCACATGATTTTTTTGTTTTTTTCTAGATTGTTTGTTTTCTTTTTTTAAACTTGCTAAAATTACATTCTCATTATTCTATTGAGAAAACAAGCTTACCACGAGGTACCGAGAGGACACCACGTGGTTCCAGGAATCATTTACGTGGTACCGGTGCCATCCAAAATTTTTAATATCCTATTGTGCAATGAAAAAATAATGTTTATTTCGTTTGCAGCTGTGAATGTGGAGGAAAGGAAGGAGATAAGGAATGGATGCCCGTGACCAAGCTCTGACGCCTCGTCGAGGACAGAAAGATCACCACCCCACTGGTTGGTTACTTTCGCTTATATGAAGACAGACGCTCGGTTCCATTGCGGAAGCATATTATTCCTCAATTAGTTGCATGTCTTCCCAAGTCGGTTCCAAGTAATTATCTTACCGTACCATACTGTTATTACACATTCCTGGGACGGTACCACGAGGTACCAGAACCATAACACGTGGTACCAGGAATCAACCGCGTTTTACCAAACCATTATGTTTTTTTTATTATTTCCTTTCACCATGAAAATAATTCTTATTTATTTTTACAGCTGTGGAGGCGGAGGAAAGAAAGGAGACAAGGAATGGATGCCCGTGACCAAGCTCGGACGTCTCGTCAAGGACAGCAAGATCACCATCCTCGAGGAGATCTACCCCAAAGGTCGGTTACTTTCGCGTGTATAATTCAACTATCCACCCCCCCCCCCCCAACGTTTCCCTATTTATATAATTAGGTCGTGTAGGAATGGTGAACTATCGCTTTGTATTATTTATCAAAAAAAATATGAAATGTGTATTAGTTTATATTTCGGGTGATTCGTTCTCTCCCTCCTCATCGCTAAACTCCTCGAAGTCTAGACCTTCCTTCTCATATTCATCGTAGCCCGACTCCTTCAGCGCTTTCTCCTGCTCTTCCAACCAATTGATTAGCTCGTCGTAGATGTCGTCATCGGGGATTCCGATTTTTTTGAGCGATCGAACTTCACTTAATTCGTCACGAACTTTGAGGCTTTCCTCCATGATCTAGAAAAGTGGGTGATTGATCCGGTATTGATGGAAACTCAGAAATATTAGACATTATTCACCTCGTGCCTCCAAGAGTGGGAACCCATCGATCTCTTTCTCTTTATTGCGTCGACCAATCGTCCTTTTCTAGAAATAATAGTGTTCCCTAATTCTTCCCTCTCTCCAAGCAGATCATCTAGCATGAGGCTGTTGTAGTGGAGCATCGATAGTCTCATCTTCAGCTTATAGTAGTGGGGCGGGCTGCAGTTACCATCCATTTACTACGCTCTATTTCGTTAATGTTTTTTCACTAACCAGGCAAACCTCTTGGGGGCATACATCAGACTGAGCGAGTGGTAGCACTCGTTTATCGATGTGTCGATCAGGGATGCAGAAGACAGAAAAGCTTTTTCGAACTTTGGTGCGAAGACCATAGCGCTAATCATTTCAAGTTCCTTCGAATCAGCCTGAGATGCGGAGATGTGTGCGCCATGTATTTATTTGAGTAACCTTTAGGAGTTGACGCGTTTCTCCCTTCTTCAACCGCTTGAGTCTACCGTGCTCGCATTTGGCAACTATATCGAAACCATCTCCCTGCCATTGATCAATTTTTTTAGCGTCCGCTTATATTGGCACCTTCTTCCAAACGTGCTTTCCTTGAATGTGCATGATGAAAGATCGCACTACTTCTAGAGCACGAGGACGATCTTTGGGTAGGGGATACTTGCGATGCACACAGTACAGGTGGTTGAAAAATTTCTGATAGATGGGTGCAAGGGTGGGATTCGATTTCACCATCTAAAGTAATATTATCTTTCAACAATATTTTGTTGACCTAACCTTCCACCACTCCTTCCTTATCGGCTTTTGTACATGCCACCAATCATTCAGCGCTTCGATATGCGACGTCTTAGGATCCTCTCTCAGCTTTTTATTCACCATGGCATTCTGGTCACCCACTCTCGTCCTAAGAATATTTATAACTAACTTTCCAATATTCTTCCTTAGTTACTCCTTTTGAACATATATTGTTTTGGCTTACTTGATCTCTATCCCTGCATCTATTAATTCCCCTAGCGCTCTTCGAATCCCTTCCGACTCCATTCGTATAGACACTCCATCTATAATCGGGTGCTCTCGTTGCTGAATCTCTCGTCGCAATTCTTTATACCAATTCCATCCATATTCTTGTGCATCGCCACTCCCGCCAACGCAAGTTTGGTTTCGCAATCTATTACCGTATTCTTATTGTTAGTTGACGTGAAACCGGGACAGTCATACTGGCCGTCAATGGACACTTGTAGACCACCCTTTCCCTAAATATCGGTTAATAATTATCACTTATAGTTGCCTATTTACCTCCGCAGCACAGACAGCTACCTCCCTTACGATACTCTGCCCTTCCTCGTGCACTCTCTCTATTGCCACACTTCCAATTTCTATGACTACTTTACGAATAGAGCGTGTCGAAGGAAGGTCAATCTTTAGCAGGTTTCCCCAGTCGCTCACTCTCTAGAATTGGATCCTTGTACTTTTTTTAAAGTGCAGTTTTTGTCTAACCGGGGAAGGAGTGCCAGTGATAAATGCGGCGATTCCGATAGAGTGATTAGCAGAGTAAACTTGACTTCTCCCTTTCCCAACCTTCTCCTGACTGTCCCATGCCACACTAGCGTTGCATTTGAGGTTGAGGCAGTCGTAGTTTATAACCCACGCACTACCAACTCTCCTCTTCACGATGAGACTTTGGCCAAGTCTTTCCCCGCACTTTTCACATCGTTGAAAGAGTCTTATCAGGCAACTGTTCTCTACTATTCCATAGCGAGCCGTTTCATCACTGATCTCATCTTCTCCCCAAGAAAATTCATCCTCCTCCTCTTGAACACTCTCTTGGGAGCAACGGTACTCCGTATGCTATAACGCAGCTATTCTAGGGAATTCCTTATGTTCAACTAACCTCGGACTGATCAGCTGTGACGGTGTTCATAGAAACATCGCTTTTGAAACGTTTGGGCAGAATCTCATCCGGTTCATTCCAGGGTCCGAGGTCGTCTGGATCGCCGACGGGATCGATAGGAGGAGGGAGCCATACATGGAGCTTTTAATTTTTAGGTTACAACAATTGTTTAATAGCACTATTTTGTGTTTTCAAATATTTATGGTTCAAGCATTTCTTGATTGTATTTATGTAAAAAGTTTACAGTGATTACGTATTGCTTTTTGAATTCTGAATAATATACTTTCCACTTACATCTGTGTGTGATGCAGTTGGAGAAAGAGATCAAGAACGACGAGCCGAGTTAGGCTCTCTCTGGAACGGGAACAAGTCCAAATATAGATCGATTTCGTGCATATAATCTGAGATTGTAGGTTAATTGTTCTACTGTGTCACGATAAGTCTGTGAAAGTAGGTTGCTGATGTCTGGCTTATAGTTTTACTGCAGAACATCGTAGATATGAATCTCCCATTATGTCCATTCATGTATTCCACTTAGGCTGGAGCTGAACTCACTTGTCTTCCTGGGAGTTGATGCTTTGCAGGCTGTTTGGCAGAGAAATGAGATGGCGGAACGAGATCCGCTGGTCGAGTTGTGCGCAGGGGTACAGTGGGGATTGAAACGGGGCGGACAACGACAATTCGGCACTGAAGCAATGCGCATGCGTATTCGTCACTCGTGCAGAAGCGGTTCATGTCAGTATAAATCTAATTGATAAAACTCACGTCCTTGGGCAGTTCGTCGTCGGCGGAGTTGAAGTGTCGCAAACACCACCTAGGCTCTTTCACCGAAGAGTATCTATCTAATAGACGTGCAGTTCCCTGCTCATCTAAGCCCTGTCTCAGTAGCCACTCTCGTTGAAGCACCGGTCTCGACCGTGGAGGGAAGTTCTTTGTATGCGCCGTCTCCTCCCCACAGAGAAAGCACCTTTTCTTCCTAACGCTGATCATGCTGAATTGTTTCTCGAGGAGTATATTCAAACGAAAATGACAAAACAGTGAAATTAAAAAATGAAAAATGAACACAAAAAGAATCGATTAAACCCACACACAGTACTTAGATTCGTGGTGCGTTTAACGCGTGCAAATTCTCCGTCTGAATTTTCGACCCGGGTATTATTCCCGGTTCCGGTCTTGAATTTTGATGTCTATTCTTCGCTTAATTATTAATTTTTATTTTTTTATTTTTTGACAAAGATGATCGGAAAGGTGATAAATTTCATCTGAGGTGCAATGTTCTAAGAGTGCCAGGTCCCTTTAAGCCGCTTGTCGACTCGAAGTTCTGGGAAGTCAAAGCTAGAGCAAAGTTCATCCTACTTCAATTTCTTTTTCCGGGCCCCGAATCGCAAAGTGCACTTTTAAGTGAAATGCGAGCGGCATTCGCTTCACCATTTTCGATTGCTTGTTTTTGCTTGATTTTTCGGTCTGTGTTTATTGAATTGCGATAATTTGATACCCATTCTATCGATTTATATCACGTTTATCACTTGGAGCTGTTTGTTACAACAAAATCGTTCGAATTTCGGCGTAGCAGAGTAATGTGTTTTTTCTGACCATTCTAAACACTTTATTGATTGCTAACCGCGTACAATAGCTGTTATATCTTGTCATCGCTACTTATTAATTAAACTGAACCATATTCCAGGCTGTAGTTGAGTTGCTGTACCAAAAACTGCGCTAGAGTTGCCTTTTCTATGTTTAGTGTTCTGTGCTGTGTCATCTTTCGTCCATTTTGATCGCTATTTTTGTTGAGTTCAATAGTTTTCTCGAGTTTTCTTGCGATTGTTATTTGTTTTTACGCTTGATTTACGCAGCGCTTGTCTTTGCAGAGTCGACGGACTGCGCATTAAGGATATGGGTCTCGAAGACACTGAGGAAGAGACCCCCGAAGCAGTCGAGGAAGAGAAGGAAGTCGTCAAGGAGGTCACGAAGACCTGAGGAACCATCGAGGCGAGTCAACTCAATTCATTATGTTTTATACATTGTTCATCTCATTGATTCAATAGGTGCAGTTAAGATACACACAAAAATTGAAGTTCGAACGTTTCAGAAGAGCGAGGCTGCTCCGGAGCTGATCCCGACCGCGTCCGAGTTCGCAGCCAACAAGCCCTCGCGCTACGTCGCTCCCAGCATGCGTGGCGCAAATGCCGGCGGAAAGATCGATCTCACCAATTAGGTTAGATATTAACAATCCTGTTGTTGATTGTATGATTTTTTTATTTTATTTTGCAGGAAATGTTCCCTACTTTCGCTGCCGCCGAGCAGATGGAGAAGCACAAGAAGGACGAGGTGAACACGACGAACACCGCTAATGCTTGGTCTACTGCCGGAGCACCCGCTTCCAGACCGGGGGTCTACCAGGCGTCCGAGGTGAGCTTGTGCTTGCAACAATATTTAAATTAAAGTCTAGCTGATATTCAAATTCTTCTTGCTGATAGATAATACTAAGTGCTTATCATCAGAATTGTGCATTTCATTAGCTGTGTACAAACTATTTTATGTTAGGTGTGCTTCCTCGCGACAACTTTGACTCTTTCTTGCATTGCTTGCTTTTTATTTACATTGATTATTGCAGTCGGACGCGTGGGTTCGCCCTCCTGCCCACGAGAAGGACGACGCTCTGGCCGCAGTTAGAGCGGTGTCGGCAAATGCCGGTCCTGCACCCATCCGCCCTCCTCACCCTCCCGAGCCCGAGCTCAAGAAGTCGGCCAATGATCGTAGGTTCCCCGCATCTTAGAAATCAGTAAGCCCCATCTCGATATATAACCAGTTCCTCTAAAGTCGTAGTCGTTCTCTTAGCTATTTGTTGATAATCTTACTCAGGATTCGTATCAGTGTTGGACTCGTCGCTGGCGCCATCAAGATCTCGCTCGACAACGATATCTGGACGCTCAGGGTAAGCTATTTTTCCTTGATCAACCCAGTAATGTCTTTCCCTGGGGTTTCCTTCCGTTTTCTGTCCTTTGTCGCCATCTTGAAAATAATATTTTCTTCTTCCAGACGGAGAAGGGCTCGGACAGAGGCTAAGCTGAAGAAGTGAATCCCGCCGTAAAGGGTTTCGTTGTTTTTTCTCTTTTAATTTTATGATCACTTCAACTTTTTTATGTAATGATCCACGATAGTGGTTGCGACTGACTGATCGATGAATTCCAGGAACTAATATTTATTTATTTTTTTGAATATAGAATAGAACTAGTCAACAATAATAACAATACCAGCTGTGAGGCACAAACTAATTCAAAGAGACTATTTATAATCAGTGTGTGCGCAGCTGCATAATTAAGTCATCATCCTCTTCCAGTCCTCTGCGAATCTCGTCGAGAAGGACTTGAGCGGCTGCTCCATCGCACTGAGGGGGGTGATCGTCTTCATCGTCAGTCTCCTCGAGGTTAGCGTCTCCGGGGAGAGGAACCAAAGGGGTGGCATTGCGATTCCATTGATCCTGTGCTATCTAGGTTAGAATGGAAAATGAAGTAGTATAACCCTCTGCTTCCGCTGCTCATCCTGTTCCTGCTTCACTGTCGCATGGAGTGGACGAGAGAGAGGCGCGTATCTGAGACAGAAAAAAATAAGTGAATAACTAATTGCGAACCTCATAGGCTGCATCCTTCACTGCGTCCCTCCAAGCATTCCTTGCTGGTGACTTCACGTTTTTCAAGACATGCTTCCTCAGCGTGTTGTTGTAGTGCGATCGCGTGCCCGTCTTAATTCCAAATTACTCGAAAATTAATTAATAGGACTGACAACGACCCGGATCCCATCCATCTCATCTTTCTTCAGTTCATTCCAATGCATCATGGCCATCATAGTTCGTAACTCGTGGCCATTCCTGTTATTTATAGCATGTGCGTGAG
This sequence comes from Pristionchus mayeri, assembly GCA_036245805.1. Taxonomy (NCBI): domain Eukaryota; kingdom Metazoa; phylum Nematoda; class Chromadorea; order Rhabditida; family Neodiplogasteridae; genus Pristionchus; species Pristionchus mayeri. The sequence continues at coordinate 49,130,320 of BTRK01000005.1, read as the reverse complement.
AGAGAAGCTATTTATACCTGTCGAAATAGTTCTCCTTCGGTGCGTATTTCCAGGATATAGCGTTGAGACTCTCAACGGTGCTCGTCTTGAGCAACCAGCTGACATTCTTGATGTCCTCGATGTTCTTCTCCGTGAAAACAACGGACTTGAGCCTCTTATAGGCTCTGCTGTCTTTAACTAGGTAGGGGAAACTGGCTGATGGGGCAGAATGGAGGCATTTCTTGAACCTTGTGAAGGATGCATCCTGAAAGTAGAGCATAGGTAGAATGAAGCGAGGGAACTTACGTTGGAGAAATCGTGTACTCCGCACATGCAGAGTAATGCAGAGCGAAACATTTCACTGGCCACTACTCCATCTCCTTGCGCCTTGACAACAACATCATAGGCTTTGTTGATCAACATTCGTGTCCAGAACTTGACAGCCGACATATAATTGGGCTTGGCGATCTGTTAGAGGGAGATATGAGTCAATGTGAGAGATTTGTAGATATATATCTGATTGCATGCAATGAATTCACCTTCAGAAGGCTCATCGTTAGGTTCCTGAAGTAATGCCACGGGTCGAAGAAGTGGCGTATCGAAGGGAATCGATCTCGCATCATCTTTATAACCGCTCCATGTCTGTCAGTCACCAAGGTGCTGATGTGAGCTACCCCTCCAATCTTGTCCGAGAGGGCTTCGAGCGCCTTCTCGAGACAAGAAACCTGCATAGAACTAGCATCATTCGCGTTTCATTTCGCTGAAGTGGGAGTACATCAGGGTCCATTATCCAATTCTTTTATGGGTCCCTTCTTTGTCATGTTTATATTTTATTAATCAATTCAATACAATTACAGTACCTCCAATGTACCGCTGCTTCCTGTCTCTTTCTTATTCATAAGGATATGAATGAGAGCCTCTCCAGTGTGCGCATCCACTAGGAAGTAGCGACACCACTCTGCCGAATACCCTCTGGTATCGAACGAGCCATCCCCAGCCAAATGCAGCTCTTCTCCCTAGGATAGCCATGCGTGTTTTAGCATTAAAATGAAATACCTTGGCCAATCTCTCCTTGAGTCTTGCGAAGACTCCCTCCTGTGCCTCAGTAAATACTTGATGGACTGCAGGAAGGACGTAGTCCTTCTTCAGCTCGTGGTAGGTAGACTTGGAGACGCAATTGAGGCCGACATTCTTGAGGAAGTAATTGAGCCTCTATAAATAAAATCTTTAGTATCTTTAGGGTTTGGGTGAATAAGGTTTCATCTAACGAATAACTGACAGCCGTTCCAATTGCAGTTACTGTCGATCCCAGAACCAAGTCCACATTCACCTTCCTCAATTTCTCCTTCGAGGAGGAGTTAGCAGTCCTTAGCACGGGGCTATTTGACCACTTGTACTCCATCCCACAACTCGTGCATTCGCACTTGCTCGAGAGTGCATGCGCATCTTCCACGAAGGTCAGATTGCGCTGACCGGAAGTGCACGAGTTGCATGAGGATAGCAACTCGACTAGACTAGTCTTGCTTATGAGGAAGTACTCGGATCCGGGGAGGTTCTTGATGGTGGGACTGGGAGCTGTCCAATTGGGGTCGCTCTTGAGCTCGGCAGGCTGAGAGAAATATATAGAATAGTGAGCAGAAATATCGGGCGAACAACAGTTTTCAAAATAATTTACCAGAAATGTGAAACTAACCTTTCCCTTTTGCAGCAGCACCGACAACACGGAGGAAGTCAGCGAGTCGGAAGGAGGGAAGGTGTCGAGCAACGGGCGTAGAAGGAGGCGAGCATGGGGTAGGAAGGAGGTAGGAGCCGGTAGGATTACGGTAGTCCATCGGCGATGGCCTCTGTAGTGAGGCACTAGTCGAATTATTTGTATATATTTTCAATCGGATAAAATACTTTCTTGTCAATAAATGATTCACTGACCATCGACATGGGAACAGCATCTGACTTGAGTACTCTGGTCGTGGGAGTGACATTGTAGGAGGAATCGGAGAAATGAGTAGCACACACGTACTGCTTTCCGGGGGCAGTGCGGAGTAAAATATCGAGTGAGGCCATGGATGAATCATCCTTGGAGAGGGCAGTGAGCCACTGGGGACGGAGGTAGATCTTCTCGGTGAACTGGTGGAAGAGAGCCTTCGAACCAGAGCTAGTACCACAGGCGACGCAGGTGGGCATCCTTATAATTAGAGCGAATAGTGTAACAATAGAAAAGATAAGGTTCAGATATGATTATTTCGCACTCAACGTATGCTGATCGTGAAATTCATGGGAATTAGGCGGTTGAACATTTTTATTCTTTCACATGTCATTTATTTCCGACAACGAGAATCCAGTGTAATTGGCGCTAGGCCATTTCTCTCTAACGGTGTGTACAAAGCACGAGGGCAATCGGATGCGGACGCCCTTTCCGAGGTGTCCGATTGTCTTGGCCACGAAGTGACGGTAGGCTCCGTAGCGGAGAGCCCTGAATATTCGCATCAAACGGAGTAGATGTCGCAATTGTTCTCACTTGTTCTGATCAGTGATCGGCTCTCCGCTCAGCATGGAGAACGTCTCTGCTGACGTCAGAGCAATCTTCGACATATTTCATTAGTAATATTATCCATGCATATTTGTTTCTAAGTACGTGGTAGGTCTTTAGCAAGTTGAATGATTGAAGTTACGGTATGTCGTGATGAGTGACAAGACATATGGTAGCTATGAATTTAATCGATAAATGTTGTTTGAGATTCTAAGTTGAGTGTAGCTATCTTTTCTATCGATCGTATAGTAAATACGGTAAGTCATAGGGTGTTCGGTATCGATGAAAGTGACTTACTTCTTCCTTCAGAATGCAGTCCTTGAAGAGGGGATCCTCCGTGATGCAACTGTGGGATCCGCCCTCCTTCAGCTTGGCGATAAGCCCATCGCGGAGAAGAATTCCCTTCTTGAGCAGAGGGAGAGAGAAGAGAGAGGCGCAGCAGTAGTCTCCCTCTTCTTGAGAATGACGAGGAGGACAGCACTGACAGAAACAAGTGATGGCCTCCTCCTGATCCACGGTTGATTGGAAGACCTGCTGTTCCCTCTTCTCTCTCAACTGCATCTTGCCCATCGCTGCCAGGGCATCCTCTAGAGACGGGAAGTCTTCCATTTTACCTGAAATGCGAAACGAAAGAATAGCTCAGTAAGGTTTCGAAACAACACAAAAAGCAATGAAACAACCAAATGAAGGCGCAATCGTGCGCCGTGGATGCAAATCGGGGAGGAAAATCATGCAAATGACGAAAGACACGATGAGACTCGGGTAGATCAAAGAAAGGTCACTTTACCCCCATGAATGATGGAAGATTTTGTATGACAATGTTGTTCAGATGTCGTCGTTTTGTTACATTAGAATCATCTCATATTGATTTTTCATTCAAATTATCGATTATTGTGGTTATCTGACACCTCTCTTGACCCGCATTTGTGTACGCCGTTTTTATTTTGAGGGGGATAGAGTACAACAGAACGTCTGCTCACATATGGCTGCGTATCCTAATGGATAAGGCATTTGTCTGGCGATCCGTCGGTCGACGGTTCGACTCCTGTCCAAAGCACAAGTTTATTGCTAACAAGTCCTCATTTTTCGAACACTTTCTGATAACTTACAGTATCCCAAGTTTATAAACTTTCAAATTTGCGCACTTGCCTGCGCTGATTGCAAAGCTTTGAAAGGCCATAGCTCGTCTTAGAGGCGTCTGTAGCATTCCGTACAAAGTGATCTCTGATCGGACGAGTGCCCTCTACAACACCATTTTGCCAGTTTGGGTGGCTGGACATTCCCCGGAGCACCCCTTTAATCAAAATAATTTTTGGCACTTCTTCGGTTTCTGGCCACCCCAATTTCCAATTCCCGACCAATATTGAGGAGTTGAGCGGCCGAAAATCAGGGAGGAATGCATAGAAATGAGTGGGCTAGATGAGGGAGGGGGGGGGGTGGACAGAAACCGAAGAAGTGCCTAATTTTTAATCATCACACTGAATGAAATATGTTAACCAAATTCGTATCGAATGAGATTCATCAACCGAGTAGGTAGACTGACTGAATTATATTATTAAATACAAATTATATTATTAAAAGGGCAAACTATATTATTAAATAAATATTATTTCGAATTTCAGTCAGAGGAGTACGCATTCAACGGCGATAATCGCTACTTTGTGGCTCGAATCGGAAAGTGGAAAGCACTCGTTGCCAAGGTTATTTCTTTATTTCTGTACTTATGTTTATGGTGATAAAAATATGATGCCGAATTCCTAAGATTGGGACAATAGCGCTCAGCACTTTCAACAGCATTATGATAACGTAATTATGTTTTTATAAAATTATACAAAACACCACAATAATAACAATAAAACTAATTGTATGACTCAGGAACGTGTGCTCGGTGGTCGCGCTATTGTCCAGGTGTCCATTACCGTGCACAGTGTCAAAGGACTGAGGGGAATCAATATTTGCAAAAGTTCGAATCGATTTTAAACAAATTTGTGATGGAATATCCCCATGTTTTGGCAAAAAAAACGGTTAGATGTACAACATCAAAACCGGGTGAGGCGCCACTGGCTATACAAGGGACCTGAGTTCGATCCCCCGCCGAGGCAGACCAAGCCCTCTATCCCTCCGGGGTCGGTAAATTGGCAGTGACCCAGGTCGCGAAATGTATCGTTCCCTAGAAGCACCTTGGACAGCAGGGATATGTAGTCCAAACAAAAAAAAATTTCTGGGCATCAAGGCGTTTCGCAGATCAAGTATTACATATATTTGCAAACATTTCATTTTCGCAGAGCTTCCTGAAGTACCTCAAGATGATCTACCCCACCAACGTCGAAATTACCGGTAACTTTGCTGATTATGGACAAATGTCGCATTTTTTTGAATGAGCATTGCCACAAAGCATAACTTTGAGTCTTGACTAGAGTTCTCTTATTGGAAAATGTTCGTTAATTGATCGGGAAAGTTTCAGATGCGCTAATTAAAGAAATGTTCATCCCTCATATATAGCCCCTGAAACATATCAGAAAAGGCGACAAAATTTTCCAATAAGATAACCTTGAGTCTTCACTACATTTTGACTGTAATTATGTCATGTGATATCCCATTACACGGTGTTACGAACAATTGATTGAACTATGATCGGAACACTTTATATGAATAATGATACTATTCATTCACTTGCAGATGACGTCATCGCCGACGTCCTTCCTCTGGCCTACAAATATCTGAACACGGTTCGGATAAATTCTTACTCAAATCGAATATGAATTTGTAAATTCGTCAGCAAATATCAGTATCGTGATCAATATTCTGTAGATTATAAATTGTGTTAAAAATTAACATTTGTTCAGTACTTGACTACTCGATGTGAAGACTACTTGCTCACTTCTGCGTGCGGATTGGGGGTTGAGAAGAAGATAAAACTGGCCGATGCATACTCCCTCGACCGACTCATGGTTAGGGTTCTGCTTTTATTCTTCGTTAAGCCGGTACAAGGGAATGTTGCACATCAGTCTGTATTCGCGTCATTAAAGAGTTGTGAGCAACACGCCCCTCATACCGGCTTATCAATAATAATTAAATTTTTATCTTAATAAATTATTAATATATTTGCAGATCTACTGCCTCGGCGCCCTCAATAGCACCAATGCGGCGCTCCAGATCAAGGTGAAATACAATTTAAAAATGCGATTTTACCAGAAAATGAGACGATACAATGTAATGTACATCACGTCTGGGTTCGCGAGAGAATGTAGTCGGAATGCCAAAGTTGATTTACTCGCACTTTGAGGCAAATACAATAGTTCATCACCATTTTGAATCGCCGATATTAAGGGAAACGAGTTCTGGGGTTATTGCATAATACATAAAATTACTTAAACAAATATTTGTGTTCTTATCTAAAAAAGTAGAAGATGATTATTTGCAGAAGACTGCAGAGTACAGCGAACTCTCGGATGCATGCAAGGTTTCGATTCTCGAGAAACTCGCGGAGCTATTGGAGAAGGAGAGAGAGGCAGGAAGTGGAGCGGCGGACACCCACTCGGATTCGTCGTAATCAAAACCAGATACTAGAATGTGAACATATTAGCTTCTAATCACATACAGATAAAGCATACGATTCCATATTGATTCCATAAGTGTGCAAATTTGAATACTAATCGGTAATTCTCCTTCCTTACCGGCAATTATTCCTTCTTTTGATTTCTTTTTTTAAAAATCCAGTCAATTGATACATACATGTAACACAGAACTACCAAACACATCCTGTATGCCACCTAACACCTCATCTGGCCTATACAGCACATGAACGAGATGGTTTGTATATTTCGGTCGTATTTATTCGCAGCACATTTACATTATAGCCCGAAGTTTTTAAATTCACGGTAACATATTTATCGATTAATCTCAATAACATATTTATCGATTGATTGCGGTATTTAGCGATAATCTAACCATTATTTTCCACTCAAATACTCAATTTTGGACCACGACCTCCTATACACATGCGAGGCGCGAAACTCATAATCACAGAGGATCTAAACAGGGTGATGTCTTAGAGCGCATACTGGTAGCAATGCAACAACTCCCCGGTCCCTACGTCGAGTCCCGAAGGAGCAGTGATTTGTTACTGTTTTGTCAGTTTCTGTTTTGTCCCCCCATTTGAGTGGCTAAGTTATCAGTGATCTACAATCGATGTGATGCAGTTAGTTGTGTAACAGCTAGTTGTTTCGAGCAGTATCGAAATGTGTGCTTTGTGCTGATGGTGACAAATCTGCGAGTGCTATCTACATTCCGCATTCCGTGTCGCTCCGTATTTCCGACGAAAGATTCCACGAAACGATGAGGACGCTTGCCGATTTGCTATTCCTAGTGAATATGATATCAGCTGGTCCAATGATCAGTAACACTAATTCCACATTTTCTGCACCAATCCCTGCATTTTCTGCGATTGCATCATGCGGAATCGAATCGAAGTTGCGTAAACATTCGTACAAAATGAAGAATAGTGAATGGAATTTTAATGAAGAAAAATGACATGGGTATAATCCGCAAAAGCTGATGCTATGCTGTACATAAAATCCGTTGAAAGCGTAGGAGAGGAAGTAGAATACACCATCATCGGAGTACGGTATGCCTTTCTCCACATCAGTTCTCATCACATCTATCTTCGGTCTGTTCACAGTGATTGACGCCCAGACTACGACGGCTTGCAACGTATACAATGAGGTTTGTTCGTAAACTATTGCTAACAGATATAGGGACATTTCTTGAGTGATTCCTTTATTATTTATTTTTTCCGTCATAGCAGTTGGAGTCAGTGATGGAATACAGTGATGAGACGAAAGAAAAGGAAAATAGTAGGGTTCCAGAAACATAGTGAACCTTGCACCAACAGCTCCGTTTCAGCTGGAAGCCTCAACACAATGTGGATCGTCAGGATACGCACTTCAGTTCGGATTTCCTAACTGCATCAACTTCTCTAACAAAGGCGCGAGTGTTAATACATTTTTGAACATTTTAAAGGACGATAATTAGAAAAGAAGCATCAGTAAGATGACTCTAAATCCAGATAAGGCAGTTTTGTCGCCGACAAAAATTCACTAGATAACCCACAACGTAAGTCAAATGACGAACACTGACTCAGAAGGACTCTTCAACGCGCAAGGCAAGGCTTGGCTGGAATGCGTTAGAAGCTGTCTCAGTAATTTCGTACAGACGGAAATAATTGCGGTCAGTTTTAAAATGGATTTGTAGGAAGTTTTGTTTTCATGATAATAATCCCTGCAGTATTTCGTGTAACATCCTATATTCTCATTGATTTCCCTCATTATTTAACTGAAAAATTCCTCAAGCTACCTTTTCAGAAGAACATAACCGACTGTGCTACGATCAAATCGCTCGCTTTCGACTCCCATGTCCCCTGCTACGTCAACTGCGGATTTTGCAACTGTAACACGTCTTTTTTATCGATTTCAATGTTACATTTCAGTCAAGTTCCTCCTATTTAATGCGATTCCGCTCGCTCTGACACTCCGAATCTCCGACTTGCTGACCGCGGAAGTTATCCAGCAGGTTGGTGAATGCAAATGATTTAGATATACTTCCGCATCTGAAGTGTAGTATTAGTATTAGAATGCAGAGAAGAAGGAAATACGCTTTTCAATGTGTATACTCTCAGAAGCTCTCGGAGCGAATGTTGCTGGTATCATGCCAACAAAATTCCGATTTCAGGCGATAACCGTTATTGGGACTTGCCTTCTCCACCCACGCTTGATTCTTGGTTGATAGTGAACCGATAAACAACAACAAACAGTTTAAAAAAAAATGATTAGAAATCAGTTCCCGACCTAGTAATCTGTTAGTACATAATATTTTCTGTATTCGATAAAGATATTGTCACTTCACTGTAACTGAGAATATGATGCTGTCTTTGCGGTAAACTATCTATGCTGCTGTCGCTTTCTACTCATGATACAAAACAAGTATTCCGTGTTTTGCTGTGTTTGCTCCTTCCTTCTAATGTAGCGTTGGTTTTCAGGGAAAGCGGCTGGAAATTGAAAAAAAGGTGTTTGTTCTCACCATGTGGGATGTTTCTGCGGAGACAGCAGCGAAATGATAAGGTGGGCGTGCCTAAAAAACATCGGCCCTTGTTGGGGGACAGATCGATTTTTGTCCCATGTGGTGGTGCTTACAATGAAAGTATCAGAAATACAGTGGACGTATCAGAATTACAGTGTACATTAGGGATGACAAAACGGAGCGGAAGTCGGCGAGTTGCCGGCGAGACAGGCAATTTCTGGCTCTTGCCGGCTTGAGGAGGGGGAGGGAAGCGCCCTTGCCGGCAAGGATGACCTTTCAACGGGAGAGTTATCGGCGCGCCGATAAGAGACGGCCGGCCGGTAGATCAAGGGCCGCTAGCAAGGGAACATCGAGTCATGTCGAGCATAGTATTCAAAGTAGGGTGGGTGTTTGGTGTGAACTAATTGGACTAATGTCAAAACAACCAATTTCATCATCATTACCCAATATTACGTCATTCTTATGTAATATGACGTTTTTAGCCAGCAATACCCTTCAAATTTGATGAAAATGATGGAATAAGAAGTCACTGGATGCGGGGCGATCTCGCCGTCAATCGCACATATCGATTTCGTCATCACAATGCAATATGACGTCATCCTTATGCAATTTCGCTAATTTCACTCATAATTTAAGGCAGTAACAACGAAAATGATCGGTAAAGGAGTTTATTCGATAGCGGCGTTTTCGCCTTCAATTGCATTTAACAATTTCGTTATCATTACGCGATATTACGTCATTCTAATGCAATTTCGTCCATTTTATTCATAATTCCCGTCATTAGATACGGGGCGATCTCGCCTTCAATCGTATTTAAATATTTAGCAATAATTATTTTGTTGCATCATGTTTTATCTCTCCTCACACTCAGTATGAAATATGATAAGGAAATAGCAGGCGGGCGGAAGAGGAAAAGGCAATTAAGAAATACGAAATTAATTTTATTTAAGTCATTATTCTTCGACTGACATGATATGGAGGGTAACCGAGGAGGATGCTCTCGGATATTCAAAACGGAAGAGGTGAGCCTTATACATTGAGCGAACGTTCCAAACCGCAATATACAATTATATATTAATGAATAGTATAATGAGGCCTTTGCCATAGAAATCTATCAAATCCCCCGAATTCGGGCACGCAATATTTTATTCAGCTGTTAAAATTGAATAGAATTTTAACAGCTCTTCCTCATTTGCTCTTCCCAAGTCTCTGTATGGTACTCGAATCCTGACATCTTTCAATAGAATCAGGTAGGTCAAACTAAGGGGACTTGATTCTCTGAAAAAAAACTGTATAAGCAAGAGATGATTGGAGAGTGAGAAAACGTCAGAAAAACGGGAGACATCTCTCATAGCTCTCATTACATCGCTAGCAGTGAGTCATTGAAATTCAAAATTATCCGTGTAAATTTACATTCCCTCGATAGCTCTCGTCGAGCTGATCGCATTGATATTGATTTTTTTATGCCCACGGAGCAAAAAAAAGTTCTTGAACTACACCTGACCCGCACTCCAACGACTCACTCGCAAGGGAGGGCGGGGCAATAAAGGAGGGGGGCCATAAACGAAGGAGGGGTCAACTCGATCTTGGCCCGCCTTGGCGGGTAAACAAGTTGGCCTTTTCGCGCCACCCTAGTTGTTGACAGTGATTCGAATCTAATTTACCGTATCTTTTTCTATTATTTTTCTCGACGATGGTTTTTTTGTCACACTATCGATCAATTTTGAATTACTTGTTATATTCAACTCTCATTACCGCTAATTCAGAGATGGTCAGCCGCAAGAAAACGAGTGTATACTGGCGCTACTTTTTAGAGACTCCTCAAAGCCCGATTTCGCCACGTGCAATCTCCCCTCGTGCGGGAAAGAGGTCGAGCGATCTGGAGGAAACACCAACAAGATGAAGCAGCATCTCAAGGCTGATCATCCCAATGAATTCCTGATCACTCAAGTGGAAAAGGTGAATATTTGCTGATATTAATATTTCCAACTTTATTCAATAGAATAGGCAACACAAAAATATGACCGTGTTCCTTCTGTAGTAGACTAAGACTAAATTAGATGTTGAGATCTGCATTCTCTGTAAGTTAAGTACTTGCTTTCAGAAGAAGAATGAATATCGCTCGAGGAAGTGCGCCATGATTATGGCAGAGAATCCCTCTGCCTGTGCTTCGCTCTTCTCTTCCTCAACTTTCCTCGACCTCTTCTCTCCTTCCGATCAAGCCTCATTCCCGTCGCGGTCTAAGAGAGAGAGTAATTTGCTAAGTTAATTTAGTGGACTAGACTAGGAGGTGTCAATGTATTTTTATCTCCCTGTCATGTTTGAATGACAAAATTTCCGTTTGTATGAACAATCTCTAAGACTAAGTGTCACAAACGGAAATGTTTACTAACTAGGGAAAGAACTAGGGAAAGAAGAAATACGATTGAAGGCGAGATCGCCCCGTATCTAATGACGGGAATTATGAATAAAATGGACGAAATTGCATTAGAATGACGTAATATCGCGTAATGATAACGAAATTGTTAAATACAATTGAAGGCGAAAACGCCCCTATCTAATAAACTCCTTTACCGATCATTTTCGTTGTTACTGCCTTGAATTATGAATGAAATTAGCGAAATTGCATAAGGATGACGTCATATTGCATTGTGATGACGAAATCGATATATGCGATTGACGGCAAGATCGCCCCGCATTAAATGACTTATTATTCCATCATTTTCATCAAATTTGAAGGGTATTGTTGGCTAAAAATGTCATATTACATAAGAATGACGTAATATTGAGTAATGATGATGAAATAGGTTGTTTTGACATTAGTCCAATTAGTTCACACCAAACACCCACCCTACTTTGAATACTATGCTCGAAATGAGTCGGTGTTCCCTTGCTAGCGGCCCTTGACCTACCGGCCGTCACTAGTGTACATATTCGTACTTGAGAAATAATATAAGCTTACACATTACGTTAATATAACACGCGTATCACGAGTCGATGAATGGAAAATGACCTCCTCGGGAACATTTTGAAAAAAGTTGTGCCGAATATCGTTCATATTGTTGTGGTAGAATACCCTAGAAGTAATATTTCGAATATCATAGGTCATTGGTCCCAGAGCCGGCATTTAGTAATTTCCCGGTTTTGCCCCCGGCTATAGTGTATATCTGCTCCCTAGATGACCTACAGATATTTATAAATCTAGTTCTCTACAAATCGTTTCTCTAACGGTTGAACCCCCCTAAATAGTCTAAATATAATAGCCTAACTTTTCCTTTCATATTAATTCCGTCCGATAGCTTCTTGGAGCTCTGCAACCAAAACTGAGCAATGGGGAAATTCAAGAAAATTAGTGCTACTCTTTCGCGTTATGTTCTCTCCGAGCTGCTTCAGGGGTTTGCCCCATTCCTTTACTACCCGCGAGCCAGTCTGAGATTCTCGTGCGAAGCAATTCTTCCATCAAATCATGTCCATTAATCATCGGAAATAGTTTTTTTTCCTACGGCCATTTCCTACGAGAAATAAAGCATTATTGCAACGGTATCAGAAATACAATTGAATTGTCAGAATTACAGTGGACATATGCCCACCGAACCTTCCTCCACCTCTCTATTCTCATTTGTTCATTCTTAAAGATCTTTGTTATAAATTCTTTAATCTTTATCACCAACACATTACTAGCCTAGGATTGAAGGTTGACATGTGCGAAGCTCAACCACCTCCAGCATCATAAAAATAAAATTACTAATTTCATCGTAAGGAACATTGAATAATGTGTAGATTTCGCATTATAATTCATTAGTCACATGTGTTACGTTACGAGTCGCTTATTATTGCTTACGGGCAAAAAGCATTGATATTGTAATTAATAAGTCATTTGATTATTCAGCTGATAATACTTACTTCCTCCTATATGGCAACGACCGCATAACAATATACTATACAAAACAAATACGATGACCTTTCAATCGGGAAATTGACAAATACCACGTTTTTACTAGTACTCAATTACTCCAAAATATGACTTTCTGAAAATATTTGATGAAGCCAATTTCACCTGCAATCACATAATCGTATATTGTTCAATAACTCCTCCCGCCTAGTTCTATTGTTGGAGACAAATACCACAAGTATTACGAATTACTACTCTATCTGTGTCAGTTCTACCTTGTTTCAAATCGTACCAGTTGGAAACAGGTGAGATATACATTTTATCTATGTTCGAATGCGCAACGAGATGAGAATATTATATTATGTGTTGTGTTGCAGAATAATTTAATTCTCCTCACACTGAGGATTAAAAGTGATAGAGCAGGGAGAGAGAAGGGTGTACAAAAATAAACGAGAGAGAAAATAAGCGAAGGTCTAGTCAACTGGTCAACTGGTAGATGACGATTTGTATTCATAAATTTAAGTGGTTTCTCTAGCATTTTTTGAACAAAATATACCACATCTTAAAACTAGTAATCGTGAAACACTCAGGAAATTAAGGCACTACGATCCTACAACTTGAGACGCATTTACTCAACTTATTCGAGCATCGTTATGAATCTGGTCGTTACGATTACAAACTATGTGGGAGGTTTGTCTCGTTTTTTTAATAATAATAATAATAATATTTCGTCGTAGGATTTTCCCTCTTTGCCAACCTCTGCCTTCTCATGCTCATCATCCTCTATCCTCCTTCTCATCTGGGTTCCTTCAAGAGCAATTACATCGGCATGGCCGTAGTGAATACGCTATTCGCACTGGCGCAATTGGTTGCAGCACCGGTTAGTAATCGTTCATTTTGTCACTAATAAAAATAATAAAAAATATCTACAAAAATATTTTAAAAAACAACAACAACAACATCAACATCAACAACAACAACAAAAATAACAACAAACAACAAAAACCAATTCAGTGCTTCTTCACAGACGGCGATGCCTACCTCCTCTTCTCTTTACGTCACTGGGTTGGTTCCTCTCCTAACAATCGAACGTCGTAGCTGTACTGAGAAGATTGCGAAATCTACCCACTTCATTCATAGAAACTGAAAAAAAAATTAGTTTTGAGAACAATCAATAATTAAAATCGATAGTAAAAATTGATAATTAAAAATTTAGCAATGCTTTCTCCCCATCGTCTTCTTCGTTATCATTCACCATACGATGATCGTCACGATCTCGGCAAATTTCATCTGCCGATACGCAATTGTATGCCAGTAAGTACATTTGTTTCATTTACATCTTTACTCGAACAATTTATATCGGGTACTCAGAGCATGAGGTTTACTTTATCAAAAATGGGAAGGGTAAATGAGAAGATTTGCGAATACATTAGAATTTTGGGTTCTTAAAAGCCCATATTACAGTAACAGCTACATCGGTATGGAATTCAGAAAGAAACGAACAAAGTGGATCTTCTTCAGTGTCTGCATGATTGAAATTCTAATAACAATTGTCATGACCATTTTCTTATTGCCTATTCCCGATTGGGCCGGGCATGGTTTAAATGAAAAATATTCCGATAGGTCAGTTCTTACACAGACAATATTATTATTTGTGTTCAGTTTGGAAATAAATGTCGATGGTGAATTCGTGATAGGAAGTTCTCGAGATATGGTAAGAATTTTTTTACTGCTGATGCACTCTTGGTCTTCAGTTTATTCTCCACGGCATATACGCAGTCCCATTCCGAAAATTGATGTACGTTGCGTATATCATGGCCAACTTGTCGAATATTCTATGCACTTTTGTGAGTCCTTTCTGATAAGTAAAATGCCACAATCGTAAAATGCCACAATCGTTCGGGAGCATAGTACAAGATATATTCGCTCCGAAGAGACACTTTTCCATTTTCGAATCCCCATTTGTACCCAAATCTCAGATATCCCAGCAAACCGGACACAACCCGTGTTCTCATCTCTTGCGAGCAATTGTCTGACATTGTTTAGTTTGCACGCTTTCTCGTATCTCTGACCTGTGAGAGAGCGCGCAAATTGAAGGGAGTCAGATCATTGCTCTCTCGTGCCTTTTGCCAGGATAATTTTGTTAAGTCATTGCAGTTGTGCGGGATGGGAATGTTCACATACATCAAATCGAATGGTTCATCTCAGAAACTTCGGGCTGTTAACATCCGTCTTCTCCTTATCTTGACAACACAAGTAATTTGTATTTTTTTCTAAATTATATATAATCTATATTAAACATTAATATTTTATATTACTTACCTTTCATTTTTTTCATTAATATTTTATATTACTTACCTTTCAAGTGAATGATAATTTAACGATTTTCCGTTGACATAATTCGGAGTGTAATGGGCTGGAAAACTAGATCCGAAATACGTTCAGTTTTAATTTCTCCTTTCAATAAATCTGTTCTCTTCAGGCAATCATGTCATGCAAATTCGTGTATACTCCGAGTTTGATAACTACCGGTCTCACAGTAATTGAAGTCGATGGGTCTCATTTCGCTCAATGTTCGATTTATTTATTTCCATTTATATCATAACTATTTTATAATTAACAGCATAATATGAATAATAGCAATTGAAAAAGGGAAATTATGATACATTATCAGTATTTTCCTCACTAATGGCATTCGCGACTTTGTTCACACCATTAATCACCATTCTATTAACTAAGGAATATCGAGCAAAGTGGGTTTGAAATTTAACGACCCTTTCAACTCTATGTGATTGTGCTCAAATTTCAAGTTGTATTTATGCAGAAAATATTCGCTAATTTGTAGATTTGTCTCCATGCAACGAAGGACTACACGCGCTCTCTCCACTCCACTCGCTTCCGTTCCACTCAGTATTACGACAATTTGAGCAATTGTATGACTCTCTTCAGTTTGCACGCTCTCTCGTCGGTCAGAGAGACGAGAGAGCGTGCAAATGAAAGAGATTCGGACTATTGCTCGACAATTGAAATGCTTGCCTTCACATATAATTGGTTAATGCGCGTCGGATGCTGCATACAAATATTTGATTGTATGATATTTTCATAACTTTGATTGTTCTTAATTTCGATTGCTCATATATTATTTGTCACGCTTCACTGCGTACGAATTAATTTTTTTGTGAGTGGCTAGATCTATTCAGTGCATACAAACAATTTTCTGGAAATATTATTTGTCAATTATCAGAAAAAAATTGATGGTAAGAAATTGTTCCACACATAAATATTTAAAAAAAAGTGTTTTTCAACGATTGCATTAGCAGAAATAAGTATAATTCTGAACCATTTTTGAACCATAATCACTCCCCCTTACTCTCCATTTTGTATCCTCAATGTGAGGATAGTTGTGTCTATTTACGTCTTCGTGATTGGATAAAATATATTTATTGTTTGGAAAATATTACGAGTGTAATATCGTAGATATTTTGACGCCTTGTGAGATCGAAGTGGTAGCTCGGATTCGTTTACGGACGCATTTCGAGAGTCCAATAGATCGAAGGAACATCGACCTGCAATCATATGTTAATGAGATGGAGCTATTATATTATAAAAGAGTCATTTATTTTAGAAAAAAATGCCGAAGTGGCCTAACCGATAATCCGAAATGCAGAAAATTAGCGCGAGTGCATCGAATAGCGGATGCGATACGCACATTGGCGGGCACATGATTGGAATCCAATTGAAATTGATCCCTCAAAGTTAAAAATGTCTTTATATCTTTGAAGATTTACAAAAAAAATATCGTTTTTTTAGGCAGGAATATTCCTTGAGAATCGATTTTCGCTTACCAATAACTGGGAAAAGAATGGTGATGGCTAGGGGAGAATATGTGGTGATGAAAGGGTAGATTGCCTGAGATTATGGTAATTGATACAGTCGTGGGTCTATTGACCTACTTGGCAGGCAAGTGATCTGAACAGTTGACGCTGCAGTGACATCGTCTTTGAGCTTGCCACGTTCTCTCTGAGACTCGTAAGTTTAATATTATTTTCATCTTCTGTCGAAAACACTATTTTAAGAAAATCTCTAAGGTGTAAACATTTCAACCCATGCAATTTTACAATTAAATCGCTTAGTTTAACTTACTTTAGGTACTTGTTGATCAAATACGCGCAGAATATTATGACCGAGTATGTGATAACAATTAGCATAACTGCATCTACTGCACCCAATAGAGTGTTCCAGCGAGGTCGGGAGAACGTGCCATTGGTCTGAAAAACATAGTCATACGTGTTTCCACTTCTCCCGAAATCTAACCCAGTAGAGAGCTTGAACGTATTCCTTGGCTGTTTCCGTTATGTGTATGACTGGAGAATCAGTCATTCCGGAGAATAACTGGGAATTCTTGTACAGTGTGTCTTCGTCTGGCACGAAAAGGAAGTACATAACCCAGAAACTGTAAGAAAATTTTGTTATGGTGAATAGTTTAAAATCTTTCCGTTTTAATTCTCTTTCAAAAACTCTGATCGAGCGATCATAAGCAACATTGTTCGAGATCGCAAATAACTGATGCAAGGTGTTTGTCGGTTGAGAGCGCAAAGAAAATGTGAAGACAGATTACTGTATACCGACCTACCCATTCACATTCATAAGAACAGTCGCGAAAATCATTGCGGCAACAAATAGTGGTAGAGAGAACCCGGAGCTGTCAAAATATATTAGTTCGCATTCGAAATATACCAAAAAAAGCAAACATCACTAACCTTCTAATGTTCAGAGTTCGATAAATGAAATGAAAAGCGAGAATTGCCGATGCTTGGGCGTAGACACCGCTGTATACAGCACATCCGAGCAGAGTCCCGAATAGGCCGTGCCCGCCCATGATGAATGAGTTACCGTACATTTCAGGGATCTGTGAAGCCAAACCAATCAATTTACGCAATCAGAGAATAGATGGGATGAGATTTGTGTGCATAGAATTTAATGCGTTACAGACGTTTCGAATTGAATTGATTAGGCCGATTGCTAATGATGACCTGGATGAGAGCGTCCATATATGCGATTGAGCTCACCGGGTACACGAGATAGTGGATGATAGTGTACAATATGTCGGAGGAAGCACACGTAGCGATCAGATAGCGGTAAGCGCCGATTTTTTGTTGATGTGAGGATGTGAAAATTATGCGAAGCAACATCGCGTTTACCACCAAAGAAAGGACTGGAATAATTATGTCTCTTAAAATTTCCAATGTTGTATTTTGATAGTGGCAGATATTATTCGTCTATACATGCGAGCGCTATGAGGTGCAAAGCTGTCAGATTTGATATTGTGATCTACTGGAAATGTACGGACAAATCGAGAGTACGTAGGACAACGCCGCGAAAGCATACTGACCTGTAATCGAATTTTGCACAACAAGTGAGATGTCCTCAAATACATTTTGTTGATTGTGATAAAGTATAAACAACCAACGTTCAGCAACTTGTTGTGATATTGCCGTTCGAACATCTGCTAATAGTCTGTCTAAAATAAGTAGCGAACACGATTTCGGTATGAGTATTTGTATGGGAAAAGGCCTTACTGCCCTTACACAAGGAGTAAGTGAATTTTAATTTTGTGAAATCCATTTCCTGGAATCAAATTATTTCCTAATGAATTAAATTGGAAATACGTGCAATTTACCACACATACACATCGCTTATGGCAAACACTGTAATTGAGTTAAGGGCATTCACACTTTAAATGTGTGTTTACATCTGAAGGTAGTACTGTAGTATAAAATCCATGACACATGAACGGAATACATGCCAATTAAAAATGCAAATTATCAGCCGCATAACGACAGCATTTGTTTCCTTCCTCAATTTACTTACATTACAGAAAGTGGCAGATGCCGTTTATTTTATCCGAGGAAAACTATGATATTTTACATTAAACTAAATATTCGACGGTGATCCATTTCTCATGTCATTTGCCATAGTTTATTAAAACTGCACAATTGTTGAAATGTTTGTCCGCATAATCGATGTGATGTGGAACGCACTGAAAACATGGAGTTGAAAATAGCCTCTCATGAAATTAGCCTTTTGAAAGTATATTGTTCCATATCACGCCATTCACGAGAGAATCGAGCGAAATTCGCCACTCTTGGGAATGGAGGGTAAATCATGAATTGAGATCTAACCGGTTTTGGGTATTCTGTTTTGGGTATACTTCAGGAGCCGATTTCGCGAAAACAGTGATAGATAGAGCGAAATTGACCTCTGAGTGTCCCCCACTCATTTTTCGAGCTCTATCGATCTATCAAAACCATTTTCTCAAAATACTATTTTTAGCAGTTCTTCACTTTAGGTCAATATATATTTTTTAGAATGGTTAGACGAAAATACGAACACTTGGTGCGAGTTACGCCCTGTAAACTTCGCCGAATCGTTTGAATTTTATTTTCAACAGGGATTTCGATCAAACACCGATCATTGTCCGTCGCGCGCTCCAAAATGAACGGTGTTCGATCGAAATCCCTGTTAAAAATAAATTTCAAACGATTCGGCCGAAGTTTACAGGGCGTAACTCGCACCCAAGTGTTCGTATTTTCGTCGCAAACCACTCGTTGGCAAGCTCTTGACGAGCTGCATCTCATGCGAAAATTTGTGCTGCTGCTTTACCTACATTTTTGAGAAAATTGACCTGAAGTGTAGAATGGTTAAAAATAGGATTTTGAGAAAATGGTTTTGATAGATCGATAGAGCTCGAAAAATGAGTTGGGGTCACTCAGAGGTCAATTTCGCTCTTTCTATCGCTGTTTTCGCTGTTCTTGGAGTGAGTGATGCCGAAATGCGACTCGGTGTAGGCAGCTCCAAAATGAACTCTGGACAATGAGACTTCGGGGGGTACTCAGGCATGCCTCAAGATGCCCAAAGTTGATTAGAACAGATTTGGCCATTCCCAGAGTCAGCTCGATTCTCTCGTGAGAGGCGTGATATCATAACAGATCTTATAGTGTTATCTGATGTCCAAAAATGCTCCCAATGAACATACTGAAAAGGGATCATGCCGATATGCTAATAATGACGATTTTTGTTCAGATACAGCGTCGGAGAGAAAATTACCACAATTAAGGAGTAACAATGAACCTATTAAAGTGCTTTCATATCTCAACACCACAGTAGCAAATTATTATTCATTTCTCGCAACACAAGTAATAAAGTTTCAATTTACAGTTGTTATGCAAAACAACGCAGTAATTCCAATGGACTGGAGCTGTTTCCTTGATTGGTACCTTCTTTCAGTATTTAAATTAGGGGGAATTAGCTCGTTTCTGAAAGTTTGGGAAATATAGAAAGAAAAATTCAGCAATCAAACATCATCATATAATGTCTCTTCTCTTATACTTATACTTATACTTTATTCACCATCAGGGTAGGAGAGAGATTATGCCTTGAAGGCGTCGAAGAAGGGAGATCAGGTGGTATTTTGGGCTCGGGCGAGCGTGTGGGTGGGGATTGTGTGGCAGTCCGTGTTACATTCTTATGTTGGAAGAGTGGAAGACATGCATGGGAGAGTTTTTCATAAGGAGACGGAAAGGGATACGGGTCATGGTAACTATTTGGTTGGGAAGGGAATTCCAGAGCGTTAGCGAACGAGTGGCACAATAAGTTATGGAAGATGGACTAACGAATGGCAGAGCTATGCGCAGACTGTGAGAGGCACGGAGACTACGAGTGAGAGGAGCAATCGAATAGAGACTAGAGGTGTCGAGGAGAACGTAGTCATGCAAGGAGTCATACAGGAAGTAAATATCGTTCAAAGAACGGCGATATTCAAGTGTCTCTATTTGGAAGTGCTTAAGTCTATCAGGGTAAGTCAGGTAAGGCAATTTAGATCGGCCCGGAACACGTCTGCGCTGCACAGATTCGATTTGATTAACCAAACCAATAGCAATAGGGTTCCAAATTATAGTTGAGGACTCAAGAAGAGGGCGAATGTAAATTTTGTATGCCTTAAGCAATATATCAGACGAGGTTGTGAGGAAAGATCGAAGTAAAAGATTGCACATGGATCTCAGCATATTTAAAACAAATATCCGCTATAGATGTACTGTAAATGATTGGGCATATCAGAGCCTCCATGTAACAGGTATGTAGTACCTCGTAATCACAGGTATGTAGTATCTCGTAATCACAGTAACCGTTTCTTCTTTGTTCAAGCAAAGTGTTACAAATATGCTCAAAATGGTGTGGTAACTGATTCGAAAAACCATAGGAATCAGTGCGGTGTCCATAACAATTGCAGAAGTTACTATTACGAGCTGTATGAGATCATTTTATTGTCGTACTGTGAGGTTATTGTTGTGTCTGTGTGAACGGGGATAGTAGATTCGTACTATTTCGTACGTTATATTTCGGTTACAAAACGAAACATTCGCAGTATTTCTATTGTTGAAAATATTAAAATCGTATGCCAAGCACTGTAGTCATATAAGGATGTGATGAAAATTCAATTGAAATTGCGGGGGAGTTGAGATTAATCTGTTATGAGTATTTTCATAATGAAAAAACAAAATTGGCAGCACTTACTGTTTACCACATAACAAATACCACAAGGAAAAAAACACAAAAATGTTAATTGAATCCCTTGCTGGTAATTATTTGAGATTTATTTTCGCACTGTTTCCATTTCTTCACGTAGGATACGTGAAGAAATTATAAACTTCGTTCCACCCACATTTCCGACCCAGTACATGTACTTCCTTCCACATGCATTCAACAAGTTTCACAACACATCACATTACCATGCAATGGCATGTAGCTCATGTATATAGCATGTGTACATGTATATCATGTATTTAATGAGGAGTGATTTGTTCCACAGCCATGTCTGGTTGCATTTTTGTCGTCCTGTTAATCTGTCCATCGTCTAAGGTCTATCCGAATACCAGGTGTAGGATAGGGATGGGGGTGAATTACTTGTTCTGCGCCATGCATAATTTAAAAAAAAATGGAGAATACCTAAACGCATTATTTTAGCCTTTCTTGTCTTTAAGCTAGTTCTGACTTAGTGGCAACATTTTATAGACAAGAGATGTAATAAGAGGTGCACTACAGTATAGCTAGTTCACGTGATTTCCAAGATGTCATATCTTTCAGATTATTTTCAATTGTAAATGTATTATCAAGCGATACAACCTAATTTCATCATACACTACTCATTTTGCCCACTGGTCTTCAGTGAGAATGAATATCTCGCTTCGATATGGATGGAATGTGGATTTTCTTTTGATGGACTACCTTTTTCGGTGAGTAGAATCGATTTGTAAACGTTAATATTTTATAATATTTCGTGAACCATCACAAATAACGTAAAGTATGATAGATAAGACAAAATGAAATAAATACACATAACTTCACAGATTTCAATGGATCCTGGAGACATTCGTGTTTGTATTTTTGCACTCGACGATTTTGCTGATTTTACGATCTCAGCGAACACTGATGACAGAAGGCGTGAGGAGAGGATATTGGGTCGACCAGGTTCGGGAAGAAATCATGTTTTAGCAAAATTCCAAAATCGATAAATTTATTTATAACTCCCAGTTCGGTCTTACAAACATTTTCAGATCGGAATGATCTTCTATGGATGGACAGTTAGTTACCTCGTGAAGATGTACCCAACCTTTCCTTGGCCTGGGTACGCAAATCATTCACACTGGATACTAGGGATGGCCGAATAGATACGGCTAATCCATTTCGACGCAAACAACATTCGATAATCCGTGCGCATAGTGGTAAATTATTCATTAGCCGAACCGCCATCCCTACCATATACTACTCCAGATCCTACTGGGACGGCATCATATGTAGACTCTTTCCGAACATTCAGGCGTGGCAAGTTATGGTATGCGACTTTTCTGATTTATTCAACTTGACCTGTGTAATATGCCCGACAAGCAATGTACGAATTGCTAGCATATTTTTAATGTTTTGGTTCTAGATTTGTGTTGTCACACGACAATCAAAATCAAAATGAGCATCCGGAGATGTCGATTGAGAACGACGGAAATGCAACAAAAAGTAATTTTCAGATCCTCGCAGCCCTTGCCATTGTCTCGGTCGTCCCTTGCTTCCAGTACCTCACATTTCGAGTGTATGATAGCGTCGTGTCCGTGAGAGGTGCGCGCTTTTACGTGGGGCAAAAGTGAGCGAATTTTCATGCTAATAGAGTTAGAGAAACGCGTGTAGACTCTAATTAGCAAACTATAACGTGTTCAAAAAAGCCAAAAGATACCACTGGCCAAAATATACCACTGTCGCCGGTGGTAGTTGGCAAGAAATTTGTATAGTCTCCCTGCTTGGCAAAGTCTCATCGGTTCACCGTATCGGGACGTTCATTTTAGAGCTCAGCACATCAAATTGACAGCATTTACTGCTATCCTGTGTGTGAACGTGATTGCCTTCGGCGTTCTGGGCAACGAGCCAGATTTCGTCTCGGAAATATACAAAGTTAGAGTTGTCCTCAATTATTTCATTCGATAGAAAATTTTGCGATGTGTTTCAATGATTATTTGAAAGTATTTCCTATATTATCGCCAATTGAGTGAAGATAATATAGGAAATAAAATAAAAAAAATATTTCCGATATATCCCATAGTTAATTGTTCTATTCCGGTATATCTGACATCGTTTGCACATCCATAATGCGAGGCAATGCGATCATAATTGAATTGTGCTGATTATTCGCGATTTCATTGACTGCGAACACCGCAAATTGCTGACAGTTTCGCACAATTCAGCCGCATATCACAGTCACACGTGCACATATCTTAATGAAACTTTAAATATGCATACTCAGAGTTTTCAGCATGACTAAAAAGACAAATTGTAGGAACCTGAAATTAAAGCGTTACTAGAAACCAAAGGTGGACGACTTGTGATCTTAGGTCACCGAGGAAACCCGGACGGCTTCCAATATGGTTTGCCTAATTGAATATTTTGTACCGGGTTATTGCAGTGAAAAAATCAGTGAAATACACTATGAAATTTTAAAAAAAAATTATCTTAAGAAGTCTACAAATTATTCGTGTCGGTTTTCCTTACCCTACCGTTGCTATCTATCGGTGATGATGTTATACACGAGAAGTGTGATCAAGCAAAGAGAGGTACTGTTAGAGATTTCAACGTTGCATAGGTTCTAAATTCGATTATACATGTATCAAAATCGTCATAATTATTGTATCAAGGTCAAAGGTAGATAATATGGGTGGATACAGACAAAACCAAAGATTTTTGTGATTATTATTGTGCATGTTTCAGCACACGCTTTCCAATCGAACTCACGTGGTCGAAGACAGAATAGCAAAAATATTCTTCATTCAGGTATTAGGTTGATGCAAAAGTTTCGATACGTTTTTACGTTTTCGAGCCATAACTTGCTTCAGCCTTTAGCAATTCTCTCTTACATTTTTGTATGATATTAGTGCATGTGTACTCTACATAGCGCACTTATGGGCATACATGATCAGTCAGTCAATTACAGTAATCTCATTGTCGAGGTTTGGAGGGCGAAATCTGCAGTATTGACCCCATAGCTTTTCTGATAGAGATTGATGATCTATTTTGAAGTGTTCTATGGAAGCGTGCATTCGCAATCACTGCCGACACGAAAGAGCGGAAATTGCAACCCATATGTTTTGCTTTTATGGACGCTTGTACATACATAGTACCCTAAATGTCGGAAATTTACAACTTTTTAGAAAACATTTTTTTTTCTATTGAACCAATTGAGATCGATTCAATATGAAACTATGATTGTAGTGCATCAATAGTGCCTAAAATAATTCCAAAGTATCAGGTTCTCAGGAAAGTAATTGTAGATTTTGCAATTTTCGATTCTGAGAAATCCCGTTCTTTGTTTCCTCCTGATTATCTTATTGGTGTTTATACTCGTTGAGTCATTGGATACTCTTTCCATCGCACATTGGCTCAAGCCATTCCATTCGGTATTTAGGATACAGGTTGAAGTTAAAATTATATCAATGCAGAGTTGCACTGATATCATTTTGGCCCAGCAATCCATGGGGAACTAAGATATGGCAAATTGTATGTCATTTGCGAAAAATAAGACATACGCACATCACAATACAACATATCACTCTGATCCATAACGAAAGGCCTGTCTGAAAATGCAGTCATTTGTGACATTGCTCCTTACGGAACGTCCTCATAAATGCTTGAACCGAGCTTGTACCCGTAATAAATTTTTTTTTTTGAAGCCACTTCAAGCGATTTTACAGTCGTCGATAGACGATTACGCTAGGTGGTGTAGTGCGGTGAGGCCGGCTACTGTTTGGACTACGTATCCCTGCTGTCCAAGGTGCTTCTAGGGAACGATACATTTCGCGTCCTGGGTCACTGCCAATTTACCGACCCCGGAGGGATGGAGGGCTTGGTCTGCCTCGGGGGATCGAACTCAGGTCCCTTGTATAGCCTAATGCAAACCTAATGCAGTAAAACTAAAAGTACCTTTCGTGCTCAGCTTAAAATTTTATTTATATGTTTTTTTTGCAATACTTCTGCCGAAACATGCAGCTTTCACCACCTGAAGCTGAAATTTGAACGTCGAAATTCGACTATATGGCATTTTTTTCCTGATTGGTGAAAAGTCCTAAATTTTGTGGTTAAATCTTAGAGCTACTCTTTACCTACCAGTAATCGGCTGGGCTAAGTCAGGGGATAGCTCACTTTTGAAGAAATGTATTCATTCACCGAACACCAAAAGTCGAAATTTTGGCTATGTTGACCTTTATTCAACAATCCTGAAAATCCATGTTTTCTAAAACAAGAAAAGGCGAGAGTTGAAATGTTTCTCAGTAATAGGTAGCTCCACAGTGTATCATGGAAGCGCACTTATGGAGAAGACAGTCTGAACAACCATCAATGCAGGAAACATTATCGCTTGAGAAGTGTTAACTCGGTAGTAGTTGAATTAATTGCTGTGCAAATCGGGCTATGTTGAGGCAAGAATGGCCTTAGACCCAATTTTCGAAAGAACTGCAAATGGGCTTCTGACTACACTATATGGAAATGTACAACCATTATTCCCGTCAAATTACGAGAGGCAAAAAATTTTTAAACAAATATAAAAAAATGTCACATATGGAAAAACTTGAATTTTTCGGAAACCAAAAAAGCATGAAGCGATTTGAACACATGCATATATTGCCCAAGTCAACCCCTAATATGCACTAAAGAGCTAGCTTGAGATCTTTAACGAAAATGATTTTAGGAAAATCTACAATTACTTTCCTGACAGCCTAATATTATCGAAGACAGCCGAACTATTCTCGAAAAAAATGCAAAAATACCTTGTATCGAAACTTTTGCATCAACCTAATACATTGCTTTATTCGGGACAATGAGGAGGGGAATTGATGATGTTAGCGCAAATTTACAAGATATTCGTGTTTTTAGATGAACATTTATTAATTTAATAAATTTAAGTAAGCTCAATCAATAATTTGTTTCCAGAATATTTTCGTCTTCATTTTCTACTGTCTTCCTTTACTCGTTTTGGTTGGACTGATGATCGTTGACACTAGAACTTGGCCTCCATTGCTCCTCGCATTTATCCGACCAACAATCATCGTGAGCATATGCAATAGAATAAATATGTGAAGAATAAAATAGAATATAGAATATAGAGAATATAACATATTAGGTTGTAACATAAGTTTTGTCGCATTTCGGAGGTTCACAATATTTCCATGAAGGATTCTTCTCAAACATTCCCGTTGCCTGACCTCCTAGTATATGTTTGGGGTGTGCATGCACATTCAAACTGTAGGGAATAGCTGAACTGTCCATGCCGGCTATGTAAAAAAATATTAGTAAGAACAAATTTAAATTTTGTGGAAATTTTATTAATTTGTTTAACCTGGTGCTAGATCGCAGAGACGAATAATGAACCAAACTCCCATAGCTTGGTGATATGCCGTGTGAATGATCTTTCAAAAGATATGTCAGATATGATGCTATGTTAAGCGGAACCAAAGATATAGTTCACTGAATCTATGGTTAGCCGATGATTCGTTGCCAACTTGATCAACTCTCCTGAAACCAAAATTACAACAACATTGACTAACATAAGTGCGTTCCAATTACCACTCATGGGGTCTAATTTGTCATTAAACATGTGCGGCAGATACTAATCTACTTGCGGGAAATTTGAAATGATCATTAATTCAATTCGCGCACAATTTTGCCAGAAATGCAAGTTTAGGTGTTTCGAATTCAAGATTGTCATTCAAAAGCTATTGACTTACAAAATTATCCCAAATAGATAATGGTAAAGGAAGGGTTGATGGTTCGGATGGGCACAATAAATCAGATATTGAACATGTGTGTGAGGTAGGAATTTTAACAAAGTGCAAATTTCAGTAGTTTCATTTACATACCGTCGTTCTGTATCGAGCCACTTATCTGAACAGAACCCAATCGACCCCAAACTTTAACTGTATACTAAACACTTTGGGTGAATTATATTCCATAACTATTTGGATCTCGATATCTATTGAGAAGAAAATTCGGCTTGCAAAAGTTTTCCCGACCGTCACCTACCATCCACATTATGCAAACTTGTTTAAATTTCTAGAAAGCTTTTCGTTTGTCATTATTCGTGAGTGGTTCAAAATGATGCTCATATATAGTACTTTACTCAAATCACGTTAAATCGACATAATTCCTCCTTTTCAAGAAGACATGATACGTGAAAATTATTTGTAATCCTAATCTCACTACAACTTTGTCTGGCTACTGTGCCTCCCTAACTGTCTTGACAGGACTGAAGTAAAGTGCGTAAGAAAGAGTACGAAGGCCCTCACTGAATATGAATAACGATATTGAGATTAAATTAATTCGAAGAATTTCTGAGGTTAGAATGCTTAAGAGATAGGACGCGACAAAACTTATGTTACAACTTGATAATTATAAAATATATAATAGCATACAATATTGTATTTTGGCAAGAATATGAATATAATATGTGAGAATATAACACATAGGCTCTTAAAAACTCCCTTATGATGCATTGTAGCTGCTGATGTCGCTGAAGCCAGCCGTACAATCGTCAATATTCCTGCTCAAAAGTCCTCAGTATACACATTTAAGCTTCTCTAACGAAGTGATTTAAAGTTATACTCCAAAATTGGCATTATTTGAGTTTGTGAGTGACCTTGGTCGCGAAAGGTAACGTTCCCTAGAAGCACTCTGGACAGCAGGGATACGTAGTCCGAGCAGTAGTCGGTCTCGCCGCTCTACACCATCAAATGTAGTCGTTTATCGACCACTGTAAAATTGCCTTCACCTTTGCATTTTAAGTGTGAGTGACAAACACAAAATAAGTGAGTGAGTATGCGAAAAAAAGTAAAAGTGATCAGGCACGCGCGCAACTTCTAATAATTTCAAGTGTCTTAGGTAAGCTTGTTGGGATGGTCCATCATCATATTTATCCTGACGTCAGGCACAATGGTCCTGCAGGAGGGTGACTTCAGTGTGGAGGGAATGGGGATCTTCGGTCTCAGAGCGTCGTTAGGTCAAGTTATGGGATCTTCTTTGGCTTCTCTGGTCAACTGTAGGGACGATCGTGACGGATCTCCGTTGAGCATCGAAGTAGATCATCCTGCCGCCGAACACCTGACTTGCGCCGGTTAGGAACTCACAACGCAGACAGCGGGGCTTTCTTGACGGTAGATCACTCGAGACGATGGGAATCCGTCCGTGCTCCTCCTCTTGAAGTGTGCCAAGTAGGCGATACTCTCCGGGTTGCCCAAGCTGACGGGAGAGGATTCCCCAAACTAGGTCGGAAAAGAGCGGGGTCAGGGACGACCGCCCATCACGAGCGCTAGAATGGAGAATGGAGAATGGAGAATGGAGAATGGAGAATGGAGAATGAATGGAGAATGGAGAATGGAGAATGGAGAATGGAGAAGGGTCCATCACAATATTATATTATTATTCTATATTGTTATTCATAATATTATTTTTAGATAGTCATCAAAAAACATATTCGATATTGCATGCGGAAGACAGCCTTTGACGCTGAAAACAACTGAAACTGAATTTTCAAGAAACACGACCAACAACCGTCCAAGATAATTGGTCTTTGGTTGATTCTGTCCACTGTATTGATATTTATCAGATGCTATATATTACGGTTTTTGATGCTTGTTTTTGTAGCTGGACAAGCATTGAATTTTCATCTTAAAAATGTCTTTAAAAATATTACCCCTTTCATTCTCTTAAACACAATGCTTACAATGGATAACAATTTTATGTCAATGCAAATTCAAATTTATATCAATAATCATCTGAATACACGAAATTAGATAAATTAAGATGGGGATTGAGGAGAAGAGGCATTGTAATAGAAGGTGAGTTGTTGGAATGAACTAGCGATTGTTGAAATTGTGATGAGATACGTGGAGACGACTGAGGCAGCAGTTTCAGCTTCTGTTGTGCTTGCTGCATCCGCTTTAGATGGTTATTCACTTGCAGCCGCAGCATCTCCAGCTGATCGGGCTGCATTTGCAGCAGCTCCGTTTGAATTTGGAGCCAGTAGGGCTGCTGCTGCTCCAGCTCATCTTGCTGCATAACGGGTTGCATTTGTTCCACGATCTGTTGTGGTGGTGGTGCTAATTTAAGCGTTGGGATCATTAACTCATGAGGCGGCGCAATGGGAATACGAGTGATGGATGAAGAGATATGGTTTTCTACGAGATGAATGGTTTCCTCGTGCTCTTTAGTGATAGTACAACTTCGAGCGGCAGCTACGGGAGTGTCCCGAGACTCCGTTGGAGTGCTTGCATCTTTCGTGACCTTCAATACATACACAATATATATGTCATTGTGATTTCATAACGTCAACTGTTTTTATCTCACCGTGTGTGTTCGTGAAGTCTCCGGCTCCGGAGTCGGTAGGCAAATTGAATCCGTCTCTACAAACCAAATGTCTGTTCTCGAATTGTATCATCTTCTGGTAACTTACTAGTTCTCGCTGTTTTCCGACTCGATTTCTTCCGATATTTATCCACGATCGTGAAATGATTATCGCTGGAGAACCTGCGGTTCCTTTCGTTCGCCCTCTCGCGCAGCATCATAACAAAGGCGCACTGTAATTAACGGAATTCGGTCGGATGAGAACTATGACGTCATGCCGCCTTTGATCTTTCAAAGGCGGCATCACGTCATAGTTCTCATTCGACCTAGACCTCAATGAACCAATCACAGACGTAGACCTATTTGAAAGCCCCTCTTACCCCTATCAGATTTGGATACGCTTTGATGTGGATAAAGCTGAGCAACTGACCATTTCACATGGACAATCCTTGTAGGGACAAGAAGCTGCGTGATTTTTCAGGAGCACCTGAAATTAGCGAAAATGGGGGGAGGAGGAAGGGGGGAATGAGGGGGAAGGGGAAGGGGGGGGAATGAGGGGGAAGGCCTTCCCCCTCATTCCCCCTTTCCTATCGTATTTCGACCTCAGTGTGAGGAGAGTCAACTCTCTTGTATCATAACACATAAGTAATTATTCGTCTTTCGTTGCGCCGCCGAGCGTAGATAAAATATATATATATATAAAATGAGCGCTCGACTATCAATATTTGATCAGGAAAGTTCGCCAAAGTACACCTTATGGCTGTGTACGTCGCACTTTCGGCAGAAGAGCGTCCGTTTCGTTGAGGAGTGGGTAGATTGCATTGGTTTCCTAAAAGGGATTGTTTGATTTTAGGACCGACGTCATTTCAGATCAAACAAAATTATAATCATCTCGAGAGGAGATGGATAACAATTCTTTGAGGCCGGCTACTATATAGGATACTCGACGAAAATCTCATAAAAAATAAGTATATTAGGGATGTTGTGCATCGTTCCGGATATTTATATTGAACGATATTGCGTTGTTACACAACCTGTAAATAAGACTAGAAAATATCGTGAAAGTGGCTAGACAGCATTGTTTTTCCACTGACATGATTTTACAATAACAGTGTTTTTTCACATGCATGGTCAGCAACGAGAACAAATTACTTCTGTGATTGAAAAATATGTTACTCGCTAGTGTTAATTTGAAGTGATCACAATGAATAGCACGACATGGTGTAAGATTTGAAAGAGAAAGAGAGGGATTTATTGACAGAATGTGCACCGAATGTGGAAAGAGTTTGCAAGAGTGAAGCGTTCACTGCTCAATTCGGAACAAAACCTCCACCTGAGCAAATAGTTCCCTTGAATTCGAAACGCATTTCAGCAGAGAAATAAAACGGGACAGAGAAAGAATCATACGCAGATGTACAGAAATCTGATCACGATTGCACACGTATTAGTCAATTTTAAACACTGGAAATCGTCAATTCCCATTGCATAACATCACTAACTTTAAGCATTTCAGGTCAAACTAAAGGAGAAAAATACGGAATTTCGAAGGAAAGAGAAATGATCATTTATTGATGGCACGTCTAATCTCTGTTTTTAATCTCTTACTCCTCTTTCGTGAACCTGATGTGGAGCAATGTCCTCGGGACCGCTTCGCTAGAAATGGTTCTCTTCATTTTAATTTCTCACTTAATATACATAAGAAAGAAACCATATATATGAGAGCCAATTCCTTGTGAACCCAATACTCCCTCTTGCGTAACATCTTTCAACAATTCCACTTTTTGGTGTACGCGTGCAGTTGCAATGTTACTGATCTTGGCGCTGCAAACCATCCCGTGGAAATACGCTCTTTTTTCTAGATCGGCCAATCTGTTATTTCAGCCCATTGATGCACTAAAAGGGGGAAGTTTCTAACCATTCATTTTTTTAGCATGGACCTTATGCACCCAAAGTGCATGCCAAGGTTGGAGTTCGAGAAAAGATACCAAGGTCTCTTTATTCTACACACATTCGACCTGAAGTGATATTGTGTAGAATAAGAAACAGAGGTACAGTTTTCCGAACTCCAGATCAAGTGCTCAACACATGTCGCCGACACCCGTTTTGTTTTGTCATGAGTTGGATTATTGCTAATTCTATCACCAAGATCGCGAACACGATCTTGCACCGTGCTCATTGTGCACACTTTCGCTCTAGCCTTTCTATCACCGCCACGTTTGCCTCTTATTGATAAGGCAATAGCGCGCGTGTTTACTGCTCAGAGACACGTGTTTCGATCTGTGGCTCCATAATTGTTTACGTGTTCGAGTGGCTGTAGATCGCGAACATGAGCAATATCTCGTGCTCGTAAACGAAACAAACGCGCATTTGTATTTTCAATTGCGTATATGATGACCCATTTTCTAGGGATTACTTTAAAGTTCGATAAAGGGGCTAGAATGACTTTGCTTTGCTATTGGTTTTCGAGCTTTACTTCGATTTTTCAGCATCCACAAGAGATGACTGCGTTTAAATTGACGAGTATTGCGTTCCTCCTTGCAATAGCTCACTTTTTCTACCAATCAAATGGATTTACGAGATACTTCAACTATATGTACAGGTTTTGGTATGTCAAATTTGTCATTTGGGTAAACCCGCCTAAATTTGCATGCGCACAGCAATGTTCTTTGGCAACCCCGGTCTCGAAAACTGTACACGCTGCTACCAAACACACGTTCTTCTAAATCTGGCAGGGTGTGCACGCCTCTTCTGGTGCTCATAACTTTCGTGGCACTGCATGGCGGAGGATTGACGAGGAAGGTGAGAATGTGGATTAGGGATGGCTTGGCAGGAAACGGTCTCTTCATACTTAGGGACCACAAGGTGGATGGCCGAAATTATCACGCAGGCCTAATGATGTGGTTAATGTGTTCCCATGTGGCTAAATAGGATCACGCATTTTGAATTATTTTGATATCTAATGTTTGAGCCAAGATAAAGCCCAAAATGTGGGTGAATTGAGCATAACGTGAAAGGCCCAAAACGCGAGACGAGAGAAAGAGGGGCGGAGCCTTTTTCTCCATTGCCTCTTCAATTCTCGAAAAGATCGGGTAGGGCTTCGCCGAACTCTGTGGAGGAAGGAAGAGGGGCTTTCCCGTATTTAGGGTGCTCTCTAGTCGCGCCGGGTGAGAGAAGGGCGAGAGGAGTGGAGGGAGAGGGAAGAGAGGAAGCGGGGAGTGTCACGAGCCATGCGCGTTTCGAAATCGAAGAGACACATTATGAGTTCGCAACCAAATCACTAGTTCAAAAATGAATTTGGAAGCTCTTATAATTTTCTATCGAATGAGCCTCCGTGACCCTGGAAAATCCTTTTCTGAGTAGGTCAGCATACGAGTTTTATAGTTTTGCTCTATAAAACTTGTATGCTGACCTACTTATAGATGGATTTTTCAGGGTCACGGAGGCTCATTCGATAGAGGATGAAAAGAGCTTCCAAATTCAGTTTTGAACTAGTGATTTGGTTGCGAATGAAGCCTGTGTCCCCTGATCTCGCTTTCGCGGAGGAAAGTGTCAGTGCCGAGTGGGCGGAGCTTGCGGTGTCTATTCATACTACACACTCTCTCGCCGGTCTGATTGATGAGAGGTCTGAGTGGTGAGAGAGTGTGTAGTTTGAAGAGAGTCATTTCTTGCGAAGCCATCGCTAATGTGGATGTAATGTATTCTTGTTTCGGTTGCTAAATAACCGAGAAAGGCATGCGCCGGGCACCTTGAGTTCGCATGATTTGAACAGTTATCTGTGTTTTAGCCTTACAGCATTAAGCGACATTGCTCATTTCAGGATCGTTCTCTCCTCTTTATCGCTCTGTCAGCAGGGTGCATTGGCGACCACGTGATGGGAATTGCCGAGGTGAGATGGAATATTTAAATTAAGCTTAATGCTCGGATCAAGCATACCGGATAACTGATAATTATATTCTATCTAGGAAGGAGTCGTGCCCGGCGCTATCGCATTTGGAATCGGACACATCGCATACATGGTGAGTGAATCATTTTCTATTTTAAATCACAATAATTGTAAATCGAAGTTGTAAATATTACTGACTAAACTACAATATTCCGACAGTGGGAGATCATAGGACGATGCAAAGGGCGGAAATCACACTCCCTTTACAAACTTATCATTTCCAGCTCACTTTCGCCCCGAAAACTCTCGAGATCAGCCGAAATTTCGCCCTCGCTTTACTCTCTTTCACTGTAGTTACCGTGTGCGTCTGCATTCTTCCTCTGGCCAAAAGTAAGTGATAATATGAAAATAGAGTAGAATAAGGAGCATCACGATTTTGTAGTTGAACAAGCCATTATCCGTTTTTTTAAAAAATTTTTTTAAATTTATCATAAGTGAGACAGTCTGCATTGACAATCATTGAGAGTTCTGTAAAATTTGAAATTTTTACATTGATATGAAAAATGGATGAAATAGATGTACTGAATATCTCATAAATGCGACAAGACTATATTTTAGTAAGCATTATCGCCGTCATCCTGATGTCTGTCTACGCATTTATCCTCGCTGCATCGGTGATCTACGCGGCTTCGCAGTGCTGGCACGGAAACAGTGAACATCCCGCGTTTTCGCCGGTAAACAAATCTTTAAAAAATGTGTTTATAATTTGCATTCGTGAATTCCAGACTTAAAATACTACGCAAGATCTTTATGAAAGAACTGAAAAATAAGGTGATTGAGGCGAGTTCGAATCTGTTTAGTACTCGTAGCGATGCAAAACGCAATGAGAACGCTACACAAAACGCTACGAAAACTAAAACGTACTAAAACTACTAAAACGCTACGCAATGCTATGCAAAACGCTTCACAGGGTCTGAACAATCGCCTTCTCGGATTCGCTCTCTTCTACTTATCTGACGCCGTCATCATCGAGGATGCAACCCTCATCAAAGTGCCCTTAGCAAATGTATGAATAGTCTCTTCATATCTTTATCAATCAGTGTGTGCGAGCACAATATGACGGGTTGCCGAATTTGGAAAGTCTAAAAAAAACAAAACAAAAATGTCTCAGTGT
Organism: Pristionchus mayeri; assembly: GCA_036245805.1. Lineage (NCBI taxonomy): Eukaryota > Metazoa > Nematoda > Chromadorea > Rhabditida > Neodiplogasteridae > Pristionchus > Pristionchus mayeri. The sequence goes on along the minus strand of BTRK01000005.1, from coordinate 49,095,861 downwards.
CTCAATTTCAGCCCATCATCTTCCTAACGTACTTCTCCGCGCAATACCTCATACTGCGAGCAGCAATTGTGTGCGAGCAGCTGAAGGCCAAGCGGAAGTCAAGCTAGAGAAGACTGGACAATATGAAACTATGCCGAAGCTGCGTCAATTGTTCATATGATCATCCGCAACACTCCTTGCTATTTGTTCACTCATGAACCTTAATGTTTCGTCGCGCCTCGGGCGTAGATAAATTAATTTAATTAATTAATAAATATCCGCGTTAACGAACAAGCTCGTTTATTCGGTTTCATTAAAGTGTTGCAGGTTTCTAATCTGCATTCGATGGGTGGGCAATCGGCTAAAATAGGTAGACATTTCATATTAGTTTATTCATAGGTGCCGCATGAGTATTATCCACCATCTTGATCACTTAAAAACAGAATTACCTACTATTCAAGCCGCAGCAGCTGCAATAGAAGGTATTTTTTTAATTTTTAGATTTTTTAATTTTATCATATTTATGGCAGCATGATCAAAACTGATAGAATCGATCATGTTACATCTAATCTATGAAACATATCGAGCAGACCAGGAGTTCCGGAGCAAATCATAGTTTCAACAGGTGTTTTTTTATTGATTAAATCTTTCCTGGGATAATAACATTGATGAAAAGTTCGTAACTTCTATGAGCGCGAAGACAGGAGCGGCTGGAGCAACTAAGAAGAAGGCAGCGTACACGTGGGTATAGCGGAAAAACACAGAGGATTCGGGAGCTGGTTAGATTCTTCGTAATTGGGCCTTTTGAATCATTTTCGCGTATGTTTCATGTGAGCTATATATGGGAGCAATACAGTGTACGTGAAACAAAAGAGAAAATGATTCAAAAGATGCCCAATTACGCCCAATTCCGGAACCCTAGTTAAATTAGGGATGGCTTCGCAAAGAAATGAACAACTTCTCCTCTGCATACTCCCTATCTGGCGCCATGACACCGCAGTTCGGAAAAAAAGCAACAACGGACTTCCGAATGCTGATGATTAGATCGCACGCAGTATGAAAAGCCCATTTCTTGCGAAGCCATCCTTTGTTTAATGATGTATTTTTCGAATTTTTTATCCACATTCCGGATATTTTTCAGGTCAGCCAAGTAGAGAGGAGCGAGATTTTACCTGAGAGAACAAAAACTTCTCCTTAATGTAAACGATACAATTTCACTTTTGATTCTTAGTTTTGTTAGATAAATTTGATCGAATCCGATTACCACACTTAATGAATAGTACTTACATGAAGAGTACAGCCTTATCGACATCATTTGCCTATTATTTTGATATTTTTATCAGTTCTTGTCAACTGTTGTTGTAATTGAAAATTTACAGGAATAAAACACATTATGAATTCAAGATATGTGATACAATAGGTGAATCCTGGGACGGCGAAGTCCACTCTCGCACTGCTCCTCATTGAGGTCATTGTTCTTGGTAATTGAAGGTTTTACTCCACATCTTGATCAGCTGGTTTGCTTCTAAGCGAAGAAAAAGTTTGGTTCAATCGTATCTGTATCAATAAGCTCACCATTAAAGGGGTGCTCCTGGGAATGATTGTTAAGGGGTCCCATTACGAAAATTCTGCGCTCTCAATAGGAAATTGTAGCTAATTTATCCTCAATAACGATGCGAAACATGACTGGAACTGAGACAGCCATGATCCTGCGCAGTCAATGAACTTTTCGCGCATGTTAAATATCCTCAAAGGCGTATGCGGAACTTCGCATATATCGCTAGCAAAATTATTTAAAATGTATTAATTTATTTACAGTTAATTGAAAACTGTAAAGTCTTGCCTGATATATACGTAGGAATTTGTTCTGTAGTGAATTGGTATTCGTCCAAGGAAGTTTTTCAAGGGAGTGAGACGATTTAGGCGCCTTGAAATATTGTTTTGATTAACTAACATAATATACATTGAATAACGAAAATTATCTTAATGCACGAATGAATTCCGTCTAGAAGTCACTCGATACCACATAATGTAAGAAAGTGCTTGGAAGGAAACAAAGAGTGAATAATATAGACACATTGAAGAATAAGAAGCTTCACAGTAGGCACGTTCATGATCATTTTATCTTCGTGACTAATCTCTGTTTTCAACCACTAAAGGCGGCTGAGGGAATGGAGAGTCTAGGTAGAGAGCAATTAATACGTAGAGTGTGATAATGAGGGACTCGAAGAGCAATTTTGAGTGTAGTCAACAGCAGCGAATACTTGTGCAAGGGTGTGAGAAATCGTATTGTAGCACTCATCTTTTCCATTCAAGATATTTTCTTTTTTTGGACCAACAAAGTCTGGTTAATAATTCATGAATAATCTCAACAACGAAGATCTCCCCTATAATCCTGCATGCCCTCTGGGTCATCCCATTACTAGATAAACCGACGTTTTGGGAACTAGCTATTGGGAGCCGTCGAATGGGAACTTCCTATTTGGAACTATTCTTTTCGAAACCGCCGTTTCGGAACCGCTGTTTCGGAACCCTTGTGCGTTATGTGAGAAGCAATTAACTTTTCATGTGACCTTCTTCTATTCACATCCCTCTGCCACTTGATGGACTTACATGTCCGTTGATCTCCCTCTAAGCCAGATCAATCGATAAGTTAACCTCGCCAATTGCGGTTACGAAACGGCGGTTCCGAAACGAATAGTTCCGAAATAGGAAGTTCCCTTGCGGCGGTTCCCAATAGCTGGTTCCCAATTAGGCGGTTCCAAATTTGCTGCTCTGATTCGGACCTTTACCGATAACACGAACATCATCGGAACGCGCCCCAATCGTCACGACAAATGCCTACTATTTCATATTCATATTTCATATATTCATAGTTATCCTGACGGGCACCTGCAGGAGGGTGACTTCATTGGGGAGGGGAATGGGATCTTCAAACTCAGAGCGGGGTCAAGGGATGAGATAGGCATAATATAATAACCAATTGCGCAATCTACACCGGAGAATGAGTCATAGAGTTAGGTTCTCCAAAGTAAGTCGTCTCATGTCTAATGAATATAAGTTGAAAAATTATCAGTTTCCTTCTCGTGCAAAAGTGGAAAAACAGTATGTTTTTTCCACTAAACAATAATGGAAATCGATCGATGCCCATCAACAATTGTTAACAAAATAGCACCGCTAATTTGCAGAGCTACATTGATCTAAGTCGTTCACTTTTAAAATTACTACTTCTTCGAAATTGCTACTTCTTGTTTCGATGATTACAGCTGCTCCACTCCGCAAACGCCCTTTAAAGTTACCGGCTAGGTCTGCATTTCCCTTAATACGTCGCTCTTCTGTATCTCGCATTTTCAACACTTCCTCTCTCACTCTCCTTTATCCCGAAGATTGAGTACATGGATCTTCTCAATAACATGATTACATACTCTACTGCATAATTCTTTCAGAAATGCATGTTCGTATAATCATCTTCATAATCTACCATGCAATTGGCATTCCGCTGTTCCTTCTATACATTATTCAACTGGTGCTTCTGAAAATACGACCCGAGTTTTCCTCGACGTTCTACTCCTTCTTCTTCTTCGGTGGAATAATTGTGAATATATTTTAACAACCATTTTTAATTTCCCATTTCAAGGACCTCATCTTCTACATTTTGAACATAGTGGTTTATCAATTCGCATTCTTACCCGGAGTCGCTCCATTTATATTCGAGACACTCCGATACACGAGCAAGAATGAGCTGTACAAACAGTACAAATGGATCCTGTCGCTGGTCACCACGTCAGGCATCATCCAACAAAATACATTAATTCCAAAAATGCAGGATTATGTTCTATCTTCCTGGTATTCAGGATGTCATCAATTTACTAATTGCTTTTAATCGTTTCTTTGCGCTCTGCTACCCTTTCATGTATCGCAAGGTACTAGTGATGTCAAATCGGCGCGCGCTCTCCTCGTTTCACACGCTCTCTCACCGGTCAGACAGAGCGAGAGAGCGTGTGAAACGAGGAGAGCGCGCGCCGATTTGGCATCACTACAAGGTACGATTGTGCATAGGAACAAATACATTTTTCTCTCTTCAGATATTCACTCCAGCTAACACTTATTTCATGATTGTTGTCGCGCTAATCTATTCTATAATTTTCGTTATACCTATAATAGGAGGAGAAGGGTATTGTTGGTACATTGCGGACCCAACTACCACAGAACCTGCGAGTTACCAATCCACCTCAGGCTTCATTCATTCATTTTCAGGTCTATCTCGTAAACGCGCAACCTACGATTTCTTGGGTTCTTCAGTTATTTTGAAAACATTTTAAAAATTCCCTTTTAGATAAGCCAGGGTGTGTATACTAGTGTACTCACATGCGTAGATTCCGTCATCTGTCTTTTGCTCTATAGTATAATTGCGGCGTGGATTTTCAAGTTGAAGGTGAGGCCTTTTGCATAATATTTTCTACCATTTCTAGACCATTCTGTGCATTAGGGTTGGCAATTCGAGGTGAAATGCGAATTTGCGATCGCCTCAATCCTCGGATTTCGCAATAATGCAATATTTGAATGCCGACAATAAATAAATAAATTAAATTTTAGAAAAAGTCAAACACCGCCGAGCTTCGCATGCTCGTGCTAGGATTCTGCATCTTCCTTGCCAACACTCCCTCAATTATATATCAGGCAAGACAATTCACGATATTTTTATTAATTCTCCATGTTTTTGAACGTTGAAAATGAAATGGGCAACTGTTGTAATAGCAGCTGGTTAAAAACCGTAAGCGAAAAATTCCCAGTAAATTCTGTCACATTTCGCAGAAACCAGATATTGCGCTAGTGACTTCACCTGCCTGCCATTCATATTTCTACGAAATTTTCCTATTCTCTTTCCCATATCCTTGCTTGTTTTTTTCCAGTATTGATCACCTTGTACTGGTCAACATGAACATCGAATTAATCTACCTTTTTAAGCTCTCATATAAGTTTGTAACATGGGAGGATACCTACATCATTTACCAGACGTTACCGTGGGTAAGGACACAATTCAGCCAGACGTAGATACAATGCTTCAATTACGAAAATTTGCAGGTGATCCTCATCAAAACGCTCTCGCCTCCCCTACTGCTAATTGCCACCAATGAACCAATGCGTCGAGAGCTCACGTTGGTAGCATTTCGAGGAAACCAACCTAGTCCTATTTTCAGAAATCTTTTGCGTCCGATTGAGCAGCGGGGGAGCAAATTCGAAGCAACAACTTCAGTGGTCTCCGTTATTCCCCCAGTGCGCGTTGTGATTGCACCAGTCTGACCGCCTAATTATCTCTAATTATCAATATTATGAGTCTCGAAATCTGATTTTGTGTAATTTATTTCATGATCGGTATTCATATCTCACAAAAATGAGATCTTCGAGTAAACTTTATCAAGGAATTTGATGCCGGCGGAGACGATATCTCGTGAGCAGAGGCAAATGATGAAATACATCGAATCAACAAAATAAGAAAGAAGGAAGTTGGATAATGTGGAGAGAAACCAAAGAAGTGAAGTGTTGATATTGTCTTAGTGTCGTTCTCTCGTCGAATGCTTTTTGAGCTCCGTAACAGTTCGGAATGCTATATTTTTTCTGCGCTGTTTGTGTACATTTGAAAGGTGGCAGACGAGATTCCCCTGAAATGAGCATGCATTCCAAATTTTATATCATTATTGAATACGTATTACTTTTAAAATTTAAATTTAATAATTAATCGCAAAATTACTTTGGCAGCGAAGGTCATCGCGCAAGCCGTACATTTGAACGGGCGTTCTCCTAAACAAAATATTAATAACAATCTTGCTCCAAATATTGAATTGAATTGGAATATGTTGTTATTCATTTCAAGCATAGGATCTATATTTAATGTTTCCTGTGCTTACCAGTGTGAGTGCGCTCGTGAACAACCAGGTTTCCCCGATTTTTGGCGACATGCGAACAGACGCCACACGGGAATCCGGATTTCACCTTATCAGAGCTCTGCTGGATAGGAGTAGCTGGAGTAGTAACTGAAACACGTTTCGATAAGCCGATAATACGTACTATCTGTACCGGTCGAGTGGAATGATGCATTTTTTATTACATAGTATTACATAATTTCTTACCAATTTGACAACAATATATGATAAAATAATCAAAAAATTGCCAACATCGTTGATCATTCCGGTAATTTTCAAATTCCGGTAATTTTCACTGCTCACCGCACCGGGTAAATTTCACTTTTCGGAGTAAATGCGAATACGCAAATTTGGAAGCTGTCATTGTGCTCATAATTTTTATCATGGTCGATTTGCCGGAATCGACCCGGATATGCCCGGTCAATGATGGCTGGAAATCGATAAATCAACTTCACAACATTTTGGTGCGATTACGGTATTTGGGAAAGCTCACCGAGCTTGGTGAGGTTTATAAGATACCGTAATCGCACCATTATTCTTTGCCTTCGATTTATCGATTTCTAGCCATAATTGACCGAGCATATCCGGGTCGATTCCGGCAAATCGACCATGATAAAAATTATGAGCACAATCACAGCTTCCAAATTTGCGTATTCGCATTTACTCCGAAAAGTGAAATTTACCCGGTGCTGCTCGGTGGCCGTTCCGATTTTTCTAACATGTACGATAATGTCGGCACTGGTTTATTATGTACACTATCTCACCCTTTCTACGACTTGAAGAAGGTGCAGATTTTCTGCTTCTCAATGATTTTGGAGTCACATCGCTCGTTGAGGGAGCATCGTTCTGGTTTAATGTATATTTTTTTCTCATGACAAGAACAAGATTACGATGTTGTACTTGGAGTCGATGTTCTCACCTGCTCTACATTCTCATCCTCCTCACCGTCCCCAACTCTCGACGCGTTATTGTTCTCCATTGCATCATATATCTCCATGATTTGATCCATAGTAGATTCCAGTCTGCCCATTACAACGTTTGCGGGCTGATCGTCCTGTAGATTAACCAGTGTTTCGAAGAAATAAGTAAATATTGTCCGCACAACACCCAACTAGCGTTCGTAATTTGGGTCACCGTCTCTTCATTTTACACACTCTCTAGACCAGTTGAACGACGAGGGAATATGTGGAATGAAGAGACCGTGGTATCGTTTCGTTTCTCGAACTCTACTGTTGAGTAACCAATGTTTCGAAGAAAAAAAAACACTCAACCAGGAAGAGAAGGGCAAAGAGGAGAAATACCAACCACTTCCTCCTTGGGAATCCTGAAGTCAGCAAGGTAATCAATCAGCATTTCATTCTTTACGCTCCCTTCTACTTCATCTCTTACTGCATTTTGAACAGGGATAAGTAAGTGTTCAGCGAGCGACTCATCCTGCTGAAACAACTTCTATGGAAGATTTAATTTGGCAAAAGTTTCCTTAGATTTATTTCTCATTTTCCATATCCATAATTACAAGACATGATCAACATACTTTGTCATCCATACGCACTACTATTCTTTCGGCGAGGAGATCAACCATTGATCCGAGCGAGTCGAAAAGACCATACAAGAGAGCGCGAGGAACTTGCGTGGTTGAGGAATTTCTGCAATACAGTATGTTGTCATAACGTTTCGAAAAATATGATAGTTTTCATCACATATCAATATCAGGAAAGTTGTCATTTACCTTTCCATAATTTTGCAGAATAGTAAATGTGTCTTAAAAACGTCTTAAAAACGCGAACTCTTTATTGTCTTTCTCCATTGCAAATTCGCGATCGCGCTTCAGGAGCTCGGCGAGATCTCGTACACTCTGAAGACTTGCCATTTATTCTATTTGTTTACCATTTTACCAGTGTTTTCATTTTTCACTGCCTTCTCACATCCCGAACGAGTCAGTGGCGGGCAGAAGCTCGGGAAAATACACTATTAATATGTTTTAATACCTACCGCAGCCTCTACTCCGTCTATCGTTGCACCGCCAATTAGATCGAACGATCGAGAGAAGACGTAACCCATTCTGTCGCTCTTTGCGTACTCAATCGCCTGAATAGATGCACAATTTTTTGGCACAGTGACAGTCGTTTTGTCAAGGTCTCTTCTTTCACGGTCCTTACTTTGCATTGCACGATAGTGCAATGACTACAAAGTTTGGGACTAAGAAGTTTACTTCTCCGGCAGGACCTTCAACTCACAACAAAGCTTCAAGTGGTTCAATGAGCGTAATAATATATGTAAACCTAACCCGCTTCTTCAAGTCATCCAGCACATTCGAAAGCTCATGCTGATTGACCATTACTCCTGCAAATATGTGTCAGTGTGGGGAGGAAATGTTAAAACGAGCAAATATATATTTCGTGTATATTGGTTGAGAAAACAGTGACCACGCGCCAGAATCGTGCAAGAAAAATGAGGGATAATAGCGCGTCCACTCCTCCCCAATTCACAGAAGAGTCGCACGGAAGTGAGAAGAGTTCATGCTCTCTCAATTTGCCACACTCTTTTCTTCTATATGGGTCAATATAAATGACTGAGCATTCGCGCCCACAGGGTAATCTTCCAGTAGCAGTAACGTCAGGTCACAGTTTCGAAAATTGTGAGAGATTAGAGCGGCATTGCCATAGGGCAGAGTACCTTATTACATGGATATCCAATGGAAACGTGGACAGATCAACCTTAAATTAAATTTTGTTGAATTCAAAATACAATAATCGTTTATCGTCGTCAGATAATACAATATCATGTTGAAATAGCGAATAATTGATAGGATGAGAAATCAGTAGTTTACGTGATTTAAAGTTCACCATAGTACTATAAATGTGATGTCACACAACATGCGCAACTGAAAATTATGATACAAAAGCTGAAATCATTTTCCTTCCATATTATTGATGTCCATCTCAATGTCACTGATGACCTTCGGATGATAACTAAAAAAATGGACCCTTCTTTAGAACTTTCACAGTAGGTACCCAAAGTTTCATAATGTGATTCTGTGAAAGTTCTGCAGAAAGGTAATTTTTTTGGTTATCATCCAGTTGATTATCATACGCCGGTGATCATCCAACCTAGTGCCATCTCAATAGGGTACCCCCCCCCTTTTGATAGTTCAGCTTCAAAATTGTAAATGAGATTTGCGTTTCACTTTTTGTATGAAATATTGAAAGGAACTCGGGAGGCGATTTGATCAGGGCATTAATAATAAATGAAAATAATTATCACTCCCTCTCTTAATATGTTATGACTCTCCCTGTCCCTGTCCTATGTTTATGCCTCTAGCTGCCTCATGTTATCGGGGAAACCTACGAACTGTGCTTGTTGAAAAGACGTCTGTGGCGGAACAAGGTGAAGGGTAAGTGAACGAGTTATGAGACGGATATGGTAGCCTCGACGTTGCGTCCCTTTGAAGAGTGCCGGACTGATTATGCGACTATGCAACCACGTTCAAATTTCAATTGGTCGAAATGAAGACTGTGTTTTCGAAGTCAAGAAACGATGGCCCGAATTTGACCACTAGTTATGAATATTTATCAAGATTCTGTGATTGTAGGCTGTATACTAGGGATGTGCAAACGATAACCGATATATCGGAATGTAGCAATTAGCTATGCGATATATCGAAATTCCCACTCAACAGGCGATAATATCGGCAAAACGTTTCAATGACTATTGAAACACATCGCAAAATTCTTCACTGAAACAAAGGGAGGCCGATTCCGATATATCGTAATTCCAGAAATGACAGGAAAATATCGTTATCGTTATCGCTTGCTCAACTCTACTATACCATTCAAAAGGATCATTCGTTCTTATTCTACTCGCAACTCGCAATTTGTGTTCAATTCTCAGACTCCTCATTTCACTTCCTCCTCGGATGGAGATTCCCACGATTGTGAAATTCATACATGAGCAAATATTGTGAGCTGCTCGCACCACTCTACAAGGAAGTGGAGGTTGCGGAGATGTGATAACTTGTTGCCCCCTCCCCTGTGTACAGAACATAAACTTGAAGCAATTGGATATTTAAAGTCAGTATGTGCGATCAATATAGTAGTGCTGGAAAAATTTGGGGTGAATAAAATGAAGATTTCAAAATGTGTGTTCTTTATTAGAGCTTTAAAATGCGCTAAACGGCAATGAATGAGAGAGCAGTGGTGTTTCTGCGCGGAATATTTATATCGTAAACCAAAAATATTATTTTAAAGTGACAATTTCTCAACAAATTTCTTCATACTTTTGACATGCCATCCCTGCTCTAGAATTCATTTACGTTAAAATGTGCAGTAATGTTCTCATCGCTGATTAATTATGGATTATACACACGTTCACATATCTACTCTTGATAATTCATCCATTCATTATATTGTGGATAAGGTTGCATGAATGAGAAGAGTGCATACAAGAAACGGGTGTCCGTCGATTAGATTCACAGCTTGTCAGTTGAATGTTGGTTGGCAGCCAGGGTAGGGGAAGGAGAGGGGTCACAGATCATTTGTGCATGCGAAATATGATTCCGTGAGAGTTCCTTCATGAGATACACCAAAATAGCAAGATATGATTTTTTTCCCAATTCCACAAAGCAAAATGAAGGTGCCGAGCCAACAATCGCCTCGCATGCTTTAGCATTCATAATTCTCTGTATTTCTGCCTGATAATATCGAATAAAATCACTTTTAGTAATCGTAACTCGCCATATCGTGAGGATGAGCCCGTGAGAGGCGATACCTAGAACAAACCCAATGGAAGGTCTGAATTTCTTATAATTTACGAATTAAAATGATTGCCGATTAACGCAAATGACTTAGTGATTAAACATGGAGACAATGCGCCGATGAAGGAGCACAACGAGAAATCGATGTTGGTATGTTACCGTAGCAGTAATTGCACGTGATATATTTCTAACTGTAAAATAGTATTTTATTTCTTGTGAAAGTGTTTTCGGGAATGCTTTAAACACCACAAAAGAGCTGATGTGCTGTGAATCCAATCCGAAGTCAGTGCAAACTTATACAACCATTGCAAGTCTATTGAACACAACGATATTTGAGGGCTTGATTCTCGTGTTGTACATTGCTGTGCTGGCCGCCTGCATTTTCGTCGCCATTATGGCCAGACTTCTGGTTAGAGTTTGGAACGAAGCATTATTAAGTGTAAATACCATTTTAAAAGAGTGGAACGAAAAACATAGCGTAGGAAATCTTGGTAAACGTGTTTTCATTGTATATTCTCAAAAAAATAGTTTTGAACGGCTTCAAATAGGCACATTAAAGACCAGCCAAAATATCATGGAACCTTCAGATTTTACGACGGCAGTCTGCTTTGGACCTAATTCACACCACTGCTTCAAGGTGGGAAATCATAGATTGAGTTTATTGATATATGAGAGACCTTAGAAAGACAACGCGAATATCGTTCGACTGCCTTTCTCATTTAGCAATTTTCTTAGATAAAAGTCGAACAGAATAGAGTGTTAGTTTTTTTTTTTACTTTCAAGGTTATCACCGTTCTCTTTTCTCCCTAGCGTTTGTTCCCTAGATTTAAGATAACAGAAAATTGATAACGTAGATCAAAGATCACAATTCGAGAAGCGATGTGAATCGTCGGAGACCGCGACGTCACCTGAATCGGACATTTCGGAAATTCAGCCGAATTGATGAAGAGATCAACGATATGTTTAATATCTAGAGTTCATAAATATTTTTAATAAAGTTTTTTTTAATAAAGTTTTTTTTTCGAGTCGAAAGAACTATACAATTATCGTAAAGAAGAAATGCCTCTCGTTGATGAGAACATGGCTGAATCGCAAAACATTACTTCGTCAGTGTAAAAACGATGCCGTTCTCCCTTAAAATATTATGGATAGGATATGTAACGTACGGATTGGAAAAATAATAAATTTGCGATTAACCATTTTAAATAAATGTAATTCTAGAATTACAGCAAGCCGTACTAATATATGTGGATTTTGTTGCTGTCTCAAAATTCTCGTCTCAAGAATATCATGTCCATTAATGCTCGTAGCATCACTAATAATAATGACAGCTGTTGTTTTTAAACGAAACATTTATTTGAATTTATCTATCGGAGAGTATAATATGGCAAACATCATCGAGAAAAGTTTGCTGGCTGGAAACCTGATTCATTTTGGGGAAATTTATTTTGTGTATGCTTAGAGACCGCAAGCTCCGTCCACTTTGAGGGAGAAAGAGTGCCCCAAAATCTGGCACTCCAAACGACTAAGCGAATTCGTAACCAAATTCTTAGTGCAAGCCATTTTACTGTAGATCTAATAAGTCTTTACAATCTGCGAAATGTCGATCATGATCTGTTTTGTTTTAATATACAAAAAATCGATTGGAAGGCAAAATTGTGAACGAATCTTATTTTTGAAAATTTCAAATTTCCCGCAAGTAGACTATTATTTGCCTCACGTGTTCAGTGGTATCTTAGACCTCCATAAGTGTTAATTGGAACGCACTTATCTTAGGCCCAGTTACTATAATTCTGGATTCAGGAGAGATCGTCAAGTTGACTGTGAATCAGCGCCTATACTTAGATTCAGTGTACGTTATCTTTGGTTCCGCTCAACATATCACCATTGCTGACAAGTGATGCCAAATCGGCGCGCGCTCTCCTCGTTTCACACGCTCTCTCGCCGATCAGACAGAGGGAGAGAGTGTGTGAAACGAGGAGAGTGCGCGCCGATTTGGCATCACTATTGCTGACATATATTTAGAAAGAACATACACGGAGCATGTCACCATGCTGTGGGAGTTGGGTTCATTATTCTCTGCGAACTAGCACTCGGACAATCAAATTAATAAAATTTGCTCGAAATTCAAATCAGTTCATATTAGTATTTTTCGCTTAGCCGGCATGGACAGCTCAGCTATACCATATGGTTTGAATGTGCATGCATACCCCTAACACGTACTATAATATTAGGTTGGTCAGAAAGTTTTTGCCGATTTCGGACCCCAACTTTCAGCTCGCATATTGTGCTTGTCTCAAATCGCCTCCTGTTGTCCCTCTAGTATTATATAGGGACATGTTCAACGTTAACAACATTAGGGTTATAGAAGTGCAAGGCTGTCTATTGTAGGAGATATCGAGTTAAGCGTAACAGTGAACTTTGTAGAAAAATCCAGATTTTATTTAAAATAGCTGCACTTCATGGTTGAATTTTTAAGAGGAAGCTCACTAATTTTATTAAGAAGCCCGGGGCGTGCTCTCCCTAGTAGCAAAAATAGAGAGCTGCTGAATTAGTTATTTCCTTCGTACAGACGGATGAATCCGGACTCAATAGAAAAATCAAAATTTACCTGACTAAATTTCCTGTTTCGGGGATTGACGAGGCTGACACCTACCTAAGGGCGCTATAATCAGTAGCTACTGGACTTTCGATTATATCGATATTTTATAACCCACTCGGCTTTCATAACTAAAACGCGAAGTTTGTCGAAAAACTATTTTTGGACGAAAATTACGAAAAAAACTGATATTGAGGGGTTTCAGGCACATCTTGCTCTAGAAAAAGTAGCGATCTCCAAAATCTTTCCAACTAGTGAGTGATAGGGCAAGAGTTGTTCATTAATTTGCGCATGAAAATACTGCTCTTAAAACCACGGGGCTTTCGCAAAAATGCCAAAAGTGTGAATTTCGACGTTCAAAATTAGGTACCTAAATGCTGAAGAACCATGCTCCTGAGTTAAGAGCCGCACCATATCTCGAATATAATTATGACACATACTGGCAAGGTAGTTTACATTGGTGGATAATTGAAATCGCGAGACGCATTGGCATAGATACCGTAAGCCAAAATCTCAACTGGAACCCCATCATGAAAACCCAAACTCGAATTGCTCACTCATCTCTAATAGGCATCTCGTGGCTGATCAGTATCAACAGTACCAGTGCGGTGTATCTCCATCGTACTTTACATCTGTGCTCTAGATTTAGCCCCATCTATATTAACAATGGAATTCTGAGCATTTAAAAAGACATGGTTTTGGTCAGCCCCATTCAGTTTACGACATTACCGTATTTATTTTCTTGGTTGGACAGATCTATGATAACATGCGATAAGGAGACTATAAGTGTACCTATCTATCACTAAAAGACTCGAGCCGATTACACAACAACGAATTATGGGAGCAGTAAGAATGCTTCATGGTCAAAATCGGCAAAAACTTTATGACCAACCTAATAGAATGCCAGGCAACGGAAATGTTTGAGACGTATCCTGTATGAAAATATTTTTAACATCAGAAATGCGACGAAACTTATGAATCAACCTAATAGCCACATCCGAGAGGAAAATGAAGAGGGGAAGGCGTTGCAGGGTGAACGAGAAATTCATGTGACATCAAGACGATACAAAAGTGTAGTTAATAAACAGCGAGAGAATCTTTTGATACTGTGTCATGAGAAATTATTGTATCATATCATTGCATCCTTCAAAAAGTATTCAATATTTAAAATCCGAACATTTCATAAGCTGAATGTATCATTTCTCCTCGTCCTCTTGACAAGATTCTGCATTTCAAGAAACTTCTAGGTTTTATCATACAAATTTATCGACTGAAATAAATGTGATAATTTGATATATTTTTCAATCTCCACAATTCTTCGTCCTAAAACAACATTTTGTTAGACATAATTTATAGTTGTTGTTTTTCTTCATTTGTTTTCGAGTAAACACATTCTGGCGACTGCTGAAGTTGTTTCTTCAAAGACCCGTGCATACTCACATCGGGCCGCTTCTGCAAGAGTGGGTGTATAATTCGTGCGATCTTCCGAAATGTTCAAATGACGTTTTTACCAATGGCATAGGTATCTGCGGTCTTGTCAGATGTGCACTCTTCCGAGCAAGATGCATTCAAATCGAAGACCGGAAGCGGAGCGTTCAAAAGTCGATAAAGTTTCTGAAAATAAGGAGAGAATATGCATTTGTATTTTTTTTTTTATAAATATACTGTATAAATAACAGTGAAATCAAAGTTATTATACATAATTGGGGGGGGAATTACAGGTTAGGGATGGCTTCGCAAGAAATGGCTCTCTTCAAACTACACACTCTCTCCAATCAGACCGGCGAGAGAGTGTGTAGTATGAAGAGACCGTTTCTTGCCAAGCCATCCCTATCAAAGGTGCGATAAACAAAGAAAACGCTTGTCAGGCATATACATAGAGCCCATGAAGCATACCTGGAAATGCAGCACAAATTTTCCAATTAGATAAATCGACTGCTCACCTTTCGACGAATGAACCATACAACAACAGATACTGCGCATACTATGCCACACAAGTTACAAAAAAACACGAGTGAGAGTAGGAGTGCCGACAGAAGTGCAGAAACTAAATTATTTTGATTTGAAATAGTCATTTCACGGTTATTACACGGATTACAAGGGAAGGTCGCGTTGTGTCCGTGGAGTTTCTTAACGAGACCAAGCGCATTCGAAAGAGGAAATAATTCTAAGAACTTCTATTATTTTTAAATTTGCGGAACGCTCATGTTGGGGTCTGGGATGTATGGGAATTTAGGGAAATAGGCTCAGAAATTGTATGCTTTTGGCATTTCGATCGGGTTCGCCACTATGAGCGCAGATTTTCAAATAAGCGTTCCGCAAACTTGAAAACAACAGAAGTTCTAAGAATTATCTCCTCGTTCGAATGCGCTAGGTCTCGTTATGAAACTCCACGGACACTCCGCGACCTTCCCTTGATAGTTGTTTCATGGCACTCAGTTCGCAAGCATTAATTACAGTGCTCACTTGGGGTTCCGGAAAGGATGGAGCGGGAGTGGAAGACTCCGCTGAATATATATGCATATTTGATTATTATAATAGTTATGTATTCACATACATTTCGCATTATCAATAATAAACTGTTTTGAATTTGACTGGATATATAGAAAATTACCTGGAGGAGTCAATCTAAAGCGATCTGTTTTCGTGATATATTTTGTGGTTTCCACACGTACTCCAGGCACGTCAGACAATCGTCCGCCGAATGCACTTATGAACGTCCATGTATTGTTAATGTTTTTGGCTGGTGTCCAGTATTCGATCTCGCTGGAAAAATCCACCGATCCATCCCAATATGCATGAAGGAACTTCCCAGGACAACAGCTCGGCTTTACCTGAAACTACCTGAAAAAAATATCGTCACATTTTTTTTAAAAATATCCCAAATTGGAATCATTACCTTACCCCGGTGGGGTTCGATGGTCCAGTTGCTGCTGAACCCTTCATTAGGATCAGCCCAAACCACAACCTTCGAAGCTCCTTTGAAAGGGCAAAGGTGCTTCCTGTGATGCGTATATTAGATGCACCAGGCCCATGATTGTCAGTTGTGATTAGAGTTGTCTTCGGGAAAATTATGTAATATTTTCGGGTAGATATCAGGCGCACTAAACAACTGAATACTGACGAGCTATTTAACGCATCTGAAAACTGTATGATCCCGCTATTTGGGATGCTAGGCTTATTTGGTTTTTGCCTGCTTCTATCGACTCAGTATCATGATTGTTGCCCACAATTTCTTCGTCAAACTCTATCCAATTTGAGGAGGTTTGAAGCGGCTCATCTGTAATTATCAAAATTTAGCTTATATATTATGGCGGTCGCCTGAGAATTGTTTGTGAACAGAGAACGCACGAAAACTTGCGAAAATGGGTTCTCGAATGTGCTATTCATCATGTTCTACTTCATTTTGCATCAATTCAAGCGTTGTATCCGAGTTGCACGTATTTTTTTGTCTTTTTGCATATGTTTGGGTGGAAGAGTGGAGATAATTTTGCAATCAACTAAGATCTCCCGCCCGCGCGAAGAGCGACGACGCCGCGAGCCACCCCTGGCCGTTGACGGTAGCCAACGGCTAGTCAGCCTAAATTACTCGCGTAAGCTTATTCATTACCGTAAACTGGCTCGAGCCAGAAGTGCGTCCATTCCTCTAAGATGTCTCTTTTTGCTTCGACAGAATTTTCGTTTGCACTCAGCATATTGTTCCATGTAAGGCACGAGTACGATCCGTCATCGTTTTTGAATGGGGCCCAGTGTGAACCCCAGCGCATAACGGATACAGATCCGTCTTGGTCAGCATGCAAAGTGTGTGGCAACTCTGTGCAATGCGATTTGATTGCAACCTGAAATTGGATTTGCTAAATGAACACAAACACAAATTCTGACCAACGCATGTTCTGGTAATTTTTCGATCGTCCATCGCTCACAGGGAGTGGTGCAACGTAGCGCCATATCCACTTTAGTGTCGCCGTAAGGATGCGCATTGCGAAGGTACGTCCCATGGATT
Source organism: Pristionchus mayeri (assembly GCA_036245805.1). Taxonomy (NCBI): domain Eukaryota; kingdom Metazoa; phylum Nematoda; class Chromadorea; order Rhabditida; family Neodiplogasteridae; genus Pristionchus; species Pristionchus mayeri. Next base: position 49,078,603 of record BTRK01000005.1, on the reverse strand, counting down.
GATCTGATGCAGTATGGTCCGCCTACGGCTTGATCCGCAGGGCTCTTTAAGTGCCGAATCGCGTAAGCAGATGCAACCTGAGATAGGTTTCCGTTCAAGTTCGTTCTTCTTCTAGAAGGAATAATATGGTACCAATCGCATGTATCTAATTTACGCCACGTTTTTTTTTGCTATACTAATAGAATATAGCAAAAACTTACAACACAAATAAGCATACGAAAGACGAACATCACTGCGTCAGCGACCTCGTTCTAGGGCGGAAGAAGATCGGTTAGCGGAACCCTCTGCGCCCGCCCTCTCTCTCTCTTTCTCTCCCAATCTCTCTCAAGAACACGTTTCGAAGTGACCTTGACTGGTTCGGGTAATACGCATCTCATCGAAATTTGAACAAACGCTGGTACTCTCGTGCAAGAGTATCGTGAAATTTCATAAAACATAACATCGCGTCCCTTTTGTTTTCTCGCTCACCCTTCTCAAAACAATTCGCACAAGAGAAGTTAACCATAAAGTATGAACGAAAAAATCGTCATTGCGCGAATATTGCGTTCACTTCCTTCTCCAATTACTGATTTCGGTATTCCCTTGCCTTCCCTTCCCCGATCATGTTTCGTCAGCTAAGACTTGATCATTCCATAATTGACCTAGAGAAGTGAAGGAAAATTGCTCGAAAGCCACTATCACAAACTCCGAGGGGAGGGCAAATTCCCTGCTTGATGTAACCTGGCGAAGCGACATCTCGTTTACCCAAATGTCGCACCACCCCAATAACTAACCACATTATCATATGATATGCATTTACTTCCCGGTGGCTCTAACCAAGTTGGCTTTGAAGATTGCAGGAAAATCGCTCGAGAGTTGGAAGGAAATACTCATCAGGAAGAAGATAGAATCCTATTGGAATCCGGTCCATTACCATCTTGATTTTGTTCTTTTCTGTAAATACTATGTCATCCAAATAAATGTACATATTTTTGAAAGCGTGCGCTTTGACTTGAACTGTTGCAAGTATACTACTCATTACGTTTTTAAACGTTTAAAAAATGAATCGCCGCAAAATAATTATTGTTAATCGCTCAAGAAAAAATTGGCTAAATGTGTACTTGGAATTTTAAGCCAACTTGTTCCAGTGATCTAACATACTGGATTCTTTAAATGACAAAATGTCCACAGCAATTTACAAGTCCTAGCGCGAGAGCCATTCGAAATTTAGTATGGAATACTAAATTAGTTAAACAACAATCACGGTAGTGTTGCTGTTCCGTCCATGATTACTTTAAAGAAATAGTAGCAATCTAGCGTTCCGCCCGGTCGCTCTATGTATCCAGGAACCAAGTATTCCCACAGTGTCCGAAATACAGAAAGAGTTCACTCAGAACTGTTTTTTGAATCCTCCTAAAAGATATAATCCGACCGATCTCGGCTCACATTAGTAATGTGTTACGAAGAAACTCATTCCGATGAAGATGCCTGCAAAATTAGTCATACGGTGATTAGCAGTCAATTAGCTTTGATTATCAATTCTTATGTATAAAAAGTCGCCTTTGCTGTGAGTGGCAAGGAAACAATGAATTCCATCTTCATCGCTCTCGTTGCATGCGGTCTTCTTGTCTCGTTGAGTAAAATTGCCTCTCAAGCCTTGTGAAAATAGGTTTTTTGTTTGAAAATTGTACTGATTCAGGATTCCGCATCTCTTGATGAACACAATCTTCCCTCTGTCCGAGGATTCCGAGAGAGATGAGATACAATGATTTCCAGAAGTTCTGGTGAATATGCGAAATTTTTCGAATATGCGAAATTTTCGGATATTCGGTCGAGAATTTGGATGAACTATTTGTCAATGAGTCCGACCTGAGTCCGATCTAGAATGAATCAGAAATATACTAAATTATCATAATTGTTATGTAAATAGTATGTCAACCAAATAAATGTGCACATTTTCAACAGTGTATGTTTTGACTGGAACTGTTTCAAGAGTTTCCGCGATGGAATATAATAAGTGATATTTAGCATATTTAGCATATCAGAATATTTAGCGATCGGGAATTCACTGTGGCCGAGGCATAGAGCTAATTGGGTAGTATTTTGAGCTGAAAAGTAGATAGAGTGAACCATATATCGCTAGACACGACGCTAGTTCATGATTACGTGAAAATGTGACATTCACAAAAACTCGATAGCATCTCTAGTCGGTAATTGCGCATTCAAGATCAACCTACATCCCATCGAAAGATAGGTTACCCAAGGTCGAGTGTGAATAGAGTTTTATCCTCTTCGTAACACTATCCTAGTTAGTAATCATTAGTTTGCGAATCAACGTTTGCGTTTGCGTTTGCGAATCCTCGACCTCTAGGACAACATTTAAAAATTTTCTGAGTAAAAAACACATTTTGTCAACAAATTAAAAATATTTTCTCTGACAAGCGGTGGAGCGCAGCAGAATTTTAATGTAGATTATGAAACAACAAATCTATGAGTATGATATAAAATTATAAAAGCCAAATTCAAAGTGTCTCCTACTTGGCACTCTGAAGAAAAAGTCGAGAAATGACATTTTTTGATTTTTCTTCTTTAAAAACGTTGATTTTTCTTCTTTAACTGTTCACAAAATGTTGTTAGAGTTAATTGAAGTATGTACATCTAATTATAAAGGATATTGCTTCGCGAAATTATTAATTTTGGCTGGCCTACATACCCTAAATTCAAAATTGTGTAGAAAACTTTCAAGCCTGGTTTGAGTTATGACCATTTTCGTAAAACCAGTCCTTCATGAATGACGATACCGACCGGGTCATCCTTCATGAATGAGAAATGAGAGGGAGGGAAAAATCGCCTCTTCATTCTTCGATTTTTCCTTCATTCGCCAGCCCTAGTCACAATCCATGAGCTTATAATCCCCGTTATCAGGCTGAAATCGAGCCGATTGTTGAAGAGCAATGATAAGCATATGCTCCGGCTGTTTCACAAATATTCAAGCACATAATTGCGACCCCGAGAGCTCGATCTGAAATATTAGGTGTCACAAGCGTGAAAATACGAGCAATTTTCTCGCTCTCTCCATATCATACACTCTCTCGCTCTCTCTGGTTGACGAGAGAGTGTGTGATTTGGAGAGAGTCAGACAATTCCTCGAAAATACAGTTCCGCAGAGTGTTCTCCAAAAGAATGGTACGCGGTGAGCCAGGGAGAGTTACATCAGGTCACCCGACTTTGGGATGTGTTTGGCATTTCTTCAACTTCAAAGTAAGCATACTGAAAAAATAGCAGAACAGCGAAAAACTAACCTACCCTGAAATTTTTACCCTACGGGTACTTTTTCACGTAGAGTTCGAAAATCAACCTTATGAAACCGTATCTCTGACCACACATTCTCTGTTGCGCGCCGAAGTAGGCGGTCGGTTTTTAAAACTTTTTTTGGAGCATCCAAACACCACAAGTTTATAGTAATTCTGAAAGAACTCGACGAGATAAGCATTGTTTCTGTTGAGAGTGAAAGGCGCTCATCGTTGAAAATTTAAGTAACCATAACTTTTTTCACCTATGAGCTAGCCTTTCACGCTCAACAGGAAAAATGCTTATCTCGTCGAGATCTTTCAGAATTACAATAAACTGAATGGATGCTCCAAATAAAAGTTTCAAAAACCGACCGCCCACTTCGGCGCTACACAGATAATGAGTGGTCAGAGATACGGCTTCCTAAGGTTGATTTTCGAACTCTACGTGAAAAAGTACCCTAGGGTGAACATTTCAGGGTATGTTAGTTTTTCGCTGTACGGACACTACAGGGAGTATCTCAATTCTCTCAGAATTCCTCTGATAAGCTCAGCAACATAATTAATGGATACACAGATTGTCGGAAACTACTAAATGTATTAATCAAAGCGTCTCATGAAATTAGTAACTCATTACTCATCAGCAAATTAGTCATGGAATAGGTTTTTCTACGTTTACATACTTTTTCGAGCGTTGGGGTTTTAGAGCGTTGCTTATGAATATATTACTAATGCCGAAGAATAAAACCAATTCCTTAGTTTCCATCATCTCCTAAAACTCGAGAAGCGGCATGCAACTAGTTGTTTTAAGGTCTTGGTACAGTACATACAGTATTATGACATCACTCTTTATCTCAGAGGGAGAGAGGCCAATGGGTCTGACCGGGGAAGGGGGATCTTCGTCCTTATATAGATCCTGGGTGACAGGCAAATGAAGTGATGACGTGGCATTGGCGAGGTAATCTGCGGGGAGAGAATAGGATTAGTGATAATGAGATTCGGTGGGAGATAAACAAGTGAGAGGGTTGAGATCAACAAGAGTGTACAGGGTGTCCAAAAAGTATTGTTACACGGATAAAACCATGTATCTTTCTTTAAAAGCAACATAGACAACTCAAACGGGGCACAGTATTTATCAGTGACCATATGAACATAACAATGCACGATCACTCGATCTGGCCTCCATTGGCCGCGATGACCTCTCTGAGACGACGAGGGACCGAGTCGATGACGGCCCGCAGGTAAGGGACGTCGATCTTCTCCCATGCCTTGAGAAGGGCTGCCTTGAGAGAATCGCGGTTCTTGTGGCGAGTAGAGCAGGCCTCCTTCTCCAACACTGACCAAATGCTGAAGTTCAGAGGGTTGAGATCGGGGGAGTTCGAGGGCCATTCCTCACTCGAGATGAAGTTGGGCAGATGGGCGCGACACCATGCCTGCGTCACTTTTGCCGAGTGAGCAGGCGCTGAATCCTGTTGGAAGGTCCAGCGAGCCCCTTTGAAGTGGGAGCGGGACCAGGGGAGAAGGGCCTTCTGGAGAATTGCCCTGGTGTAGTACTCCTTGTTGATCTTGACCCCGGGATCCACGAACACGAGAGGAGTCTTGCCCGTCGAGCACACACCAGCCCAAACCATCAGTGCCTGGGGGTGGGCAATGCGAGAGATGGTTCTACCTCTGGCGTCAGCTTGCTGAGGAGACTTGGCGATGATCCTGGTGTTCTGACTGTTGTAGACCTCCTCGACTGAGAACAGCTTCTCGTCAGAGTAAACGGTAGTCAAGTGCTCCCCACGATCGGCCCGCTGAAGGAGCAGCTTGCATCTCTCCAGGCGCTTCTGCTTGTGGACATCAGTGAGGCCATGGCCCTTTCTCATCTTGTAGGGGTAGGACTTGAGAAGAGAATGAACGATGGCACACACGGATCCTTTGGAGATCTTGAGATCCTTAGCCATCTTCCTGATGGATCGTTTGGCATTGCGATTCACTCTCTTCTCCACGATTCTCCTGTTCTTCTGAGTGAGAGCGGTCTTGGGTCTTCCTGATCTTGGACGGTCCTTCGCAGTGCCCAACTGCTTGAAACGGGAGATGGTGCGATAGACTATCATTCGGGAAATACGAAGCTTCCTCCTGATGGAATCTGGGGGGGTCGCCGAGGGTCCAAAGGTTGATAATAGTTTGACGATAGCGATTTGGACGAACCATGACTATGGGAAACTAATTAGTAGGTTCCCTCAACGCACCGAAGGGTGGGCTCAAACGTGTTATTACAGGTTTTGACAACTCGACCTACATGTTAAAAAAATTCACGTTTCAAAAGTGTAACAATACTTTTTGGACACCCTGTAGTTTGATCAACCGATATTCGGGAAAGATAGACTTTCACCGTAACTCAACTCCTTCCCATCTTTGTCCTCCTCTCACTTGTGAGTCTTTCTACTCAACACGTCAAGCTTCCTATGGACGACGATAGTGTCGAATCAAATGATGATAAGCGCTGGCCGCTCAAGCTGTGCATCAATAACTCCCACGGAACGTTTCTGAGCACGTGGATGGGTGATGATGTCCGTTATACCCAATATCGAGAGAGATGGAGCATCGAGAAGCATGGTGACAAGGTTGGATTTTCTAACCCTTTTGCTAAATTGATTGATGCTAGGATTGATAAAATAACATATTTATTTGCAGATTGCCATCAGGCAGAACTCTGCTCCATTCTATTATGTGCGCGCATTCGCAGATGGATCTGTGGGATTCGCTGTGCATTGCCTGTCGAATGAACAGTTTACGCCAGAGCGCAACGATGATGGATCTTATTGGCTGAAGGCATGGAACGTATGGTATTTGAGCGCGGATTGGAACAATGGGGATGTGTACACTGTGCATGATCAGTTGGATTCATGGGAGCATTTCAGATTTGAACGTTGCTAGGATTTTTCACTTATTTATTCTTGATAATTGTGTAATCGGTTATTTTCCATATTTGAATAAAGTAAATGAATACGCATTTGTCACTTCTTCAATAACTTCTTTATTATGCTTCAACCCTTTGCATGCGTGGGCACATTCCGATCTGGGAGTAGAGACCGAAACTCGACGGTCTTATAAATATGGGAACATTTCGGAATGTTTCTTAAGAATGTTTTCGTCTAGTATGTGACGAGTCTAGAGTGATACAATCGATATTTTTTCCGGGTATTTTCGAGAACACATTGCAAATCATTGGGACCAACAGAGAAAAGGAAAATTACCAGTTATTACAATCACTATCGTTATTACAGTCTTGAATCACTTTTAATTATTGACCTCCTAACAGTACAGAGGTGATTTATCGGTATTAGATTGAAGGCATATTCGAAGGTATCACATATTTCTTTAGCTACAGTGCATATTTTCCGATTCCGGTCCTCCTGAGTTTTAGGTTTTTTAGTATTCGGTGTCACTCGCGGTACACTATACTGGCTACTAATGTATGGGAAAGGGAAGGAGTCGCTTGTTCCGGTAAGCACTGTATGAAGTCATTGGAGAGTTCAAGTTCGAACGGCTACTATCTCGAGCCTATGGTAGAGTGATTATCATAGAAAGGAAAAGACTGAAGTTAAGAAGGCAGAAGTAGGCAACACGCCAATGCGATACAAGGATGAGAGCATGCTCAATCATCACGCGGTGCTCCCTAATGCCTGATCAGTGAGAGTGAATGAATAGCGATCGAGGACAGCCGATTATATTTTATCAGATATGACCGCGAAATAGATCTCAACAAGACAATATTTTAAAAAAACACACATAGCACTTCATTAATCCAATGTAACATTTACCGTCTCGCCTCCTTGACCAGATTCTGCATTTCCTAAATGTATTTCATAGTTATGCGCATGTTCATCAACTGACTGCCATCCTTAGCTCTACGGTCGAACGCTCTTTGTTGTGATTCTAAATATTAATTGACTACGTCTGTCACAGCTAATCCTCACCAATCGACATAGGTAGACCGCACAGCTGACGACATATATGAGTATGAGAGATATGAGGAGAATCGAGAGAATTGCAGCAGACTTTTACCAAAATTCAGTTAGCTGTTGACTTTGCTTGCAGCCAGGATTTTCATACGGAAGGTGGAGTTACCACGATACCGACAAAAATAGTGTGTCAGCCTGAGGCACTTCCGGTTGTGATAAGGACTTAAAATTTGAGATTTCGCATCCCCTATGATTCCACCTAAGATTCCCAAAAGCTGGATACTGGGATTTGAGTGTGAAGAGGGATTTGAGTTTTAGTCGATTCCTTACCCTTTCATGAACATTTCCGACCGTGGGAATCTGTCGTTTCCCGGCCAAAATTTCCCCGATGCTTCGCGCCGGGGCAAATATATGTGCACATATTGACTTGAAAAATATGATCTTAAAAAACCCGTTATCCGTAAGACATCAGTAAATAGGTGTACGGATAACTTTCAAAATGATCTCCCCATGGTCAAAGCTTGGGAACATTGCCCCCGGGGACCAAATATCTTTTCAACGTATATCGTGATCCCAAATATCTATGTATGATCGACAAATTTATATTTCCAACCTTGATATTTCGGGGGGCGGACAAAAGCAAAACGACCAAAAGCACAACTCAACGGCGTTTGATGTGGAGTTGGTCTAACAACTTGGGAGTTGTTTCATTGTTACCAGTATGCGACCTTTGCATATGTAAGCCATGTTACCAGGCGATCTCGAGTTTCAACGTATAGGGGTCATGGAAATCCACATACCATGAACCCCTATACGTTGATTTGGAGTGAAACTCAAGATCGCCTGGCAATATGACTTACATATCCAAAGGTAAGGGAGCGCATACTGGTAACAATGAAACAACTCCCAAGTTGCTAGACCAACTCCCCATCAAAAGCCGTTGAGTTGTGCTTTTGGTCGTTTTGCTTTTGTCTCGAATTTTACGTGGTAAACCTTAGGGGATTTTTCATAAAACATTGTAGGGTATTAGAAACCAAGTAGGTAAAATTTTGGGGCGTTCTCCATTAAACAATGTGAATGCTTTACAATAAATGGACATAGCCACTTTGACGGGTGCATGGAATGAGGGATCAGATATTCGACTTTGTAAGGTCGATTTCTGTACTCTGTTTTAAAAGTCGATCTTAGACATATAATTCCAGTAAATGATAGTATTTGGCGTACTTCTAATATTGTAGGTTTAATTGCTGGACTATCTCGCATTGAATCTCTTACAATTGTAGAGTATTACCTTTCCGTGGTGGTCTTCGATGATCCACTTGTTGTTGCACTCTTCACTATCTGTCCAGCTGACAACACTCGAATATCTTCTGCGCGCGCGAAGATACTTCCTGCAATGATGCCCCGTATTTTGATTATATTGGATGAGGAAAGTAAACGACAAAGTGGCCATGATAAGGCCGTAAATGATAAGGTGATTCGAGTAAACAGTACTCTAGATGGGGGCGGACATTTCGGCAACGGACATTTCGGTACGGAGCGCCCTTAGCTGGAGATTAGACATAGCTCCTTGGGGGTTGTGTCATTGTAACCAGTATGTGCTACACTACATTTACATATATAATTCTTGTTACCAGGTGATCATGAGTTTCACTCCATATCTATGTAGGGGTTCATGGTCCAAAATTGGCAATTTGAGAGGAAAATCATGGTTAGATAAGCACTAAATATAGTAACCAATTCATATTCCAGTATCCCAGTAACTACTGTAACCAGGTAATATATGTATCAATTGGTTATGGCATTTTGCGTTTATCTAACCATGATTTTCCACTCAAATTCGCATGTTTGGACCATAAACTCCTATACATAGATATGGAGTGAAACTCATGATCACCTGGTAACAAGAAGTATATATGTAAATGTAGTGTAGCACATACTGGTTACAATGACACAACCCCCAAGGAGCTACTTCAAATCTCCAGCGAAGGGCGCTCCGTTGCCGAAATGTCCGTTGCCGAAATGTCCGCCCCCCCCCTCTAGATATGGCAATGCTAGGTGTGGGATTCCGATGATGCTGTCGAAGTTTCATACCAAATTCACGGGGGGGCGGACTAAACCTAAACGGGCAAAAGCTCAAAAGATCACATCTCGCTGGGAATGTGATTCTGCAACTTGGGAGTTGTTACATTGTTACCAGTATACCCTCCACTATACCACCCTGTTTAGATCCTCTCACTAGGCGTTCATGAGTTTCACTCCTTATCAACCTATAGGAGGGGTTCATGGTCCAAAATTCTGAATTTAAGTGGAAAAACATGGATAGATAATCACCAAATACCGTAACCAATCGACATAATTGTTGATGGGATACAGTAGTTGCTGGGGCACTGGAATATCGTTTGGTTATGGTATTTGGTGTTATCTAACCATTAATTTTCACTCAAATTTAGAATTTTGGGCCATGAACCCCTATACGTTGATAAGGAGTGAAAATCATGAACGCCTAGTGAAAGGATCTAAACAGGGTGGTGTAGTGGAGGGTATACCGGTAACAATTTAACAACTCCCAAGTTGTAAAATCATATTCACAGCGAGATGTGATCTTTTGAGCTTTTGTCTGTTTAGGTTTTGTCCGCCCCCCCCCCCAAATTCACTTTTCCTATTACACGATCAAAAAGCACAATTTACCCAGATGGCGATTTGATGCAGTACAATCCCGCAACTTCGGCGGATATTAGAATCAGTGTTTCGTTTTTCTCTCCAGACTGTCGATATTGCGCCATCGCCCATCTCGTCGCTCAACTCTTGCGGACTTCCGGAGCTTTGAACGCGATCTTCTAAAGATATTCTTTCGAAATTATCCTTGCGTATCGAGAAATTACATTCCACTTTCTCGAGCCAGAAGTGTTCACAATTTTCGAAGTCATCTTTGTTCAAATTGACAGACCCGTCTTTGCCTGCTCGCAGAAGTCTATCATTGCTATTGAACGAGAACGACTCGTCATTGTTCTTGAACAACGACCAGGCGAAGAATGCATCAGCTGAGCGGTATTCAACAGAGACATTTCCCAAATCGTGAGCGTGTAGGAGAAATCCCCTTTCGCATTGTGGCTCAATGGCAACCTGAAATGTGCATGTACGGTTTACAAGTAATGCAAGCACTTTTGCTAACCAGTCCAACTGTTGATCTCATCACCCATTTTGAGCAGGAATCGACGCACTCCCGAGCCATGTCCACAGAGGTATCGTAATGTCTCGGATCTGTATATCGAAGATACGTCCCATGGACTGATCTGATGCAATGGACACCTTCGGCTTCCTCAGCTGGACTCTTTAAGTGACAAGTCGCAGTTGGAATCTGATAGATATGTTATATTTCGTGGTTTTTCCTAGAAGGGGTAGTTTGACTTACTGTTATACTTATATCAAGAGCTTACTGTGTATAGAAGAATGAAAAATACGAACATCGCCGCGACACAAGCAATCTTCTATGGATGAAGATCGGTTAACGCGAGCGGAACCTCTGGTGTATCTCTCCCCCCCTCTCTCTATATATCTATTTCTCATTCTTTTTTCATCTCTCTACCATTCTATCCCTCTCCTTTTTCCAATCTCTATGCATAAGGAGTTTTGAAGTGACCTTGGCTAATGCAGTCGGGGAACAATCGAGCTGCTCAATTTCATTACTTCCATTGCTCACTGGTACGATCATGATACAAATAAGTTGTATTACGGAATGGTGTATGAAGAAACGTTAGTGATCAAGAGATAATGATAATAACCAGGTTCCATTTGATCTTCCCTATTTGCTTTGAGATTAGCGTACGCGCTTAGTTAATACCCGATTCCTCATTATCATGCTTACTAATCGGGTTTCGCATTAGATCGAAAGAGAAATTTCTTCAAGATCGAATCTAGCATGTCAATAACGATTTGGCAAATTGAGACTGATGCAAAAACGGAAGCACATTCGCTCAAACCGCCAAAGGCGAAGCAGTCGTCAATTGCACGGCTAGCAGCCGTCCGAAGAGGAGAAGGTCTGCCTCTCTAGCAAAGAACCCCGAACAAGTTATTGTCGATGTAACAGGCATAGCACATTTCTTTTGAAGGTGTTGACTCTGTCTGAACAAATTAGCGACCTATGGTTGCTACGTGGTTCGCGGGGTTGTGTGATAAGGATAAATTATGACCGCGACTGGTGAGAGCTGACTTAAAACGTTGTAAAAGGCTCGTGAGACCTCGGAGCAGCGCTATAAAAAATTGTTGGCAAATAAACGCTGTTTACCTAGGGGGAATGAATATCGGGGTTTTAGCGAAGCGAATTATAGCCATAAATGCATATTGCATAATAATGATGTAATGCCAAATTTTGAGAGAGCTCATTCTGCGGAGTCGAATGGTCAAGGCCTGAGGTCTGGGCGACCACTTTGAAGCGATATATAGGCGAAAAAACGATTATTGCATCATATTGCATAATCAAGATGGTTCCTATGGTCCAAGACTTATCCTTGGACGATGAGTTTGAGCTGAGATATTCGCCAAAAACGAGTGTGACAGACAGACAAACAAACAGACGAACTGACAGACTGACATCTTATCTTTTTTCTACTAACTAACTTGAATTGAGATTCAATTATCAACTTCTCACTTTCGTTGAAACAAATCTCCGAATGCCCAAACAAGAACTAGCATAACAGTGTGAGAAATGGATGTTGTGGTCTGAAATTACAATTGGATAATGTCGTATAGCGACTTACTCGAATAATCGCAGTTTCAGAGTCCCCAATGCTGTAGTATTTCTGAATCAGGGGAACGATTCCTGAAAATAGCAAAGAAAGTCCTGAAAATAGCAAAGAAAAAAATGACAGAAAATGTTCACCGTCAACTCCCTTTACATCGAAAGATGAGAGGAAGACGATGAATCATGCATGCTGATACGAAAACTTGGAAATCTGCCAAATAATCGATCAGAAATTGAGAAAAAGGGATGCAAACCGTTGACTGCTCGGGTGATTTTTCGTATTCGTCCTGCATCGCAATGAAATTCTGACACAAAAAACAGGCGAAAGACAGGGCAGAAGCAAGTGATAAGAACACTTTTCGGCGCGTTTAAATTAACCTGAGATTAGAAACTGATCAATGAGCATCTTTAAAAAAAAGGATAATGATTTTTTATTCACTGGGGCCCAGTAAACGAGAATGATGCACCTTGATCGTTAACCTATCTTTATCTCAGCTGCCGGTCTCGAGTCCCTCCAATATCATTGCCATCCCGCTCGCCTAGAAAGAAAATAGCGGTCAAAAACGTTCTTCCTCCTCAATTTCATGCAAATCTGAATCAGTTGTGGCGCTCTCAATATTCTGCTTCGTAGGTGTGGTCCTGAGCAGTCTACAGACATGGCGACGACATCATCGTAGCAAATCTCGCCCTCCTTACAAATTGCGATCGTTGAACTCTTCTCCCAAAGGTCAGATCAATAGTCATTTCTTGTAAGTCGCCAATGTATGAAGCTTTCTTCCCCGTAATCGCGGTATACTCTTAGCGATTATTAGGAATGGCTTCGCAAGAATTGTCTCTCTTCAAACTACACACTCACTCACAAATTTTTAAAACACGTTGAAATTTTCAATTTTCCTAATCGCGATTGGGAAGGCCAGAATAGTGTCCAGTAAGTTACTTGGCAACTACAAAGTAACTACGCATAATCACATCAGTTATATCTCTTCATAGGAATGAATTTCACGTTTTTTTAAAAAGAAATTTCAATTTTTGAGACACAACTTCGGAATCGCACTATTCTTGTAAATTTGAACATTTCTAATTAATGAAGCTTGGAGATTGTAGAGCACTGATTGCTCTACTCAATAATACGTACTATTAGGCGGAAAGATTCATCGCTTCAAAGAAATAAATTTTTGAAAAAAAATTCCACGAACTTTTGGGACACCCTAATAAAATTACTAGCTTACCGTGACGTATGGCGCTCAAGAGCTATACCGGTGCAACATACTGAAGAAGTGCCAATGTTTCTATTTCAGCCACCTTCATCTTCCACTGGCTATCGGCTCACTCATCCAAGCTCCGAGTACTTAGAGTCTGTTTGCAAGAATTTCTGATTAGGGACAACGTCTTTGTAAGAATTATACACCAATAATTTGTATATTCAGAGGAATAGCTTAATTTTATAATGCTAACGTCACAGTTCAGACTGCCTTTACCATGAAGGAGCAGAAGATGAAGAGGGGCCGAATCATGTTCCTAAAATGCTTCTGCGGTCGGTCCTGGGATGATCCATACCGCAATGAATGGCTCCACACTGAAGTGAGTGGTAAACATGCATTGTTACAGTGGTGAAAACAATCAATGATAACCAAAGGCCTTCTAACTCTTCTCTCGGTGTTCTTTTTTCTCTGTATACTGCGTAAAAATTCCTTTTTTCTGTATACTGCGTAAGAAAAAGGTTTTCTGCTCATGGAATATCAAAAATCAAAAAAAAAATTTAAATAATCATGTCCACTTTAAGGGGGATCGCGCGCAATGCAAAGCTGGTGATGCGCGGAAAGAACGGTGAAATAACAAAATATATAAAATTAAATTTCTAGCTCTCTCTTCTTTGGGAAAATTTCCTTGCATTTTCGAGTATGTTTCAGGTGACCAAACTGATCAAATGATTAGGCGCCTCTGAAACATACTTGAACAGGCAACACTAATTTCCCAAAAATGAAAACCGAATACCTTATCGCGAATACCTTAACGCGCATCCGAATACCTTATCCTTATGAATACCTTATGAATGCCGAATACCTTAATACCGAATACATTATCGTTACCGTATCCCGGATCATGTATCTTACCGTGACAATTCAGGGGGGAAGAGGGAGACGACGCGAAGATGCGCGCAACTGTAGCAGCGGGATGCTGCGAGCACGAGTATGAATATTGGAGGTGTGGTTTATGAATATTACCGCATTATGAATTTACCTGCGCGGTTTACAGACGATTTTGCTGCGAGCCATTTCTTATCCTAGATAGATGATGTCATCTTTGCTTCTTCAGATGCTACGAGAAGAAGGGCGTTCTCTATGGCCACTACCAGTCCGCCTACCCGTAAGTGCATGATGGAAATTGCCACTCGGGATCTATCTTAATCTTGTATTTCGCTTTATCGCAAATGCGGAGATTGGTATTGGCTAGAGTTCTCTTATTCTAAAATTTGTGTCGCCTTTTCGGACATGTTTCAGGGGTTCTATACATTTTATGAGCGTTTGTTTCTGTATCGCAATGGAAACTTCTCGGAACATTCATCATCATTTTTCCAATAAGAGAACCCTGGTTTTGGCAATTTGGTTTCCCTATATTTACATACTATCGTATAAGTCATGGAGCCGAATTCAAACATTTGTTTTGATTTTTTTTCAGGTGCGGAACATAGATTATGAGCGTTTATATATTTTGGACACCTGAAAAGTAAACGAAAATATATCTAAAGTTGTCAATTAATACAACTATCGATAACAGCGATTTTACACAGGAACGCGGATGCCCGCCCGGGAGAGCTCGGCTTCATGCCCGAAAGAATCAACTTCAACCCTACTAAGGCAGCCAGTCTCAAGGTACGAGCAGTTATAATCTCTTTTGCCGTTATTCGAGATGAGTAAGAGAAGTTCACCCTTCTCTGAGTATCGTATCGGGTTTGCTACCTCGTCTCCTATTTTCATGCCCACTGTTACACTATGGTAATGGAAATCACATAGGATAACGCGCTGAATGAGGATGCGCACCGCCATTTCTCAGCGCACTACACATTAATTAGGCCATCAACGTCTGCCGAGTCGCCAACGGACACGAGGCACGGTAGTGGGGTTGTATCGTTTGTATTATCGTAGAACGATCGAGATTTACAGTGGGTAAAAATAGGTATTCCAAAGTCTTCGACGAGTTCAATGAGTAGAGTTCTAAATGACCAGCTCTAAAGTGATACATCTCTGGTAGGGTAGTCTAGACACGATACTATTCGTCCGCGTTTCGCTCGTTCTGGATTGGAAGAAGCGGAAATGATAACTTGGCAAGACATTTAACGCGATCTTACCCCCACATCATTGTTCCTATTCAGCCTTCCAAGCACATGACGATCGAGTGGACCAACATCCCACGGGATCAGCAGAACGCTCAGTTCAGTCGGAAGTTCTTCGAAGGCGACGAGATCGTCCGCTGGAGGCACATACCCACCAAGCACAACTCCTAAACATGATAATGTCCTCCCTTGTTCCGTGACCTACTCCCACTACCGTAGCTCGATTGTCTTAATAATGAGAGGCACGAATGATCTACCGCCCTTCCTCCATTACTCGTCTTGTGACGTGATAAAGTTGTGAGGTGTTCATGTCCGTCCAATGTTGCATTTTACAAAATTATCTAAAATATAAAATATAAACAGCTTATGATAAATTAGGAATGACTTGGCAAGAAATGACTCATTCTGATTGATATCTCGCGTATCATTCCAGTGAGAGAGCCGAATTTTCGTGTGATAGGGTATCTTGTGCTGAAGCCCAGATCAACGCTATTTCTACCCTCATTTTTAGTGTTTCATAACTCAATAACTGGTCAATTCATAATGTCTATCTTAAAATTGACGTATTCTCACAATGAGTGTTTCCGATCTTCTCTGTTTCCCTATCCCAATCTATCCCCCCACGATACGATCTGGGCTTAAGCACAAGAGCCGTGATTCGATTGCGCTATTTGTATAGGAAAGTACGGTGGGCTAGAGCGATAATTGTGAAGACAAACTGGAGAGAGAATAGAATAGAGTAGAATATAATTTATCCGTTTTTACGACGCAGAGGTCATATTCGTACTCCCGACCACCCCCTGGTCAGAAGCCTTAGATAGTTTCCAATTTATCATCAATAGTTCCGCAACGTGAGATACGTAGATTTACCACAAATTGCAAAATGGTGAATTTGCTTGCGATTACGAAGGCATGACTTCCCAGGCGTGATTTTCTTGTTTTTTTATGGTGGTACGGCGGAGAGGGCTCACTGAAGGAGTGTGATTTCTTGCGAAGTTGTGCATATCAATGCACACTGAAATGAGATCAGAAGTCGAAGAATCGCTCCAGAATTGTCGACACTATCCTTGCAAGTGTACGTCAATGATTCGAGGTAAGATTCTCGGACGGATTGATCTTTTCGATCCTGATATTTGTGTGGGAAAGTACGATTCACAAAGCAATGAGACTCTAACTGTGACCCTGCCTCTCTGTGCTTCTTCTCTGTTGATAGTAGAGTTCGTAAATCGGGTAATTGCATGGTCACTTTCCACTGACCAATAGCGTCCAACTTTCATCGATCTGTTTGGCATGCAATGTAGAATTGTCAACTTATTTTCCGAATGTCGGAAAATCTAGATTGATTCGACAGCACACCAACGGAAGGCATACTGAAAATGAGAATTTCGGAGATATCGAAGACAGTCAACCCCAAACTTGAACATATGTATTATCCTGCCAAGTTGAGCTCTAGTGTTTCATTAGAACTGTATCTAGATTCAAATATGTACAAACATGAAATTAATAACCAAGTACTCCAATGGGCGCATTCGAAAGCACAAAGGATTCTCTTTTGAACCAGCTAATTTCTATTCGGATATTTTTTGTTGATTTTTAGCAAAAAACCTCGATTTTGCGCGAAACATTGATTTCGCAGAGACCTGCAGTACACTAACTCGATACACCCACCGTATCGATGATTCTTTTTGTAATAATACAAGGCTCTGTACGGATCGGGTGGGCAAATGAGATTTGGGTGGACAAATGAGCAAGCTGTACGGTTTCGGTGGACAACCCAGGATTTTGGGGGACAAATGACAGAAATGGGTTTTGTGTGGACAAATGAAAGTTTGAGGTGGAACATCGCGTTTTCTCTCGGAACTCATCTAATAGTTGACTAGGACGTATCCTAAGTGCGCTGAAGCTATGATACCACCTTCTTATCAGGATGAAGAGTGCTCTTGAGTTCATCTCTGTTCTGATCTGGTCCTCTCCTCTTTTTCACTTCGTCCTCCTCATTCATTACTCGATGGGCGTTTTTGCTATTCGAAAACTAATATAAGCAGGTGCCTGCCACACCACCTTTCTCGCCTTTCCCTGAATTACGTGGAAAATACTGATTCCAAATATCACACAAACTTTACAGCAATACAGAAGTGTATGCATTAATGAAAAATCCTCAACACATCGCACAAGTGACAACGAGACGACATGAGATAATGGGCGTGAGAAGCAAGAGGGAATAACATGAATGAATAAGAAAGGGTGGACAACGCCTATACCATGCAGGTCCTATTTATATTTTGTTCTTGATTGAAGCTTTACAGAATGTGTGTAATGATACGCTAACGAAAATGGACGACGTATATTAGGTGATACCCTACCTCTGTGACCAGAACAAAGAGGGACTGAAGAGCACTCTTCAGTATTATAAGTTTGTGAAGATGGTAATGTTGCTTGAGAACGCATTGGATACATCCTTATCTACTGCTATAGGCTTCCAGAGATAATGAGCAATTATCTCGCTCTCTCCAAACCGCACACTCTCTCATCGGGTAGAGAGACGAGAGAGCATGCAAATCGAGGAGAGTCAGATCATTACTCGAGATAATACGATGTACCACTATAAATATTCATTTGTCCACTCAAATCTCATTTGTCCACCGAAATCCCGGGTTGTCCACCGAATCCGTACAGCTCGCTCATTTGTCCACCCAAATCTCATTTGTCCACCCAATCCGTACAGAGCCTAATACAAAATAAGTATATCCGAAATTTTGTGAAACAAAAAAAACAAAGCTCTCCCGCATCTGGTGTTCTCATTTCTACGTATGCCTCCCTGATTTTTCGGCCGCTCAACCCCCCCCCCCCCCCAATTATGAGCGGGAATGAGAAACGAAATGTGTTTGGCCAGAAACCGAAGAATTCCCGGAGATACATCTAGTTATATATTGTCACGTTATCCTTATCTTGGACAGATTTTAGCGCCCCGAATAAGAGCAGAAATCGAATAATCTCGCCAGACTCTTCCCGACCCTCATACGTCAATGTTTCGAGATAAGAGGACGAGCGGAATGATCTGCTCGATTGGGCGATTTGTGTAGAGCAGTTCGCTCGATCGTGAAAGACGATAATGTATGGGAGCAGACATCTACTACTAGAATATATATAATTAAAAGGAATCGGATCGCTTGATTTACCTCGCACCGAGATCGGTGAGGGAACGCTCATAATGAAGATAATCATTGAAGATAATCAAATCGGAGAATATCTCGAATCGAAAATGATGCTATCTGAAGGAATACAAATTATGTCCATCAAAAATATCCCCTCAAAATTGTCACATTCGCGGTACAATAAAATCTAATCTCAATTTAAGTTTGTGTTACGGAATATCATTAGAATCCTGAAATGAAATCTCAAAATTCCGAGTGCTTTCTCCGTCTGACTTTAAAGTACACAGAGTGTGGGAAAGTTATGTCACGCGGTCGTCTCTAGTACGGATAAAAATGTACGTGATCTTTTATCTGGAGAGATTTGCATATATGGGCATTCACTGCAGGTGCACCGGGATGTCTTCGAAAAAATGATCTCTTCATGCTACGAATGCTGTCGCCGATGATCCAGAATGTAAATTACTGCGAAGCCATCGCTCCACGTGAATTTTCGAAGGGGTGAACGTAGAGATGGTTTGGCACTCCACTAAGCATACTCTGATCGATTTGAGAGAGTGCAGAATGAAGAGAGTAGGTGAGAGCTCGAAGCATCGTTGTTACTACCGTCTATGAAATTTATCGCAGCGATCTGATGGACGAAATGTAGGATGAGTTGAGGCATTTCGGTTGAGGCATTTTTTATGTCATAGAGCGCCGTTGTGGTGAACAAACAGAAATCAAAGAATCGTGTCATAATTTTGGGAACATTCATTGCCAGAATACGTCAACGTTTCGAGATAAGATGCTCGGACGGATTGATCTTTTCGATCGTGCTGGGGGCAAGCACGGTCCGCGCGGCGATGAGACTCTAACTGTGACCCTACCTCTTCGTTCCTCTTCTCTGTTGATAAACCAGTTTGTGAATAGTGTAATTGCATCATCGCTGTGCAACGTTGGGCGGATTTATCTGCTCTATTGTGCGATATTTGTGGAGAGCTGTGCTCGATCGTGAACGATTATCAAGTATGGAGAGCAGACATATACTACTAGAATCGCTATGCCTTAAATTATATATCTTATTTTCTCTAATTGTAAATGATATGATCGGTGAGGATGAAGACATCAGAATGCAATATCTCAGCAATGTCGAGTAATATGTAAACTAGTCGACCACAAAAACCACCAAACAATTGATTTTACAAAATGTGTGCCGCTGTATCCCAAATTTCAAGAACTGCCCATAATCAATAAATATTTGGGATGGTTGTGCAAAACATACATTCTCATTTTGGGTGATTGCTCGCTAGTGTGGATGAGATGAGAGTGATTGATTGCTGCCATCTCTAGTACGGTTAAACATAATGTACGTGATGTGTTATCTGGAGAAGCTTACATGGACAAAGCCTGCACTGCACCGAATGATAATGAATTTCCCCGTCAATAGGGATTTTTCGAAATAAATGATTTCTCATGCTGCGAATGTGGTCGCTGTTGATCAAGAGTGGCATTTTTTGCACAGCCATTCCTTAGGCGTATTCTTAGCCACGTGAATGTCGCTGATTTGGTGAAGGTAGAGATGGCTTGGTAAGATTCACTCATTTATAGTACTCTGTTAGTTTGGAGAGAGTGCAGAATGAACTTCAATCAATCCATTCAATGAAGTCAGAAGGTGAGAGGTCGAAGTCCCTCCCATGTCATTCCGTCCATCTCTATGCAGTTTATCGCAGGACGGGCGTCTTCCCGATCCGATTGACGAGAGAGTATGTAGAATGAAGAGAGTATATTCTTGCGAAGCCATCATTAATCGCGATCACACGATGGAATGTACGCCAAACATCACAAGTGCAAGCAACTATAAAAAGCAGAAAGCTCGTTATCGACCGGAGTCGGTCGGCAGTCTACACATCGGCTCTATTATGTTGGCAATCCGATTTCCTTGTGTTCCCTCTATCACCTACCCTAATCTCTCACAAATATTGGATCAGCGGCCACTACTTCTCTGGCGAGGCGTTCGCTCCTCTATTATCTCCCATGAACAACCGAGCTTTTGAGTTCGACACATTCCTTCACCTTCTCTTGCATAATAGTTGCCTGTTGAAGCACCTTGAGAAATCAATACAATACAACTCCCTTCCAGACAATGAACCGTCTCGCTGTGATACATATGAATAATTTCGTGCGTCTGTCTAGGCTGCAATCCGATTACATTGTTTTATGCAAACTCCCATTCTAGACTCCCACACATAGTGAATCAGCAGACACTGTTTTCAGCTTACTATGTTTACGCCTATTTTTGAATCACCTTGCAAATCAAACGTGATAAATCCCTTCCAGGCAATGAACCGTATCGCTGTGCTATTTCTCGCCCTCGGCGTCTCGCTCTCCACTGCTAACCTCGGAATAGACACGATTGCCGTGAGTGATCCTGCTTCTCTCTCTCTCTTTTCTCCTCTGTTGCCTAAAGAGCCGTTAGTATGGTTAGTAATTCAAGATGAGTCCTCAGTAATTCAAGATGAGTCTTCAAGATGGTTAGTAAGATAATGAGTCCTCTACGCCTTAACCTCCATGAATGCGTAATTATAAAATTATAATTTTAAATTTTAAAACCATGCGTCTCAGGCCATCTCCTCCTCTGGCTTCTCCTGCCTCAAGAGCAACGGCTACCACTTCTACATCGGCAGAGTCGGCCAGAGCAATGGAGGCATCGACAAGACCGGCATCCAGAACATCAAGAACGCCTGGGCCGGAGGTGAGAGGGGAGGGAGAGGAAAGCAAGAAAGTAGTATTCGGCTAACACGACAAGGCGTGCTCTATCGCCTCGCGCCAGTTCAGCGTTCAGAGGAAAGCTTAGGGGAAATGTGGAGGAGAAGAGTCGTAGGAAGGAGGCGAGAAGAGGAAAACCGGAGAATATGAATTACAGTGGATAGTAAACGGCCGGGTACTCAGAATATCCATGAATTCTCCGAATTTAGGAATGACCAACGTTGATGCGTACCTCTTCCCCTGCCACTCTTCTACCTGCAAGTCCGCCAAGGCTCAGGCAAGTCTACTGGTTTCGAAATTCGAGTCATATGCTCTTTGTACACTGCAAATGCGCGATTAGTCGTTGCGGAGCTCTGCAGGAGTCTTTCTCTCTCCATTCCACACACTCTTTCGCCTGGATGAGTTGATATGAAGTTTGTGGCATGAAAATACCGTAGTTTAGTGTCTGGAAATGGCTTCGTCCTATTCATTTATGATTTAGGTGCGATACTACACACACTAATGCAATACTTGGCAATTACTAATTGTGATTTGTGTGTACAAAATATACAAAACAATTTAAAACATTTGCAACGATTATAACTTTGGTTTAGGTGCAAGACACCGTGAACGCACTGAAGAACGCCGGAGCCAAGTTCGGCATGCTCTGGCTCGACATTGAGATCTACAACTGGGGAACGAACCAGGTACAGTAATTTAGGCTTAGCCTTACCTTGGCTGGGTTCGACCTTCCGACTCTTCAGACACACTCTATCCACTGAAATATAAGATAATTGCAGAACACCAACAGACAGTTCGTTCTCGATATGGTGTCGGAGTGCAACGCCCTTGGTGTCAAGGTGAGTGTCCATTATAGTTTTCTTTTTCAAGTCGGTTTTGATCCTCTAACGGCTCCACCTTTAAAAAATAATCAGCATGAAGCTTTCTTCAATCCCATGTGACACGATATTTTTCCATCAGTAATAAGAAGCGATTGTAACCCTTCAATTGCAGCCCGGAATCTACTCGAACAACAACAACTGGCAGAGCATCGTCGGCATCGACTGGAATGGCGTGAGCAAGTACCCCCTCTGGTGGGCCAACTACAATGGACAGGCGAGTAGTTTATTTTACATATTTCATGTGTAGAGTTCGTAATTCGGATTACCATCTCTACTACACGCTCCCTAGTCCGGTGGTAGAATGGAGAGATGGCGACCAAAATATCGAACGCAATTGCACTCGTAAGCCATGAAAAGAATAACTGAATTCTCACCTATTCAACAGTGAAGTCTAAAATTGGAGAAATGATACAGCGGCATCCTAATTGCATGCTCACTCTCTACTCTGATCCAACATCTTCAGGCCAACTTCAACAACTTCAAGCCTTTCGGTGGATGGAGCACGCCTGCCATTCATCAGGTGGGTAGAATTCGAAATATCAAATGTTGAGGTGGAGTACCGATACCCTGATCTTTTCACTCTGTGAGCCAGAATTTCAAACTGAATTGGTAAACAGTCAACCTGTTTTTGCAGTATTCCGGAGACGTGAAGGGAGCGTGCTCCGTTGGAAACGTTGACCTCAACTGGGACCCGTAAAAACAATAAGCACACTCGTAAATGTAATAAGCATATACATGTATAAAACGATAATAACTGATGATTTGACATTCACACATATGCAATACATGGTTGACAAGACATTACAATAATGCGACATTCAAAATTCCACCACAATAACTCGTTTAGTGACTCACGAAATACGGAAAATGCAGTTTCGCTAGCAAGAAAACAATGGTTTCCCATCAGTTCAAGGAGATGAATTGGAGTGCATTGGTTTTTTTCCCAACCTTTGTATAAGGTAGTTGAACACGTATGCAAGGGTTACATTTTGTAGGTGTTCAATCTCTGTATAAAGTATGATGCACCCACACTATACATGACTAGTTATGTGTTCTATTCTGGGGTAGATCAGGTACGAATATTTTTACAGCCGAGTGATGTTTACCCTCTCTCACTTTCCAAGCCATTTGATAATCTGTCTGGAGCCTTAGCGTAGCCCAATCAGTGATAAGGGCACAAACGCACGTAATCACAGATCACAGGCGTAGACTGGCAATTTTTGTGCATTGTAGCATGAAAAACAAAAAAAAGAGCGATCGTCAGATTTCGACGCGATTTGCAATTGCAATACGGAATTCCAAAAGGAGTGAAATGCATTACCAGGCGTGTTGATGCATTGAAAGTTTGGTTGACACTCAATTCCTCGTGTGAATTATTTCGAGAAGTTATGTTAGATGTGGCATGTTTGAGATGGAAAATTATCACATACACACAATATTGGCTTACTCACGGCAAGCTGGTTGCGCAGGTATAGATACGCCCAGCGTAGCCTTCCTCACCGATAAGGTTATAAAATCACGTAATCACAGATTACAGGCGACTAACAAATTGTGTGCTTTGTGCACGACATCGAGCGATCGTCCGATTTTGCACGAGTTACAATTCGCAATTCATGATTACAATTCGTAATTCGTGTCCTGACAGAAATTCAATTCATTGACCGGCGTGTCGAGGGAAAATGCGCACATGCCTGCTCCAATGTGTGCTATATTGGCTTGCTCACAACGAATTATGCTATTTTTGCTTCGCAATCAAAAATGAGAAAACAAGTACACAGCTATCTGCTGCATTCAGCTAGTGCATCGTGCACTCAATTATCATTTAGTAGGAGAACGATCAGGTACTCAATTTTGAGTCATGTTTATTCTCTCGCATTCTCATAGGAGCTCACCTCATCAGTATCCTATCGGCTAACATTTCGAAGCCTCACACAGTTTTTTGTTTGATTCACTTGCGAGGGAGTGCAGATACAAATATTATCGGATTCCGAACTCTAGTTGCGCCTCTGCGTAGCCACCTTCACTGATAAGCAAAACACGAGAAATTGTCTTACTCTCCCTATTTCGCATGCTCTCTCTATCGTTGCATAACCTACGAGAGAGTGTATACACTAAGGAGCGTCAGACTGTTGCTCGAAAACACGCATACACTGCTCGCATGAGTCCCAGGCAGGTATTTCACATGATATTGCCCTCAGAAGATCCTCGCAATTAACCCGAAGACCGAACAATCCCAGTATCGATACCAGTACCAGTACCAGTACCAGTACCAGTACCCTTCCCAGTCTCGAAGGAAACGCTCGAAATAGCAAAACAGACCAACATTTTTTTTTAAAAAATGAACAAATTCGACGAAAACAACGTGGTTGCACCTTCATTATCGAGAGAATTTTATCAACTCAATTAATATTCCTTTTTGTGATATCTCAAAAGTAAAATTCGCTCAATATTTAAGGCGTTATGTCGGATGATCACCGTCGGATGGTAACCTACTAGATGATAACCAAAAATGGGCTCTTCTGTAGAACTTTTGCAGAATCATTTTTGACACGTTGGGAACCTACTGTGGAAGTTCTACAGAAGGGTTCATTTTTGGTTATCATCCAGTAGCTTATCATCCGACGGTGATCAACCGATATAGTGCCATATTTAACACAAGTTATATGCAAACTATAGCAAGAGTTAGGTTAAAATTGTTCGGAGAAGTACATACGACACCCATCGTTTTCCAGACACTTCAGGTCCATTTCTGAGCAATAATCTCGCTCTCTCCAAACCGCACACTCTCTCATCGGGTAGAGAGACGAGACAGCATTCAAATCGAGGAGAGTCAGAGCATTACTCGAGCAATGATCTCATTTCTCATTTCTCCCTCCCTACCGTCGAGTCGGCGTCGCTAGCGACCCAGGGGACGTTTGACTCGAGGTAACCCAGTCTAGAAAATACATCCGCCGCAATCTCCCGAAGACTGTCCGAAATCTCCCCTCATAAATACCCCTGGTGGATCAAGAATTGAATTGAATTGGATTGGATTGAATTATCTACACACACTATCTACAGGTGAAATACTGATTAAACTGCACAATTAGTATGCTTATGGATGTATATCGGACGTGACATATCGGAACTAGGCGATCAAATTCATATACAGCTGTCATCATATGATCATGAGCAAAAAGTTGGTAAGGCATGAATTGTTCTCCAGCATCAGACAATAATGTGTCATGGAACTGCGTATTCATTATATATCCAGATGCTCGTTCGGGCCCTAAATAACACAGTTTCACTCCATAGTACGATCGTTACTATCCCTGCGTTACTAAGTGATAGTTTTTATGCAAGACAATTTTGAGTTCGTGTTTGATCTGTGCTATACTTTGAAAACTGCAGGGAAAAATACACTTCATAGATACAACTCTTCTCTCATCATCTTCATCGCCATCTATATCATAGTCACCGTCGGCTAGATGAGAGTTGATTTACGTGGGTATAGTTCAGTTGCACGTCGCCATAACACTCTTTGATTTCCCTTGTGATCATTTCGAAAATATCTATTCGACTCGTCTCGATGGCATATTCTTCTCCCGTATGCTCTCTTCTATCACTATCATGCCTCTTTTCTCCACTTGCTTCAATTATTGTTTTATGGGGGAGGTCGGGTGGTATTACATGCTAGGGTAGGCTTGTGGGAGTGTGTATTCCGAAACAGCTACATGTTGCATTATCACATTATTTTTTCTTTAAATTATTGTTTTACTGGGGAAGTCAGGTGATATTCCATGCTGGGGCTGCCTTGTGGGAGTGGGGTATTCAGGTGCAGTTCCGTGTTGCATTCTCTTTATTCTACATATCAGAAATCCTCTGATATCCCATTACAACTGCAAGCATAATCAAAGATTAAAGGAGTGCTCCGGGGAATGAACGTTTGGGGGTCCCACCACAAAAGTTCTGCGCTCTCAATGGGAAACTGTAGCGAATTAACCCCAGTAAAGATACGAAACATATGTAGAACGCGTGAAACATTACTGAACCAATCAAGACCCTGCGCTGTCAATGAACTTTTAACGTATGCAAATAGCCTCGTAGGCGTCTGCGGAACTTCGTACAAAGTGATTTATGATCGGGTGAGTGTGCCCTACAACATCTGCTGGGTCAGTACGGTTGGTCAGATATTCCCCGGAGCACCCCTTTAATTATAGTTGCACCTGTTGAATCCTTGCTTCCGATCTCGCAAGTTATGAGAGATATGTACTGTAATAAGCAGTCATTTATCTAACAATATTCTCGTGCATTAGCCATGTCATCTCTCATGGGGCATTCGAATGGCTAATTGCTTAGGCCTATACATTTGCACTGTTGTTTATCTAACTTCGACGTCGTATTCTCGTGTAGTTTCAGTCATGTCTTCACTCCTGGGGGACTTCGAATGGCCAATCTACTCGGTCACCTTCGTCTACATCATTCTCACAACCATCGGAATGACCCTGAACTCCCTCGTCGTCCTTGCGACTGTTAGCACCAAGTGAGTAAAGTTTGACCTAGAGTTCAAGATTTGGGTTCCTTTTTTCTTAATTTTACAACTGTCAGACCAGTTGTACATGAATTTCTGCGCAGGGTGGCACAACGAGGCACAAATGATTAAAAATGTGTTATGGTACAGATAGTTCTGACTCTTCTCACATAGATGATTAAACGTTAACAGGAAAAGGAAAATGGGAATGTAGGGTGGATTGAGAGACTATTGTTTGTTGAATGAGGGTGCTCTTCAGATCTCTTCACAACTCTTGCGGAGTACTCATTTCGTTCTGCGCATTCTGCGACGTTTTACACCAGGTAATTTTTAATATGTACATCATGTTCAAACTTCAGACGAAGTGCACTTTTTCACAGATAATAACTGAATTCATTACACTTATTCATGAGCAGATTCACGATATGCTAACGAATTCAAATAAAAGATTTCAGGCAGGCCACATCCCTCGATTCTACTACATTTATTCTGGTACCGTATTCACTGACAGTTGGAGCTGCCAGATTATTCAGGTATAGTCATATCAATTTGCTAGCAAAAGTAACTAAAACGTGAAACAACAACCACGAACCACGTTTTCAAAAGGATCTAGTGTCGCTGTGACTGTTTCTGTGACATGCTAAATAGAATCAGAGAGTTATTGTCACAAGTGAATGAAAGAGCACTACAGGCAATTCCCATCTTCGGCGTCTCTGCTGGCTCTTTCGTTGTTCTCTCCATTGGAATCGATCGATTTCTCGCCGCAATCTGTCCTAAATATTACAAATGCAAAAACAATCGGCTCTACCTGCTGGTAAGTTAGATAATGTATGTACGTGTTCGTAACTTGACATCATTATTCAATCATTCCTGCCATATTTTCTACCCAATCCTTGGGGATTACAAGTATACGTAGGAAATCCCTAAATGAATAAAATTATTTATTGCAGCTCCAGTTTATTCCCATCATACTCTACTGCGTCGGACAGTACTACATCATGTTTGCGTATTTCATTGACAGGTACGCCATACTATCAGTTAATCTCCACATCAATGGAATAGTCTTCAAAATTTCGGATCATAGGCATAGATTTGATGATTTATGATACGATACAAAGCTTTTGATTCTGCGCATAATACACCGATGATCAGCTAGAACTGCAGCTGAATGCTTGATTTCCTTCTATTGTCCAAATCAGGCTGTAAGCAACCTTGCAGGTCCGTTATCTGCACTCCACCCGAGGCGTTCCACGGTCAGGCAAAGACTATCTGGGCAATATCCTCATGTCTGGTCTACCTCATCGCTGTGCTAGTCTATTGTTCAGTATGGCTCGTACTCAGCAGACAACGTGAGTTCTTACTAAGGACCCCTTAGTGATTTGAATCGCTGTATCTTTTTTTTCCACACTCATCGATCTAACCATCGGGTGAAAAGAAGGAATGGAGTATAAAAAAATTATAAAAAAATTATAATCTGCACAACAAAACCGGGCAGAATTCGATGTGGTGGACAAATTCGCACATAATTGATTTATGATTAACGATTAATGGGGCGCTCCGTGGAATGTTCATTCAACCATAATGACAGTGTGGGCATCGTAGAGGCCACCTAAACGATCAGAAATCACATGGTACTTTCGGTTGCGCGGAAATTTAATTGTAGGAAGTCTAACATGTATTCCCTGGATCACCCCTTTAATCGAGGTTTTCAGACGCTATCTCCGCCATGACCAAGATATTCCGCAGTCTATTCATCATAATGA
This sequence comes from Pristionchus mayeri, assembly GCA_036245805.1. Taxonomy (NCBI): domain Eukaryota; kingdom Metazoa; phylum Nematoda; class Chromadorea; order Rhabditida; family Neodiplogasteridae; genus Pristionchus; species Pristionchus mayeri. Next base: position 49,050,255 of record BTRK01000005.1, on the reverse strand, counting down.
TAACGGTCGTGCTTGGATGGTTCTGTACCATGGGAGGAGTGATGGTGGCTGCCATCGTGTTCCGTTTCCAAGGTCTCCATTCTCCCCAAAATCTATAATTTACATATTTGTGTTACTAAAAACACGGACTTTATTTTAACAAAGCTGGGACTGCCAACCTATCGTTCCCTATTCCCAATATTTCCTCACTGTAACACGATTTTACAGGTCTGGAAATGTACTTAGCGCACGAAACAGTCGGTCTGTTCGTAAATTCGTCCATCGTACTCAACTATCTCGTATACTATAAGACAAGGTTCGAAGGCGGCTCAAAGAAACTGATTAATTGTGGTCATTATCAGACATCTTACCCTAAATATAAACATACATTTTAATGAAATTATTGCAGTAGTGAATATCTAAGCGCGTTTCGCAATCAGATCAAGAGGGGGGCTCGAATGGTTGGAATTGAAGCGTTTACGTCTACGGTTTCTACTAGTACAACGAACTCGATGAGGGTTAAGACTTTAACCACTAAGGCTTAGGCAAAATTTGAGTTGTAGAATGCGAGGCCACGGATAACAGCGAAACCTCATTTGGACAAATTCTCTAAAATAATCTGGGTTGAGACTAGATTTAGAAACTTCAGCAAGTGTCTTACAATAGTTTATCCCCTTTGTATAATTCGTATTCTCGTTAATTGTTTTTAGAAAATCGGCGCGAATAAATTGATTGAATGATCGGGGGATGTAATAATAACGTGCACTGGAGGAGCACCTGACAGGAACGATGGAAGTGGTTGCATCGAAATGTTTCGTATTGTATTCATTCGGACGCAGGAGGAAACTGAAATTAGGATAATGTGACGCTAAGTGGTGAGAGGATTGAATCAATCGCTTAGTTTCTACATCGATTTTCGTGAAGGAGACTCACCTTTACCTCCGCGCAGTCTTGCTACATTATCACCGCCTTGGCCAGTCGGTGAGACAGGCCCATTCAGCCCTTGCCCAATCTGAAGGTGACGATGCCCCCTCCCTTCGTTTCTGCCAGAAGTGGTTCTCTCGCTTCAAGAACGGAGACTATAGTCTCGAAGATCATCCCCGTTCTGGACGCCCTCCGACCCTCGATCAGTCTCTTGTCCTCAGCACTCTGAAGAGGAAGCCCAAAGCCAGTGTGCGCGATTTGAAGAGAGAGACTGGCACTCCTAAATCGACGGTGTCCGATATCCTTCATCGAGTGGGAAAGAAGCCCAAGCTCCCACAAGTGGTTCCCCATGATCTCTCTCCGGCACAACTGAAAAACCGTGTCGAGATCTGTCATGAATTGCTCCATCGCAGATCAAATCTTGGATGGGTTAATTCAATTGTCGCCGCAGATGAGAAGTGGATCGCCTACGATAACCCTGAGAGGAAACTACAGTGGGTCGATGCGGATAAGAAGCCCAAGCCAGTACCGAAGAAGGAAGAGCATGGAAAGAAGGAACTCCCCTGCTTTTACTTCTCCGTGCTCGGTCCGATCTACTGGGAGATCCTGTCCCTTGGCACCAACATCACTGCCGACCTATTATCCAACCAACTGGAAGAAGTCGCCCATAGAACCCCTCCCAGTCTCGTGAGCGAGGGCAAAATCCTTCTTTTGCAAAATCCTTCTTTCGCGCGAAATTGACTCAGAAGAAAATGGACGAGCTGGATATCGAGAGGGTTCCCCACCCACCGTATTCTCCGGACCTCTCTCCTTGTTACTTCCACTGTTTCCGCTCTCTCTCTCTGACTTCTGCAAGGGGAAGAAGTTCAAAAATCGAGATCAAGTTGTGAGGGCTTTCGTGGAATGGATGATCTCGAGGACTCCCGATTTCTGGGAGAGAGGAATCGCTACTCTGCCCGATCGCTGAAAGGAAGTGAGGGGAAACATGGGAGCACACATTGATCACTGAGAATTGTAAAGTATTGAATAAAAAATAAAAACAAAAAAATCTATAACGAACTAATGATCTATCGATACATTAGTTCGTTAGTTACAAGGAGAAGTTGCGGTGGCAAGAAGGTCTTGATAATAACCACCTATGAAATTTATTGTTTAAAACATCATGCCGTGAACATTACAAGACATAAACTACTAGAGATAGCCTATTTCGATTATGCCTTCTATGCTCACGATGCACATGAGTTACTCTTACATGTTATTCGTGAGAAAATATGCCAAACAACCGTCGGCTTTTCTTTGCCAGACTGTGCGCAAACACCATCTGCATAGGATATTCATAGAAATTACTGGAATGGAAAGTTCGCAAAGTTACTCAAGTGGAAAGGTAAAACAGGAGCCATCACATAGATATATCACAATGGTTGCCCCACCAACCATTAGACCATTCAGTCACTCCATTGGTACGATCTCCGGAGATGTATTACTAGTGAAATTACTATTAATATTTACACAATAGTGATGCGCCCGTCGCCTGTACTCGTCGTGAGGATTATCTGCACGACTGAGGGTGCAATCGGTAACAAATAACTCCTAATTTCCCTTTCTAAATGCATTTATTTTTTCTACCCTATCAGGTACGATCTTGAATCTCGCGCTGCTAAGAGCTTTAATTATATCGCGTGGCTCGTCAAATTTTCGGGTGTACCGGGTAAATTTGAGCTGAAATTCTCAGCAAAAACATTGTGTTTCTTTGAGGTCCCGATCTACGTGTCCTGCATCAAAGGCATCTGGTTGAGCTTCTTCCTGGCACTCATGAACTATGTCAGTCGCCAGGGCTTATGGTCCAGATAGCTAGGATGGGTTCGGATGAAGTTGCATCTTCCTTCTTCATATTTCTCTATTTACGGTCACGTTTAGATGCTTTTGTGAAGTTATTTTTATTCCCTGTACTATACCAAAATTGTTTATAAAAAGAAGACGACCTAAACTGCGAAATTTACAATTCCCCCAGGTTAACATCTTCCGCGATGGCGTCTTCGCCATACCTTTGTTCGGCCCGCTCGTTCCCTACTTTCCTCGCATCTTCTGTGATATTGTCGAACAAGTTGGCCTCGTGTTCACAATGATGATATGGACTATTATTCCGGCGACTGGACTACTACAGTGGATCGCACTGAATAAGTGAATGAGAACGTTAAATATGGAGTATAGGAAGTTATCCTTTAAAATTTTTAATTCATTTTCCATTTTGATAGCTTATCCGTGGGAGTATTTTGTCTGCCTGGGAATTTGTCTACTTCTACAACCTACTCAGGGAGCATTGGCGCGTACCGAAACGTCTCGCTGTCGGATTTTCCTTCACCATCACGTGGTTCATTGCTGCCCTGGTAAGAACTGTTCGCTACCATGCACCACGCACTCCTTGTTGTACCACAAATATCTCTATTACTAAATATAGAGCAGATGCTCTATTATGGAAACTGATCGGTTTGCGTGATATGGAAAGCGCGCATGGACAAGTTGCATCGGGGGTTGTGAATCATTAATGCGTTTCAGTGGCTCGTCCCGCAGTTTGTTCCTACACCAGAGTTCCATGTCAAGCTCGAATCGATCGCGCGCGATCTCTACTCTGTCGACGCGAATGCTTCCATCGTTATGTTCGGTTCGACGATGCGAAATCCGGAACTAAACGTAGGTCTGCTCGTAATTGGATTGAAGGCGTCTTTTTTTGGCAATAATTGACCGAAAAATATGTACTACCCCATTTGTTAATTGTGATATCCGTGTTTTGCTATGCTTTTGAAAATATGAAAAAAAAACTGCACGCTTTGTTGAAGGGTGGTCGAAGCATGCTGACATTAGTGGTTTTCTACGTGTTCGCTCCCTACCTCTCCTCATATGGACTCTTCGCTATACTACTTGTCCTTGTAAGTCATTAGACGCTACGTGATTCGTTTTCCTATTATTCTTATTAGTTTTGGTATTGGTTCACTTGTTGACGTGATAAAATTCCAGAAACGATAATACGTCCTTTTTTCCATTTTCTCTTGCAAATCAACACAAAGTCTGAGCAAAATGAAAATAGCTAAACTTTTGCAGTGCACAGTAACGACAAAATGCAAATGTTCAGCACACAATTTGCAGACTCGTCGTAAGCTCTCCTCCGTCGGCGTGGCCACTAGCGCGACGACAATCAAATTACAACGTGACGTATTCCACATGCAGATGCTACAGGTATCCCCCCCCCCTGGAAAACGTATCCCCGTGAGCAAAGGACATAGATGACTGCACAATCGCTTGCCATGCTAGCACATTTACCTTTAATTTTTGAGAGTTGCCTTCCGCTCGTAATCCTCTTAATTTTGGCAGTTCTAATATAAAATTAATTATATAAAAATTATAATTACAAGCACCCTGAGTATGAACAGTAAAGTAAAATATATCGTCAAGTGGGAGTAATCCGTTCCATTTACCGAAATTTTCCGAAATTTTCGGCAAAACCCAGTAAGGTCTGGCAAATCCGTGAGAGTTGATAAATTGCTGCATCCTTTGGAATGTGAATGCTTCAAGGTAAAACTGGCACAAACCAAAGAAAAAACGAAATCGTCCACTAAAGTGCTGAAATCGACAACGTGTTCTGAAGGGGGTGCAGTGGTGCATTTTCTCAATTGCCTGAAATCTTGGAATTCTGAATATTTTCATTAATTAACATGAACTATCATCATTTCGGAACTCGAAAATATGATTTCAAGCCATCTGCAGTGACAGAGTGGCCGATTACGGCAATTGATAAAATGCACCGCTGCACCACCTCCAAATCACCTCGTCGATTTCAGCACTTTAGAGGATGATTTCGTTTTTTCTTTGGTTTGTGCCAGTTATAGTCTACATTGAAGCACTCAAATTCCAAAGGATGCAGAAATTCATCAACTCTCACGTATTTGAAAAACTTTAGTTTTAACTGCACAATTTCTGAATCTTCAATTTTTGAGAGTTGTCTTCCACTCGTTATCCTCATGCTTCCTGCCGTTCTCTTTGGAGCAGGCGCGATTCTGGAGTGGAATCTCGATTTCGTTACTCTATTCCTCACATACACTCTGTGGTTCTGTCCGATAGTGCAGGTAAACTAATGAGTAGGGTCCTCATATTAGATAATTGTTGCTGCCTGTTTACGTATGTTTCAGGAGCTCTTTATAGCTGAAGATCGTTTGTTTATTTACTACACCTTAATCATAACCGAACATTCCACTACAATTTTCCAGTAAGAGAACGTTACTAATGAGCCCTCCCATACCAGTGCTACAATGGGTGTTTCATGAACAGAGAGGTGGCAAAGAAAGGCAAAAATAATAGGGAATACAGGTGAAAGGGAAGTGTCTGGAAATTAGTAAAGAGTCAAATATCGATGATTTCAGGCGATAGTTCAGTACCAATTCGTGCAGCGATCCGTACCAGGGAACGTGCAAACAATTCCAGCTCTGCTAAGGTTTAGGGTTGGCAATTCGAAGTCGGAGTGCGAATTCGCAATGTCTCCCCTCCTTTGATTTCGCAATATGGGAGGGGTGGCGATTCGCAATCCGACTTCAAATTTCCAACCCTACTAAGGTTGATTGAATATTATTAGTAGCAGGGCAATAAAATGCTCGAAAAAAATAATCATTGATTTTTTAAAACTGAAATCTATGTGATATGGTGGCATATATTCTATGCTGCCAGTACATGTGCTTGGAACACTCTTAATTTATAGAGCAGCAATGTCAACCTCATCATCAGCGGCGACTTCTACTCATCAAACTTGATAATCCGACGAATCTCCAAATCCACGGATGATACTGGATAATATTCATACGTGCTGAAAACTCCCTAATTGACCTTTATCACGTCTTGGTTTTTACTCAGCATTTCGTAGCATTATATTTTTTAAAAAAAACTGTTTATGCATCATTTGCCGTAGAATACATCGTAGTTGTCGAAGAGCAAAAATATGGATTCAAGAAAGAATGTGGTCAATCGAGTAAGAGAGAGGTTTCGCGAATAGTTTTCCGATTCTTGTACAACTGTGATATGTTGATCAATGCGCAAAAATATGACAATACAAGTGGATATAAACAATAGTGAGCAAGACAAAAACCCAAATGGAAATGTGATGGTGTAAACTAGTGATGCCAAAACGGCGCGCACTCTCCACGTTTCACACGCTCTCTAACGGGTCAGACAAAGCGTGAGAGCGTGTGAAACGAGGAGGACGCGCGCTGTTTTGGCATCACTAGTGTAAACAGTGTATTTCGTGTTATTATTTTTCAACGCGTGTCGGTTTTCGAAATAGTAACGCGGAAGCACACATTGATGTTGTTATGAAGTGCGATCGAGTCAGCGCTCAACGTGACATTTATTGGTACCAAACCGCCTATTTGGCTGGCAATCCTGTTATATTTTTTAAAAAAATTATCCCGTATCTCTGGGATTACTTCAACTGTAAGCTCTATCGTTGAAACCATGTCCAGGCACTCATTAATGAATGTGTTGTGAAGAAGGAGGTACTTGGGGATCAAGCCTGAAATGAGGGATTTACCTCATTTTTTTTTCAAAATTATAATACAAGAAATGTCCCAGTTTTTGATGAATTTTAATTTCTAATCGATTGAAAACTAACTCAATAAATGGAAGAATCCATTATAATGCGTAGCCGTGAGCACCAATTTCTTCACTGAACGTCCGCCCAGGATTCGAAGGATTGTGGGGCTGAAAAATATTTATAAATCTCATGCGAAAATTAGTCAGAAATATAAATTGTATGATGTCTTGCAATAATTGTTTAAATAAAGCGACAAAACGTACTAGAATTCAGCACCGAAATTGTCATCGGTGTAAAATTTGAGAACATCTACGGATGTTGACAAATCGCCCAGTGCTGTCACGATTGATTCCATTTCTTCTATGGATACGTTTATATCGAGCTCTAAACGCTCGACTAGCGAGCATCGCATGAAAATTCGAGCAAGATTATCCGCCACACTTCGTTCTGTCAATATGTGCTTGTAAATTGATCGAGAGCAATCTACTTTATCCTAAAAATACTGATTATCAGCCAATATTAAAGTATTAAAAATATTAAAAATTATTGTAGACTGCACTTACATCTTTCAGTTGAGTGATATCATCTCGGGTGCAGAAACCAAAGTAGAACAGATAATTGCTTTGAATTCGAATAACCATCTTCCTCAGGGCAGAATTATCGTCAACCCAGGAGAAGGATTCAATTCTAGGAAGTCGACTACGAGTCTTGAAATATTCTACTGCGATATGTTTCCAAGAAGATGAAATCTGGAATATTTTAGGAAATAATTTAGGTGAACTAAAAATAATAATCAGTATCATCGTGATGATCACAGCATAGTGTTATGAGACGTTCTGTAAAGCATTGACATCATATTGTGAGCTTTCGTTGCCTTTTCGGGAAGTGCTTTTTTTGCGAAATAGAAAATTAGCCCATTAGCTATTTAGCGCACATATAAACGTTTTCGCAATAAAATTAATTTACTCACCAATTTTACGCCGTAGACCGATTCGCAACTGAGTTTGACGATCTCCCGAATGATGTCAGTGGGCAAGTTTCCGAGATTCATTCCATCGCATGTAATTGAGTGAGATTCGAATGACATATCAGCAGGACCTCAGAGAGTAATTACAGACAACAATAGTATAAAAATGAATAGTTATGGGTAAATGCAATGATAACAGGATTAAAATCTAGACGCGAAGTGAAAGATTGGCATTCCAAGTAGCGCGAAAATTCAAAAAAAAATATTCAAATAAGAGCCAGCTGCTTTATTTGATGTAATATGATTTAAAGGCGTGCGGGAATGAATGAGAATTTTTCCCACCACGAAAATTCTGCGCTCTCAATGGGAAACGGTAGCGAATTTACCCAGAGAAAGAGGCGAGAAATAAGACGAGCAATTGAAACATAAATGAACAAGCCACTACCCTGCGCTATCAATGAAGATTGTGCGCATGTAAATAGCCTAAGAGTCGTCTGTGGAACTTCGGATAAAGTGATTTCTGATCGGGTGAGTGGCCTCTACAATGTCCACTCTATCACTATGGGTGACGGAACATTCCCCGGATCACTCCTTTAAGTAATTCTTTTGTTTGTCTTCAATTTTGTAAGCGTTAAATGGTATTTTCTTAAGTTGATGGCAGATTTCCCTCCTTTTTGTTCAAGGGGGGGGGGCACTGGGAGGATGCATTTGCTAGTTTCTGCACAACCGAGATGTAAAAATCAAAAACATCATGCATTAGTAACTTACACAAGCAATTCCAGCACAGCTAACGTTGAATGGGTTCACATATATTTAGTGACCATATGAACATGATGGCTCTAGAACAAATTCTATCCGTGTGTCAATTTGTTGTCGAGTAAAAAGTGTTAGAAAATTATTACAAAAAAGATAAATATTTACAGAGCCGAAATGTCAACCTCATCGACAGCGGCTACTGCGACCCCTCACAATTAATGACGACTTTCAAATCCCTCAATTGTGTGCTCATTCTGCTAAATTCATCCAGGTTCTTCCGACCAGGTCGATCTATCATCATTTTTATGAATGAGCTGCGTTTCCATAATGAACTTTGAGTTTGCAGAATCAAATAAATGTTTTGCTTTATATCAAATCAAAGAATTCGTCAGAAATGTCGACGAAGTGCACAACAAGTGGGTATCAATGAATGGATATGTGATTATGTATTATGTATGACTGCTTCATTCGTAACTGTGATAGCTGTGGTAGAGCACAACAAATACAGCAATGCACTACAGCAATGGGAGAGAGTGTCTCCTTGGCGAACTCCTCTCCGCACTTCAACTGGAACCAAATCCTCGTTGACACGGATGAGAGTAGAGGAAGATTCGTAGAGGCGACGCAAGAGATGGATTAGAGTCGGGTGCACTCTAGCGATCCACAGTGCGTGCCAAACAGAGTTCCATTCCACACAGTCAAATGCCTTCCGAAAATCCACGAATCCCAAGTAGAGGTGCATTCCGTATTCGTGCGTGCGTTCTGCGAGTTGTTTGATCGAGTGAAGATTGTTGAGAGTGCAGTGACCTTTCCGGAATCCGGTCTGAGTGTGCGATTCAGCCTCTTCAATTGATGATTCGATTCGTTTGAGAACAACGCGAGTGATTGTCTTGAGGGATACGTTAAGCAACGAGATTGGTCTGAAGTTTCCGATATCTGTTGGGTCGCCCTTTTTGTGAAGAAGGGACACAACTGCTTCAACCAAATCTCCAGGTACTTGGTCTCCTGCTACGAGGCGATTCAGTAAATCAGCGAAGAATGGGGCAAGGTGCTCTCTTGAGTGGTAAAGCATGTCAGGGAGGATACCATCGGATCCAGGGGAATGCCCGCACTTGAGAAGCGAGAGAGCATGCCTCGTTTCATCTGGAAGGAAGAGTGGCTATGGTTCGGGAGAAGGAGGCACGGCCAAGGGAATGTTCACTGCGCGTTTGTAGAGTTCCCCGTAGTAAACTTGGACGGCAGTCTTAGTCGCATCTTGGGAAAGGGCGCCAGAGACTGGGTCAGGAACGAGAAGTCGTTTACGAGACGAGCGCAGTTTGAGCATCTCTTTGACGATGCTTCTTCCTTTCATTGCAGCTTGTTTTGCCTGGTTCTCTTTCCTTCTCTTGATATCGTCTACGAGGTTGCTTCGGGTTGTTTTGCATGACAAGGAATATTCGACATTGGATTGCAGGGATGATCGAAGTAGATGGCGTTGAGCAAGGAGTTTCCGAGTTGCGGGAGAGATCCAAGGTGGCGATTGCCTCTTTCTCCAACAGTTGGTTGCTGCTGTCTTTGCAAACGCTTGTATCTTGTGGAAGGCGTCTGTGGCTGAGGATGGACGAGCAAGGGGCATTGATGCGAGAAGGTTCGCATTGGCAGTAAAAGCGACTTTATCGAAATCCAGCCGCTCCCTGCATCTTTTATGCCGCACCTTGTTGGGGAGAGAGAGGGTGAGTCGGACGAGACGATGGTCGGAGTCGAATTCGAACTGTCCAACGACTCCACAATTGACAACTCTCGCTGTGATGGGCGATGCTACGAAGTCAATTTGGTTGAATGTGGAGCCGTTAGGGGAACGCCAAGTCCAGATTCTTCCTCGACGTCGCTTGGGGAAGGTGTTTTGGATGCGCAATTTGTTCCTCACGCAGGTCTCTGCAAAAGAGCGCCCACGTGAGTTCGGGGTCGGAGAGGCAAATTCACCGACAAATCTTTCATTGCCAGGTTCCTTTGCGACTCTACAGTTGAAATCCCCGACCAAAACTGGCATGTATCCTGCCGGAGCGTCGTGCAGCGCGTTCTCGATCTGGTCAAGGAAGTCGTCGTAGACGGCATCATCATAAGCCGATGTTGGGGCGTAAGCATTGACCAGGAAGAGTTTCTGTTGTGGTAGCTGCAGGGTTGCGAGACGATCCGAAAGACCTCGAAACACGGCTCCTTTTGCAAGATGCGGTTGCAGCAGGAAAGCGACACCATGTCTTGCAGTGGCACCCCCTGAGTGATAAACGACGATGCCTGAGGCCGCAAGATTGAAGGAAGCTAAACCCACAATCCTCGCCTCCTGAACAGCTACGATGTCCCACTTGATCTTTGAGAGGGCCAGCTCGATCTCGAGGAGCTTCTCCTTGGGTGCGAATGTCCGGGCGTTCAGCGTGCCGATGTTGAATGGACGACCCATCGAGAAATTAGGGCACATACATTTAGGGCACATACATTTAGGGCACATACAAAACCAACTCTAAAATGCAAATACCCCAAAAACTCATATAACTTTAACTTCCTCACCAATCTTACGCCGTAGGCCGATTCGCAACTGAGTTTGACGATCTCCCTAATGACGTCAGAGTGCAATTTGCATAGAACAATTCCATCGCAATTGATGGGGCTACATTCAGGTGGCATATCCACAGAAGCTCTCGCTTGAGCAACAATAGAGTTGCAATAAATATCGATAAATACAAAATATTTTTTTTGTTTTAAAGCGTGAATACATTCGAAAATAGCAAGGCGATTGACATTTACTAATCATATACGGACCAGCCGCTTTAGCTGTTGTGTGGCATGTTCGGTGTATTTCATACGGTACCGAGATATGGTCACGAATTAACAAGATGCAGAAAATTCAATGGAGATGCTGGAGCAGCGAAAAAAGGGAATCTGATTCTATGCTTACATTAACAATTTAGAAAGTCACTTTCTAGGAAAGAATTTCTAGGAAAACACACAATACGGAAAACATATTTAGTCCATTAAGAACCTACTTTCACAATGCAGCTGGTACACAATTTGGTATATTTTTTACTATTGGCGCCAATTTTCAAAAAAGAGTTATCCACTTCTCAAGGTGTTGCATTACTGGCATTCAATTTATCATTATTTCAATTAAATCGCGAAAGGGAAGCGTCATGTTGCTGAATCTCGCCAATCTCCCTTCGGATATCATTCGGGAAGTGATCACTCGGGTGGAGGTGCCGGAACATATGCTCAAATTGTGTACGGTAAGCATATTTTTTTCGAAAAAAAGCGTTTCATTACCCAGATTTCACGCAACTGGAATGCAATTGTGTATCGTGAGTATGTGAAAATACGAAAAACATTTCCTGCAATTGATGTACTTTCGTGTACATTCGATTACATCAATGATACAAGTGTAGTGATATCAACAATGAGTTCGAATGTTATACTTGTAAGTAATTTTGCAAATTAACTAAATTAGGCAAATTCATTTTCAGCATTTCCGCGAATCTAAATCTAAAAACTTTCGGCAACATAATGTGGATATTTTGAGGCACATTAAACGTTCCTCATCGATTAAGGAGCTTAGAATCAAGATAGATAACAACCCCAGATTCTACCGTGTTGATGATCTTCAAAAATGCCTAAGCGACATATCCATCGACCGGATGATATTGGATCGGATGAATCATGCGCCATGTGATATGCAAAGGTGTATATTAGGGTGGCTGAAATGGATCAACGGGTCGCTATTTAGAAGGCCTCGGCAGATCAGAGACGGATGAGACGGTTAACCGTCCCCTCTGGCAGTCCTACCCTCTCTATTTACTGTGGAGAGAGAGACTCTCTCGTCTCTCTCTCCCTCCCCTCACGGATGACCCGTATGAGAGAGTAAACAAGACGGTTAACCGTGATCCATTTCAGCCACCCTAGTGTATATATGTATATTTAAAATCTGACCTTTTCGCTCAAATATATATTAATATATGCGTTATAGATCAGTCATTCTTACCTTGCTGCGGTCTCTCAGTATACAACATTTTGAAATGGAAATGCTTACGGAGGACCCAATTTCAATGCGTATGTACACGTATTAATTTTCAAGTTGAATAACTTCATTATTTTAGGATATTTTATCATCGATGCGATACAATTCGTATCGTCAATGGTGATACACGGTTGTGATTTACATTTAACATATTTTTGCGGATGGTATAAGGCCGCTTGGAAAACGATTGTCAAAAAATTAACCGAAACAGGTTCCATGACTGCTCGAATTATGTATACTGATGTTTGTATTAAACCTAAAATAAGACATCCGCGTCTTTGCGTGAATGCAATAACAAATGCCGAATGATTTCAGAAATATTCCATCAAAATAAACTGTTTTAAATTGACAACAGTCTGGCATAAATTGTAACATTTACCTTACGTGTTTGAATATGAGTAATTATGTAGAAATAAAAGAATGGGGGTGGTTGAGTGGGGTACACGAGAATAGGAAAGCATACAGGGTGCGCCATAATTATGTAAACTGATTTCATTATTCTGTGACCCGGCCGCCCAATCTATATGCGCGACCCCTATAGTATCATCATGGCGAGTGACCATTGTTCTTTTACTATTCAAGGTCTCGTGTAAGTTAGCCAGGTTTTGTAGTAATGACGATGTCTAGTATTCTCCAACCCCCATTCTCAGTCACAAGTAGGCATCACAAGTCGCTGACTTCGACGTTGATCGACTCGGCGTTCACACGTCGACTGCTTCCGATATCGTCATAATGCACCAGCAGCTTGGTACTGGTAGGGGCTGTCCGGACAAATAGAGACCTGGGTCTGTTTCCACCACAAGGCACCGAGAGCGGTGTCCTGTTGAGATGGAACTTTTTTATCAGAACTTGAGTTCTGGAAATTGTTTTTCGGAACATTTATTTTGGAACATTTTACATCAGAAACTTTCCACAAGGAACAATTCAATTCGGAACGTTCATTTCAGAACTTTTTTCTCAGAGCTTTCGATTTGGAACTGTTCATCTCAGAACTTTTTCGCTCAATCATTCCTATCCTTGCTATTCTTGAGGAGCGGTCGCAATTGTCTACAACACCGCCAGATGAAGCCTCTCCCAAGCCATATCTTATCATTAATAACATATAAGCTCAGTAAAAATGCTGAATGATACATGATAAGTTAAAGGAAAAAGTTCTGAGATGAACGTTTCTGAAAAAGTAGTTCCCACTCGACGAGTTCCCATCCTCTCATTCCGAGTTGAGAGTTCCCGATTTGCGGTTCCAGGCCGATTCGTTCCGAGTCAAATAATCCAAAATTAAAGTTATAGAATTTATTTTCCGATGTGAATGGTTCCGATAAAAAAGTTCCATCTCAACATCCCCCGAGAGCGGATCAGAAAGATGCTGCCTCGAAAGCGTACTCAGGTGGTTAAGAGTTTTGAAATATCGAACACATTCATTGCTCGTCTTCCAAGCTCCCTGCTGACTCTTCACCCTTACAAGTACATTAAGTTACTAAGACCAGGTGAACGTCTGATTAAGCGTCGCATATCGTCGCATATAGAACGGAACCGTAAATTGTTGTTGCAGTTTTCCATCCGCGTATTTCAGTACGTTGCTCAGCGATGTAAATATATTTACAGTCAAAAGCATGTAAACAATACGTTGCTCAGTGATGTAAATATATTTACAGTCAAAAGCATGTAAAATATCCAAACCCGCATAATCACTACCTCTGATCCTGAAGTATCTTAAAATTGTTGTGGAATCGTTGGCTATATCAGTCATCCCGTCTACATCAGGGGTAGTGTTACAATTTGCACAACATTCAAGTTCCTTCTCGTTTTTCTCACTCCGGGAGCTGAGAACAATAAGGAGTATTATATGATGCGCATCCTGGAAGACGCGCCAACACCACAAACTCAATCCAACTTCGACCAGGAACACTGGTCGTATCAGCAACAATCAACTCCATTCAGAAGGCAAATTCGTTGCCGGACACCCATGCACCCGACCAAACCACTATGACTGGCTGGTCCCCGTATTCCCCCGATCTCAACGCCTCGACTTCAGTATTTGGTGGTATGGTAGTCCAAGATTTCCTCTAACGAAACTCGACACTACTCGTCCCTCAAGGATGCCCTTCTCAAAGCACAAGTCGAAATCGATGACAATTTCAAACGAGAATCGACAGGTGGATCTGAGAGACACTCGAGAGCTGTCTCAGAGCAAATGGAGGCCCCATCAAAAGAAGACAGTATATTACTATTACCCATGTGGCTGGTAAACTTTGCCATAAATTATATCCCTCAAGTTCGATTCCAAAGGTAGGAAACATTTGAAAACATCAGTCTACGTAATTATGGCGCACCCTGTATTTGCGGCTGGCGAGTGGCATCAAACGAATTCAAGAACTGTAAAATTCGGCTAATGATAAGGACAAGCATTTAGATCCCCATATAACTTGTCAAGCCCCATCTCACGATATCTCGGGGGCATAGCTCAGTGGTAGAGCGCTCGCTTAGCATGCGAGAGGGCTGGGGTTCAATTCCCCATGCCTCCAAAAAAGTTTTATATTTTTATAAATTGTATATTTTAGACTACAATGACTACAATGCTAATTGACTACAATGACTACAATGCTAATTGACGGCTAGAATATGGCTAGAATATGGCTAGAATATCACCTATTTTGGCTAGAATATCACCTATTTTGGTAATGAATGTGTTTTCTACGGAGCACAACTTCTAGAGCAGCGGACAGGAAGTGTTTTGTTGTTTTTTGATACAGTATTTCCCACAATTCGCTCCCTAATGGGTCAGATCAGCGATGGTGATGGTAGAGCAATTGTCTCGCTCTCTCCATATCATGCACTCTCTCGCTCACTCTCTGACGACGAGAGAGCGCGTGGTTTGGAGAGAGTCAGATGATTCCTGTGACGATAAGTCTGCACATTAGTGATGCCAAAACGGTGCGCACTCTCCTCGTTTCACACGCTCTCTTGCTGTCTGACCGGTGAGAGAGCGTGTGAAACGAGGAGAGTGCGCGCCGTTTTGGCATCACTACTGCATATGCTCCCTCGTTTCGAACACTCTTTCCGTTCAATCAAATTGCTCAAATTGCTATCTAAATGCCCCTAGGATGCTCAAATTGCTATCTAAATGCCCCTAGGATGCACCTATGGATTGGTGTCTACCACTGCGCTCCCTATACAGGGTGTCCAAAAAGTATTGTTACACGGATAAAACCATGTATCTTTCTTTAAAAGCAACATAGACAACTCAAACGGGGCACAGTATTTATCAGTGACCATATGAACATAACAATGCACGATCACTCGATCTGGCCTCCATTGGCCGCGATGACCTCTCTGAGACGACGAGGGACCGAGTCGATGACGGCCCGCAGGTAAGGGACGTCGATCTTCTCCCATGCCTTGAGAAGGGCTGCCTTGAGGGAATCGCGGTTCTTGTGGCGAGTAGAGCAGGCCTCCTTCTCCAACACTGACCAAATGCTGAAGTCCAGAGGGTTGAGATCGGGGGAGTTCGAGGGCCATTCCTCACTCGAGATGAAGTCGGGCAGATGGGCGCGACACCATGCCTGCGTCACTTTTGCCGAGTGAGCAGGCGCTGAATCCTGTTGGAAGGTCCAGCGAGCCCCTTTGAAGTGGGAGCGGGACCAGGGGAGAAGGGCCTTCTGGAGAATTGCCCTGGTGTAGTACTCCTTGTTGATCTTGACCCCGGGATCCACGAACACGAGAGGAGTCTTGCCCGTCGAGCACACACCAGCCCAAACCATCAGTGCCTGGGGGTGGGCAATGCGAGAGATGGTTCTACCTCTGGCGTCAGCTTGCTGAGGAGACTTGGCGATGATCCTGGTGTTCTGACTGTTGTAGACCTCCTCGACTGAGAACAGCTTCTCGTCAGAGTAAACGGTAGTCAAGTGCTCCCCACGATCGGCCCGCTGAAGGAGCAGCTTGCATCTCTCCAGGCGCTTCTGCTTGTGGACATCAGTGAGGCCATGGCCCTTTCTCATCTTGTAGGGGTAGGACTTGAGAAGAGAATGAACGATGGCACACACGGATCCTTTGGAGATCTTGAGATCCTTAGTCATCTTCCTGATGGATCGTTTGGCATTGCGATTCACTCTCTTCTCCACGATTCTCCTGTTCTTCTGAGTGAGAGCGGTCTTGGGTCTTCCTGATCTTGGACGGTCCTTCGCAGTGCCCAACTGCTTGAAACGGGAGATGGTGCGATAGACTGTCATTCGGGAAATACGAAGCTTCCTCCTGATGGAATCTGGGGGGTCGCCGAGGGTCCAAAGGTTGATAATAGTTTGACGATAGCGATTTGGACGAACCATGACTATGGGAAACTAATTAGTAGGTTCCCTCAACGCACCGAAGGGTGGGCTCAAACGTGTTATTACAGGTTTTGACAACTCGACCTACATGTTAAAAAAATTCACGTTTCAAAAGTGTAACAATACTTTTTGGACACCCTGTAGCTGTAATTAGGAGAGTCAACTGTGCTAGTCTAGTAGTACAACCAAGCGATAAAGACACCTCCCCCAAGTATCAGAGTCTCCAACAGCACACAAGCCGATGTATCGATCGTGTGGATCACCCCTCCTTCTTTCTGACTGCTGAAATATCAGAAGGGGGCACGTCGACTTGGCAACAATTGTTGAGATTTCACGATTTGATATGCCTCATTTTGCTCGGTCCCCAGGGTGACGACATGATATGTTGGGTTCAATTCAGCTTCCAAATAATATTATTATCGGCGAGACAAATAAGCATAGTTGGGGAGATCGGGAGACTGTCAGTAGTCATTGACAAATGAGATCGAAGATGTGGGAATCGAATCCGAAAACCTGGGGATAATACACAGATAATGCACGATGCTTGAATGGGGGGGGGGATATTATTGCGGAGTTGGTGTGATTGCGTAATTATAGATTCCACAGGGCGAGAGAAGGGATGAAGTAGCATGGTGGTCAGGCTACTGAAGGAGAGGGGAAGTAGTGAGGATCCATGAGTGAGTTCATTGGTGGGCTTGTGATTAGAGATGGCTTCGCAAGAAATGGCTCTCTTCAATCTACACACTCTATCACCAATCAGACCAGCGAGAGAGTGTGCAGTATGAAGAGACCGTTTCTTTGCCAAGCCTTCCCTAATTGTGATAGGGGCGGTTGGAGGAGGGAAAGAAAGGGAGGGGAGGGAGGAGGAGGAGGAGGAAGACGAGGGGAGAAGACGAAGTTGCTCACTCGTCATTGGTGACGAACATCCGGCCCTCCATGAGGATGTTGTGCTGAAAATTGGCTGTTATTAAAGTTTCAAGTAATTTTAATAATTTAAATATCAAAATTTGCAAAAAAAACTTACAAGATCGTCCTCGAGCCAAACGCGCATGGTGCCGACTCCGTTCTCGAACTGAAAACAATAGTGTTACAAATGAAATAATGAAAACTAGGAAACCTTACCCAAATAACCATGTTTTTAGCGGAAATTGCCCTATTAATGTTAAATCATCCATGGGTGCTTTAAATATCTGGAAACTGTGAAACTAAGAAAGAAAACGTAGAAGATATGGAAATTAAGAAGACTGTACCTCGAAGTCGTCGAAGGTCGGGAGGGGGATGCCGTCGAGGACCAGAAGGCCCACATCGTTCTTCTCAGCGACGTTATCGGCGATACGGACACAGGTGGTCTTGTGGCCCTACAATCAAATACCTTAATTTTACTGGTCGCTCTCTTTCGCCCCCCCTCTCTATCCCTCTTCTATCTCTCTCCATCTCCCTCTCGCCCATTATATCCAGAAAGGAAGAGCGACGGTACACTCACCTCTTTCTTGTTGCACAGCTTGTGGAAGGTATCCAGATGAATGTTCTTGATCGAACTCTGCAAAAGTGGTATGTAAACAATTCAATTACGGTCCAGATAACATAAGAAACAACACCTCGCAGAACAGTTCCTATCAATCACTTTCTTCTAAAGTGTTGACTTCTAACACCTAGGAGGGAGAGAAAGCTAGAAATAAGCTTGCTCACGGTATCGTCGAGGTTCTCCAACTGGAAACGGAGAGTCGCCTCGAGGAAGGTGCTGTCCCCTGCAAAAGGGAATGTAAATTATTAATTTTAAATTTTAAATTAATACAAAAAAACTCACATCGCGTCTTAAACTCGAGGGAGATGAGCGTATCCGAAGAGAGAGTGATGCCCTGAAGGAGAAATGTTGATTTACAACAAAATACAAAAAACACAAAAGAGAAGAATAACAATAACAACAATAGCAATAACAAAAACAACTCACAACGAAGCGGATTGCTCCGGAGGGCGTCAAGTGGTTGGGATTGTTCGTGAAGACCCGATGGAGAGTGAAGTTTGTGTACGGGTTGCCAAACGCTACAAAACAATCAGTTCTTCACGCTTGTCAATGCCTCCCCTACCACCGTACTCCAATTCTTTCTCCCTCTTGTCAGCTACCGTATCCCTATCAAATCATAAAAATTGGCACTCACAGGGCTCCGTGTAGACGGACATTCCCATGTCCCTCCCGATCCAGCCCTGGTCTTGGACCCGGGAGAGAAGGACGTACTTCTCTGCAATGAATCATTATTGTTTTCCTTTATCTTACATTCCTCTGCGTTTATGCGTCGCACCTATTGTTACTGCTCTCATTCCAATGTTCTATTTTTCACTTGCTCTCTCACAGGAAGCCAAAACAAGAGAGCGTTCAACATGAAGATGTCATCACTACTCTAAATTTGTCGAACTCGACTTGTAGGAAGGCTAGGCAAGACAGTAATCAAAATGTACTCACTCTTGGTCTCCTTGGGCGCCTCCTCGTCCTTGTCTCCGTCGCGATGGCGGTGGGGCTTGGCAGAGGCGAATGAGGAGGAGAGAAGAGCGAGGGAGAGGATGAGGGCGAACTTGACGTCGGACATCTAAATGAGGTAATCTTCGGATACTCAGTGAACAAAGACCGAACAAATTATACGAAGAAGAGTAAACTGAGGAGAAGTTCACAAGTATTAGGGCGATGAGGAGTAAGGGTGAATGATGCTAAGAGTGAGTCCATAAATAAGCTAGTCCATAGGCCTTACATTTAGGGTGGACCAGTGGTGGAAGGCTAGACTATAAGCAGGGCTACGGTAGATGGCAAACGTAGGTCAAGGAAGTGGTAAAATTGGGGGAGGGCTACGGTAGATATCTATATAGCGAAGTGGGTCAAGGAGAGTAGTAAAGGCGCTAAGGAGAAGATTAGGTAAGTCTGGAGCCGAAAGCGGAATGAGAAATGCCTAGTCGACACTGCTTTTTAAACCGGATAGGGATCCGCCCCCTCGGAAACTCCTCCCATTTAAGTTCTCTCCCTGCAGTGAACAGTGAGAGAACGCCAGAGATAGCAAAAAAGAAACTCCGCCCATTTGAATTAAAAGGTGTAAATTGAAAATATTATTTAATTTTTTAATTTTATTGTATCGCAAAGGGATGAGGTGAGAAGGTCAATTTGATGCCCTCATTAATGAAAAAGTGACAATAATTCAAGAAATCAATGTACGAATGATTCATACTAGAGTTCTCGAAACGGGCCATTCCGCCCAGTCACGCAAAAGCCAAATGAAACCTATTCATATTTCCGGTGAAACTCATTCAAAATTTTTGAGTGGCCGAAACGTATTCGAACGCAATCAGAAATGAAAGAGGAAAATGATAGGGGCAGGCCACCTGCATACGCCTGCGAGATTTCCTTTGTCTACAGCCAGGCGCGATCGCCTTTATTCATCGCGAACAATAAGGAGTCGGCCTTCATTTTGCAAACACTATCGACTGGTCGAGTGGCATGAGAGTGCAAATAATGAATAGACCATGTGGTATAGTTGCTCGAACTCATTTCAGATTTCATAATTGCTCAGGAGCGAGTAATCTGCAGGGAAGCGTGCACAACTGAGCGGGCATACTCGTTTCACAATTTGTCTGCTCTCTCTCTAGGTTCACTCCTGCCCACTTTGATGTCGAAATGACCGATAGAAAGTGCGAAGAAGAGTGGGCGAAATGGATATCTTGTAAGAATTGGAGTATATTTGCCGAAATTTCGAAATTCGGTCGCCAAATGTTCAATTTATGCTGCCAGATTGCTTACCATAGAGTGCATTGAAGAACGCACACGTGATATCGTTCCTCAAACTCTACAATGAAACCTTCTGAGCCCATCTCTAAGTGCGACGCAAATAGATATGATGGCAGACATGTGAGTCGATCTTAAAAGTGGGGGATAGTTGCCGGAAAAGAGAGAAAATGTAAGGTTCAAGCGATTGCACAAACGTCTAGAGACGACTGAGCTTTGTAGTCCGATTCCCGACTGCTTTAGCCGCTAGTTGCAGTTGTATGAAATAATTGCGTGAAAAAGCGCGAAAAGATAGAAGGACGAGGTAAGGTTCAGCCAGCGATTGCATCGTCTAGAGTAGACTGACTTTTGTAGTCCAATACTGCTGTAGCCGTTAGTTGCGCATGCAACACCAAACTATTAGCTTGTGAGCCACTCTGCAAAGAAAAGTTCAAGGTGCCCAAGGACAGCGCTAATTGACCCAGTTACTACAGTTAGAGAAACGATCCTCTATACTCTATCACATTTGACCTATCTCTCACCGGTCAAGAGACAGTGCAGAATGGTTGCGCCTACTCTAACAGTTTCACTTTGGAATTCGAAATCCTTTCTCCTTTCTGTCCAATCTCTACACATATCGACCATTTTAAAGACAGTGCAGAACGGTGGCGCCTAGCCGAATATCTCGAGAGCACTACCAGTTACGCGTTGATTCATCAATTGAGCGAAGAAAGGGCGGATGGAAACGATTTTTGAGAGAACACGGGGGGAAAAGATTGTCCCCCCGCTTGTCGATAAATGGGCCTCCACAATGCAAGAATAAATATACAAATGTACGTATAAAGCACTTTTTAAGCCCCCTCCAAACGTCCTTACAAATCTGGGAACACAAAAATGTCATGCAGCGCTCCAAACTGTCAAGTCTTGTTCGCAAGGACTTTGTTAGTCTTGGTGAATTGGACTCCAAACATCCCCGCTAACACAATTATTGCCAATGGTTCCGTGACTTTTCACCTACTTCCTGATAAATTAATTATCAATTTCCTGGACTCTAACAGATTAGTCTTTAAGCGCCCCGATCTGTGAGGATTTTCGAGTTGATCAAGGAATCCAATCAAGCGCAATTTCCGGCACACATCACTTGGATCACTTGGAACGGTCAAGAGTTCATTTAATTTATTTTCGAAAATCCATCGAAGAAATATAGCATTTACAGTAGCGGACAAACGTTTAGCCCCAAAATTCGATGACTATAATTACCGGTAGTTCCGTGATTTGTCATTTACTTCCTGTCGAATTAAATAACAAATTCTCGGAGTGTAAAACAGATTAACCGCGCCATTCTGAGAGGATTTTCGAGTTGATTAGGGAATCCAATCAAGCGCAATTTCCGGCACACATCACTTGGATCACTTGGAACGGTCAAGAGTTCATTTAATTTATTTTCGAAAATCCATCGAAGAAATATAGCATTTACAGTAGCGGACAAACGTTTAGCCCCAAAATTCGATGACTATAATTACCGGTAGTTTCGTGATTTGTCATTTACTTCCTGTCGAATTAAATAACAAATTCTCGGAGTCTAAAGCAGATCAACCGCGCCATTCTGAGAGGATTTTCGAGTTGATTAGGGAATCCAATCAAGGGCAATTTCCAGCACACATCATTTGGAGTGGTCGAGAGTTCACTTTTCAAACTGAAGGGAAATGAGTATTTGCATGCTTCCTCTCGTTCTAGGCGATTGATCGAATACATTGATCGAATTCATCACTTGGATCACTTGGAATTCTCAAGAGTTCACTTCATTCATTTTCAAACAGCCATCGCAGAAATAGATGTAGATGCGTGATTTCTTTCAAGATGATTATTCAGACAGATTATAAATATACTTGAGATTAGACATATACTTTTTGTCTACAAACTGGTAATGACTAGGAAATCGATGATTATTTCTCTATCGTGCTTCCTGGCCAGTGGAAGGGATGTGAAGGGAGTACATCACATCTTCGGGTCAAATCCTCTCCCTCCTACCGGGACTCATTGGTCGGTGGATGTGTACTCAATACTACCTCAAAACTCAAAATTCCTTCCTTGGTTTGTAATCTTCTCAACATTGAAATTAATCAAATTTCCCCGGATTTTGGCAGATTAGCCGTTTATTGCCACTGTCTGGGAGGATTTGCGAGTTGATTAAAGAATTTAATCAAATGACCAAGAGAACAGGCAAAATTTAGCATTGATGAACAACATCTGGTACTCCCGGAAATAGTATTCCACCCTGGGTTCATGCGATACGCAACGTTCGAGAAATTGTGCAGTTCATGTCTCTTCCGGGTATTGAAAGACATACTGAAGGCAAGAATGGTTATGTTGATGGATAAACTTTCTAAATTAGGAATACTCAATAGTAGAAAGAGACCGCATGTGTACTGCCAGCGGCACTGTGTGGAGATCAAAGTAAAGCGAGAGAGCGTTTTTCCTTATCCCGATTTTCTTATTTTTACGTTTAGTCTTCTGTACGTAATCGCTATCTCACTGGCCACTTATAATAGCCCACGTAATTGCGAAATTAGCCCGTTCTAATACTCCTAAAGCGGCAAAGGAAGATTTGCGCGAGGAAGATGTTAGGCTAACTGAGGATATTTTGCAACATGATTTGGAGTCCAGTAAGACCAGGCCTTTCGCCACATTTTCCGAGAAGTAAATTATGCTCAATGTTCCCTGGTCTTGTGAAATGCCTAGATTGGCAACCTTAATTCCGATGCGGAAATAGTGAGTGGGCATGTAAGGGAAAGGAATGGTCCAAAGAAAAGTTGACATTTTTAAAGAACAACTACCAAATGCAAATGCATCCCCGATTCAGGCACCAAGTTCTGCGGGGAGCACACTGTTATGCCAATGTCTTGGGCTGGCTAGCTCGGTCCGGAGGGTCTAATCTCTTCTCGTACAGAGCAGCTACGGTAAAGATCAAAGAGCTCAGTTTAGTACAGCAAATCGCGTGATATCTCAAGTTAGATTTGTCTATGGAGCGATAAGATGAATAGTGTCTATCAGAGCATTCCTTGAAATTGATAAAAGAAGGCGAAAGGCGGTTCAATATCTGACAAAGGCGTACATTCACCGCCGATATAATACTCCGAAAGGGGAACAAAGGTGTCTGGAGAGATAAGGCATTTATTAGTGAACTGATGGACAGAGGTCGCATGAACTCAATGATCGGAGAAACACATTTCTGAGGGACCAATTCCTTAATCACACACTGCAGGACGTCTCGTAGAAGTATGTCCATGTATGGTGGATGGTTCATTCAATTTGAGTTTGGCCACTATTCCGAGTATTTCTATTGTGTCTTGAATGGAACTTCAGTAGTTCCAAGGATTTGAATGGTTCGCTCAGTATTTTCAATTTTGACCAAAATTGGGAGCATATTTCGTCTTTGTTTCAATATCCAGTCACCAAGCCTCGGACAATGGTGCAATTTACACGTACCCTAGCGAAAGAAATATAGCTTGTACATGCTTAGTTTCGATCGAGGTGATTAATCATGCATGATATTGGAAAGGCTCTTCATGTATTCAAGCTGGAAACAACGAGACTAGTGATTGAAAATCGGCAGACGCTCTACTTACTTCACTCATTCTGCCTGACCTGTGCCAGGGCGTGTGTAACGAGGAAAATTTGCCGTAATTAGACGTTACTTGAAGCGGCACTGCTCCCAGAGAAATTATTTCCCTCCTGTTGGGACTCATTGGTCGGTGCATGCGTAACCCGTTTCCGAACATTCGCACAGCTAAAAAGGTGGACCCTTTGAGATATCTTGATCGGTGCACGTGTACTCAAAACTTCCCAGCCATAAACTACATTTACTGTACCAGAAGTTGTTCCTTCCTTTTAGTAATCGTCTCAATATTGGAATTAATCAAACTTTTCCCGGATTTTGAGGCGTACAACTTTTATGTTGAGCATGTCATTCACCGTGCACGTCCCAGTGTGGGGTGGTCGGGCCCACCAAAAATGACCGAATTCAGGGAATCGAAAAAACTGCACTGAATAACTGTGCGCGATTGTGTGACTAACTTCACGCCAAAAATTAGTCAAATTGAATACATGAAGAGCCAAATCTTTTCGCTTAAGCGAGGTACTGAGTCTAGAAAATGGCCAGAAACGGGCTTGAATCCCGCGAGAGCGCGTGCTCCAACCGTCTGGCGCTCTCGCCGCCTGACCTTCCTCTCCCTCCCCTCTATGTAGCGCTCTCCCGCACGCGTTTCCCATCGATTTTAGACAAAATTCTAGGCCCTGTAGCGCCCTTCAGCGAAAAGATAGAGACTCGCTTTCTTCAGATGAAATGTTTAGCTCATCGTGCACTACATTTCTAGCTATAAGTCGATGCGCTATCACTATGTTGACCTAAAGTACAGTTTTGCACTTTTCCTTCGTTCCCTCAGATACATTTTTGTATTTATAGGTGCGCCCTTTATATGAATAGCTTAGAAGAACATTCCTACATTATTTGAAAGTGATTTAGCGCATATGGGCCCAACTCTCAAGTCGAGAAAGGTCTGAAAATCGACTTTCAATTTTCTTGTCTGGTCGTAATTTTGACCCAATGGGAGTACTGTATTGAGGTCGGAAACAATTCTAAATGTTGTTTTGGATGATTAGGGACCAATTTGAGGCTAATAGCTGCCAGTTGGAAGTAATGGGGTGTTTCGGTGTATGACCCGTTCTAACGTCGACGGACAAAAAGTCACGCCTTTTTTTTACCCCCCTCAATTTGGCTAATTGTTGGCGTGAAGTTCGTCACACATAGGGTCTATCAATCGCGCACAGTTATTCAGTGCAGTTTTTCCGATTCCCAGAATTCGGTCATTTTTGGTGGACCCGACCACCCCACACTGGGGCGCGCACGGTGAATGAAATGCTCAACATAAAAGTTGTAGAAAATGTTTTCAGCTTTCTTTCTGTGCAAAGAACGAGTCTCTATCTTCATTGTAAACGGAATTATGAACATTTAAGTGGGCTCGTTTTGACCTCTGAAAAGTAAATGTCCCATGTTTGGCCTTCTGAATCTCGAAGACGACGACAGTTATCAAATTTCTGACGACGCAGTTTGAAAGAGCATCATTTGAAATGCCTTACCCCAAGTTTATATCTGGATAGGATGATTTTGTGTTTTCCGCCGCGGAGAAGGTGATTTTCTCGTGATGTCTCTCATATATCAGAAATTTAAAGATAGACTGAATGCGATAATGTCTAAAATTGGGCAATGTTTGATAGATGAATTTACCGATGAACTACTCAGCAGTAGCAAGAGCACACATGCGTAGTGCCAGCCGCGGTACTAAGTGGAGATCAGGTAAGACGAGAGAGTGTGGGAAAGTGAGAGGGTCTCTCCTCGTTTTCCACACTCTCTCACTTAATTATGACCAATGATGCACGGGCAAGTCGTGTTGCACATGCTAATTGCAGACTAATACCCTAACTATGAATAGGTCGATATCTTTCCACTCTCGGAAAGGAGAACGATGGAAAGAGCGCCGTGTTGCAGTTGCACGCTTCGCGCAAGGATTCTGCTATCATTTATGAGTAAGTCAAGAACGAATGAGGGTGTTGACTGAGCAACGAAATTTGCGGCAACGGTATAGCCAGACAATAGTAGGAGCCAAATTGAGAGAGTAGTATCCTCTATTACTCCAAAAAGCACTTAAAACATTGCTCTAGCTTGGATGAAAATGAATCGCGCCATGGTTTAGAGTCCAGGAATACACATACAAGGGGCTTTCGCCACACTCCGAGAAGCAAACTATGCACCCTGGTCGTGTGCGATGTTTCTGAGAAAGAGGAAAATTGAGAGAACGAACAGGGTCGATTCACGGAAATCCGTTCACTCTCTCTAGACTCGAAATATAAAACCGAAGTTTGCGCTAATAGCTGAATCTGCACTCGGAAATGGCGCGAGGGGGAAATATCTTCTGGTTTTGAGAGTCTTGATCTCGCTTTAACTCTCCTACATGCAAGCGCACTCTTACTAGCAATTTAGACAATAGGCAGAGCGAAATTGAGAAAGTAGCATGTCCTTACTCATCAAAAGCGATAAAGAGAGCGTTGCACGAAGTGGTTTGTAGAGCCTGACTCTGGATATTTTGAAACATGCGGTAGAGTCCAGGAAGACCAGGGCACACTCGGAGAGGTAAATTAGACTCAACTCTCTCTCGTTTTGTGAAACGTCTGGATTGGCACCTTACTTCCGATGTGGAAATAATGAGTGGACATGTCTAGGCACGGGAATCGAATCGTGCAACGTGATGAAAAGTTGCCACTAGTAAATAACACCTACGGTAAAGTTCAAAGAGACCAATTGAGTACAACAAATCGCGTGCGATTTCAGCCTGAACTACCAGCCGCGGCATTACGTGGAGATAAAAGTAAAGCGAGGGATTGTGGGAAATCGAAAGGGAGTCTCCCCGTTTTCCACACTCTCTCACTTAATTATGACCTATGATGCAGGGGATAGCCGTGTTACGACGGCTAAGTACACTCTGATATCCGACTACAGGCCGAAATGGCGCGGGAATTTATCATTATTGTGCGATTCTTACTTTTGCGTGTCCTCTCCAGAATTTATGGTCAAATCAACGCGTGCAGACCTAGTTTCACACCGCATGAGTACTACCAGGTATTGGTAGTGTTATAAAGATAAGTTTTACGCTTATAACTGACTGCAGGCTGAGTTGGCGCATTTGTTGAAGATTTCCCCTTGTCGCGAGATTCTTCCAATTTCCTTTACTCGCCAGCATTCATGCGCTTTCTCCATAAGACAATAGAAGGAACAAAATTGAGAAAGTAGGATGATCTACTACTCCAAAATTTATCATTTCAGCGATAAAATAGATCGCCCGAGGTGGTGTAGTACTGAGCCGAGTCCAAGATGGCCGGGGCTTTCGCCACACTTTGCGAAAACCCTGGTTACAGTATGCTATTCAGCAATGTATCCTACAAAAATGTATCTTCCGATAGTTGAGATCATCAGTTCATGCGGCCTCTTTTTCTAATTTCAATAGGAGGGTGCCTTGTATCTCAAGACACCTTTTTACTCCTTTCGGAGTATACTGAATACAATGAAAAGGAAAATCACGCCTTTGTCAGCTATTGAAACCCCCTTCGCCTTCTCCTTATCAATTTCAACGAATACTCTGATAGACACTATTCATCTTAGGACTTCATTGAGAAATTCAGGCTGAAATCGCACGCGATTTGTTGTACTCAATTGGTCTCTTTGAACTTTACCGTAGGTGTTATTTACTAGTGGCAACTTTTCATCACGTTGCACGATTCGATTCCCGTGCCTAGACATGTCCACTCATTATTTCCACATCGGAAGTAAGGTGCCAATCCAGACGTTTCACAAAACGAGAGAGAGTTGAGTCTAATTTACCTCTCCGAGTGTGCCCTGGTCTTCCTGGACTCTACCGCATGTTTCAAAATATCCAGAGTCAGGCTCTACAAACCACTTCGTGCAACGCTCTCTTTATCGCTTTTGATGAGTAAGGACATGCTACTTTCTCAATTTCGCTCTGCCTATTGTCTAAATTGCTAGTAAGAGTGCGCTTGCATGTAGGAGAGTTAAAGCGAGATCAAGACTCTCAAAACCAGAAGATATTTCCCCCTCGCGCCATTTCCGAGTGCAGATTCAGCTATTAGCGCAAACTTCGGTTTTATATTTCGAGTCTAGAGAGAGTGAACGGATTTCCGTGAATCGACCCTGTTCGTTCTCTCAATTTTCCTCTTTCTCAGAAACATCGCACACGACCAGGGTGCATAGTTTGCTTCTCGGAGTGTGGCGAAAGCCCCTTGTATGTGTATTCCTGGACTCTAAACCATGGCGCGATTCATTTTCATCCAAGCTAGAGCAATGTTTTAAGTGCTTTTTGGAGTAATAGAGGATACTACTCTCTCAATTTGGCTCCTACTATTGTCTGGCTATACCGTTGCCGCAAATTTCGTTGCTCAGTCAACACCCTCATTCGTTCTTGACTTACTCATAAATGATAGCAGAATCCTTGCGCGAAGCGTGCAACTGCAACACGGCGCTCTTTCCATTGTATCAACCTTAGTAGTCGTTTATGACTGTAAAATCGCTTGACCTGGCTGCACCTTTACATTTACCTTTCACCTGAAATCATTTTAATTGATTCAACAATTCTAGAAAAAAATAAAGCACGTCTCCAAAATAATGAGTCACTCCATTGCAGATCTGCAACACCAAGGCTTCGCTGTGCGCCAATACACACATCTGGTTTCCCTACCGCCCAAATGTATGCGATTTTGCTAATCGTGATCAGCATAAGAAAAGAGCTTTTTGTACAAGAATATTTAGCTAACAACCTGATGGAATTGTCTCATATTCGGGATAGTATAGCAGAAAATGATCGTCCAGTATGTCAAGAATGCACGCAAAAAAGTTAATTCCTGCAATGTTCTCTCCATATCACACACTCTCTCGCCCACTCTGACCGACGAGAGAGTGTGCGTGTAGTTTGGAGAGAGTCAGACGATTCCTCCGCATATGTCAGGTGTACCACTCGGCCCTTGCTTTTGTCTGCCATCTCGACCAGACGGATCTCGGCATCTCCATCTGGGGATTTGCTATAGTGACCAAGCCTCTCGTGCTCACGGTTTGTGCAATCTCCAATTGTATCATTCATAGTATTATCAATGAGATAATTGCAATGTTTTTGGAAATTTCGCATCTTTACAGTCATGATACGCTCATGAGAATGCAGCACCCTTGAAAGCTACTTGATAATTCCGCAAGCGTTTCCTGAAAATTGAAGTAAATAATGAGTGTTTTCCATTCAGACGCTCTCGGTGATGGTGACCTGTCTGGCGCTCTTCCTGCAGGTCGGAGATTGCAACAACGGCATTCATCCGATCGACCCCCTCTAAGTGTTCAAGAATACTAATTCAGAATCCATCCGAAAAAAATCGTTCATTATATTCGAAAAATTATACGGTTTGTATTTAATCGTCTCTTTTTTTGCAAGCACAGCGCTGATCTTGTCAAGAATTCGCAATTCGGGCTTTCGGCACATTCATTGTTTTGACCGGTCGAGCGACAATAGGCTGTGCAGAATGGACAGATCGTTTCTCGAAAAAACCTTGTCGGTCAATTGGTCCCCAAACTCCCCCGCGAAAAACTATTATTGTCAATACTTCCGTGATTTGTCATGTATTTCCTGTCGAATTAATTAACAATTTCTCGGAGGCTAAAGCAGATTAATTGCCCCCGATCTGAGAGGATTTGCGGGTTGATTAAGGAAATTCTGTCAAGTGTCTTTCCCAACATACATCATTTGGAATGGTCGAGAGTTCTCAAGCGTTCTTTTCTAACCCTAGCGATATAAATGCAGAATTTATATTCTTGATTTCGTTCTAGGTATTCATGTATGCGATTGGAAAGGCGATTCATGTATTCAAGACAACGAGAATATTGATGGTCATCGCTAGGGTTCCGGAGTTGGGCATTTTTTGAATCAATCATTTTCGTATATGTTTCATGCTCAATATATAGTATACATATATAGCACTCATGAAATATATCTGAGAATGATTCAAAATATGCCCAATGACGCCCAATTCCGGAACCCTAGTCATCGCCATCCGCTCTACTTCACTCGTTTCGTCAGACCGGAGAGAGGTCTCATGAAACGAGTAGAATTCACGCCTATCTACAATAATTAGACGTTACTCCAAGCACCACTACTTCCAAAGAGAGTCTCTCCCTCCTGTCGGGACTCATTGGTAGATGCAAGCGTAACCCGTTTCAGAACAGTCGCTCTGTTGAAAAGGTGGACCCTTTGACCTATCTTGACCACCCTATCATTGGCCGGTGCATGTCAATACTCTCCAGCAATGACCTAAACTTGAGTGTACCGGATGTTGTTCCTTCCTTGATTTCTAATCTTCCCAACATTGAAATTAATCAAACTTTTCCCAGATTTTGCGGCAGATTAGTGGCAGATTGCCGCTGTCTGAGAGGATTTGCGAGTTGATTAACGAATTTAATCAAATTCCCGAAATGGTATCCCAAAATATTGCATTCAGGAAGAACATCTGGTACACCCGGAAGTAGTATTCCACACTGGGTTCATCGACTCAGAAATCGAGAAAGTTTGAAGTTCATTGTGCTGTCTATATCGGAAACTGAGAGAAGGCGAGCATGGCAGATGCTACTCTCTCTCTCTCTCTCTCTCTCTCTCTCTCTCTCTCTCTCTCTCTCTCTATCGCTCCCTTAATTGTATGACAGGCCAGTGAGATAGAACTTGAATGCTGGAGCAAACAGTAAATTGGAAGAATCTCGCGACAAGCGTAATTGATTTGGGTTATTGATAAACGAATACTCAACAGTACAAAGATATTGCATGAGTACTACCAGATATTGCATACTGTTCTGAAACGGGTTACGCTTGCATCTACCAATGAGTCCCGACAGGAGGGAGAGACTCTCTTTGGAAGTAGTGGTGCTTGGAGTAACGTCTAATTATTGTAGATAGGCGTGAATTCTACTCGTTTCATGAGACCTCTCTCCGGTCTGACGAAACGAGTGAAGTAGAGCGGATGGCGATGACTAGGGTTCCGGAATTGGGCGTCATTGGGCATATTTTGAATCATTCTCAGATATATTTCATGAGTGCTATATATGTATACTATATATTGAGCATGAAACATATACGAAAATGATTGATTCAAAAAATGCCCAACTCCGGAACCCTAGCGATGACCATCAATATTCTCGTTGTCTTGAATACATGAATCGCCTTTCCAATCGCATACATGAATACCTAGAACGAAATCAAGAATATAAATTCTGCATTTATATCGCTAGGGTTAGAAAAGAACGCTTGAGAACTCTCGACCATTCCAAATGATGTATGTTGGGAAAGACACTTGACAGAATTTCCTTAATCAACCCGCAAATCCTCTCAGATCGGAGGCAATTAATCTGCTTTAGCCTCCGAGAAATTGTTAATTAATTCGACAGGAAATACATGACAAATCACGGAAGTATTGACAATAATAGTTTTTCGCGGGGGAGTTTGGGGACCAATTGACCGACAAGGTTTTTTCGAGAAACGATCTGTCCATTCTGCACAGCCTATTGTCGCTCGACCGGTCAAAACAATGAATGTGCCGAAAGCCCGAATTGCGAATTCTTGACAAGATCAGCGCTGTGCTTGCAAAAAAAGAGACGATTAAATACAAACCGTATAATTTTTCGAATATAATGAACGATTTTTTTCGGATGAATTCTGAATTAGTATTCTTGAACACTTAGAGGGGGTCGATCGGATGAATGCCGTTGTTGCAATCTCCGACCTGCAGGAAGAGCGCCAGACAGGTCACCATCACCGAGAGCGTCTGAATGGAAAACACTCATTATTTACTTCAATTTTCAGGAAACGCTTGCGGAATTATCAAGTAGCTTTCAAGGGTGCTGCATTCTCATGAGCGTATCATGACTGTAAAGATGCGAAATTTCCAAAAACATTGCAATTATCTCATTGATAATACTATGAATGATACAATTGGAGATTGCACAAACCGTGAGCACGAGAGGCTTGGTCACTATAGCAAATCCCCAGATGGAGATGCCGAGATCCGTCTGGTCGAGATGGCAGACAAAAGCAAGGGCCGAGTGGTACACCTGACATATGCGGAGGAATCGTCTGACTCTCTCCAAACTACACGCACGCTCTCTCGTCGGTCAGAGTGGGCGAGAGAGTGTGTGATATGGAGAGAACATTGCAGGAATTAACTTTTTTGCGTGCATTCTTGACATACTGGACGATCATTTTCTGCTATACTATCCCGAATATGAGACAATTCCATCAGGTTGTTAGCTAAATATTCTTGTACAAAAAGCTCTTTTCTTATGCTGATCACGATTAGCAAAATCGCATACATTTGGGCGGTAGGGAAACCAGATGTGTGTATTGGCGCACAGCGAAGCCTTGGTGTTGCAGATCTGCAATGGAGTGACTCATTATTTTGGAGACGTGCTTTATTTTTTTCTAGAATTGTTGAATCAATTAAAATGATTTCAGGTGAAAGGTAAATGTAAAGGTGCAGCCAGGTCAAGCGATTTTACAGTCATAAACGACTACTAGGGTTGATACATAAACACCACTCTTCAGATATTATATTCGGCTAACGTGACATGATGATACAAATTTTCGAATAAGAAAACTATTTACCGTCTTATGCAGTGCCGATGGGGCATTGACTAGCACAAAGAATGAAAATACGCAGAAGAAGACGAGTGGGAAAGATAGAAAGAAATCCTGTAATTATGGCTTGTCTAATGAGAGTGTGTTGAATGAAGTCATTTCTTACGACGCCATCTCTAGTTTGCGCATGCGTAACCTTCTCGTTTGTGACGCGCCATTACCCGTAGAATCAATGAAATATTGGTGCACTCACGAATGAGAAGGATGACTTGGGCTTTCGGAAGACCATGAACAGGGAGAAGATCGTCGTGGGAATGATGGTGGCGATCATCACGAATGCGTAGCGCTCAAATATATGGACTTGTTCGACATTTGGCCTCCCCTTATTATTTACAATTCTCTGTCGGGCTTCGTGGCCGTAAATCAGGGATACATGCCTAGAAATTAGAGATGGTAGACCAAATATCGAATAAGTGCCGACACATTTTTTTGAGATCAAAACTACATTTAGCTCTTAAATTTCGACTTGTCTGAGAACTTACGTGAAACATCATATCGAGGTGCTTTACGCATTCCGTGAGTCTGTTGTGGATCTTAAGGAATAAGTCACCTATATATGGTTGAATGTTATGAGTAGTATGACAAAAAATTCCCGTACCTTTATTTGCTCCTGGAGGAACTTGCAGAGTGCCTCGTCTGTTTCGAGGCTACACTTGATCTAAATGAGATTCTTGTAATTAGAGACAGCCTGGAAATGCATACGAACAGAAAAGTTATGGAAAAAAACGTAGCGTGCTCTACTCATTGCTACTAGGGTTCGAGAAATGATACCACGGTCAAATAATGAAAATACAATGTCTCGTTTATCGAATTCTACCACTCACAGAGCGAACTTGCTCATTGTAGTAGTCGAATTCGTAATGAGCCGCGTGGACCATCAATGAGAAGATGAAGAGTGCCACTGACCTAAGAAGGGAATTTTCACCACATGGCATGGTAGTAGACAAATCAGTGGCATGATTTCGCGAAGGCCATTCCAGGGATGGCTTCAAAAGAATTCGCTCTTTTCATTATTCTCACTCTCTCGACTGACTGAGAGCACGTTGCATGCAAATAGTGACGTTTTCTTGAGCTGACCATGCCCTCATCCCCTTTCACTCCGTCACTATGTTCTTCTTTTACAGGAAAAATATGGAGAATCAGGCATCCAGAGGGCACATTGTGGGGAAGACAGATAATCTAAGATACAAGTAAGATAAAGAGTTCGACTGACCAGCAGAGAATGCAATATAGATTCGCCATTTCGACGATGAGAAAGAGGCGATGGTCGCCGAATATCTGAAATTTGGTTTCTTGAGGTCGATATACGACAGTCGGCTCCTTATTCACACACTCTCTCGACCAGTATATCGTGTAAGTATCGCATAGTCACCTTGATCTAGAACTAAAATCAATATATGATCTGTAGAAGATGTGGTACGAAATGAGGACGTGTTGATGTGTCATCACAAATAATAATGAGGTCATGGTAGACCCACTTTTGGAATGTCATGATCCGCTTTGCCAACGTCCACGCCGATGTAGTTAGCAATGCACAGTCCGGCATAGTAGAGGAGAATCATTCCTTAAAGAAGTCTTTTGAACAAGAAATATATGTGTTCCTAGGAACAATTCAACACGCTTTCGTAATGGGCATTTGCATGAATGTTCGGGTAGGTTTTAGGTGGGCTAAATGAATGAATTCTCCAAAAAGACAACCGACAATTCAAGTTTTACAAAAAACTATAATTGCACCTACCTGTAACCAGATAGAATGTGTTCATAATTGATATGAGCTTCTTTCGGTTGTGATGAATGCCTTCTCCCTGAGACATAGATTGTCAAAAATTAATCTCAACAAAGCAAGGTGGTAGAAAAAGGAAACAGGTTTTGGTTCTGATTTTTTCTGGAAAACATTCACCTTGTGCGCTTCATACAGCAGCTTGAGCAGCTTATCTGGCTGACTGGTGTACTGCCACCAGGCGAGGAAAAACTGAAAGGATGTGATTGAAATGTGCTTTTTTAGAATACGATAAAGGGGCCTTCGTAGCTTCATTTCCCACACTCACTCGACAGGTTATCATGTTGGAAAATTATCGTGAATATCCGAGTATGTTTCAGGAGCGCTATACAAACAAGCATATCAACGATATAGCAGTTGTAACAAATCGTTCAAGGGGACACAAATTTTATAATAAAATAGCTGTGGTAGAGATACAAAAATGATGTGTAAATTAATCGAATCTCAAGCAGGCTCACCGTGGACAGGGTCGCCTGGAGCACCCACGTGCAGAAGCTGATGATAGTGGTGACGCGATCGGGCTCGAACGGCTTGGATAGAGTGAGAACGACGGCATATCCAATGAAGTAAAAGTCTGTGATTAGAAGAAATTAGATCCATCCATCACCGAAAATCGGCTCTGATTACTTCGGATAATAACCCAAAATAATATCCATCTGTATGTCAGAGTATGTTTTGCACATTGTCAAAAAAATATAGCATCGAAGATCTGTTTTAAGTTATCATACGGTAGGTTATCATCTAGTGCCGTGAAACTGATGCAGCAGATGATGCTTATCATGATCATCGAGAGAATGCGCAACTTCTGGCTTCGTTGTCGATAGAAATTGACGCCCAGCATGAAGCAGAACTGCAATTAGAATTTCCTTTGTTTTGGGTAATTTTTAGGGAGGTATCAGGTGTATTCTCGATTAGGGTTCTCTTATTGGAACATTCTAGTCGCCTTTTCCGATATGTGTAAGTTCTCCTATATAGTTAATGAGCGTGTGTTCTAGAGCAACGGAAACTTACCCGAATATTCAACAAACATTTTCCAATAAGAGGACCCTCTTCTCGATCAGAGTACAGAATAACGAGGTAATGCCATAGTTCATCGAACTCAACTCACAAAGCAGATGCGATAGAACAACTTGTCGATGTGGTAGTCATCCTCTGGTGCGGAGTGCACGGTGGTGGAGGTCTGCAGAATTGAGTTTGATACATAGAGCGCTCTCTACATTATCTCTTCATTCACTCTCTTACATAGAGTTCGATAAATGGGCATGCGTTTTCAAGCACATTGTCACCTGTCGACAAGTCTAACGGTCGTGGAAAATTAAGATACAGTGGACAATATCGTTTCTCAATCTCCATCATGCACCACCTCATCGGCTTCAATGACGATCGTCGTCGCGTCGACAATTTCCGGCTTCTTCTTCTTCGACATCCCGTCGACCTCGTACGACATCACTTCACTGACTGAAGAACGGCGTTTTTTTCAGGGGTGGACGAGAAATGAGAGATTTCAGAGAAATAGAGCGATCTCTCACGAATTTATCGCGATAGGTCTCGAAGCAAATGTTTTTCTGAAAATTTGCAATGGAAATTCGCCATGAAAAATTCGGGTATAATTCTATCAACAAATCTAGCGTATTCAGGAATTTTCTGCTAATAACGAGTTTTAATTGTCTCGGGTGCACTAGAGTTCGAAATCGGGCAAACCTCTCTAACGATTTATCCCACTCTCGCCACTCGAGAAAGTGTGAGAAATGATGAGACCGTGACCCGGAATATGTGAATGCATCACTAGTTCAGAGCTCGGGAAAGAATAGCCCGCTCACGAATTGGGTGCATAAACAGGTCTCGGGTTCGAAATGTACCCAAATGTTTAGAGTTACGGGTCCACGCCTTTCTGCGCTATTTGAATTCTCGATGAGGGCTGTTCTTTGGCAAAGGCAGCGCAGAAAGTTTTCAATTTACTAGAGTGGTGGTTGTTAAATGCGATGCCACTTGTTGGTCTACAAATATTGTTGGCATTTTATGTAGTGTGTGCCACGAATGTGTTACAGAGTGTCTGTGCGGTAATTGTCTTAGTTTTCCTTGCTCTCTCACCTCTCCCTTATCGGAAAGTTTTTTATCTCATTCTAAGGTGTGTTTCAGGGTCTCAATGGAGTAGGGGAGCATTTACCGTTTTAGCGCAACTGAAACCTACTCAAAATTTCATCAAACATTTTCCAAATAGAGAACTCTAGTCTATAGTTCTCTTATTGGAAATTTTTTTGTTTCCTTTTTAGATATGTTTCCCCGAACTCATATAGTTGACGAGTGGTTGTTTACTGAGTGCAACTTGAACTTACTAGACAATTTCAATAAGCGAACTCTAGTCTGGTCATTTCCTTAACTATCCCACTACTCGACCGGTCGAGATAGTGCGAAGAACTTAGAGATTGCTCAAATTACGTACTCTAGTCTGCGAAATGCCACCGGTTGTTAAACAAACATCGCATGTTATGAGGAATCAAACGAGGCGGAAACAACGCGGAACTTCATAAACTCGTAACACTCTTTCAGCTGAGTGCGTAATGTGGGTAATCGTCTCTTCATTCCACACACTTTCTTCACCGTCCGAGCGATGGTGAGTGGTAGTGATGCCAAATCGGCGCGCGCTCCCCTCGTTTCACACGCTCTCTCGCTCTGTCTGACCGACGAGAGAGCTTGTGAAACGAAGAGAGAGAGCGCCGATTTGGCATCATTAGTGAGTGGGCAATGTAGAGTATATTACCCCAATACACACGCCTCATTGTATCTAATAGGTGATCGAGATAATTCTCTGTCATTCCCTCACCCGAGCCCTGGGCAGTACGCG
This sequence comes from Pristionchus mayeri, assembly GCA_036245805.1. Taxonomy (NCBI): domain Eukaryota; kingdom Metazoa; phylum Nematoda; class Chromadorea; order Rhabditida; family Neodiplogasteridae; genus Pristionchus; species Pristionchus mayeri. The sequence goes on along the minus strand of BTRK01000005.1, from coordinate 49,013,033 downwards.
CGCTTTGGAGAGGGGGAAGCGCGCTGAAGGGAGAGAGGGGTTGAGAGAGGAGGGAGTGTTTGTGGTCGAGAGGGCAACATTACTCGGAATTCCAGCCTAATTTCCTAGAGAATGCCGGGATGTGCAGTGAACAGGCTTCGTAAAGATGCCTCCTTTCATTTGGCATGATATCTCTCCGGCCAGAGTGGCATACAATGAACGCAAATTGATGAGATGCATTTCGTGCGAAGTCATCGATCCAATGTTCTTTCTGAATACTTCATCGAATTTACGAACAACAACTCAAAGTTCGGCCGAGTGTACGTGGATACGAGCATATATATTAAGCAGTAGTCCATCTTCTAAAGTCCGTGCATTCGACGAACCCGCGAGATCATAAAAATACGCACAAAGTGAAACCAAATGAACGGTCACAGGGACACCATTGTGAAGTCGTAGTCCAGCTCCTCGAGCCCGTGAAGGACACGGGCGCTACCGCAGTCGTAAACATGCATCTCAGCCCGTTCCGATAGTCCTTCATGATGAGAATAACAGTAAATGCGTCGAATGCAGGAAAGCAGCCTATGAGCATCACGCCATTCGGCAGCCAATCCGTGGGAATACGCCGGAAATGTATACATGTTAGGCTTTGGCTTGGGCTAGCTTTAGGAGAGGCTTTGGCTTGGAATTCATATCAATTCTTTCGAATCCATCCGAAGTATGTTTAGTTCAAGCTTAGACTGTGACTAGCTTCATAATATGCCAATAACTAGTGACAAGCCGTATGATACATTATATGTACTTACGATCTCAAATTAAAATTATACTTATCAGAACGGGAATGTAATCGAGCAGAAGTAGGGAATGTAGACGAAAAATACGGGAACCAGCGCCTGAAATGAGTTATTGATAATTGGGGCATCATGTGGTACGCTTCATTCCGGTTCATGCAAGCGTACAAGTATGTATATATCAAATAAGAGTCAATTACGTTGTGCAAGTGGGGCCTAAACCTTTGAACAATTATGCAATAGAGGTTATGCAATTATGCAACTAAAAAGCAAACCTGGGCGCAAACCGCTGCGAAGTAGGTCATGTTTGTTCTACGGAATTGCAGAGATAGAGTCGGCTTTGAGGATGTACCTAATACAATGTCCCATGAGGCCACGTCTATTCGTTCTACACGCTCTCTCGTTTTTGATCGGTTTATATGTGCGGCGATCATCAGAAATTTTTTGAAATTGAAAGGTTTGGAATGAAATTACGAACCAGAATGTTCGGGTCGATAGTACTGCAGTGGTGATGAAATTGGAGATCATCATAATGGTCACGATAGCGATCGTGATTGTCAGTTTCAGCGAGAATTGGCCGTCTCTCTGCAAGAATTCTTGCAATTTTTGAAAATCATGAGACAATAGAGATGAAATAGAGATGAACATCCCAAAGATATGTTTACAACCAATGCACACGATATTTGTCTAGAGATTGTAAGAAACAAACGATGAAATAGGACCATAATCTTGTTTCGTTAGATCATTGTAAACAGTACCCAGTGATCCATTACGACCCATCCATCGTAGATCGACACGTTGAATCGCACTCGGAACGCCTCTCTGGCCTCGATTGTTCCGATTTCGTCAGGAGCTCCGTCGGTGCCGTACATAGCGAGAAGTATCCTCAAATTATCGGGGAAGCGGGGCTTTGTCATTCTAAAATGGCCAGCCTCAAATAATGTTGCCTCTAGCTGATGTTCTATTTAACTATTAATGTTTTCATTTAGCTGTTTGCGGAATTTCATTGAGAATGAATATTTCAGTGAAACTAAAAAATGAAAAAAATAAGCTGTATTGTCTCACCAAGTGACGCATGGGAAGAGAGAGCGTAAAGCAGAAGAGCAGAAATATAAACGGCTTTTTGGAGAAATAATAAATTTTGACGGGACTGAAAGTGGAATTTTCGACACGAAGATCTTCATTATGGATGATTTCGAAATGGCAGTTCATCATCATCATTATTATTCTCTGCCTATACACACGTGAGAAAGAACGTAGAATCAGGATAGTCATTTATTGCCATGCAATAAAAACCGCGCACCTGTGAATCGCCCAATACCTGTACAGGTAGTGAATAATGATGAGGCTGAAAGGGACGCTGAAGAATGCGCAGTAGAGAGATGGTATCATTTTTTAAGATTAAAATTCAGTGCCTATTAGTAAAATTAACTTTTAACCTTACAATATAATTTGTTAATACAATTATTGAGAGCTACCTTTACTTGCCACCTTGTGTTGGAAACGAATCCGAAAAGGGTTGTGTGAACAATGAGATTTCTCTTAAAATAAGATTCAACACTGAGGGTAGTAAAGTAGTGTGAAAAATACCAGGTTGGCAAAAAGTGTAATCAAGTAAGAGATTCACTTTTTGATTCTGATTTCTTGAAAGAATGGTCACTCTCGCTTATAATGCATTATTTCCTTGGGTTCCCTTCATACTACTTCTGCTCACAATCACTTGTCAATGGAAGGGGCACGATAGGGAGGCATATCTCGGCGCAATAACCTACCGTTTCGGTGAGAGTGTGGTAGAAGATGAGAAAGGTGTCGAAGGATGCGAAAATGAAGAGCAAGTAACGATAGGTGGCCATGGTCTTGGCGGAATATTTCGCGATAAGATACAGCAATAGCGAGTTCATACCGACTCCAGCACCTGAGCATTGTGTGTTATAACAACATTTAGTGTTGAAGAAATGATATCACGTGATTTTCATTCTAAACACTCTCACACAATTCGCATAAATAAAGATATGGTATCCCGAATATCAGAAAAAAATAGAAAATAAACCAACAAGTGCAGAAAACCTGAATTATCAAGTCGGTATCCTTCATAGTGAATTAAATGTCCATCCCAAGTAGGGATATCTAAAAGCGTAAGTTTGGAGTTCCCACTTCCATGTATAGGCCTTCTCGCGTAAAGGTGAGTAAGCATCATACTTCTACTGATAACAACGCGAATAGGGCAATTCATGAGAAAGGCGTCGAGATGCTCATTTTATCCGAGGATGAGATTGTTTTTCGAAATACTAATGGCGTAATATGTCACGAAAAAAATGAAAATCTCGACTAAAATAGGCAAAAAAATAAAGTCGTTAAACCTAATTTCAACGAACTTGTATCATGGGGACATCAAGTGTATCATTTTCGAATATCATCGAAATATCATTTTTGACAATGATGCGTGCTAGTGATGCCAAATCGGCGCGTGCTCTCCTCGTTTCACACGCTCTCTCGCCGGTAAGACAAAGCGAGAGAGCGTGTAAAACAAGGAGAGCGCGCGCTGATCTGGCATCATTAATGCGTCCTTTGTTGCCTCTTAATGCTTTGTTCATTTTCGCAAAGCGTCATTTGCAGTTTTACTCTCGACAGCTAACTGAATTTTTCGTGCAGCAACCATTTCCCGCCAGAATTAATTTTTTTGTATAGTTATTCGCGTCAATGAGAGCTCATTTTCGAAAAAAAAAGCGATGCCGAGTTGATGGATATTTGAATTATGGTGCCAAAAGCTTTGATCACACAGAGAGAGGGACATTCTTGGCATATAACATCTAGCATTTAATTCTTTCCTTTTACACGCTCGTGGTCAATAAAATATCGCATTCTCATTTTCTACATCTAATTCAGAACTATATCCATAAAAGTTTCAAGTTCTATGTCTAAAAATTATATTACAGTGCCATGTCGACTCCTTCTTTCTCTCCCATTGAACTGCTACCTCGTGACATTCTCTGCATGATCTTCGAGCACGCCCCGGAATCAGTTCTCGAACTATCGTTGGTTAGTTGTTCGCCTATCCTAAAACATTTTTTTCACAAAAACTTCTAATTTGAAAGCCACGCTAGGTGTACTGTTTACGCATTTTAACGGATATGCATAGGTTTCAATTACTTAAAATCGAACAAAATGGAAATAAATAGGTCATGTTACCTGCAGTGCGGACAGCAATGATGATAATTCAAAATGTCTTCAATTATTGTTCCACTCACTACATTATTTTCAGACATCTCGCATTTTCCATCAACGCGTTTCCGAGTTCACTCTTCGTGGAGATACAATTCCGCTTATTGAAGAACTGACAGTCATCGACAAACTCACTCAATCGGTTTTGTTTTACTCCAAATATGCAACAATTACTCCAAATATGCAAAAATTAGACACAACGTCGAATATTGTTTAGCGTATCTTGTAGGGACAGGCATAGTAGATATATATGCAGGGAATGCAAGTAGAGAAGTGAGATAGAGACTCAATGTTTCATTTAAGGTCCAGGATCCCGGGTGCGCTCGCGTGCATCAAAGTATGGAGGTCGGCATCATACTTTGCGAGCTCATAGATAAATCGAAGCTTTTCGAAATGCGTTGTGCAAAACGCGCGAGCACAGATTTTATCAAGAAGATCACTCGTAAGGAAGACCACTACTATGGGACTGTGGTGAGCAGAATTAGGCACTAGGTCGGATGCCAACTATGACGTGATTTCACTATGACTATGACGTCTTGCCGCCTTTGATGTATCAAAGGCGGCATGATGTCATCGTTCGAATCCAGGAAGTCACGCATAATCAGCATTATCACTTTGCAAAATAAACCAGTCGTATACTAGGTCGTAAAATCGTATACTAGGATTTATCAGAATTCGTATGCAACGTAGAATTACGTCGAACATTAAATGAAAATAGTGTAAAACTATCAAATTTACAGAATTATACGTTCATGATGCCTGCATTTGCAAATGATTCGATGATGGATTTTATAAGGAATTGCGCAGGGGGAACTATAGCAAATGGAGTATTCAAAGGCCGGAAGCAAGCTCGGTTTGCAATCACGTCAAATCTACTGGGGCGATTTGCGTTTGATGAACTTCGGATTATGGTAGCCACGCTACCAATTGATATTGCGTAAGTATAAGTAGCTATTGTTGGTGAGAACTATCGTGTCGTACCACATCTTAATTCGAAAATCTAAAAATACCCGCAATCTCAGCAATCGCAATTGCGTAGATGTAGAAAGGGCCCGACATTTGATCGCTGTCTGCTATTCTCCACTGCGACTGTTGCAAACACTTATGCGCTCACCAACCCCGAGGATCGGTCATACGACAGGCGTTAACTTGCGAGTTGTCAAGCGTGAGGCCCGTATCATCGCGATATCTGGATTATAATTTCCACATCCAACGAATTTTAACATTAGCATCGGATCTATATCGCATCGTATTTTACTGTCACCTCCGAGTTATCATGTTTCCGGATTCATTGTACAGGTTGGCTGATAAATATGGCACCACTCATTCCTAATTGTATTTAGCGAAATAGCTATCGCCAAATTTCCATGTTCCATATGAGAGGAATCGCGAGAGAATCGACCACGCCGCGGCGGTAGGAATCAAGTTTGTCCTATCCTGAAACAAATTTGGCTACAAGTACTTCAAATGATGCTCTTTCACACTGCGTCGTTAGAATTTCGATAACTGTCGTCATCCTCGAGATTCAGAAGGCCAAAGATGGTACTATCACTTTTCGACAGTCAAATCGCGCTCACTTAAATGATCATAAATACGTTTAAAATAAAGATAGAAAGTCGTTCTTTGTTTCGAATGAGAGCTACCATCATGCGCTACAATTTTTATGTTGACGTCATCATTCCTAGATCTCACCCTGGTGCGGGGCGGTCGGGTGTACCAAAAGTGACGTAACTTTGGAAATCGGAAAAACATATTGGGTTATCATGCTTAAGAGGTCGTCCGCCAGAGAACGTAACAGATGGGAAAATGCCACGGATGGCTAAAATTCGAAAAAATCTGAAACTTTTTTCTTGAAGTGGTCCTCATGAATGCTGATTAACAGGCTATATGGGAATGTCTATAGGTCGATTTTTAAAAAGTTACAGTAATATATCGATTTCGGGGTCAAAAAATTTCATATCTCAAAAGTACGCCAATTATAGTTTTTCTGACGTATTTTCACCCGTAGAAAAAGTCCTGTATTTTGACCAATTTCAGCATGCAGGATGGGCTCAAATGTACTAAATGAGTTTCAAATAATGTAAATACATCCCTCGAAACAGCTCAAAGAAAAAGGGCTACTGAAAAGAGGAAATTTCAGCTGAAGAATCCAATGAAATACGCAAAACTGTTCCTCTTTTAAAAATAGGCATAGATACTTCTCCTATGGATAGAAATGTAGAGCATGATGAGCTAAGCATTTCATATGTTGAAAGTGAGTCTCTATCTTATCGTTGAAGCGTGCTACAGATCCTGGAAGTTGGCCAGATATAGGCTAGAGTCCCCCGAGAGCGCGTGCTCTACCGTCTGGCGCTCTCGCCGCCTGACCTCCCTCTCCCTCCCCTCTATTTAACGCTCCCCTGGGCCCGTTTCGCGTCGTTTCGGCCAACTTCCAGGGTCTGTAGCACGCTTAAACGACAAGATAGAGACTCACTTTCAACAGATGAAATGTTTAGCTCGTTGTGCTCTACATTTCTAGCCATAAGCCATAACCAAATTCCCAATTTGATTTGATGTGCACGTCTGGGCCTTTTCTTGGATTCCTCCTTTGACATATCGTATTTCAAGATGCCCAGTTCGTCTGATCAGTTTCGAGGAATGTGTTCACATTATGTGGAACCGATTTTATTAATTGGTGCCCATCTCGCGGTGTCCGGGGGTAAAAATATCAAAATTTCGATCAGGTGACCATTTATGACCAATGGGAGTGTTATAATATGGGGGAAAACAGCTTATTATGTTGTTTTAGGTGTTTTTGAACTATTATGAGTATAAATGAGCACAAGTAAAGGTACGGAAGTACTCACTTCCGGAACTCATTTTGAGGTCTTCTCACAAAAGTGAGCGCTTTTTTTGTCCATCCTCAGATTTTCCTAATTTTTGGCGCGAAGTTAGGTCCATGTATGAACTTAAACTTAAGAGACGTTCCACGAGAAAACGTAAATATGTCACGGATGGCTAAAATTCGAAAAAATCTCAAACTTTTTTCTTGAAGTGGTCCTCACGAGTGCTGATTAACAGTCTATATGGGAATGTCTATAGGTCGATTTTTAAAAAGTTACAGTAACATATCGATTTTGGGGTCAAAACATTTCATATCTCAAAAGTACACCAATTATAGGTTTCCTGGCGTATTCTCACCCGTAGAAAACGAATTTCGATGTTAGAGATCGAACAAATGCGATTCAAAAAAGATAGAAGCCAAAAACTGCTCAAAAAGTGACATTAGCAGCCATAACTTATTTCTATATGAGCCGTCTTAACCGGTATGCAGGTTTTACAAACTTCAACATGTATCAAGTCTACCATATTTTTTGTAGAATTTTAAAAATGGCGCCCGTTAGGTTTTTATGCTCTCAAAGTTGGCTCCATACCAAAAAAACTCGAAAAACTCGTTCTACCTTGACTTGCCCATGAGTTCAAAAGCCATGCAGCACATCCATTTCCATTAAACATCACTTAATAACTGTGGCAGAATATTTTTCAATTGATATTTGTACGAATTTCGAAAGAAAATGTTTTGACCGTCCCGATTCTGGGTCGAAAAAGTTGATATATCAAAAATACATTAATTATAGTTTTCCTGGGGTAATTTTATCCAGAGAATACGAATTTCAATGTTATATTGCAAGAAAATATGTTTCACAAAAGTTTTGAATGGAAAAAGTACGAATTTGTGCTAAATTTAGACTATTATAGGCAATATTTATTCCAAACAAAACTTCTTTAGGTGATGGTGTTTTTGACAACTGAGGCTTAATTGTTTGAATTACTTTTATTCAATAACCATCACGAATGAAGTATTAGGAACGAGGAGGGAAAAACACAGGTTGTTTCCTTTGGAAACAAGTGAAGCATTTGTTGCGCGAAGGCATAGTGAAATTGCAATAGCACATAACAATTACGAAAATAAAGAATCCAATGATGATGATAATAAAAATTGAGGTGTGCAGAACATCATCCAAAATATTTGTCATAAATTCCTTGATCGAATTCGATATTCCCGAGTGCAGTTTATTGATTTTTCCACTGAATGACTTTTCCCACTCCTCCTTCGCTCGCTCTTCTTCCTCAAAACCATCGAATACTCTCTTCTCGAAGTCTGTCATTTCCGTGGAAGGAAGATGGATCCAGCTGAGGCGGAACGTTTGATGAAACTAAACAAAAAAATAAAGCCATGCGAAAGAATGAACGCGCATCAAATAAGGCATATTTACAAAAAAAATATTTTAAGTCGATACATTTGTTTTCAGATCTTATTTTTCAAAGCTATGTAGATCGAAGAAGGTGGAATCTCAATCTTCATTTTCGAAAAAGAAAAAAAACTTGCCGATGATGACGAGATGGATACTGATGAGGAATTTATTGATGAGGACGAAACGATTGAGGAAGAGGAAGACGATTAAGTTGAGTTTATAGATAACTTCGGTAGACAAATCGATGACGTGATCGATGACATAATCTATGAGAACAGAGACGAATTATTCACTTCCCCTTGAATGACTTTTTCGATAAGGATTCATGAACATAAAGTTTGGCGGAACTTGTACTAATGATGTTTCAATTATCTTGTGTTTACCCCATATTTGTAATGTTATTTTGTCAGGAACTGTATTATAATACTATTCCAATAATGAATATGAATAAATAAACGTCTTATATATGCGAACATCTCATGACTGTAACTATTGTTCCCTCAATTTAGCACAAATTCGTCTTTTTTCATTCAAACCTTTTGTGAAACATATTTTCCTGCAATATAACATTGAAATTCGTATTCTCCGGATCAAATTACCCCAGGAAACTATAATTAATGAATTTTTGAAACATCAACTTTTTCGACCCAGAATCGGGTCGGTCAAAAATTTTTTTTTCGAAATTCTTACAAATATCAATCGAAAACTATTCTACCACAGTTATTAAGTGATGTTTATTGGAAATGGATGTGCTGTATGGCTTTTGAACTCATGGGCAAGTCAAGGTAGAACGAGTTTTTCGAGATTTTTTTGGTATTGAGCCAAATTTGAGAGCATAAAAAGCTAACAGGTGCCATTTTTAAAATTCTACAAAAAATATGGTAGACTTGATACATGTTGAAGTTTGTAAAACCTGCATACCAGTTAAGACGGCTCATATAGAAATAAGTTATGGCTGCTAATGTCACTTTTTGAGCAGTTTTTGGCTTCTATCTTTTTTGAATCGCATTTGTTCGATCTCTAACATCGAAATTCGTTTTCTACGGGTGAGAATACGCCAGGAAACCTATAATTGGTGTACTTTTGAGATATGAAATGTTTTGACCCCAAAATCGATATGTTACTGCAACTTTTTAAAAATCGACCTATAGACATTCCCATATAGCCTGTTAATCAGCATTCATGAGGACCACTTCAAGAAAAAAGTTTCAGATTTTTTCGAATTTTAGCCATCCGTGGCATTTTCCCATCTGTTACGTTCTCTGGCGGACGACCTCTTAAGCATGATAACCCAATATGTTTTTCCGATTTCCAAAGTTACGTCACTTTTGGTACACCCGACCGCCCCGCACCAGGGTGAGATCTAGGAATGATGACGTCAACATAAAAGTTGTAGCGCATGATGGTAGCTCTCATTCGAAACAAAGAACGACTTTCTATCTTTATTTTAAACGTATTTATGATCATTTAAGTGAGCGCGATTTGACTGTCGAAAAGTGATAGTACCATCTTTGGCCTTCTGAATCTCGAGGATGACGACAGTTATCGAAATTCTAACGACGCAGTGTGAAAGAGCATCATTTGAAGTACTTGTAGCCAAATTTGTTTCAGGATAGGACAAACTTGATTCCTACCGCCGCGGCGTGGTCGATTCTCTCGCGATTCCTCTCATATGGAACATGGAAATTTGGCGATAGCTATTTCGCTAAATACAATTAGGAATGAGTGGTGCCATATTTATCAGCCAAACTGTACAATGAATCCGGAAACATGATAACTCGGAGGTGACAGTAAAATACGATGCGATATAGATCCGATGCTAATGTTAAAATTCGTTGGATGTGGAAATTATAATCCAGATATCGCGATGATACGGGCCTCACGCTTGACAACTCGCAAGTTAACGCCTGTCGTATGACCGATCCTCGGGGTTGATGAGCGCATAAGTGTTTGCAACAGTCGCAGTGGAGAATAGCAGACAGCGATCAAATGTCGGGCCCTTTCTACATCTACGCAATTGCGATTGCTGAGATTGCGGGTATTTTTAGATTTTCGAATTATGTCAGTGATGTTACATACTTCGCAATTCAATGTTGATTTGCGGTATCGCAATATTAGAGAGGGAGCGGCGATTGCGGGATTTATATATATATCACGTGTATCACGAGTCAGTGGAGGTGCCCGGGAACAATTTGCAAACAGTTTTCACAATTTTGTCTTTACATACGGTAAATCAATAACCTAGAGAAAAGATTTCGAATGGTATATGCCATTGGTCCCAGAGCCGGCCTTTAGGAAATTTCCCGTTTTACAACTTGATATCCTGTACGTCAGCTCCCAGATGAGCTACAGAGGTGGCATTCGGCTCAAAATGATCGCGGAATTGTTCTGAACAACTTTCATGTTCAGGCCAAAGGTCAAAGATCAAAGATCAAAAAGATATGTTAGAAAAACCATTTTCGTACCTAAATAATAATTCTTGCTGCTCTTGCGAGACATGTTCCCCTGGAATTTTATTGATGATTATGCAAGAATAAGTCCATATCTGCAAAATAAAAATATAAAAATTGAATTTTGGGATAGGGTGTGTTTTGCAATTTGGCTCTGAAAGTGGGAAATGTCAATTATTTTCGAAAATTCACATTTTCTGAATTGTCTTTAAAACTTCATAAAATTGTCCGATCTGGTTCATGTTATGGTGGAATCATATATATGTGACGATATTTTACATAATGCATGTCGCAAGAGCAGAAAGAATTATTATTTAGGTCCAAAAATGGTTTTTCTAACATATCTTTTTGATCATTGATCTTTGACCTTTGGTCAAAACATGAAAGTTGTCTCAGAGTTGTCTCTGTTGGTCTCAGAGCCGGCTTTCACGAAATTTCCGGTTTTGCATCTGGATATCATGTATATCAACTTCTAGATGGGCTACAGAGATGACTTTCGAAATGAGCGGAGAATTATTCTGAACAACTTCGCGTTTTGGTCAAAGCACAAAGATCAAAGATCAAAAAAATATGCAAGAAAACCAATTGTGGAGCTAAAAACCCATTTTTAGTGCTAAAAGTAAATTTTGCTGCGCTTGCGAGATATGTTCCCTGGAATTTGATTGCTGATTATGCAACTATAAGTCCATATCTGCATAATAAAAATATAAAATTGGAATTTTGGGATAGGGTGTACTTTGCAATTTGGCTCTGAAGGCCTCAAAACCGGAAATTTCCTAAAAGCCGGCTCTGGGACCAAATACGTACATGTTGCAAAATCTCTTTACATACATATTATTCGACCATGTCATGGACCAGTTCTGACAATTTTCTGAAGTTTTAAAGACAATTTCGAAAATGTGATTTTTCAACAAAAGTTAGGATTTCCTACTTTCAGAGCCAAATAGCAAAAAAACACCCTATCAAAAAATTCAAATTTTATATTTTTATTATACAGATATGGACTTATGCTTGCATAATCAGCAATAAAAGTCCAGAGGAACATGTCTCGCAAGAGCAGCTAGAATTATTATTTAGGTCCGAAAATGTTTTTTCTAACATATAGTTTTCGTATTGGTAGTTTACAAATATTTCATTTTTAAAAATTCGAAATTTTCAGACATTTTTGAATCTCTCTTGTTACAGTGTTCAGTGTCGTTTTGAACTTCTCTAGGTTCAAAATATATTTACCCGTTTGAAATTTATAGATTCGATCAAAATGTACTGATAATTCGAATTTTAACTTTTTGCGACCCCTCGATGTCACGTTTTTGGAGGATATTATCTAGATAGAACGACTGCACAATTGGCAAATGTGAAGTAATTCGAAGAGAATGCGAGTACTACTGAAAGTTTTACAAATAATATTGGGGAGAACGTTTTGAGAATCACGCTTTTTCTGGTCGCAAAATTGGCCAAAATCGACCAAGTCGGAAATCGATTGTTAAAAATTTAAATTTTGGCGATTATTTTAGTGGAATTAGGAGTAGATATTTTAAAAACACTCTAAAATAATCAAAACTGATCATGACTGACCGAAACATTTCGAATACGGCTAAATGTTGTGCTACCCACCTCGAGTTAGCAACCGTTGATCGTCTATTTGGCAAATTGAGTCATCTTCGATTTGAACGATTATTTTATGTAAGATGTAGGTAGACTTCTTCTTTAATATTCTGTAATAAAATTCCCTGCAACGCACCTGTATGATACCCAAATATATTTATTTTTCGAACAGAAATTGATTTGTCAGTGCAAACTTTTTTGGTTTGCATCCAGTCAAAAAGTCGTCAACAGTAAAGTTGATCGCCGTATTTTCCGCGTATTTTGCGTACCATGCCATCCCTGTAGCTCATATGTGAGCTGAAATACAGTATAGCCGGTTTTGGAACCGGGAAATACCTATAATCCGGCTCCGGGACAAATGACCTTGTTCATTCGTAATCTTGTCCCTATACTAACTTAACGTTATAATTTGATCGATTTTAAATGGGTTTGAAAAAAATTGTTCGCGAAGTGGCACTTTTCGCTTCACCGACTCGTGATACCTGTGATATATATATATAAATCCCACAATCGCCGCTCCCTCTATATCTTTATCGCACATAGTTAAAATGCGCGAGTACAATAAAAACAGAAAAACCAGCAGCTATGAGCTGGTAGGTAGATTGTTTTTATTGTACTCGCGCATTTTAACTATGTGCGATAAAGATATATATAACACACTATCTCTGAAAATCAACATATTTCTTCAATGACTTGGCACAGGCCAAAAATCGATTCCCTTCTAACTTCCCCAATAGTTAGTACTCGATGAGTGAAACCGACGAGCATCGCCAGATTTTCGATCCGCATCCGCGCGCGCGGAGGCGCGGATCTTGCAAAAAAATACAGTAACCCTCGAAAATTTGTATATAGATCCAAATGACTGCGGCGGTAAGGGCGCTGCGCTCCTTGACAAATTCTAAGACATTTTTACTCTGGGGAAGTTTTCGATCAGATTCCATCTAACGTCGAAAATCGATAATTCTACTTTTACTTCGGATATGAATGCAATTCTCCAGAAATTTTTCAAGAACCCCCCTAAATATTATTGTTGATTTAGCTTCTGCTTGAGCCGATACATACTTCAGTACAAAGGCGCAATTTAAAATTTTCTATAAGGAAGTCAAAATAAATTATGAATGAATTGTGGTGTAATTTTTGGGTTACTGTAGGCGAGTGAAAAAGATGGACGACTTTTCCTAATTTCTGCAACATAGGCTAAAATCAATTTTCAGAACATACTACACCAATTAGGAAAAGTCGTCCATCTTTTTCACTCGCCTACTGTAACCCAAAAATTACACCACAATTCATTCATAATTTATTTTGACTTCCTTATAGAAAATTTTAAATTGCGCCTTTGTACTGAAGTATGTATCGGCTCAAGCAGAAGCTAAATCAACAATAATATTTAGGGGGGTTCTTGAAAAATTTCTGGAGAATTGCATTCATGTCCGAAGTAAAAGTAGAATTATCGATTTCCGACGTTAGATGGAATCTGATCGAAAATTTCCCCAGAGTAAAAAAGTCTTACAATTTGTCAAGGAACGCAGCGCCCCTACCGCCACAGTAATTTGGATCGATATACAAATTTTCGAGGGTTACTGTAGTTTTTTGCAAGATCCACGCCGCCGCGAGCGCGGATGCGGATCGAAAATCTGGCGATGCTCGTGGGTTTCCCTCATCGAGTACCAACTATTGGTGAAGTTAGAAAGGAATCGATTTTTGGCCTGTGCCAAGTATATTTCGATTCTGTCAGATAGTGTGTTATATATATATATATATATATATATATATATTTGCAACCCTAACGCAGATCCGGCAGCATGCCGGCCCTGCGCATCCGCTAGCTTCAGGCCCGTTTCCACTTGCGCCTGGGAACGAGCGCCAAGGTTGACTTTGAAATTCGAGAAGTCTCTTCAAATATTAAGTGCTAACACTAGGAGAAATGAAGAGATTAGACCAAGCGAAGGAAGGTAATGGTGGAATGTATCCAAGAAACTGCCGAAGGAAGAAAGGAAGTCAGAGGTTGCATTACTCTGACAATGCTTCGCAACGACTAATTGAGAATTTGATCCGAATTTTGCACTGTAAGTCCCATCGTGTCGGAATCACTCGGCGCTTGCCCGTTAAACACCGAAGTAGTGTGAGTAGTGTAAATGATTTTAAAAATGTTATTCCTAAATGATAACTTGTCTTATATCATCGTCATTAATGGCAAAACACAATAATAAGATCGAAATTGTGGCTAATGCACGATATTGCAAATCTACATGTTTGTTTTGCGACAACGATGCGAGTTTATTCGAGTTGTTACCTACAACTTTTCAAGAGGCATCCATATAACAACAAATATTAGGCATCTAACAATTTGCGCTACTTTGCCACAAGTTCCATTCCTTTGGGAGCCCTTAAGCAATCGCGGCTCTGAAACAATGTTGTTGTTTTTTTTTTTTAATTTTTCCACGCATAAGGTTCTGAAATACGGAAAATTGCATCATTGTCATTCCTAGACCTCATCATTGTTTAAAAACAGTCAATGGAAAGTCGTTTGAGTGCCGTACAAGTGAAGGAAATGCATATTTTCTATGATAATGATCTTTGTTATTCGGTCGTCAGTCATACTTTGATGTCAGGAGAGCCATTGAGCCACCATTGGTGGAGCGCAGCCTATGAAGGATATGGCCCCCATCCTCACCTGAGCACTAGAGTTCTCTTATTGGAATCTTATTGGAATGAATTGCACAATTTTCATATATGTTCCACGTGCATTATATATATGGTCTATATAGTGCACGTGAAACAGATATGAAAATAATGCAATTCATTCCAACAAGATTCCAATAAGAGAACTCTACTAAGCACTGCTGCCTGATGCGATAAATAATTGACTTGAAGTGGATTGGTCTCGTTTTGATACACTCACCGTGCGACGCAGATGGGAGATATAATAGATCGTGACGCAATGGAGCAGCAGCGATAACATCGGGGGGGGGGGTGACAAAACAGAAACAAATCACCGCTCCCCCGTTATTCGACTTAGGGACTTGGCTGTTGATGCATTGTTGCCACCATACCCTCCACTACATCACCATGATTAGATACTCGAACTCGAATTTGGCGATTATACGTTTTACTCACCGCCAACGTATAGTATAGTATAGGGTAACGTATAGTATAGTATAGGCCAACGTATAGGGGTTCATGGTCCAAATTTGCGAGTTTCATCGCAAAATGATGGTTAGATGAATATCAAATACAGTGACCAATCGATGTCCAGGTACTGCAATCACTACTTTATCAGAGTATCATGGGTATCGATTGGTTTCGGCATTGGGGGTGTATGTAACCATGAATTTCCGCCCAAATTCTCAATTTCAAACCATGAACCCCTATACATAAGTGGCGAGCGATACTCATAATCGAATAGTTAGATGACCTAATCAGGGTGATGTAGTAGAGAGTAAACTGGTAACAATGCAACAACTCCCAAGTCCCTAAGATGATTCCCGACGGAGCGGTGATTTGTTTTTTTTTGTCGGTTTCTGTTTTGTCACCCCCCCATAACATCAGCAAAATGCTGGGAATTTTCAACATGTTCTGCGAGTTGTACTCCTTCTGCAATGCATGCTCATTACACATTAGTGATGCCAAATCGGCGCGCGCTCTCCACGTTTTACGCGCTCTCTCACATGTCAGACAGAGCGAGAGAGCGTGTGAAACGAGGAGAGCGCGCGCCGTTTTGGCATCACTATTAAACATATCACCGTTTCTTCATTTTCACACCAGAGCGAACTAGATAGTGTGGGAAATTAAGAGGCGAAGGTAATTTTATCGAACACTAATGATCATCATAGTTGGCAAATTCGTCGTCATTGTTAAACGCTATGCATTACACGAGCAGTGAAAGTGAATTATGCGATCGCTGTATCGTTTCTCTAATCATATTGCTCATATTTTGGAAAATAGTATTGAAAACTGAATTTTACGCACGTCAGCAGTGTTTGATGAAACCACGGGTGCAGGAGTCGACATTGCATTTTCACCAGCAGACTCTCCGAGCACTGACGTTTCACTCACCTATGTGTTTCGTAATAGGTATTGATTACTTTTCTGTGATCTCTATCTTACAAGGATAAGCGGTGCTTGCGTTATATAAAATTGTGTACTGTTCCTCCGCATTTTTCAGGTTGCATTCCTTTTCGAGACAAAATGATTCCATGGAAGCTTTTTTGGAATCAATTTTATATCAGTCATTGAGCAAATTATCAGTTGGTAAAAAACGATTTTACCGACTTATTTTTTACCTCAGCAACATCCAGATTGTCGTTGTATCTAGAACAGGCTCGAGCATCTGGTCCACGAGTGAAGTCGTCATCTTAATGAATACTTTAAATTGATTATTCGCACCACTATTTCATGTTGTAATGCCCTCTGACATGCTGTAACCGATGAAAAAAATAACTCAAAATAAGCGAAAACAAATAGCTCTCTCTCATTTTTTGTGCTCCCGTTTCTCCCCTCATTCTATCACATTTTGGCTTCAAGGTGTCGGGAATCAAAATAGTCTGTACCACAATACTTTACATACTCTTCGTATCTCCTTGCGCTTCCGAGCGTAGAATATATCATGTCGTTCGTAATAGGACTCACCGTGCGTGAGAATACAATAACCCCAGTCAAAGACGGCGATAAGCCGTCTCGTCTTTCTATTTCGCTCATCGATTTCTTGTATGTTGCAACGTTGACCAATCTACAAGTAGTTTCTAGATTCTAACAGCAGTATTCGTATATGTTCTTTGCCGAAATATTAATTATCTACATGCCCAAGTTTGAAATGTAGGAAGATAGCAACATTTTTACCTTGGTAGATGAAGAAATGTTCCGCATGAAGTACGCATCCCGCAGGACACCTTCTTCCACAAGTCTGCCATAGATTAAAGTAGGGAAGAATGGATGCACAGTTAAAAACTATGGCGATTATTCATCCCCTGGTTATCTCCTGGTTATGACCCTGGACACTTTGTCCTCCTTAGGTGGATGGGGAACGAAGGGTGTGATTTGAGACCCCACCCCTAGGATCTACCACATGATGAGATATACAGTGCCTTCGACCAATAGTTAATGAATTGCAACATTGGATTTAGCAAGTTATTCCATGTGTGTGAATATATGCAAACCTCTCAAGGGTGATCACCAATCCCTTGTGCGCCAAGATGAGAGTACGATAAATGGCGGGCATCTCACTTATCAGTTCCCCTCAATTTGAATTAAATGATTAATTTTATTAATTGTATTAATTGTATTAATTGTATTAATTTTTATTAAATTTATTAAACGTTTGTTTTATTAATTTAATTAAATGCTGTGGAGTCGAGAGAGAACATACCTTCTTTTCCATCAATGAGACTGGATAACAGCTCGGAAGTAGAGAGTCTGTATAGGTAATCCATACGAGGATTCTCCTTCCTTCTGATGTAATACACCTCAAGAAGAAAAGCATATTTCAGTAATTGGGCAAAAATGGGAAGAAGGTTGGAGGCCACACTGTGTGCTCGTAGGGATTCTCGACCGACTTGAATCTGTCCTTATTCTCCGGATGCGTTCATGAACCTATAACCTCTTGAAAAATTGGTAAACACTAATTATGCAAGGAATACAACATGTTTCACTCACTCCCGGTCGAATTCCTCGAATTTGAAATTCACGTAGAAGACGTTTCTTACGTAGACAACACGTACCTTACGACTCCTTCAAAGTATTCATATACTGTGTTTTGAATAGTTTTTCCCCTCTCTGGAACTGTTAATTTCTGGAAATATTTATGAGTAAACTAAATAAACAAAAAACAACTTGCCTGGAAGACGTTTTGATAATAAGATAGAGGAGGTTCGAATGGGTGTCGAAGATTGATTCTTCCTGAATTCACCATTATTTCATGAATAGGAATTTCAGTTTATTGCTCATCCAAAAATTAAAAAAAATTAATTAAAAAATTAAATTGAAAATTAATTAATCCAAAAAATTAATGTAGAAAATATGCTGGACGTGCTCACCAACGATTCGTACTTCTGCAAGTGGTATCCAACGTGACTGGTCTGTTTCAGGGTCTCGGGGAGACTCCATTTGTTGTGTACGCCGGCGGACAGAGACACATTTTCGACGCCGTAGTGGACCTGAGCGTCATACCATCTCATAATTACGGTTAATTTCCTCTTTTTTAATGCAATTTAAAATTGGTCACCTCGAAAGTGACGTTATTTAAGTAAACGAGGATGATTCGAGGCGCATGCTTCAGATGGACGTCCCTGACCAGATGATAGCGCAACGTGTCAGGTTTCACGTTCTGACATTGCGTGTCGAGCTTTTCCAGGTTTAAAACAATGGTTTAAAGCGCCTGATTACGAATTTTATGTTGTTAAAAAAAACACAATAACAAAAACACAAACTCGTATGCATCGCTGAGACCATTAAGACATGTCCTATCTGTTTTTCCGGTACCAGTTTCGGTGAAGCGAGCACAATTATGATGAGAGAGTAGGGCGACATTGCTCGTTCCGAACAGCTGAATGAAACGAGTCAATCGTTAGCAGAGAAAGAAATCAGGCCAGAAGTTCCAAAGTTCGTACCTCTTCGAAGTGTGCATTGACGGAGCTCAAATGTACGACAACACACAATAGAAGATGAATGCGAAAACGCATCTAAAATATAAATTAGATAGGTCGAGAGTAGTGATGGTCAATCGGCGCGCGCTCTCCTCGTTTTACACGGGAGGGCGTGTGGAACGGGAGAGCGCGCGCCGATTTGGCATCACTAGTCGAGAGCGATTCGTATCGATGCGCATAATTTGTGAATTTGTCACTACTAAATAGTTGGGGATATAATAGGAGTTGTGAGAAAAATTCACCTAAGATAACAGAGTGGAATCGATGAGAACTGCACGATTAGGCACTCTTCGTAACTCCCCAGCGCCTAACTGACTCGAGAAACTTAGAGGCTAACCGCTAGCAAAATCGTCCACAAGGTAAGTTTTAGACAGCAATTCCCCAATCGGAGATAGGCTTCCGCCGACCCGATGAAATGCTGCCCGCAACAAGCGAGGTAAACTTCAACAGGCTTCGACCTGACGCAGGTTCTCGGATCACGAGTTCCCACGATTTCTTCAACGGAGAAAGTACACTTAACTCCGGCACAGAGAAGGTTAACTTCACTCTGTGACTGACTCGAAGACAAGGCAAGGAAAGGCAAAAGGAAAGGAAAGAGAAGACACAAGAATGGAAAGGAATGGAAGCGAAAGGAACAAGACGACTGCCGACGACGATAAACGGAAAGGAAAACTTCCCTACTCCGCTCTCACGCACTCTTATCAACTCACGTAATGCGATGGTATTGAATTGTAATAATTATTATTGTAAAAACACAAAACAACCAAAACAACCGGCGGCAAAACGGGAAGAAAGCCAAACTAATCGACAAAAACAAATTACGAAATCCTACGTGGAGGTAAGCTGAGTATACGCGTCAGCCCTACGCGGAAATTCAAATACTTACAGTAACCTAATCGGATACTGGTTTTATATAATTAAATATTTAAATATTGAATTAACGATTATTAATTAAATAAACATTCACAGAATTGGGGAGAATTGTGATTAATAATGGTCTAGGAGTGAGGGATCCCCTTAACATGCCCCCCTCCTGGTAAGCGATTGTCCTCAATCGTCATCCCTCTGCTTCGCCTGATTCGTGCACTTGCGAGCGTAGTGGCCAAACTCCTGGCAGTTGTAGCACTGGATCTCAGACATGTCTTTCTTGTCCATGGTGAGTTGAGATCTTCTTGCGATCTTTCTTCTCGGCTCTTCGGTATGATCCTCCACAAAGGTGCCGATCAGAGGTGGGAGAACTTCGCCATAGACGATGTGGCGTAAGGCTTGCTCGAACAACCACTTGCTCTCCTTTCTGGCCACTGGGAATAGCGTCGCCAGGGCGTAGGTCTTCTCCAGCAATCCCGAGACTGGAGACATGATCATGATGTTCTTCTGCTTCTTCTCCGAGTTCCATAGCACGAGCCATTCTTGCACGGCATTGATGCTCTCCTGAGTGTACAGATCGCTCTTCTTCGGCAACAGATCGGTGATGACGTAGATCGAGACATCCTCTTCCTTGGCAAATGCGAGCAGGTTCTTCTTGATCAACTTCAGCATCGAGTCACCAAGACTCTTCTTCAGCAGCACCACCAGGCTCTCTGGCACATTCTTCACCTTCTCCTTTTCCTTCATGTCACTGAGATGCTTCCTCATCTCCATCTCATCCGCATACTTCATTCCTTCTGCTTCACGGAAAGATCCTCCACAAGTGGTGATCACAGAGTCATCAGGGATCAACACCACCATCTTCTTGCGGGAACTTCTCTTTCCACTCCGAGCGAGCACTTCACTGATTGCATCAGAGATGCGTGTCTCTTCTTCCTCAAACTCCACTCCGAACAGGGCTACTTGTTTAGCCAGGTCACATGCACACGGGCACATACCCTTGCGGTATGCCATCTTGAGGCTCAGTGTAGTCACATCTTTTTCAAGACATGACTCATCAATGGCCTTCGATAGCTCCCAGCTATCAAGCTTCTTGCTTTCTTCCTTTCGATCGATGAACGCTGCCAATTCTCTGAGCGATGAGAACTTCTTGTCCTTCCATGGTACCAGCATTGGATCCTCCACAAGTTTGGTTTCTCCAATCTTGGTCGGTCTGCAGGTCGTGCAGATTCCATCCGGGTGCAGAATCGATCCCACCTTCACTGGAGTCCTGAAATGACCCTCATTCATTTCTTTTCCTTCATTAATATTACATTCTACCATACACACTTCAACCTCTTCTTCCTCTTCCCTCGGAACTAATCGCAACCTGTCCCACTGCACTACTCTCTCATCCTTCTCTCGACTACTTTCCAGTCCATCGTCAGCTCGCACTACTCTCGCCGTAGTATTGCTGATTGCAATGACTCGATAAGGTCCCTCATAATTATCCATCATTTTCCTCACATCTCCCACCTTTGCCTCTACTTTCAAATAGACACGATCACCAGGTACTGGCTTCACTTTCATATTGTGCTTGTGCTTATCATCATACTTCTCCTTCATTTTCCTCCTTTCAGTCTCAAGCTTAGCAACGACAGTTCCTCTGGCTCTCTCCATCATCCAACACATTCTCCTTTTGTACTCATCTACATCCGTGTCTACAGTGTACAATGGATTCGCTTGTGGTATCTGGCTACATGGCAACTTCTCATCTCGCCCATACATGAGGAACGCTGGTGTTTCTCCTGTCGCTCCATGTGGGGATGCATTGTATGCATATAACGCAAATGGAAGTGCTTCATCCCATTCTTCATCTCGCATCTTTATCCGTCTCATTATTTCTACGATGGTTCGATTGAATCTCTCTGTCAAACCATTGGCACGACTGTGATACGGTAGTGTGAGCCTTCTCTCAATCTCGAATCGCTTGGCAATTTCAGCCATCACTTGGTTCACAAACTCAGTTCCATTGTCCGACATCAGAGTTTTGGGAGTGCGACCACCTTGTAACACCCAGTTGTTCATGAAACTCTCGGTGACACTCGCAGCTTTCTTGTCCTTCAACACGAACGCACCAGCGAATTTCGTAAAATGGTCGATAACCGACAGGATGTACTTCCCTCCACTCTTTCCACGACTCATCTCTATCAGGTCAATGCCAACCACTTCCATCCGGTAATTCACTATGATAGGCTGCAGAGGGGGAATCATTTTCTTCTGTGCATTAGCCTGCAAGCATCTCTCACATTCCCTCAAAACAGACTGCACGTCCTTGCAGATACTGCCCCAGAACGCCTCGTTCAGGATCTTCTGGACCAGCTTCTTCGTTCCAAGGTGTCCAGATAAAGGGGAATTATGAAGATCCTCCACAAATTGGTCTCTCCTCCCTTCTGGCACATACAATCGTCTCTCGTGATCAGTTCCCAGCAGATACAATACTCCCTTGTACACAACCCAATCAGCCAGAGAAGTTCTCTTTGTGCTTCCCGGTACAGTCACTTCTTCTGTGATCTCTCTCTTTCCCTTTTCAACTTCCTTCACTTTCTCCAACATCGACACAACCCATTCGTCCTTTGACTGATCATCACTCCATTGTTTCAGAATTCTATGCTCCACAATTTGTTCCTCAATCTTTCTCTTTCTTTCTTCCTCTTCAAATCTCGCCACTGCTGTCTTGCTCCGCGTGAGCATGTTGCATACTACTCCCACATCCTCAATCTCATCATTCTCTCTAGGCATCTCTTCACGTGGATTCCTACTCAGTGCGTCAGCCACGACATTGGATTTGCCCTTTATGTGTTCTATCTCGAGGGGGTACTCCTGCAACTCAGTCGCGAATCTAAGTAATCGGGAGGCAACATTCTTTCGCTTCAACAACGTCACTAGCGGTTGGTGATCCGTTCGAACAATCGTACGCGTTTGATAGAGAAGATACTTCCATCTCATCACAGCCTCGTAGACAGCAAGAGCTTCCAAATCCACCACATGGAGACTCATCTCACAATCTTTCAGCTTCCTTGAAAAGAAAGCTAGAGGTCTCTCCAAACCATCCACGTCTCTCTGACTCAACATTGCTCCTATTCCATTCCCACTTGCATCACTAGTAATAATGAATGGTCGACTACCATCCTCTGCACCAGCATAGTCAGGCTGCTGCAAGACAGGAGCAGATGAAATTCTGTCCTTCAGAATGCTGAATGCCTCGTTCGCCTGATCTGTCCACAACAGTCTTCGACCGGTAGTCACCACTAATCTCTGCAGAGGAGCGACTATCGATGCGTAGGAATGTACAAAACGTCGCAGATATCCTGTCAATCCGAGAAATGACTGGAGTTGAGCCATCGTCTCTGGTCGTTTGTACTCCCTAATCGCTACCACCTTCTTCTCATCCATCTGCACACCACTACTCGACAACCGATGGCCAAGATACTCGATCTCATCGACCATGATCTTGCACTTCTTCATGTTTAGGAGAAGATTACTTTCTCTCAATCGATCCAGTACTCTCGCAAGGACTCGTTCGTGATCCTCCACAGTTTCGGTTGCAATAAGCACATCATCTATATAACAAAAAACTACTCTCTCCCTTCCTTCCTTCTTCAACTCATCTTCCAACACTTTGCTCATTGCTCTCTGAAAGATTGCCGGAGATATGTTCAAACCGAATGGGAGCACCGTGAACTCATAGAGCTCTCCCATCGTCGCAAACGCAGTAATCTCAGCACTTCTCTCATTTAACGGTACTTTCCAGAAACCGGAAGCAAGATCCATCACAGTGAAGATCTTCTTGCCTTGCAAGGATTGGAGTATCTGCTCAATGAGCGGGAGAGGAAATGCATCTTCCCTCGTCACTTCGTTGACTCTCCGAAAATCAATGCAGATTCTGATACTACCGTCCTTCTTCTTCACTAATACTACTGGAGATAACCAAGGCGAGTTCGATCTCTTGATCACACCTTGCGCTATCATCTTATCGAGCAACTTCCTTAACGCGGACTTGAGTGCGAACGGAACCGGTCTCTCCTTCTGGCGGATTGGAGCCGTGTCTCCGCTCAATCTCACATAGAAGCTCACATTCTTCAGCCTTCCCAAATCATCATCATTTACTGCGAAGACATCAGCACGAGCCTTGATGATCGCCTCTACTCGACTACTCAACTTGCCATTCTGACATACTTCAAGGTTCCTCCTAATTTCATTCCAATCAATCCTCCGATTACTCCTTCCAATCATATTCACTTTCAGATCGTTCGAATTATTTGAATCCTCCACAGGAGTGTTCTTGACACGTTGCCATTCACCAATAACATCGTGTATCTCGAATCTCAAATCCTTATTAGTACCATTCCAGACAGGTACACGCACCACCTCGTCACCATCATTCATTCCTTCAACCACTTCTTCCCGATCGCTGATGAGCACCTTTGGTCCCTGACCACGAAGGCCTCCTCCTCCCACAAACACCATTCCCATTTCTCCAGGGGCAATGAAACTCGTCCTCAACACCACTGCACTATCCACACTCCTCTTCATCTGTGGACATTCCTCCCTCAACTCCAATCCCATCTCCGCCAGAGCATTCCTTCCCAGAAGGATCGCGGTTGCCTTCTCGGCTACGAAGAAACCAGCCTTGCACCTCCTCCCTATCTCCATGTTCACATCCAACTTCACCACTCCAATTGTCACCATAGGATTGCCTTGCGCATCCTTGATTTGATATGAACGACGTGGAGGCATCACCACCACTCCTTGCATCTTATCCACTGTTCTCTTATCAATGAGAGAGACTTCAGCTCCAGTATCCAGAACAGCTTCCACTTTGACTCCATCAATTTCACCTTGGACAGACTTGGATCTCCTTATAAACAACGGGTCTTCTACCTCGTTCACTTCCATCATCCCATCACCACTATTGTCGACTATCTCGAGTCGATCAGACATTTGATCCCCCACAGCTGATGCGAGTCTATTGGGCTCCACATTCCCCTCAACTCCTCCATTATCCTCTGAACAAGGTATGCCAAGCTCTCCAAGACTTGCATCCTCTCCAATGTTCAGATCATCCATCAACTGAGACATCTCGAGCACTTCTCGAGACTCATTATCCTCCACATCATCAATTTCACACTTCAAAGCGAACGCGTTTCCCGTATTACTTCCTCCTGCTGCTCCCTGCCCTTGCTGGCTACTCTGATTCCTATTATCCTGCGAGAAACCTCTTCCACGTCCTCCTCTGAATCCATTTCCACGTCCGTAACCACCACTACGCCCATTTGCTGGAGGCTGGTAAATCGGAGTGAATGGCTGCTGCACCGGTCTATCACCACCATTCGGAGCCATTGTCATCGTCTGAGGCGGGGGTCGGAAAGTATTCATTGTCTGGGGAAAATCTCTTGGGCCCCTTGCACCACCTTCCCCTTGCCTCCTAGCTACGCCTGGGGTTGTGCACAAGAAAGTCACATGACCGACTCCTCCACATCCATGACACGTCCTACGAGTGTAGCTGAATGCATCATCTCTCCTCTGTGCATTCACTGTGCCACAGGTGTTTCTGTAGTGTCCAAATCCCCGACAACTGTCACACGTCTGCCTATTTCTCATCCCTCCAAAACCACCGTTACTTCCATTTGAGAATCTATTCCCATTGTTCTGGCGACCATTCCCTTGCGGTGCACCTCTGTTACTCTTCTCTATTCTCTCAACGTATTCTACAGTGCGCAGGTGTTCCTTCATATCACTGTACGACTTTCTCTGTCTAGAGAGCTTGAGCAATTCGATGTACTCCTTCGAACCCTGATACAAGCGAAGCAGCTTCACTTGCCTCTCCTACTCCTGCTTCAGCAGATCACCGGGATGCAGTTTGGAAATCAGATGCTCCAACTCATCGGTCACTACATCGACTCTCCTCCCATTCACAGCTAAACTCGTCAGCTTGCGATCCAGATCAAGTCTCTCAAACATCTTTCCACCAGCGCATCTATCTCGTATCCATTCCAAGCAGTCCTGGATGGACTTCTCATCCCCACTGAACTCATCGGGAAGGGCCCTATACTCCGCTCTCGCTTTTCCCTCCAACCACTCTGGTAGAATCCTCTTTGCGATGTAATCTCCCTTCGCTTCAAACCTCAGAAGAAAAGCATCTCGGAACTCCCTCCACCTATCCAAGGAACCATTCCACTTTGTCATCGATCAAAGGCACTCACAAGCACTGGTGACCGTGTATTTTCAGAGCGCATCTCATTTTCCTCCACAACTCTCATTTTCGGAAAAGAAAACTGCGCAGGCTCAGCCGCACTCTGATCGACTTGCTGATTTGCAGTCACCATCTCACTAGGGTACTGACCTGCAGTCATCCTCCGATCGGACTGCTCTCCATTCTCTGAGATCCTCCACATCGCGGCCCTGGAATCCAGAGGAGATTGCCTTGCGGGCTGCGATTCGTGCGGCCTCTGCACGGGAAGCTTCTGAATCTCAGATCGTTGACTCAACTGATTTCCCTCAGCAATGAAGCTTTGGTTGAGCAGAGGTGTTTCCCTTTCATGAGCATTCGGAAAAGACTCACTCGTCTCTTTCTCCAGCTGCTTTCTCTTCAGCACAATTATTGGACTGGATTCTCTCCCTGTCACACTTCTCGTACACATTCAGTGCGTCGTCGAGATGCGCACTGACTCGAGCGAATTCTGCCATCAATTGGTCCTTCTCCATCGCAGCTTCCTGAACGACCCTTATTAGACACTCTTGGTTGTCCACTTGGAACGCATCCATCATGCCATCTATCAACCAATTTTTATCCTCCACAATGGCGCGCAATCGAAGCAACTTTCATGTCCCACTCTATCAAGCTCCATTGAGACCAATCTCCTCATTTCCATATCCGGATCCTCTTGATCATTCTCATTCTCATCCTCCTTTTCAGAATCTACTTCTACATCGTTATCGCGTTTGAATTTATCTACATACATCTGATCGTAATGTGCGCGAAGTTCATTCAGAGACGCACTCCCAGTTCCTTCAAGGGCACTGTTCACTTCCTCCCTCATTACTCTCGCGCTCTCTCTCTCGTCAGTGAGCTTCTTTTGAACCGCTTCAGCGAACTCTTCTACCTCCTTCACTCTCTTTCTCTCCGCATCTAAAGAAGCTTTCATGCCTTCGTACTGTTCTTTTCCAGAACCAGTAATGATCAATGCCGAATCTATCTGCTCAAGATCTTTGTCAGCTTTCTTTCTGAACGCACTGAACAACTTTTCCACTTCAGACTTTCCTTTTTCTCCCCCACGAACATCATCCTCCCTTTTCACTGCAGCCTCTTTCAAATCATCTATTTTCATTCTAATTCTCTTTACAGCATCACGAGGTTTCTTACTTTTCTCAAGTGCAGCAATTTGGGCTCGAGTAATTGGACCAACCTGCTCGGCGCGGGCACCAGCGAGAAGCCTGTGCGAGTGTAGGTCACTCATCCGACCACGCTCCTCATCAGTCAGGTTTCGTCCAGGATCGACGTCACCTCCGATCTCCATCAGATTATCTCCTGCAGTTCCTCCATTCCTTCCCAACGTAGAACCATTTTGACTCATTCCACTCGTACTAGCATCGTTTTGATGTACACTCAACACAGAATCATTTCCACCACCATTAAAAACGGGAGCGTTTTTACTCTGGGTACGTCCACTGATTTCCTCATTTTCATTGGGATTCAGACTGGACTGACCGTTTTCATCCTCCACAGGTGGGTGGTCCTCGATCTGGAGTCCATTCAGTTGATCTTCCACAAGTGGGGCCGCAACTTGGGCAGCTTGGGCAGGGGGGTGATCCTCCACAGATGGGTCTTGCTCCTTACCGGCCATGCTGCAATCACACGTGTTTTACTCGATCACTGACACGACGTAACACGGAAATCGACAAAAACGAGCTCGTTTTTTCTAGTCACACTTCTCTACCGCGACGCGAACACGCAACGCGCCACTCAAAAATCGGCGATTCTCGCAATTCAATCAATCAATATCCTCTCTTCGAATTGGCTTGGCCCCCATGCACGATTAGGCACTCTTCGTAACTCCCCAGCGCCTAACTGACTCGAGAAACTTAGAGGCTAACCGCTAGCAAAATCGTCCACAAGGTAAGTTTTAGACAGCAATTCCCCAATCGGAGATAGGCTTCCGCCGACCCGATGAAATGCTGCCCGCAACAAGCGAGGTAAACTTCAACAGGCTTCGACCTGACGCAGGTTCTCGGATCACGAGTTCCCACGATTTCTTCAACGGAGAAGGTTCACTTAACTCCGGCACAGAGAAGGTTCACTTCACTCTGTGACTGACTCGAAGACAAGGCAAGGAAAGACAAAAGGAAAGGAAAGAGAAGACACAAGAATGGAATGGAATGGAAGCGAAAGGAACAAGACGACTGCCGACGACGATAAACGGAAAGGAAAACTTCCCTACTCCGCTCTCACGCACTCTTATCAACTCACGTAATGCGATGGTATTGAATTGTAACAATTATTATTGTAAAAACACAAAACAACCAAAACAACCGGCGGCAAAACGGGAAGAAAGCCAAACTAATCGACAAAAACAAATTACGAAATCCTACGTGGAGGTAAGCTGAGTATGCGTGTCAGCCCTACGCGGAAATTCAAATACTTACAGTAACCTAATCGGATACTGGTTTTATATAATTAAATATTTAAATATTGAATTAACGATTATTAATTAAATAAACATTCACAGAATTGGGGAGAATTGTGATTAA
Source organism: Pristionchus mayeri (assembly GCA_036245805.1). Classification (NCBI taxonomy): domain Eukaryota; kingdom Metazoa; phylum Nematoda; class Chromadorea; order Rhabditida; family Neodiplogasteridae; genus Pristionchus; species Pristionchus mayeri. Next base: position 48,984,450 of record BTRK01000005.1, on the reverse strand, counting down.
TAATGGTCTAGGAGTGAGGGATCCCCTTAAAGGAATCCTGTGGTCAGAAAGTTTTATTTTTAAAAATTTATATAATTTTGAATATCGCTAGTCATCGTCGATTCAAAACTTATGTAAAAACTTTAAAAAATATTAAAAATATGTTTCGTATTGAAAATACAGCTTGAAAATAACAAATTTAAAAAACTGTTCGTGTTGTACATTGTGGGGTAGTACTGTAGTTTGGTGAGTAATGTGCGGTCATTTTGTAAAAGTTGTTGGCTTCCGGCGCCCTTCCGCCGTCGGCGTTTTTTCACGTTTTGCTCGTGTTTATGTGTTTTATGGTCAATGTACTTGAGCCGAACTACGGAAACTACTCATCACGCTTTGAATTGCACTTGGAAAACGTGTTTTTACTAAAAGTGAATCGAAAAGCTCGCTCATTTTCACTGGCGTTCTCTTGCCTTGTCGCTCTAAAAATACTGAGTCAATCGATAGTAGACGAGGGAATAGGTGAAGGAGGAGGAGAGGGCACTGATCTACCCCTCCCCCGGCCCCCTCCCGCCTTTCTCGGGAGCACGTACTATAAAGTGCTTCTCTTCCATCGGCGCGCGTCTCTGATTTACTTATTTTCGTCAATTTAATTCTGGTTCTCGTATTTGCGTATTTTTTGAACTCGACTGATATTATATTCCAGCGCTTTCGCTAATTGTTTAACATTTCAGAGAAGAGCTCTTTCTCGCCTAGCGAGACGCCAGTAGCCACAGCTACACCACTCACACACTAACAAGAAAGCGAGTATTGCCACTGCTCGCACCTCCACGCACCAAGCGCAACAGCGAACACCGCTGAAGGAGCTGCGAAGCGAGGTTGGTCTCTAATCGGATCACTTATCGATTGCTCACCCTCTCATATTCGATTCAGATGGCTGGCGAGAAGCAGAAGAAGGGATCGCATCTCATCGCCGGAGGCACGATCGTGCGCGTGGGCGTGCTGGTACTGCTGACGGCTGCAGCCCTCTACTGTCCGCCCCCGACAAGGTACAGACGATGTAGATTAGGATTATTGTAATGTGACTTTTATTTTATATAAGCACGATGCACAAGGGTAGTTTCTCATAACCTTACAAGAGTGATATTGAAGGACGTATGCATTGCGATTACTAGTTTAGATTTAATTATTGAATGCGCAAATATGCTCGTAGGGTCAACCTGTTTGTCGTTATTTTACTGTTCAACATTTAAAATTATTTTTAATTATTAAAAACTCAGGCGTGCAACTTCTCGAAGGAGGAGCTGGCGAAGCGGGAGGTCGTCCCATCGACATCGCCAACAACAAGGAGTTCCGGGAGCCGGCCGACGGTAAGTAGGCTCTACTTTTAATGACGGGATTCGCCATATCATTTCCTTGAAACTGAAAAGTAGCTATCCTAATTATTGCTGAAACTCGTGCCAGAAAAAAAGAGAGCCCGGAGCCGAAAATGTCGAGGGTAACTAGATAACTAGCCTGCGGCCGGTCTGTTTGTCGAAGATATGCATATTGGATCTACTTTTGATTCTCAGATCGCCATAATGAATTTGTATTTTTTGATTGTGATGGTCCCTCATGAATTCTAAAAGTTGCCAAGCCAATTTGTGATTCTCAAGAAGATTCAAAATGTTTATAATTAAATTATTTAAATATCGAATGCCAGGTGATGTGCGCGTACAAGCTGGTATCCGTGCACTTCAAGTGATTCGGCTTCCAGCATATGGTCGAGAGCTTCTCCCACAAGCAGACTGTTCTCCAAGTTTCACCGCGAGGTTCGTGTTTCGGACGATTCGTTTATGAGGTGTCGATGAAACATGAAAGTGGTGGGACGAGCGATCACTTTGCGAAGGACTCGTGGCAATTCGAATATAGGAGTACTGCAGCTACTGATTGGACCTTATACTGCAGGTGCAGTCTGGCATCAACTCCGACTTTGTCATCCCACTGCCAAACGTCACCAACTCCGACATGCAGCTCATCCTCAACTGGCTGCAGGGGTAAGTTATTTTTAAATATTTTAAATAAAAATTTGAAAAAAACGAAAATATGCTAAGGATAATATTTTGTAGTTTCCCACCCCACCCCACCGAGCAAGAGGTAGAAACGCGCCACAACAGCGACAACAAATACTGCGGACGGGTACGGTCTCGTGAGGGTTCGGTGGTTTTAACCTGATGTCTAATTAAAATTGATGTCCTTACAGACCCAGATCGCGCCCCCTAGAACGACGCTTCTTCGAGGCACTACCCACGGCGAACGCGCTGTTCGGCATGCTCAATTCAGCGATGTAAGAATTTTTTAAATATTATTTCTAGATTTTCGAAAATATGACAAACGATAACGCCAATCTCACACAGGTACCTCGACATTCCTTCGATCTCCGAGGCTGGCTCATCCTATATGGCCGAGAAGATAAAGGTATACGACTGTGGTTGAAATTGACCTTTGATATACACAGGACACGGCTGTGGAAGAAGCGCGTGCCTACATGAATCTGCCCGATGACATACAAGGATGGGAAATGGATCAGATGAAGGATGACCTGCTGTGGTTGAAACAGGTATTGGTCATTGTTCAATCAATATCTAATCGATATCTAATGCCAGGATGCCCCAGGTAAGCGAGGGAGCTAGGGAATGGGATGGTCGAATAGGGTCGTATAGTGAGGTCGCTAGGCTCCTCGCTTGGCCATCCTTAGTATGGACGTGGGGAAAGTGGTGATCATCTCTAGTGAGGGCTTGTATATACAGCGGCAATTATTTCAACGTACACTATCTCGATGGAATATCACTCCATTCAACTCAACATTGACATATTTATCGTGGCCATTTAATGGTTCAATTTTTCGATTCATCCTCTTTATATTTGTATTCCAAAACGCAGTCAACCATAGGAAAGGCTTTGTTGGAAAAAAAAACACTAGTCTCAGCCGAAACCATATTTACTATTATTGTTGTAGACCCCTCTCTGTGGCCTTTTACTGCCTGTGGTACGCGGGCGTCGACGTGAATGCGCACCCCGAGTTCGCCCACGCCGCAACCACCAACGGATACGTGAGCGAGGAGGCCAGGAATCAGGTACGGTATCGATTGATGGTTACGGTATGAGAAGGTATTGATCGTTACAGTACATGGACTACAACGTGCTGCCGGAGGCCTTCCATGACGATGTTAATGGCACGGACCTCCCGCAGCCGGTGATCGTCAAGAAGGAGTTGATGGTACGGTAGCCCATACGTGGGCAGTGATTGCTGCTGAGTTTTAAAACCCGGGATGGCGCCCACTAGTTCAGTGACAAAACCGGCAAGGTTTACGGAAACTGGTGCACTAAAATTGGCAGAAGTATTATCCAGAGGTGGGCACGGTCCGGCCCAAATTTGAGGGCATTAGATTATCTCATAGGGGCATTTGATTAGGACCAAAGGTATTAGATTTTTAGAACGACCGTTCCACAGCCTACTTTGAGACACAATTCTGGAAGATTTGGACAACTTCTAAAATTTTCAAAATTTCGCCCCATCCACGGGCATTAGATTTTCTCCTGGGGGCATTTGATTAGGATCAAAGGCATTCGATTTTTAGAATCACTGTTTGCCAGGCTACTTTGAGCCAAAGTACAGGAGGAACTGAACAACTTCGTAAAAATTGTGGGTCGTTGCCTGCCCACGTATGGTATTATCCAAAACCGGGATGGCTTTGCTGCTAGAATCAAGGGTGCCCATGTTCTGCGGTAGCCTTGGCTACGATAATCTATCACAATCTGGTTTTGTAGGAGTACGTCATGCCGTTCCTGACGAATCCGGACTTCGCTCCGATGATGCAGCCCGATCTGTCCGACCTGCCGCGCGCCCTATTCGCCACGTGCGAGTTCGACGTGCTGCGAGATGAGGGAGCCATCTACGCCCATCGACTGAAGGAGACCAAGGTGAGTAGGAGCGGAGGGACAGGGGGGGGTATATTTTCAAAAGTTATTTATTAATCACCATCAACACAAGTACAAATTGAGGATAACATAGGTGGGATAACATAATAATGAAAGTTGGAAAATACGCATGTGCCCCTAACAATTGTCCAGTCCCTGCATGTTCCTATTAACTAATCCTACTTCTTCCCTCTGCCCCTCTTGGCTGGCTCGTTTCCATCCCCCTCGTAACCTTCCTCTTCTCCATCCGCTTCCTCCCCTCTTCCCCTCTTCGTCTTCCTCACTCTCCTCGGTCTCTCTGGCTGCTTCACCTCCCCTTCTTCGCCTGCTTCCTCTTCCTCAGATGTCTCGTCTTCCTCTGCCACCCTCCCCTTCCCTCTGGTGCTTCCTCTCGCCTTCCCTTGCTCCCTTTGCCCCCTTCCACGATCAGCTGGAGTCTTCGGCTCCTCCTCCTCTCCTTCGTTCCACTCGGAACCAGAAGAACGAGTCTCCTCCCTCGTCTCTCCCCTCTCATGATCCGACTCCGAATCGCGTTCATCACTGAACACGATCGGGTCCATGATGGGGTTCGAGTCCGAGTAAAAAACGAATCGGGGGCGCCGACCTTCTTGAGGTATGCGTCCAGCTTCCTTTGGCGAACCACGTCTTGGACCTCCTTCCAAACCTAAAATATTTGTTTGTTTTCTACTAGCAAATATATTACTGAGATGGAATGCTATTTTTTTTAAAGATGCTAACCTCTCCTCTCCATTTGTGATCTACTGCAGTCATTTTCCTCTTCACGCTCAGCACCTCCCTTCCCTTCACTCTTGTCACATGAGGATTTCTCCTTCCTGAGATGGAGAAGATCGGCCATCGCGATGGCGTTATGATGCAGCACCGCGAGTTTGATCTTCTCATGGTAGAAGTTGGGGGAGCTGAATATGCGTTGTAGTAGCTCAGTTACTGTAGCTGGTTCTTTAAACTTTTGCTCAGCTTCCATAATGCGTAGGTCTTATAATGTCTTTCATGGCGATATCCTTGGGCACATAGAGGTTAATCAGTCGGTTGAAGGATTCGCAGGGAGAGGTGTTCTTCTTGGGTGAAGCACGGAGGAATCCAGAGAGGAAGGTGGGCTTCAGTATCACCTTTTTGAGCAGTCGGAATTCCTCGCTCTTCCTGTCGATCTTGTGCTGTGGTGACTCCGGTAGATCCTTGTGCGTGCATTCGCTGATCCCAGACAGAAACGGCACCTTTGTTGTATTCATTTTAACACATTTCATGCATGAGATAATACATCTAATAGTCAATTATTTAATTATGTATTCGCACTAACTTTCTCGAAGTGCCTATGACGGCCACACACATGAGCGAGGACGCTCTTCCATCTCTCGAGACCCTTTGCCCTGCTCTTCCGGTATTGGTAGTGGACGTGGTAGCAGTGATTAATAATGGGCTTCCACCAATGCTTGACCAGGGCGCATTTCTTCTTCTTGCTCAGCTAAATTCAGTTGTAAATATTGTATACGTATCATGTTTTAAAGTACCCCACCGAGGAACGTTTTTTCGAATTCGATGTAAGAGCTTGAACAGAGGGAAAATCAATGCCCTGACGCGCAATTTCAAAAAATACTGTATCATACAGTATATCGATTACCAGGGGAGTGCTGCACGAGGCATGTATTTTGGGTCATGGTAGGTCAAGACTAAGTATCGTACCCAATCGATCGTACAGTACCCCCAGATACCGTATGATGCTACCGTACTCCAGAATATCGTGAACTAACTTTATTTTCAAAAAGTCAATATACCGTACCCAATCTATCCTACAGTACCCATACCGTAACCCTGTGCAAAGTACCCCTTGCTACCGTAATCCACACCACTGCGGTCAATCAACTGACGTTTTTCCAAAACATTTACCATTGAGTTGATTCTTGCTCTATACCGTACCCAATAGATAGTACAGTACCCCTGATACCGTATATCACTACCGTAACCCCGATTATCGTGAACTAACTTTATTTTTTAAAAGTCCTGGTACCATGTTCAATCGATTATACAGCACCCAAGTAACTACCGTAACCCAGTTCCTTGGGTCAGATCCAGTTCCTTGGGTCAAGCATTTTTCTAAAAATCCAAAATAGGTTTTAACATTATTTTAAAGTATCCTACCGTATATGTGATTATTGTATAATCATTTTATGATCAATTTTTGATTTTTAGAAAAATGTTTTTAAAAAACACGTTCCTCGGTGGGGTACTTTAACGCTTGCTTCTCTAACTACTAATCAATTACCTCTCTCAGATCGCTGTTGATTCCCTTCACTAGGTGCCAGAAGTCAAGAGAGTGTCTAATTTTGGAGAAGAGTGGATCGGTTCTTAGCATTTTTCCGATTTTAGCGTCATTGTCAGAAGTTACACTTCTTATCTAGGAAGGCGTAGCATTAGTCATGTTTCACTACTGCTGATTAGTTAGTCCTGAACTGTGATAGCTGACCGTAAAGAGTTTTGACAATAATATCTTCAGCCCTCGCTTCACTCCCTCTTTCTCCATCCGCCCACTCACACCATCTGTAATGTATACCACTTGTGATCAACTCACTAGTTACTAATATCAACTAACACTACCTATTCCCTTCATGTCCTTGTGCATGTCGACTGCCTTGAGAACTAGGTTCGTGGCAAGATCAACGATGCTGTTGGTGTTGTTCCGAGCAGTGAACCCCCGTGCACCGTACCGACCATCGACAGCCACATCGATTCCTCTCTTCTAAACAGTTAAAACTCGATTAAGATTTTTTACCTTTATACGGACACCAAGTGATTTTATGTTTAACTAATTTTACAGTCTGATATTTCAGATCCGAGAAGAGACTCGCCCATCTCAATGCAGCACCGGCAGGAGCACTATGAGGTTATGAGGGGAGGGAGGGGTATATTAGTAAGTACCGTACCCCCTCATGGGCACTTTTTCAGGAACGGGCCGAGGTAAGCGGCCGGGGCCTGCGCTCGTCTGATTTTGAGGTAAGCTACAGTTCAAATAACAAATCTGATTGAAACCGTGAAATCTCTGACCCCGCTGACATTTCTGACTGTATCCTCGACGACCTTCTAGTGTCTTTCGTAGATCGTATCTACAGCTGGTATCACAACCTCTGCCAGATGCGATTTCAGAGTGCTGTAGCATGGAAGTGCGACTCCCAATTCTTTCCCCATGTCGAGAAATCTCTGAATTTCACAATCGGGTGCATATTACTTTCGATATAGTCCATCTATTATTATCTAAACTTCAATAGGCATATGCTAACCGGAGTAGAAACGGCTGTGGTGTGGAGGGTCGTCGATAGTTTGAGATTACCCTCGAAAAAGCCCTCGATCTGTTCTTGGGAAGTCCACTTCACAATCCGTTCGCAAACATTGCAAAACCATTCCAGACAGAGGGCGGATCCGACACACCACGAGCGGAAGGATCCGGCTCGGATCTCGGCGGCGCCACACTCACGACAACGTTTGAAGAGGGGGAGAAGGGACGACTTGGAGACCAAGTAGAAAGTGTTTTCGTCTTGTATTGTCGGCCCGTTTTTTTCCACTTCGTTGTCCGATGTTGTCTCAGTGCACATAGTTTCTTGAGATGGTGCGTATGACTGAATTTCGATTTTCATTGTGTCCAAAACGATCCTAAATACCTAGGCGATAGGGATGGCATTGCAATAAATGTACTTATTCTGCGTACTCTCCGCACGGGTGAAAGACTATGGAGAAGGAAGACGAAAATCTTTTCTTGCGATGCCATCCCTAGTATCCCCACTATGTGATAATTCGAGGAATAGTATTTACATCATTCTCATTTTTTTAAACATTTAAATCACATTGTTTTATAACTCAGAACCATTGAAATTGTCTTGTATGCTATTTGTGCAGTAAAGACTAAAGTACTTTTCTACTTATATCATCTGATATGTGTCTCAACTGAATCATTTGCGTACCCCAGATTGCGCACGATGCGGAGATGGAGGTTCTGTCGGTGGATCAAACGGTAGGTCAAACATCGCATTTGCGATGCCATCTATGCTACCCTCGGATGGATCTTCGTCCATCGTCCCACTCTGTAACATTCGTATTGTTATTTTGATTCAAATGCTTATTTTCGCCTCCCCAGGGCTTGTGCAAATTACCTCCTCAGGGCATATCTTATGTTTCCATTGCCTCCCCAGGGCATACTAGAGAAACGATTGTGGCCTATATGATATAATAATGCGTACAATACCTGTTTCCTATCCTCCCTTTCAAGCCTTGGAGCATCCGTGCATTGGTCTTCTCGCAACTGATAGGTAGCATAACAACAAAGTAATACAACAACTGAATACTGCGGAGGTGCAGTGCGAGTATTAGAGGCACAATCGATAGATAACACTAGATCAATAGATACTCACGTCGTCCGGTAGAGGCCCTCCTCTCTTGAAGTGATTGAGACACATCCTAGGCGTCTTCCCTTCAGCGTACATCCCGGCTACTCTCTTCTCCAGCTCGTCGTGCTCCTCCTCCAGTAGATTCAATCGCAGCAGCCACTCCTTCCTCTTCTCCTCCTTCTTCGGTACCGTTTTCGCGACCTCTACTTTACGTGGCAGACAACGCATTTGAAGGGCATCTACTAGGAGGCAATTGCACGATATACATTGACAGCAGAACACAAAATAGTCTAAGTTCATTCGTGCGCAGTTGCGTTAAACTGGTTTACTAACCGCATACATACGAACAAACGTGATTAGCGATACAATACAAAGCAGTTTTAAGTAAAATACAACAAGAATCGCTGAAAATAAACAGGAAAACAGCGGAAAATGGTTGAAAGAGTTCGAGTGCGACCAGTCCATGAAAATTTTAATCAATTCGTATCAAATACCGTAATTGTAATACCTCGACTACACGAACAGCAAATATTTTTATTTCCCGGCTTTGTTTATTTTTAGCTTTAATAAAATTTATTTAATTTTTTTGAATTAGTGCATTGAAATGAGGGAACAAAACTGCGCAAATTGAAGCACAGTGATTTTGATTTTTGACTGGTGGGTACCTTTATTTTTGACTGGTGGGTACCTTTAACAGAACTGAAACGTCGCTCAATGACAGATAAAGATCGGTTAGTGCAGCGTCTGTGCTATCTATCACGGACGATACGCGTTGACCTTGGCTGATGGTACTCTCAACGAAAGCGAAATCTGTTATTATAACGCGGGAAACGTTTCGGCTGCAAAAAACTCGAATTACAATATTAGGTCATTCACTTCAATTTGTTTATACTTCATGCTAAGATTGCAAGTGGTTAGGTGATATCTTGGAGACTTTGTGGCAGAATTCCGACGTCTTTGTGATGATACAGAGCAATACTTCAGGGAGGCAAGTGGATGACGTGCGACAATGATGGGAAGAACTTCTTCGAAATTAGAAAAGCGTGCTGCATTCACTGAAACGATATTTCTTAGCACTCCATATGTTTATAAAACGCATCCTCTTCGATAAATCAGTTAGGGATGTACACTTTTTGACACACCTGCCACAAGCTCCGTTTCTTTTACCGCGATTACACACCGATTCGTTTGTTTAAAAATGCTATTGTTCTGATAAAGTGAGTGAAAAAGCCAGCGAAAAAGTCGCTTCTCCATCTCATTCCAACGGATGCTTTTACTACAGAAATATTATGCCTACACGATACAGCGCGAAATAGCCCGCGAATTTCTCATTGTACAACATACGAAATTTCCTACGTTGAAATTTGTAAACAAGCTAGTTCAAAACCTATTTGCCCCCAACCCCCTACGATCAAATCTACTTCCAATTGAAAAACAACCTTTTGACAAGGGGTGCAAATAAGCATGTTTACAACTTGTGCGACTGGACGCGTTAGAATAGATGCATTTCGTCATTGTTTAGAAGGATGGCAAACGTAATACCGTGAATATAGTGGTCGGGGAATTAGTCGGGCTTTTGCATCTGACAACAAACTATCATTTATACGCGCATCACCAGAGCTTCGCCAGAGCCATGAGATGTTGTGAAAATGTTGTGGTTTATACGTCTCAATGCGAATAACAAATCCGTTCTATGCAGCGCACTTTACTTTGTGCGCATTTTCTGTTCTTTTCTGACTTCACAGTAGAGATAAATATGTATTTAGGGTAACCTTACTGGTATTGTAGTTTACAGTAAGGAATTCGCAGAAAGTGAAAATTGTCTGTTCTCAAATTCCCATAATTCAGAGGGAAAAGGCGCATTGAGAACCTCCAGTGACGTCTGCTTAGTGCGTGTTATGAAAATTCAACGTTTTTTCGTCCAAAATATTGTTATAAAGCCATCCCACTGTCTTTTCATTCTATACACTCCCGTGGAGAATGAAGATAAAATGGGATCTTTTATCGATATCGTATAACTCCAAATCAGAAGTTATTATCGAGCACTCAATGTGCAATAACAACATCTTCCGAAAGTGGTTATGTGATATCATCAAAAGTTGATGGCTGATTTCCGACATGTACATGGTAACACAAATCCTTTAATCCATTCTTGTTATCATGTTCAATGTTCAAGTGACATTTATATTGTAGCCTTATCCATTACAATCTCTTACTATGAATCTGTATTTTTATTCTCCGATTTCCATTCTATTAGGTTGAACAGAAAGTCTTTATCCACTGTTTTGCTCGATCACTGCTCAGTGCAGGATACCTTTGGTGTTCCCTCGCCTCTAGTGAATAACACATGACAAAGGGACTATGTGGTCAACAACCTCCCATTCCAATCTTTTCATTCTGCCACTAGTAAGACCACGATGTTTGTTCCCACGGCCTTGCACATCCGCAACGTTCTGTTATTCTTATTCCTCTCTCACACTACAATGAAGGAATCGGAACGTCAGTTGGCTGAAGTCTACGAGTCATATGCCCCTCACTACAAGACCATACGCAATTGGTACCAACGCTTCGAGAAGGGGGACTTTTCCATGGATGATCGTGACCGGTCTGGGAGGCCACCCGAGCTGGATTTGGATGCACTACGGATCGTAGTGGAATCGGATCCCTTCCAAAGCACCCGCGACATGGCATCCACACTTGGGGTATCGCAAGGCACCATCGTAAATGGTTTGGTCTCCATTGGCAAGAAGAAGAAGCTAGGCCGTTTCATACCCCACGAATTGACCCAAGACCAGCTTGACCACCGAGTTGACGATTCCCTTTCTCTACTCACTCTTCACGCTGGAGATCGATGGTTGGACCGTCTCATAACAGGGGACGAGAAGTGGGTCTACTATGAGAATCACCATAGGAGGGCACAGTGGGTGGATGCCAATGAGACCCCACAGGACGTCGCAAAGCCTGACCTTCACCCCAAGAAAATCTTGCTCTCTGTCTGGTGGGGAGTGGATGGCCCGATTTACTGGGAACTCCTACCTGAGGGGCGGACAATTACTGGAGACGTCTACACGAAACAACTACAGAATCTCAAGAAGAAAGTCGCACAATCTCCCCTGAACGGCAAGAAAGTGTACTATCAACACGATAACGCCCGACCCCATGTTGCACGGCAGGTCAAGCAGGAGCTGTCCAAATATGGCTGGATGATTCTCCCTCATCCACCGTATTCTCCTGACTTGGCCCCTTCGGATTATTGGTTGTTCTCAGATCTGACCCGTCATTTCGATCAGAGATCCTTCACTTCCCGTGGGGCGATCGAGGCCGCACTCAAGCAATATTTTAATTCGCGCCGAGATGGGTTCTATAAGGAGGGAATCCATAAGTTGCCTGAACGTTGGAGATTTGTCGTAGATAACAATGGTGCATATGTTTGATTTTGCTCTTGTGCTTTATTGTCAGAAGAGGGGAAATAAAAAGTGGATAAAGACTTTCTATTCAACCTAATACATCGTATTATTCCTATTATTCGTGTATGTATAGCTCTCATTACCGTACAGCTTTATAAGGGTTTTTTCACAATCGAATCCGAGAAGAATTGAACTAGAAAAGAACTAGAAAAAATATGCTTTTCCGAGCTGATGAAAATATTTTTCAGTTGTTTCATGCATATGTAAATAAAAATTTGTTCAGTAATGTGAGCCATGTAACAGTCGCGTTATCTTAGGAAGTACGACTTACGTTACCTACTAAGGCTGTATTTTCAAGCATCACTATCCTTCCTCATTTTGTGTAATACGGTAAATTTAGAAGCGGCAATGATCGGGCTCGATCAATTTCATTCGAATCTCGCCGCGTGTTTCATGACAATCATGTCGCTGGCCCTTTTCGGCTCCTTCTGCAACTCTATCATCATTCTCGTAACGATTAACACAAAGTTAGTTGCGGCATTAGTGGCGTCATTGGACATGGAAATGTATGTGTTAACGGAATGGCGTTGTCAAATCCTCAAGCGCCCTCGTTACTACGTACGTATGTTTTTCTAGTACACATTCAACATTTAAGAACGCTGCGCACAACATGCCACACGCTGATAGCCGTGTGCGCTATTGCAGACATTCTACATCAAGTTCGTTGTTAACGTCGTAAATCTTATACCGTGGAAAAAGTCAAGGAGAAGAGGAAATATTTGAATTCCCACAATTTCATATCTCGGCTCCCAGTAGAGATAACGGCTTGAAAATCGGAATATGGGGTGTAAATGGATTTTCCACCTCATATTCCAATTTTTAAGCCGTTATCTCTACTGGGAGCCGAGATATGAAATTGCAGGAATTCAAATATTTCCACTTCTCCTTGACTTTTTCCACGGCATTAATCCCAATCTAAAAAAACAGTTTGGCACACTTGTCGTGATACTTCCCCTACTGTTCACGAATACGAGTGAAATGGACTCTGATAATGGTGAGTACATTTGGAAATCGTCTCTTAATTTATCACACAATAGATAGTGTGTGTGTAGAATTAAGAGGCAATATTATAGTTTCTCGAAGCAAAATGCTAGTTTTTCGACCTAATTTCATTCAGTTGCTCCCTGAAATGGGCATTGCGATTGGAATTGCATGCATGCTGCTCATTGGCTTTGATCGAATGGCGTCCGTCATCTTCTCGTTTAGATACAGTGAAATTAATCGATTATACTAGAACTTGGTAAGTTGTAAATTACACAAATATTGCCAGATCCAAGAAATTTAAGACGTTTGTATTTCTGATCACATCTTCGTGTGCATATTTTTGCGTCCTGATGTTCACATTTTATCAACCAGGGTCAGTCTATCAGACGGTGGAGTTTATTATCAGACGGTGGAGTTTATTATCAGACGGTGGAGTTTATTATCAGACGGTGGAGTGTCCACAAAATGATGAAAAAGACATTATACTTTGATAGCAACGCCATGTTCAGCAGTGTAATGTGTAGTCTCCTAACACCATACTTCGACGGCATAAATTGGTTTCACTCGTTTTGCATATCCATGAATATAATTAGCGCAGTGTTGTATTTCATCACATGGGTTGGCGTGCGATCCAAAGCTGGTGAGTAGAGTTATGTTATTGCAAATGATTGTATTTTTGAGTAGGATAGGTGCGATAAATAGCTCATTAGCATATTCAATGTCAAAAATAGAACCTCTAAACTGGACCAAAGCATGTTAATATTAAATTATTTATTTATTTTTTTCGAAATTTTTCCATTTGTCGATGCAACAACGATGAAGCGTCTCATCAAGTCTCTCATCATCATAATAACAGTGGACATAAGCGGATGGTTCCTCACGTCACTCTTCATGTATCTACTCATGACGTCAAGCCTCGATTGTAAGATAACTAATATTCGGAACTGCTTGGAATACTAATCGCATCAGATTTCTTGTACCTTTTCCCACCCTTCCGGCAGGGATCCAGAAATGAGTGGGGTAGAACATAAAAGATGATAGGGCGGGTAGTAATCCAAGAAGTGCCAAATATTCTGAAAACAGATAAGTCTAAATCGCAGATCAAGTGAAGTTCTCATGGATGTGGTTCGGTGGAATTTTCATAAACATCGCTCTCTGCTCAAAACTTCTTATTTACTATTCAACGAGGTATTGTAATTTAAATATTGTGCATTTCTAACTATTTTATTCAGTTCGGAATATCGATCGGCGATCAAAAATTCCGTTCACCCAATATTGATTCGGTCTGCGAATGTTAGCCCATCAAACTCGAATGTCGTAGTGATGAAAAATGTGAAATGATGAAATGTCATGATGAAAATAATTAAAGTTATTATTCTTTACTTATTTTGGCATACCATATTTTAAATTTTTGTACATATGTTAGTCGTATATTACACAATTGTGATCTTGGATTCTTTATCAGACCACTGTATCAACATCATTTTTCATTGGCATTAACTCAGAAAACCATACCATGATAATTTCATAGTTTTTATGCTCGGCACAGCTAAAATCGATGTGAACATCTTTTTCCCTTGCGATGTAGCTCTCGTTGAACTTGTTTTTTAACGTCAGATAAGATGTGTTGGGGTACGAGATGTGTTGGGTTGCATCCTTCATGGATCATAAATAAATTCAAATTTTGTCGCTTTAAACGCTCTATCAGTCTTACGGAGCGTGGAAAAGGAGAAGAGAGGGGATGAGAAATTTTCAAAATCTCTAACTCACAGGAAAGCTCGTCGCAGCAGAAACAACATCACAAATAATCAGAAGCTTCATCTTGTTGCGTCGGGTACACAGCAAACTGCGAACTCCTGAAAAGTCAAATAACAAGTGTTTCGAGCATATTGGAATTGTATTATGTGGATGGGAGGTTATGGTGCTAGTCACAATGCAATTTGAGCAAATGACAATTTCAAAAGATAATGCACTGGAAAGATAATGCAAGACGATTTGAACAACAAATAAGTTCAGCTTGCAACTCTCAGCGTACTATCGGTGAAGGTGGTGATCTCGAACACAAATGTTTTGCGTTATTGATAGTGATCAGGAACATGGTGGCACAAAGCCTTTGCACCACAACGAAGTGAAAATACGAGGATTTCCCCCATTTCCCATCAACTTCTCCTGAATTTGACAATGTATTTATTTGAACAGGAACAAAATTATGGACAATGTGCGTAGCAATCTTGAGATCTACTCATGAGCAGAGTAGGCGTCAAACAGTCCGATCTCTTACTCCTGCTTTCCAGAGAATCACATTATCATCTTCACTCGCTCTTTTGGATTTTAGAATTGCTGGGAATTACTCGAGAAGATAGACTGAATACGGAATCTACTGAAGACCGATGCGAAGAATGACGCCATAATCCTCATCACTGTTCGATCCCTAATAACGTGGAGTGTCAAAACATTTTCAAGAGAGGCAATTCGACTAAACGGATCGGTATAGTCGAAAATGAGGCGAGACGCCCCCATTACCCCTCACTCTCGACTAGACCGACCCGTCTAGTCCAGTTGTCTCAGAACATGCGCCTAGAGAGAAACACTGACATCATCACAACAAATGCTCTTCATAATCTGCACTAATGAGAGACGAGGAGGGAATAGTATCTCCACTTTTCAAAAATATATTTATTTATTTTTTTAAATAATGGTAGGCATTTTTGGTGGCAAATTGGCTCATAAACTCCGCTTCACACTCACTCTTTCTCTGTCGCTTAGTGATGGCAGGTTTGTCAATAGCTGGTAATTATCATGGCCGTTGAGTCGGAATTGGGGGAGGGGAAAGGGGCAGTTGCTGGAGCACTTTCATGACAGGTGAGGCAGAGGGGTACCTCCATATGTCAAGCATAGAGGTTTCACCCACTACCTCAGCTGTAGCTGAGAAAGTCTCTGCAAACGTTTCTGGGGGAGGGGACAATTGGAATGTCAATGGAAGGGTGGGGATGGTTGCTATCCCTGGGCAAAAGTGCAACGAGTGTTTGGGGGGATAATCTGCTTATGGGGAACCTGGCGTATCTGAAGTCTCAATTAAATAAATTATAAATTCGTCAGAATATTCCAGGAGTTAATTTTCCCCGCGACAAAATTAAAATGTTTCAGAAAATTGGGCTGGTTTACTGGGGAAATCTAATTGGATAGAATGTCGGATACTCTGGGCGGGAAATCGAGTTGGTTTGGAAGTGAAGCCACTCCGAATATTCATGGAGTGAAGGATGAGGCAATTTGTGTCAATAAATGTATCTAAATGGTTATTTGTAATTGGTTTACTGGGCCATTCGTTGAGGTAGACAGCATGGCTGTCAGTTGGGGATGGCGGGAAGTCGAGTGAGGGAAACATACGAGTAGAAGTTGCCCGCCTTTATCTTCGCGTCGTCTCAGGTTTGAGAGTTGTGAGTTGATGGAAATTGGGTTCCTAACAGTTGCGTGAGCGATAGAAATCGGCTTTGATACTCAGAGAGAGGGAGAGAAACATACGTGTAGTCACGGGGCAGCTGTGCGAAACTTAGTGATTCTCCCATCGTCCAAGCTCTCTGCCCTGCTATTTTCTCGTGTCTGCCCCTGCCCTCCGCCCTTCCCTTTCTCTCTCTCCCTCTTCTTGATTCCCCTCCCTTCCTACTCTCTGCCCGCCCCCCCCCTTCTCTATCCGACTCTTCGCCTCTTCCTATCCGTCTTCCCCCTCTCTCTCGCTCCGAGTTTCAAAGCCGATTTCTATCTCTCACGCGACGCAACTGTTAGGAACCCAACACTTTCTCTCAACTCACAACTCTCAAACCCGAGTTGACGTAAAGAGAGGGGTCGGCAACTTATGCAAAGGAGATCTCGCGAGGTCGAGTGCTTCAGAATATACGTCAGGGGATACTTCAAGACGGAGGCTGTGTTTGCCGACTGAAATATGCACAATTCAATGACAACATTGTAGTCATTGAATTGCATATTGTCTCAAAGAAAGGGGTCGTCAACTTCAGCAGAGTATTTCGTGAATATTTCTGGAGAAAAGACATTAGGGACATTCCAGAAGGGACACAACAGAAAAGGCAGTGTGCTGCATAATAATGCGCCCTGACGCATCGTCCTTTCCTCCATTCAAATTCATATCAGCTTTGGACTCTTTTGGTGGTTTGGGCAAACGAGAGAGTACGTTCTTTGGAATTCGCTCATGCCGAATTGCATGCGAATGTGAATGCATGAAAATCACTTGCAAAATCCGCCACGTTTCGATTTGACAATCAAGATAGTGTACCAGATGTTTGATCTCTGAGTGTACTTCGGACAAGAGATCGACAATGGGAGTCTACCTCCCATCTCCCTTCTCTCTCTCTCCCTTCCCCTCGCTCTCGATACCTCTCCCCCTCTCTCCTCCTTCTCCCCTACCTCTCCCTCCTTCTCTCCACCATTTTGCTTACACACTAACTATCCCCCTCCCTCTACCTTTGCTATCGAATCTAGAACTAGAACAACAACAGCTGTCAAACAAGAAAGGGAGGCATAATGTCGAGAAGAACAACGTCGAGAGGTGCAATAGTTAATTATTTTACACTACAATTGCGTACGTGTAAAAATGGTTGTAAGAATTGACGAGGCCTTAACAAGCCTAATACAGTCAAGAAATTCATGAATTGATAGGTTATTTGCCTACACAGAGTTGTGATCTGACTTGTGAGAGTGGGAATCTGTAAATATAGTGAAAAATGGACTCTAACCAAATCAAGTTCCGATTTATTATCTGCACCACCGATGACCTTGCACCAGTCTAGCAAGTTTCTCACGAATGTCTTTGCACTCCAGTCTTCTAATGTAAACCCGTAACATAGAACTGCCATACATCCCAAAAAGTCTCGCTCGAGCCAAATACCACCTACCCTCCTCATCACGCCACTTCCTTTCCATGAAAGTGTTGATAAATAAAGGAAAAGAATAAGAAAAGAGATGGTAGAGCGAGATGGGCTCTTCTTTCGGGAGTAATCTCCCGCATTTGCGACTGGATCGACTCTTTAAGATCATTCTCGCCACTTTTTTATTACGATTAGATCGGATGAGCACCGAACTTGCAGGTGAGAACTTAGCTTACTACTCTGCTGCAGCATTTGTTGTTAAGGGTGGTAATTAGCTGTGAAAAAAACACTTCTTGATCAGACATCTTGATGATCATTCTGACAGCGTCATATCATCCGAAGGTCCGACTACATACCGTTAACGACACCAAAACAACATCAGGAATAACTATATTCAAATCGCAAAGGCACCGATTTCTTTGGAATGAATCGATCGAATTCGCAGATGCAATATTCCAGCGCATTAAGCTGATGCGCAACCTATCTTGCCCTTCCACAATGCTTCACCAAGACTTTTGAGCACTTCAGTTTTTTCAAGAATTATGGAGTTTTCCATTTCAAGAATTATGGAGTTTAATAGACTTGTGTCCCTCTTGACATATACAATATCAGCATTCGGGACATAAGAAACAATCGATTCATTCCTCTTTCTGCCCATACTCCCTTTTCTGCCATGATGTCCGTAGGCTCTTGGCATTTCCTCATCATCTTTTTATCAGCTTTTATCTTATCATCTTATCGTCACACTATTTATATCGCGATGGGAGCCGTACACTTATATTATTTTCATATTTCTACCTTTTGCAACGCGTTGAACCTTTCCGTCATTTTTTTCCTCAATTTATAGAACTCCATAAAATGAACAACTATGCGAAAATTGTGAATCACATCTTTGCTATCTCTATCCGTAGCTAAAAGTATTTGCCCAATGAATGATACGTAATAATCGGGGAAGATACTTCAATAACGACTAACATACAGAATGGTTTATGGTACGTATTTTGAAGTCGCCATCATATACAAATCTAAATTGCTAAATTGTTGGCGCAGTTTTTAATATATTTCAAGCCAGAACATGGTTGAAGAGCAGGTCGAAAGATGCATTAGCTTGACTATTTTTGTAATCTTGCGATCTCTTCAGACGTCATAATGAAAATGATGCATCACTGGTCAAGATCAGCCTTACATATTGCTGACATTAGGTTTGCTAAACGAGATATCAACGCTCGTGATGAGACAATACGGTACATTTGAGAACTTATGGTTTTAAGGCTCGAATTTTTAATGAAATTGCGCGATCAAAAGTGCTTTGGGATTATCTTGAGAGAGTTCACAAATAACCAGCTCGAGCAACGATATGTGTGATACATCAAACATACATTATACGCCCAGACTTTGATTGTTTCGTATTACCTAGCCCATGCACAAATTAGGCGCAGTTATACGCATTAAATGCGTGCTCCGGGGAATGAATGTTAGGGAATCCCACCACGAAAATTCTGCGCTCTCAATGGGAAACTGTAGCGAATTTACCCAGAGAAAGAGGCGAAACGTAAATGGAACTCGTGAAACATATCTGAACAAGCTACGACCCTGCGATATCAATGAACTTTGCGCATATGTAAATAACCTCAGAGTCGTCTGTATAACTTCGGATAAAGTGACTTCTGATCGGGTGAGTGGCCTATACAATATTTACACTATCACTATGGGTGGCTGAGCATTCCCCGGAGCTCTCCTTTAATGGTCACTTTTCGACATTTATGACGCCGTACTTCTAAGGACTATCATTTTACCATTAAAAATCGAGGTACCAATGATCATCCGAGGCAAACAAGTACGGAAAATTATAGAAAACACATTACAAATATACGTCATAATGAG
The DNA here is from genome assembly GCA_036245805.1 of Pristionchus mayeri. Lineage (NCBI taxonomy): Eukaryota > Metazoa > Nematoda > Chromadorea > Rhabditida > Neodiplogasteridae > Pristionchus > Pristionchus mayeri. The sequence goes on along the minus strand of BTRK01000005.1, from coordinate 48,964,914 downwards.
GCTGAAACTTCAGTAATCATTCAAGCGTGGAGCAGAGCCTTATGATAGCTGGATAACTGTTGTCGCAGACCTACCATAGTCAGAAGGAACTCGCCTCTTGTTAGAGAACTCGTATTAACTTTCCTGTTAACTATACACATTTGTAATCATACTATAATATTTTATTTGCATCATATTTGATGCATCGTATATCAAGTGTTATAATATTTCATCGGACTTCCCTCTCATCACTTATTCTGACATCTGCATGATAACTGAATTGAATTGAAGGATGATCAACTATCCTCCTTACTGGGTCCTTATTACCGACCTGTTCCACACGTATTTCTATCGAACGACACTTGCAGGTGCTTTATCCAGCATCAATCAATATTTTACAATTTTTAAATTATTCAAATTCATAGCTTGGGAAGTGCTATCCCGTAAAATTAAGTTTAAGCTCACATTAAGGCACTCGGTAGGACGAGAAATATGACGGGATACCGCCTTTAATAAATCAAAGGCGGCTTGACGTCATAGTTCTCATCCGACCTAATGTCTTCATTAATGAAAGATTGCAGTGTCAATACTATCAAATGGTCTTCTCATTTTCACAATAAAGAGGACGCCTGGATATCTGGGCAAATATCGTTTCATGTTGCTGTGCTTCGCAGGTCGTAACATTTACAGCCTTTGTAGCTTTCGTCGTTGTATTGCCTTAGTACCCTTAGCCTTAGTAGTCTTAGTAAACGTCTTAGTAAATGTAGTATCTTTGTCGTTGCTTCTTTTGATCCCGTAGAGTTCTATAATCACCAATTCTAAAAAGATAAGTGCAAAGCTACCGCTTAGGGTACGTAGTTCTTTCTTTCAGCATTGCCCCAACTCAACCGTCTTGTGACGACCATAAACTCAACTGACTCTGTATTCAATCTTTCTGATTCGCAGTCTGGGACAGCATCAGCTCGTTGGCGCACTCGATCGTCGCACCGTACATTCACATGAACGAGCGCGGGTTCTTCTTCTTTCCAAAGCACGTGAATGAGCTCAGATCAGAAAATGGTAAGAAGGGCACTAAGTCGCAGGAGAACTGTCGGATGAGAACCAAAAACGTACCCTTCTCCAGTACATTACAAAAGTACATTACAGTACAAAAAACACATTAGGGTCCTTCATAATGATGCCAAAACGGCGCGTGCTCTCCTCGTTTCCCACGCTCTCTCGCGCTGTCTGACCTGTGAGAGAGCGTGTGAAACGTGGAGAGCGCGCGCCGTTATGGCATCACTAGTCCTTCACTTTCAAAACGTCTTCTGCGAAAACACGACGGAATTACTTTTGGTTCTCTTCCGGTGGGTTCTCATCCAACGGTTCTCCCGTAAGAAGAGGTCGACATTCGAGTCACCGTCTCCAACACTAGATCGGATGAGAACTATGGCGCCATGTCGTCATTGATATACCAAAGCATGAAGTCATAGTTCTCCTCCGAAGTAGTGCATTCGGGTCACCGTCTCTGCATGTTATGTATGCTTTCAAGGTCCGATTGCATTTCGAATAGAGTTCTTTAAGCGGGCGTTCATCTCACAAGTATAGAATTTTCTGTCGACCTCTTGTCAGTATAGAATTTTCGAACGGTGCCTCCCGCCAGCAAAGTCGCGAATACAGAATGTACTCTTACATTTCTAGTTTAGGTACGTTGGCCATTCTGGTCATGCGTATGTACGGCGCTACGTACGTCGAGGCGCTGAATGTGCTCGCGTTTCACTTCATCTACCGGTACAGGATCATCGTCAGGTTAGCAACTACAGTTATTGTTACTGTTGTATGTTGTCTGTAGTTACTGTTGTCGAGTCGTATGTTGTCGTTTACTGTTGTCAACTACTGTTGTTAGGTTAGCAACTATAGTTTGAGCGGCCTTCGTCACTTCATTTCATAAACTCCCTAAACCGATCGAACGGGGAGAGAGTGTATAGAAAAAATATGCCGCGGAATCGTATTTCGAACTATGTTACCAATATTTCGTTGTAATTTGTATGAGAATCATGAAATGCATAGATATAACATTCCAGGGTGATTGCTAAAGCGATTTTTTTTTAATTTCGTAATTTCCAGAGGCAAACTGTACTATTGGACGGAAAACTGGAGATTTCATCACTGGTTTTTCGTCGCTTTAATGTTTCACCTTGTGACTGGAATGATGTTCCAATATGCAGTCACACTCAGTTGCTTCAATAATGAATATAGCCGGTAAGCCTAAGCCGGCATTAGGCCAGATGAGAACTGTGACGTCATGCAGCCATTGATCTATCAATGGCGGCATGACGTCATAGTTCTCATCCGACCTAGTTCCGCTTGAGCGTAAGCAATAAACATTAAATTGCGTCGGCGCTTCGCTCCGCGCTGATAATAAGCCAAAGTATAAGCGCAATACGAGTGTTCGAGAGAGACGAGAGAGAAGAATCCGTTATTTTGCGAGAAGAATTCATCGCAAAGTGTTGTCATGATATATTGTCATTGCAAAGTGTAATACTTTTTTTAGAACTGGAAAATATTTTCCCTTTCCGTGAGCATTAATGCACGTTTCATGACACCGCGTAGCTACGTATTCTTCTCACAGACTATTTTTCATGCATTGTGCGAGAGTGCGAGTAATGATACCACGAAAATGATGCCTATCCCCTAGACGTCGAGTAAATGCAGGTCATTGGACAATGAACCGATGCTTTCCCTGTATGGCGTGAACATAAGTGATCCCATGATTGAATACGCATTCATGCTTGTCCGGGTGAGTATTACAAATATTATTTTCGAAAAATGATAAGCTATTTGTAAAAATAATATAATTATTTGTATTATAGAGGGTAGATGCTGCGACGGGTCTCGAGTACTATGATTTCAACTCATTGGTCAGTGCATCGATTTCCTGCAAAATACAATTTTCTAGTGATGTCATTCACAAGGATAGTCTTGGGGAGAGTCAGAGGGAAGGATAGTAAAGGAAAATTAGGGCATTTTCCACATGTATTACAAGTGCAGTACACTGTCACTGACCTAGCAATGCACTATGCTAGATGAGGTCCTCTGCTATCCCAGTCCCGAAGACGGGATGAAACACATGCACACATACTAATGTATCTCACTTCTTATCTACTTCAGGTTTCTTACGCACTTGTGCTGATCGTTTTCGCTCTTCCAGCAGGCGCTATAGTAAGATGCAGCCGTTACATCATGGAAGAGATCAAGTGCGAGTGTACCGTTTAAGAGGGCACTAGGTTGGATGAGAAACCAACGGATGATAACCAAAAATGTAACCTTAATCTGCATCTTCACAGTAAAAGTATCAACAATGCGTCTGTGAAAGTTCTACAGAAGGGTCCATTTTTGGTTCTCATCAAGTGGGTTCTCATTCGACGTCTGGTACTCATCTGGCATAGTGCCGGTTCCGAAATGGCGATTTTGGACTATTTGCTGTTGACGTCAGCGCACGATTTGCCGTATTTTAGAGTTTTCAAATGATGTGTCATTTTGACACCCCGCATTCAAGTCTCGATGCCCAAAACGGTAACTATTTCAGAGGCATGTCAGCAGAGAAGGAAAAGAAGCAACGGATGATTTTCCGCGCTCTTTTAGTGCAGGTGAGGAAGTAAACACCCAGTTTTCCAGCGAAATACTACCAAGAGATTAATTTACATTTGTTTTTTTATATGAGATGCTGATAGAGATTGGTCAGATTATAATTATGACATCATGCCGCCTTTGAAATATTAACGGCTGCATGTCGTCAAAGTTCTCTCAGTACACCACTATATTAATCCCCGTTGAGACGGCCGTTCCGTGCATCTTCTCCTTCTTTCCACTCTCCATTATCTTCCTCTTCCCTCTCATCACAGGTGGGCACTACTGTTCGATGAATTAGGCCGCTGTCACCTCGATTGAGTACCGAGCGTGTGTATAAAATTAGAAGCACTAAGTCGGATGTGGACTATGACGTCATGCAGCTGTTAGTATATCAGAGGCGGCATGACGTCAAATTTCTCATTATATTGGGGTGTCCGGAAAGTTCGTATAATTTTTTGTTTTTATTTTTTATTCAATGCTTTACAATTCTCAGTGACCAATGTATGCCCCCTTCTTTCTCACTACCTCCCTCCAGCGATTGGGCAGGGTCTCGATTCCTCTCTTCCAGAATGCGGGTTTCTTCGAGACCGCCCAGTTCACGAAAGCCCTCACAACTTCATCTCGATTCTTGAACTTCTTTCCTTTGCAGAAGTCAGAGAGAGAGCGGAAGCAGTGGTAGTCGCATGGGGAGAGATCCGGGGAATACGGTGGATGGGGAATCCTCTCGATCTTCAGCTCGTCCATTTTCTTCTGGGTCATCTTCGCTCGATGTGGGCGAGCATTGTCCATCAGAAGAAGAATTTTGCCCTGGTTCAGGAGTCTGGGAGAGACTCTGATCGCGACATCTTCCAGTTGTTCAGAGAAGAGGTCGGCATTGATGCTGGTGCCAGGGGCGAGGATCTCCCAGTAGATGGGACCGAGCACTGAGAAGAAGAAGCAGAGGAGTTCCTTCTTTCCGTGCTCTTCCTTCTTCGGGACGGGAGTGGGCTTCTCATCTGCATCCACCCATTGCAGTCTCCTCACAGGGTTATCGTACGTGATCCACTTCTCATCTGTAGCGATGATGGAATTGACCCATCGAAGATTGGATCTACGATGGAGTAATTCCCGACAGACTTGAACACGATTTTTCAGCTGTTCGGGGGAGAGGTCATGGGGAATCACTTGTGGGAGTTTCGGCTTCTTCCCAGATCGATGGAGGATATCGGACACCGTTGATCTGGGAGTACCAGTATCCTTCTTCAACTCACGCACACTGGCCATGTGCTTGCGCTTCAGTGTGCGGAGAACGAGAGGCTGATCGAGGGAGGGAGGGCGTCCAGAGCGGGGTTGATCATCGATTCCAAACTCCCCTTTCTTGAAGCGGGAGAACCACTTATAGCAGAAGGGTATGGAGGGGGCGTCGGCTCCTTCCGACTGGGCCAGGGCAGAGTGGGCCTCCTTCACGGATCGGCCAAGACGGTAGTAATGAAGTAAAACTGCTCGGAGGTAGAGATGGGAGTCCATCACAAGAATCAATGTAGCAACTAGGAGACTGATTAAATCCTCTCACTACTCAACGTCAGAATGATGCAATACATTGTTGACAAACAGATTGCGCAATCACTGCATTTGATCGCGAACTGATTTTTTTCCGAAGCATTATACGAACTTTCCGGACACCCCAATATCTAGTGCCGAATGAAAAGATTTTTCCGTAAATTTGAGAACTATTACGCCATGCCCGCCATAATTCTCATCCGACGTAGTGCCTCTACTGCTGATCTGTCATTATAGGCGTGGATCTCGGGGCGATAGGCAGTCTGCTCATTGCGATAACTACTGTATTCCCATCGATTGACGCGATTATGATCACGATCTTCATTCCGACCTATCGGGAATGCGTCAAAAGGCTGTTCCTGAAGATTATTTTCAAGGCTAATCTCACTCCAGTAACTGCTTTTCCAACCTCGGAATCCGACTAGAGTTTCGAAAATGAATAAATTGTTTCTCGTTTTGTTTGTTTTCGATTGTTCGCGAATTTCGTAAAGGAATCGACATGTTTGAGAATTAATTAAAATCTTTCGTAGTGTCGTCGATTGTGCGTGCATGATATTGTTCCTGATGTTGTTCAAAAACAGAAATGTTTTGACATCAAGATCGAGACCAAGGAAAGAGCCTCATGAAGATCCGTGCGTTTACTAAAGCAATCTCATATTTCTTTTACAAGGCAGCTTCGTATTACTTTTACTAGGGCAATCTCTTATTACTACGGCAATCTCATATTACTTAAGGAAACCTCATATTACTTTTACAAGAAAATCTCCTATTAATTTCACTATGGTAATATCTTATTACTTTTGCTAATGCCATCTGTAATTACTTTTACTAGAGCGAGTATACGTGACTCCCGAGAAGATCGAGGTCGTCTACTCCCGCAGTGGCCTCGTCACACAGTAAATAATGCATGGAGAGTGTCTAAAGACTTCAAAAGAATTCTGATGCTTGTTTTGTGTTTCTTTAGAAAATCTTACAACGCTAATGTATGTGTTATCGATGAGAAATTAATAGGCAAGTTGTGTTCCAAGTTTCTGGAACGTTGAGCGTCGAAGAAGTATTGGCGCTATTAATGATGTAACATTATATTATGCCCGAAGAAGTGAAAAATATGCCATTCTACCTTGCAATTGAAAAGTCGCTTAACATAACGGTGATATATCCGAATTGTGCGCCCGGGAAGACGTCAAGAGGGTCGTCCTCGATGATTTGCTGCCGGGATCTACAGTTTCGAGCGGGTAGAGTGCTAAAGTTGACCTACCGAGATGCCGTTATTCTATCATCGAGTTCTAAGCAATTTAAATTATGCTGTCACTCCTAATTTACATTCAACAATGCAAAACTTAGCCTAACTTTAATTGTCTGTACGCACTCTTCAGTTTTTCCTTTACTGCGTTTCCTGTTGTTCCTTACGCGAAACTATAAAACAACCCGACTATTTCAATCCGTTTATTTGAAAGAAAGCGAACGGGTGGGGCCAAGAAAGGGAATAAGGCCTGGAACGAGGCAAAAAGGGAGCAAGGGGAGGGGAGGGGGAGGTCCGCCCTCCTTCATTGCCCTCACTTCATTCATCCGAATACGACGATGCTTCGATTCTCTCTCCTTCTCCTCTTCCTCGCTCTTCTCCTCGCTCCGAGTGTCACTGCAGGAAGATTCACGATGGACGGCAGATACATACAACCTGTGAAGATGAGCCATTTCTAAATCTAGAATCGGTACACCGGTATCTTGATTATTTTTCTCGCGCTGGATTGTGTATGCAATGAGATGATGGTGACCCTTTTTTCGAGATGTGATGAAAAAAAATGCCAACGAATTAGAAGCGCGACGGCTTCTAAACAGTGGTTCTGATAAATGTGTGTGTCCATTGCACGGCACAAATACCTGGACCAGTGAGACGTGATAATGAAAATGATAGCTCGTGGTACCTTATACTTTTCAGGTGGGAAAACGCGTGCCCTACAACTTCCTCTACAACTTCAGACCGCCGATTCGTCCGTATGGAGCACGACCGATCGTCAATGTCGATGCCGATGAGTATGGAGAGTAGTCTTGCATCATGACGTCACATTATTGTTTGTAAGACGGTCTATTCATGTTTTTGTCCCATGTAGTGATACTAGTGATGAAACTTTTTTCCCGAAATAAATAATGAGTATTGAATGAAAAATGGACCTGCGTGTTACATGGAGCAAGGCCGATTGCCATGTTGATGACAATGAGTATGGAGAATAATCTTGCACCCATTTCCCATTAATCTATTTATTCTTGTATGACCGGTCTCAGTTTGTTTCCCCTAAGTAGTGATACTAGCGATGCTACTCAGAATAAACAAAGAATATTGAATGGACAACAATTTTTCGTGTAATGGAGAATGGCCGACCCGATTTTCGAACATAATTTTGTTTTTAATCGCGTAATTCTAAGGATAACTATTTGAAGATAGGTAGAAGATAATAAAAAAATAGCTTGGAAGTTTCAGAAATTATGTGCGAGATTTCGTGTTTTTACATTTGCTCAAGCAATCCGTCATGGAATTACCTATTTTCTTACAAATAGCGTGCCCGAACACTGCTTCCCATATGGATCGAATAACAACGAAATCTAATTTATTTCTTGCATTTTTTTCCTGGCGGAATATATAATGAATGAATGCATGCATGGATGCATTTCTTCCCTCGTTACTCATTCATAGTGGAAGCAAGCTTGGTTTTCGAACCCTATTCCACTCGTTATTCTGCAAATTGTGGATGGACAAGCGACATTTATAGCCACCACGGGTTTAGAGATGCACGAATATTCATTTCTCGCGGTCGCACTCAGAATTGCACTCTAGTTGCAAATATTTTTAAAATGTCTGTTGTTTTTTCAAATAGATCTGATGGGAGATGAATAAATATGACCTCATTAACTGTTTACCGTTGCGACCGAAATAGGTGCATAAGTAGTGCCAATGGATTATTGGGTGAGAACAGCGAATTCATCGTTCGCCACGTAAACGAGCGTTTTCTTCCACTCTGGCAGGCTTAGAGAGCAAGGAAAACGATGAGAGTTCCTCCCTCTTTGACGACTATGCATACGACAATTTGACACGGAAATGCATACGCGAGTACGACGTAATACTGATGTCTTGGACGAGCTGTCCACTCGAGTTCGAAATATGATATAGTCGTCTCTTAATTTCGTGCACTCTCTCGCCCACTCTTATCGACGAGAGAGCGTGTGGTTTGGAAAGAGTCAGACGATTCGTCCTTGAACGAGACGATTCGTCCTTGAACGAGCAACACCGGTTAGTGTCGAATGAATGTTCGCATATTTTGTTCCGCCCTCTTTCCAATATTCAAGACAATTCGCGTTCTTCCTTCGAAATTTTGCGTGGAGATTGAAAATTCAGATGAATACATCGTAAACAAAACAATTGCAGAGAGAGATGCTAATTGGATAGGAAGATTCTTCGTGGGAATGAAAACTCGCTGTTCCAGATGAACAACGAGATAAATAGAGAAAGAGTTCTACTCTGGATAATTGGCTTGATAATTAACTGAAAAACTTGCCACTCGAAAGAAGTCATTAAGCGAGAAAATATGAAATTGCGTGGTTATAGGCAATTATTTCAATGAGCGTGTTATTCGGTGCTCATTCAACCAAAAGTCTCGTGCAGCTGAATTTATTCCAAACAGGAAATGCAAATACGGCACGAACGGATGCTAAAATAGGAACAAGATAGCTACGTAGAACGGGAAGCTCCAAGGCTGTAAGTAGCAGAAAATGAGTAGAAATACATTTTGTCGCGCTCATTAGCACTCTGAAAGTTTACGGAGGGATGCATTGTCTGGTGTCTGGGGTCAGCCAAGAACGCCTGACTGCTGCCAGAAGATCTCGTAAAGAGCAGCTTAGAAGCGTTCGATCAAAACTTACCCATCCTGGGTATTAGATAATGACATCATTTGCCAAATTCCAAAATAAATTATCAATTCCGCCGCACTTCACGTGATTTTGCGGCAAAAGTGCTTCATTTTGCGACCTCTTAACGGTATTTTCATATCACAGTTTTTCTTAAAACGCGTTCTCTGTAAGAGTGCAGTTGGTATGGCACAACTCCGCCAAAATGGTCTCCCAATGCTCAAACTTTCAGAATATAACCACTAGGGACCAATAATCGTTCATTCCAGAGTTGAAGCCAAAATATCGATTTTGACCCACAAAAATCGAAAATTTTAAATTTTGGATTTCAACCTTGTGCTATAGATCATTCGAAAGAGCTTGAAAAGTTATGAAAGAAACTATATTTTTGTCAAACATAATCTACCTGGAAGCAAGAAATCAGTCGAAATGTGCAATATTTCGCTCATTTGCAAATACATCGCCGAAACTACACCTCATAAAGTCAAAAGCACACTCCAGTTCCCACATATTTTGTGCCAAATGTATCGTAGAATTCGAATAACGAATGAAATCGCCATATTTTCAGTGCCGAAGAAATGAAAATATCGCTCGAAATGACGACTTCCGTAGAATTTTTTAGGTACCGACTAATTATTCTTCACTGTTTACCTGTGATACACTTTAAAATGGGCATCACGATTCATATTTGGCGTTGTGGAGCATATATCAGTAATTTCCATTCCGTTACAAATGTATTTTCATGATTCAAAAATCATGATTTTCACCACTCAAATCACAATTTCCCCTGCTGCTAACTCATCATTTCGACTTCATTACTCGTGCTGGTAACACAATTTATATAGTATGGTTAGCCATGAATAAGAATTGGTGGAATAGACCTCCACCAATGTTTTGATACTCCGATTCTTGATGCTCAAATATGGACGTTCGATAGCTTCGGAATTGCAAAGAAATCGTTTTTGAGCAAAATTGTGTGAATTCAAATGAGATATATGTTTGAAAATGATTGTCCTTCGGTAGAGAATAATAATTCAACGAGAAAAGCACAAATATTATCTTTTCTAAATTTCCCATTTTTTCGAAATATGAAAATTTCCATTTTTGTGAAATTTCGAAATCGAATGTTTTTTCGCCATAAGTTGATTAACTTGCATACAAAAACAATTTCCGAACATATACGTCATTTGAATTCATTCAATTTTTCTCAAAAAACGATTTGTTTGCAATTCCGAAGCTATCGAACTTCCATATTTGAGCATCAAGAATCGGAGTATCGAAACATTGGTGGAGGTATATGCCACCAATTCTTATTCATGGCTAACCATACTATATAAATTGTTTTACCAGCACGAGTAATGAAGTCGAAATGGTGAGTTAGCAGCAGGGGAAATTGTGATTTGAGTGGTGAAAAGCATGATTTTTGAAGCATAAAAATACATTTGTAACGGAATGGAAATTACTGATATATGCTCCACAACGTCAAATATGAATCGTGATGCCCATTTTAAAGTGTATCACAGATAAACAGTGAAGAATAATTAGTCGGTACCTAAAAAGATTTTTTTCATTTCGAGCGATATTTTCATGTCTTCGGCACTGAAAATATGGCGATTTCATTTGTTATTCGAATTCTACGATACATTTGGCACAAAATATGTCGGAACTGGAATGTGCTTTTGACTTTATGAGGCGTAGTTTCGGCGATGTATGTTCAAATGAGCGAAAAATTGCACATTTTGACTGATTTCTTGCTTCCAGGTAGATTATTTTTGACAAAAATATAGTTTCTTACATAACTTTTCAAGCTCTTTCGAATGATCTATAACACAAGGTTGAAATCCAAAATTTAAAATTAACGATTTTTGTAGGTCAAAAAGGATATTTTGGCTTCAACTCTGGAATGAACGATTATTGGTCCCTAGTGGTTATATTCTGAAAGTTTGAGCATTGGGAGACCATTTTTGGCGGAGTTGTGTCACTATCTCACCCTTTCACTGCGTTCTTACGGAGAACGCGTTTTAATTCCTCTCATTTCTCCTTTACGCTTACTGACAAGCGACAGTTCGGTCCAAACGACTGAGATTCGCTACTTGTAAGTCCTATATTTTATAGCCTAATTTAGCCATCACACCACAAAATAGATAAATTAGTTAATGAATTATTCTCGTTAAAATTTTGCTTGATTTACTAGTAAGTTCTTAGAGATCATAATATACTTCATTTTGAAGCACATGGTGAAAGGTATTCGTTCTCGTTCATGCTAAGTAATGCTTCGAGTACTCAACTGAATCTTCCCTTTCGATAAGTTCAGCGCTACCGCATATAAAACAGAAAAAAATATTATTCTCACCCCGACATAAAATAGCGGGACCTTTTGCCGAAATATGTCAAGCATAACGCAGATTGAGCTAGTTTTTATTCATACCGCTCAAAAACTAGCTATGTATACCTTATGACCTCCATGTTCGCAACTGTTGGACTGACTGGATACTGCATATTGATTTTGTGCTCATATATAAGGTTGATCTGTGAACATAGACATCCTCATGTTTTCTTGTCACTCTCCGTTCAACATCGGTTCATTTCATGAACTGTATGGTCCCATCTGTATCAATTTCACCTGAACTCAGTGGCCTGATGAACTTCTTAAATTCTTCGCATTTCCCTCTTTTCATCTTCCCTTCCCCTACCGTATCTGTTAGGCATTACCAAGATAAACTAACACCCATTCAACTCATGATAACTGAGTATTTCTGGGAAAATACAGTTGTCATAACGCTGAAAATTTTGCTGAATATGCCATATAAGATGTAGAGGTAGTTCCATCTTCAGCGCATTTTTTTTTTATTTCGCTGAACATGTCCTGCTGTTTTCGATGTTGTTATAGTTTGGATGAGTAATGAAGTAGGTCAATATGCGACACCTCGATCTATGCACACGCTCACCGCTCGATCGGTCGAAAGAGTGTGTAAAATGGACGGACGATGAACCGAATTTGGAACTTTCGTAATGTACTCAGGGAGGCAAGACATTTATGTCAGAGATATTTCGGAAAATAATGCAGTATTTTCTCATTGCTGAGATCATCCCCGCGCGCTATAATTTGGAATGCAAGTCTAACACACACTCGGCTTGTTTAATCTGTCAGAAATGTGCGAGAAAAGTTGCGTAAAAAGTTGCGTAAAAAGTTCGCGAACTTCTGATTCTCTCCTGTTCGTGTACTCTCTCTCTTTCTCTAACCAGGTCGTTGAAAAGTTCACGAACTTTTTGACGAACTATGTTCGAAAATCATACTTTTCTTTTGTTTTACTTTTTTTTATAAACTATTTTTGCTTTTAACTTATGACTTCTTATAATGGCAACCTTCCCTTAGCTGGAATAGCTTCAGAATACAGCGTAGTGAAAGTAAACAGGGTTGGAGTATTTTTTTCGAAAATGGGTCACCACTTTCCCCACCCTGTAAAGTCAAGCTATTCCATCAGAGGGAAGGTTGTTCTTATAAGCAGTCATAAGTTGAAAGCAAAAATAATTGATAAAAATAAGTAAAACAAAAGAAAAGTACGAATTTCGAACATAGTTCGTCAAAAAGTTCGTGAACTTTTCAAGGAGCTGCGTGAAAAGTTAGAGAAAGGCGAGAGAGCACGCGTTGTCGAGAGAGGGAAAAGGAAGTAAACAATCACTGCTTCCTTTTCGAATGCGTGCTCTCTCGCCTTTCTCTAACTTTTCACGCAGCTCCTTGAAAAGTTCGTTAAAAACCGGCATTAATTCGTTCGAAATTCGTATTTTTCTTTTGTTTTACTTATTTTTATCAATTATTTTTGCTCTTAACTTATGACTGCGTATAAGAACAACCTTCCCTCTGATGGAATAGCTTGACATTACAGGGTGGGGAAAATGGTGACCCATTTTCGAAAAAAATACTCCAACCCTGTTTACTTTCACTACGCTGTATTCTGAAGCTATTCCAGCTAAGGGAAGGTTGTCATTATAAGAAATCATAAGTTAAAAGCAAAAATAGTTTATAAAAGTAAGTAAAACAAAAGAAAAGTACGATTTTCGAACACAGTTCGTCGAAAAGTTCGTGAACTTTTCATCGACCTGGTTAGAGAAAGAGAGAGAGCATGCGAAATAGAGAGAATCAGAAGTTCGCGAACTTTTTACGCAACTTTTTCTCCCACATTTCTGACAGATTAAACAGGCCGACTGTGTCTTAATTTCGTTCACTCTCTCGAGAATTTGTGTTGTGAAAGAATGAATAGATAGCTGAGACTTATCATTCTATCATTCTCATTCTCGAATCATTCTCGAATGCCACCACAATTAGAGTTAAGGGTCGAGCTAATATTCGTCGTCGTGCACGATTCATACACTTTCTTATGAGAGCACAGTTGCCAAACAGCACTCGGTTTGTAAAATGAATCGTTTTTCGATTTTCCTACCGAAAATTCGATAGGGGAAATCAATTGTAGGCAATTACCGTTATAGAGTTGAATCTGCTACAGTGCGTTGTATGTTCTCAGATCCAAAATCCTGATCTCAGTTCCATGCGTGCACTCTTGGGCGAGTGCATGAACCCGGCGATCACGATTAGAGTTCTCGTTCAAGCCAATAAATGTAGTCATATCGCAACTCTGCCTTAAGGAATTTCTCACAATCAAACATCATTCGTCTCAAGCAGAAATCATATTCGTCCTGAGAGTAACTGCACATTCAGACCATTCCGTCCAATACGTTCTGGAATGTTGCGTAGAGTCCGCACCATGGGTCGAGTCAAATTACCAGTACACTATTTGAAACTTGCGCGCGATTTTAATCGTTCTTGAATCGTTCGTGGTCATTTAGGCATTGAGTGCACATCATCAGCCTCTTACTTTCATTGAGATTAACGCTTAAGGAGCAAATAAATGCAACCGGAACGGTGCCGCTAATATACGGGGAAAAGCAGGAAAAATGTGACGAATACGTTCTAGGATGTGTTTTATGTATGTCCAAGAACTCTCGGGTGCGTACAATGAACACTGTGGTCACGAGTTCACCTCCAAGCCTATAATCGTTGCATAATCACTTACGATTCCTCTTGAGTCGACCAAACCACAAATGCCTTGAATCACGTTCTTCCCGAGAATCGGTGCTGATTCGCACGCGAAGTCTTCATAAAGGAGGCGAATCTTCTAGAAGAATCATTTTGATTCCTCAAGTCTCTTGTTTGGCACGTCTTTGGTACAACAATATTATCTTGTCAATCTAAAATATCGTCTGTTCAACGCCGTAATTCTAGTGTTCAACTCGATTCAATTCACGATGATCGGTGCTCAATTTGAATTCACGCCTTTCATGCTGCAAGGACCAGAGTACAATTGCAGGTATGCTTATTTTATTTTGAACGTTGCCCATTGCTATTCCGTTAAGAATGACACAATAACAACATTTCCTAATTAGAAAATAAAAAGATGTGCGTTCAGCTCAGTAATGCCTCCGGGTCCAGCCTGGTCCGCCAAGTATGGCATTCAACAGTTCAAATTGGGCACTTACTCAATCGTGTTCGGGGTAATCGCGGAGGTAAGCCTAAGTTTGGGTCGAAATTATCTGACACGATTATGCAGTATGTAAGTTTTTTTCAAGGACATTTGTTTATCCGACACGGTATAACTAGTAAAATAGCGCGAAATGTCTTGCATTGCTGGTGGTCGAGATTATTTAGATTCGTTAAGGTTCTTTACATTCCATGTATCATTGGCCTCTACCGAGATATGAGAACATCTTGCTTCAAGGTATTTTTATAGTCGGCCGTTGTCTGCGTGTCCACCAAAATTAATGATAAAATGAGTTTTGTTCCCACCACATGCATGTAAAAGTCGGGCAACTAGCACATTCACGTGGCTGATAATTTATTAGGTTGGCGGGAAAGTCTTTGTGACTTTTCCAAAACTATATTTCTTGGGAAATGGACTTGAATTAGTTCAATTATAAGTGTCCGAATTATTGACAAAATGTACCCAACATACCTGCAATGTATGGATCCCCTCCCTTAAGAACCCGCTTGGGCGCCAATCAAAGTATTGTACGAGAGCAGACTCGAAATGATAATTGAGCGACCTATCTCTAAGAACATGGGCCAGGTCTGCGAAAAGCCAGTAATCAGACGGGGCCAAGTCAGGAGAATACGGGGGGTTTGGTTTAACCATCCATCCATATCCAGCCAGTCCCTGCTTAACTTGATTTGAGACCTGGGGAACGGGGGTCATATTGCTGACTATACACTTTCTTGCCCTTTAACTTTGAACGATCAACTTCCAACTTCAAATTTTGGAGGTGTATGACGCACTTGGCCCCGGTGATTTCCATGCTCTCAGGGATTAGCTCCGAGTAGATCACATCATCCACTCCCCACCACATTGACAGCTTTTTTTTCTGGGGTGCATGTAAAGTTTGGGGACACCCTGTGGAGTCGTTCCTTCCCCAATCCGATGGGCTCTCATGAGGTTGTTATCGTAGAGGACCCACTTCTCATTCCCCGTTAGGAGCCAGTCTGGACATCGATCTCCACCTCGGAGAATGAGGAAATTTTTTTACTCATCGACGGCCATGGCTGGCTTGGATCAGATCATGTGAAATGAATCGACCGATACATGTCCTCATTCCAAGAGATCTCAAGTCTTCTTTGACAGTTATATGATGGACTCTGAGTGCAGCAGTCTTTTCTCGGGCACCTTAAAATGTGTCATTTTCAACCACATTCTTCAAATACTCAAAATGCAAAAAAACGCGGTTTTCTCTTCGTTGAGGGGAAAGTCGTCTTCTTTGAAGTGATGGATCAAATTCCTGGAGGTGTTGTAGAGGGGGCATGTGTGTGTTAAATATATTTAAGTAAGGTCCCGCATCCCTCATCGTGGTGTAGGATACAGGGAGGTAAAGCAGAACATGTCGGAAGTGGGTGGCTCCAGGAACATACATCGTTGCTCTGCTAGAGAATGAAAGGGAATGCGGAGTTGTCTACTATAAAGGCCAATCACTGACTGTTATTCACCACTAGGAACGAGGGAACGTCATAGTGCACTTGCGACGAGCAGTGTTAAAACAAAATCATATACAAAGACTTTCCCGCCAACCTGATATATTGCATGCAATTCGAGACTGAATTTCGCACTCAAATACGACAAACTTAAAATCCGAAAATCTTGTATTACAGATAATGTTCTGGCTGGGACTCCTCGACATGGTTGCAATATTTGCGAACGCCATCATGTTCGGGATTACTCTTCTCAGGGTACGGTCCCTTTTCATTGTTCGTTAAGAGAAATTTGAAGCTCAATTGAATATCAAATGAGGATAATTTTCGAGAGCAAAAAGTACAGTCAATGTGCAGCCAATTCAAACGAGTGTGCATAATTGAAAAGATACGACTGTGGTAGGAGGTGTAAATTCAAAACATGTGCTTCAGGGAGATGTGCATTGCTCCGAGCCAACAATGTCATTTATCGTTGGACTGACAGGATACGGTAAAATAACTTCATTTTGTTGATATGACATTGAGTTCACCATCCAACATACATCGAAATGCTGGCAATTATCGCTTCATTTCCCACGCTCTCTCATCACTAGTCCGAAGCACACGTCAGTCTAGAAAGTGTGTAGAACGAAGTGACGATTATCCGATGTGCGAACTCTCCCTTCTACGCAGCACCTGAATTTCCAATGCTCTCGTCTACACTAACTCTTATTAAATGTAATTCGAACACTTGTTAGGTGTTTGGTTTGTCGCTTCATCATGCTGCATCGTACTTGGACTCAATCGACTATTCGTAACGCTCAATTTTCCTAAGCTGTTTTCGGTTGGTAAAAACTTCAAAACAATAACAAACGTCATTTTGAGAGCTCGAAAACGAATGTATATCTATGCATCTGTGCTGCGTACGGATTGTTCATGGTTTCTTTCACGAGACCGGTCAGAGTTCTTAAATTCTTCATTTTTGTTTCTAAAAAATATAATACAAAAGATCAGATTCTGGCAAATTCCAAGTTCTCTTCCTTCTTCTTCTCTTCATTCATTCCCGGCCATGAGATTAAAGAGGTTTGGTTTCTTGTTCATGAATAAACATGACGGAGCACATCGTTTCACTTTTTCAATGGCGAGTCCAAACATTCAAAAGAATAAAAACCAAACTTACAAGATTGGAAGCGAAATGCTAGAGAACATCACTAACACGTATTGCAAACCGCAGTAGAAATTGTTCTGTATTTTGGAAAATTTTTAGAGAGATGCTCAGGAAATGAACATTCGTTCGTAACATTCTCCCTGGTCTGAACCAGCATACACAAAATGCTCACATGTTCATGTTTCAGTACGTCAACGTACCTCATGCCGTGCACAACATTTCCTTCGCTGCCTTTTCCTGTCTTCTCTACATCATCTTCGTAATTGTGCTCTTCATCAAGACCGTATGTTTTAAATTGAAATTGCGTTTATTTTTTTCTTTTTATTTTTTTTCACGAATGCTCCCACAGGAATGAAGCTGTGAGAGATATATTTTTCGATATTATTTTCAGAGGTCGAAAACTACTGTCGGCAAGCGTTCCCCCGTTATAACTAATGTTAACGTGAGTAGGATTTCAGATGATTATCCTGGGCATTCCGCAACCAGATTCCGTAAACTTGATTAATGCATTCCATTTGTGACTCCCTTTGTCCATTTTTTTGTGAGAAAAAGCAAATGTACTCCATCTTTTAGGCACTACTAATCTATTACAGGTTTACATAACTGTACTCCTCATCAGCATTCCGAATTCAGTCGCGACTTCAATGTGATTAATTTTGTTATTTTATTCGCATCTGATTTCACATCATTTCAGCTATGTCTATGTCAATTTCATGCCAGCATCCGATGCTTTGATCGTTACCGGACAAGTTTCTTGGCAATTTATACACGGTACTACACCTGTTCCATAAGCATGTTATGTAATTAGTTAGAATAATCGGCCTGTTTAATCTGTCAGAAATGTGCGAGAAAAGTTGCGCAAAAAGTTCGCGAACTTCTAAGGTGCGTAAAGACTGTTTCTCTCAAAAAAACGCGCTCTCTCGCTGTTTCGCTAACCACCTCGCTGAAAAGTTCACGAACTTTTCAACGAGCTCGATAAAAAAGGTGGATGAAAATCTGCGAGAAAAGTCAGAGAAAGAAGAGAGAGCGTGCGATGAACTTTTCAGCGAGGTGGTTAGAGAAAGAGCGAGAGAGCGCGGTTTTTTGAGAGAAACAGTTTTTACGCACCTCAGAAGTTCGTGTACATTTTGCGCAACTTTTCTCGCACATTTCTGACAGATTAAACAGGCCGAATGTCAATTTATCTTCACAATTGCTCTCCGACTGTTCTTCGTGAATATAGTGTGACACCAGAACAAAAAAATACTATCACGTGTATCACGAGTCAGTGAATGAAAAAAGGGGCCTCTTGGGAACATTTTCCGAAAACTTGTCTCCGTTCTCGCCTATATTTGGGTGGGATAATACCCAGGAGAGATGTTTTCGAAAAAAATAGGTCATTGGTCCCAGAGCCGGTTTTGCACCTGGCTATGCTGTATTTCAACTTCCAGACAAGCTACTGAGATGATAAAGAGCTCAAAATGTGCGGAAAATTATTTCCTGCAACTTGTATGTTGACAACTTTTCACGGGAACTCCAACTGAAAATGCTATTTCCGCTAAACCGATTTCGAAATTAGAAAATAATTGTTTACACCATCCGGAAGGGGACTTGTAATGGGTTTTTGTTGCATAATATGAGAGAACATTCATTCATGTGTATATGAAAAATATTGGCCAAAAAAATAAAGTGAGCATTCAGCCTCGATATTTCGCGACAAACGTGGTCATGTTGTAAATATTCAGAATTTACTCAGTACAGTGCGCCGAGGAGCGTAAAAACTAATAAAAATAAGTTTTCAGCTGAAATTATGTTCTTACTTATCAGATTTTTGTTTCTAAAATCAAGAAATAATCGCCTTAGTCAGAAAACGCCGAGAAACCATCAAATCTATTCGATTGTAAACATATCGAAAATTTCAAAACGAAAAAAATCAAATTTTTGTATGCCCATGCAAATTATTGTATGACAATGTTTTCTGACTAAGGTGATTATTTCTTGATTTTAGAGACATAAATCTGATAAGTAACAACATAATTTCAGCTGAAAACGTATTTTTATTAGTTTTTACGTTCCTGGGATTGCATTTTTGACTGAAAATTACATGAGATTCAACTCCATGAATCTATCAAGTTTATTATATTTCAACTCCATTCGGTATCTACTACGAATCATACCTTCATATTCGGCATGTAGTTGTTAATGCACGAACTTATAATTGCACAAACTTGGGAGAAATTGATGTTGTGAAAATCGATTTTTTGAACTTTTGTTAACTCTGGGTTTTTTTAGAAGAAACTGAATCATCTGCGTCAGAAACATCTCAAATCACACACATTTACCATTATAAAGCGAATTACGGCGCACTGTACTGAATAAATTCTGAATATTTAGCACATGCCCACGTTTGTCGCGAAATATCGAGGCTGAATGCTCACTTTATTTCTTCGCCAATATTTTTCTTATTCATATGAATGAATGTTGTCTCATATTATGCAACAAAAACCCATTACAAGTCCCCTTCCGGATGGTGTAAACAATTATTTTCTAATTTCGAAATCGGTTTCGCGGAAATAGCATTTTCAGTTGGACTTCCCGTGAAAAGTTGTCAGCATAATAGTTGCAGGAAATAATTTTCCGCACATTTTGAGCTCTTGAATTTCTTCGATGGATTCATTTTGTAGACTTTACCATCTCCGTAGCTTGTCTGGAAGCTGAAATACAGCATGGCCAGGTGCAAAACCGGAAATTTCCTAAAAGCCGGCTCTGGGACCAATGACCTATATTTTTCGAAAACATCTCTCCTGGGTATTTCCCCACCCAAATATAGGCGAGAACGGAGACAAGTTTATGGAAAATGTTCCCGCACACCTCCGCTGACTCGTGATACCTGTGCTATGTAAAACATAAAGAATCAAACCTATTCAGGTCTCCCTCCATTCATCTACCTCGCTCTCAAAAAATCGATCAGGAATATAACACTTCGGGCGATCAGACTGGGTAAGTCAATATACGATCAATCAAATAACAATATAAAATGACATTCAAAAATTACAACGAAGATGTCATTTTATAATTAAAATCCTGCGCCGTAAGCACACATTTCAGATAGACTATTCACAACCGGATCCACCGCCGTTTCCCTCACCTCTCGCTAGAGTTCAAGTTGAGGATCGGAATCTCGCTTTGTGCAGAAAATTCACAAACATAATTAGTATTTCATACTTCACAAACATGTCTAACTCGATGTGCACTTCATTCCCCTCTTTGATGTACTATTTGGTTTGTCGTAATTTTACTGACTATTGCCTACATGTAAGTCTCTGTTCATTTCAACAAATTCATCTTCTTCTATAATATTAGCTTTAAAATATTAGCTTGGAAGTCCATTAAATTATGATCTTTATATTTTAAATCAGAATAAATTAATAATACAACTAGTATGTTTACAATATATTTGCCTACGTAAAATATGAAAACCTATTCGAGGTAGAGCTTGAAAAATCCAATTGGGAATTTCTCGTAAGTTTATGAATTCTCATTCTGCTTAGCATAAGGTGTGATGAGGGCCTTTGTGGAAATGAAGTGGAGAGGAGGCTTGGCGTTGGTATGTCTGGCAATGACTGCGAGAACTCGGATACCGGACAGGGGAGAGCATTGATACGTAGTTTCTGCAAAGAATGCGTTGCGGAATGAAATTTCAAATGAATGCAATTACAATTTTCACTTTTTCTGCTGTTCGACGGGAATGACAGCTCCCAGTGTTAAAAGACTTTTGCAAAGCCTATCACAAACCTGCGTGTTTTCAATTGATCTTCTCGGTTGATATTCACTACCACGGGCATGCAAAAGAAAGTCGTAATAGACGAACGGCACCGAGACGATCCCTGTGAAAATCGGTATTCCAGACGTCGATTATTACATTTTCGGAGCAGTTTGTCCACTTTTCCTACTGTGTCAATACCAGTAAAGCGATTATAAATAGTAGAAACAAAGAGATAACACTACGCCTGCAGTCTATCAATTGAGTAGGCATTAGTGAAAGAATAGGAGAGGAATCTATGCCGGACCCACTCGATAGTATGGCAATATAGATCAGCAATCCCGATATGACACAGCATAGTGCGAGTACGCTTGGGAGAGCGATCAACTGCAAAGAAATCATTCGAAAATGTACTGCCAATTGTTTTTACCAGTCTCCAAAAAATGGTGAAAAATTGGGAACTCACTAGCGAGATAACACATTTCTTGCTGTGTTGTCGAGTAACGAACGAGTAGGCGAGCGAGCCGACACATGTCCAGAGGGCGAATTGGACCTGAGCAGCAAACGATGGCACGAGCTTTTTCATGATGGAAATTGGCCGAAATATTATAGGAGCGGGCATTGCAAAAATGTTGAATCCCTTAAAATTTCCCTTTTGATATTCTCGATACTCTTATGTTCTTGTTCGGCTCTTTGGCGTACGGTCTCGTAGATTCTAAAACCTTGCTAAGAGTGCACAAGATTTCGATACTTACCTGAATGATCTCTTTTAAGACCGAGATACGTGTGCCTGCATCAACTGAGTGGGAAGTAACCTACAATGCATTTTATAATCGTTCCGGATTATTGAAGTTGGAATCGACGAAACAAGCTTGTAACATCCACAATGCTTATTTAGTGAAACAGACTCATACTTTTTCAAAACAAATTGTTTGAACTAATTTACCATGAGAGAAGATACGTCTGGTCGTGCCAGAGATCGAATGTAGCGGTCGATGTAAGTGATCCCATGTTTTAGGATGTCGTTCATTGTTCCCGGAAGTTTTCCTGAAAGTTACAAGCATATATTCATATTTAAACGGATAACGAGAGGGAGAAAACGAATGCGACTAGTCATGTTGTCTACGCACGACCACTCGAACCACGAGGCATTACGTCATGATGAACGGCTGACACACTATAAACTAGACGACGAGAGAGGGAGGAGAGAGGGAGGGAGGGTGAGAGGGACAACATATGGGCACGGCTAGACAACAACGGCACGGGGGCTAGCCAAGCAGCTGCTAGACATGAAGGAATGTTCGTGAAGTTTTGTGTTCATGATCTTCTCTCCGACAATTACTCGACTTACGATAATTTCTTCATCGACGAAATAACTGGAGAATTATTTTTAATCCCTGAATATTATGAAATGTTTATTGGAGATAAGTGCGCGGACAGTGCACAAACATTACACACCGTTTGTATCGTTGGAAACAATCGGGAAAAAGGATTACAATAGTGGACCTCTAGCATAAAAAAGGAACTCTCCTAGAACGAATTGCATTCTCCGAAATGTTATCGACATCAACAGTATCACTAAAGCTACGATGGATTTCCTTTTTGAGGGAATCGATTCAGCTATGGCCTCACCTGAATCTACCCCTGCACTTGTTGTTGCGGGGCCTCATGGCTAATCATGTCACTCCACCTTCAATAACTCTCCCGCGCAATTGAATAGAGTATCCCCGCTATTGATAAAACCGTGTTGATTCGAGCTCATTTTGAAGCAAATGATACATGGGCAGCATGACCTTGGTGATGCATGCGTTATAAATCGATATTACATAATATAGTTCGTAATTCGGGTCACAGTCTCTTCATTTCCCACATTCTCTCGCCGATCGCCCGGGCGATAGAGTGGGTGTAATGAAGAGACGGTGACCCGAATTTCAAACACTATATAAGTCGCATTAAATACAATTTAACTTTAAGTGATTTCGATTACACTTGACCATTTGCCACACAAATGGTTTTAAAAACTTGAAAATTATTCCTCTCTCTGCCTATCTAAAGAATACAGGGTGCGCCATAATTACCCGGACTGAATTCAACATTCTGTGATCACGCGGTCCAATCGATTTGCGCTACCCTTATGCTACTATGATGACGTGTAACCATTACTCTCTCACTATTCAAGGTTTCATGTCAGCTAGTCAAGTATTCTAGTAATGGTGATGTCTAATCTCTTCAAAACCGCATTCACTACCTGTACAAGGATTGTGTAACATCGTTCATCGACTCGCGATTCGAGTGATTCGAAATCACATTCAGATGGATAAGAATCTCGGTATCCCGAACGCATCCATACGTGGTCTTCTCATGTCCCAGTTAAATCTTCGCCCTTACACGCGCATTAAGTTCCACGGAATAGAGGAGCGTCAGATCAAGAAACGCAGAGAATGATACCGTAAACTGTTGTTGCATTGTTATAGGTCCGCGTATTTTTGTACGTTATTGTAAGTATAGTTTCCGTGGAACGCAAGCTGAATATCCAAAACAGCATTATCACTGTATCTCATCCTGAAGAATCAGAAAATAGCTGTGAAATCACTGACCCTCCAACCATCACCATTCCATCAGGAGTTGCAATTTGCTCAGCATGCAAGTTCCAACTCGTTTTTGTCACTTCGAGCGCCAAGGCCAATAAGGAGCATTACATGATGCACATCCTCGGGGACGCGCGTCTACCCTGGTCCCATTCCCACTTGGATCTGGGCCACTAGACCTTTCAGCAAGATTATCTTATCATTCAAAAGAAAAAGTAGTGTCTGGACACCAATGCACCCGATTTATCACTCTGATTGATTGATCCCCGAACTCCTCCGATACTAAACCCTCGGCTTCAATGTTTATGTGTGTGTAGGCCAAGATGTCCTCTACTAAGGACTCAACACTAATCTCGCTCAAGGCTACCCATCTCATAGCATGATAAGAAATCGATGAACATTTCTTGCGGGAATTGGTAGATGTATATGACAAGAAACTTAAGGCCGGTATCAATGCGAAATGAGGCCCCATAAAAATTAACTAGTATGTTATTATTGCCAATATTGCTGACAAACTTTCGTGTAAACAAGATCTCTCAAGTTCGACTCTAAAGCAAGGAATCATATGAAAATAGTAGTCCGGGTAATTATGGCGCACCCTGTAGAATAACCATTAAGACGCCGTGATATTTAGTCACCTCTACATAAACTACTACTCATCATTATTCATCTCCAGTTTGGGGAACCCAAATGTGTTATATTCACCCCTGTCGCACCTCAGCGGCACTTATCAACAAAAGGGGTCATACCAATGCCCAGGAGCGGTATTGTAATAGGAGGTGTGAGCAATCGTCTGACTCTCTTCGGTTTGCACGCTCTCTCACTGGTCAGAGAGACGAGAGAGCGTGCAAACTGAAGAGAGTCAGACGATTGCTCGGAGGTGTTTTGAGACAAAGATGTATCTCTTTGGAAGGGGATTAGGATGATCCGTGAGAAAGAAATTGGGTCTGACTGAGATGGGATGGCACCAGTGGGAACGACGGTGCTCCTTTGATTCCTTCTCCTCCTCCTTTCACCCACAAATTGCTAATTGTAGTTTTCCATTTTTTGTACAACCTATCAGTGCAGTAGAGTGATGGGAAATTGTCTGAGGACGGAAACCAAAAAAAAGTGTCAACGTTGTTCAAGAGGTAAGAAGGGACGAGACGAGGGAATGTAGTAGAGCTAGAGGTACGATACCACGCTCTCTTCATTCTACACACTCTCTCGCCGATCGACCGGTCTAGAGAGTGTGTAGAATGAAGAGAGCGTGGTATCGTTTCTCAAACCCTAGAATGTAGATACAGTCTGCTGCAAACGAGTCCTCACTTCCTACTCTTCATTTTTATTGTATTTACTCTTCATATTGTTGCCCTTTCCTCCTAGAGGAAAATTTATCAAGGATTATGGTGTCTGGCTTTTAGACTTTCCGTCCTAAATTACGTCATCATTTCCCGCTCACTTGCCCCTTGTGTCGCTACTAGGGAATTCGGGTGCCTAAGGAATAGAATAGATTTATCACATCAGGCAGTAGTGCTCAGGTGAGGATGAGGCCATATTCTTCATAATCTGCGCTCCACCAATGGGGTCCAATGGCTATTCTGAGATCATCTCGCCATCGGTGCCTAATGCCCTGTTAGTTCTCACGATATTTGAACGGAAGTGACTTTTATTTGAATTCCCGAAATTGCGTTTCTCCGTTCTCCGTGGAAATTTGGAATATAAGGTTCGGAGAGTAGAATAACCTTATATTCCAAATGTCAAGCATCTAGCTCCACGGAGAACGGAGAAACGCAATTGCGGGAATTCAAATAAAAGTCACTTCCGTTCAAATTTCGTGAGAACTAACGCCACACATAAGGAATTCATTCGCAAATGACTCTCATCATGCTGCATATTCTCTGCAACGTGGCAAGTAGGATTCCGGAATTGGGCGTAATCGGGTAGGGTTCTCTTATTGGAATCTTATTGGAATGAATTGCATCTTTTTCATATATGTTTCACGTGCACTATACATATGATCTATATAGTGCACGTGAAACGTATATGAAAATGATGCAATTCATTCCAATAAGATTCCAATAAGAGAACTCTATAATCGGGCATCTTTTGAATCATTTTCGGATATGTTTCATGTACAATATACATTATGCATACATAGCGCACATGAAACATATCTGAAAATGATTCAAAAGAAAATGATTCAAAAGAAAATGATTCAAAAGATGCCCAATTACGCCCAATTCCGGAACCCTAGTGGCGAGAGAGCACGTAGAATTTTTTCGACGTGCTCTCGTAGAATTTTTTTTTCGAAGGGACGAGTTTTTTTGACGAATCTCGCTACCAGAGGGTAAATATGCGTAGCTGCCGATTGTCTTGTAAATTATGTTAGCTCCGCCCCTTTGACTCAATTGGCTACCCACACTATCAGTGTTTCCTTACCTTTCACACGCCCTGATTAGCCTCAGCTCATTAAACATCTTCTCGGTGTTTCTCTATTAGGGTTCCCCCAATTGGGCTTTTTGGCCCAGTTGGGCTTCTACTTTCAAGTATGTTTCATGTGCGTTATATAGTACATAAACGCACATGAAACATACCTGAAAGTAGAAGCCAATTTGGGCCAAAAAACCCAATTGGGTGAACCCAAGTAGTTATGCGTAGCTGCCGAATGTCTTGGAGATGGTGCTAGCTCCGCCCCTTTGACCCAATATGGATATCCACACTCTCAGTGTTTCCCTACCTTTCACATGTGCGGATTATCCTGTTCTCATTCAACCCTTTCTCGGTCTCTCTCTTTGATTGTATAAATTTTGCCGCATATTCGACATCGAATAATCGTACAGTTATGACTATGTTGTTCCTATTCACACTCACTAATTTGTTAATTATATTAATCAATAATCCTTTGGGTTTACCACAGTAACTTCCATTTCCTCAGATCACTTCAGTTCCCGATTAAAGCGCCCTTTCTGAGATCATCAATACATGGATCCAACCAGGTATCTTATGTTTTTATTAGACTTTCGAAAACAACTGTCCAAATATTTGTTGAAGATGCAAAAGAACCGCTATGGTGGTGAGAGAGCGAATGAAATTAGGAGTGTGGGGGTGATTTGCATCTTAAACACATATTTGGATAGTTGTTTTTGAAGTCTAGTTTTCATAAGTCTTACCGTTTCACGCCGTCTGAGGCACTGGGGCCAAAAGAGTGTGCGCATTGCTGTCAGCACTGGGTAATTCTTAATTGCAATCTTACAGTGGAAAGAAATTATTCGACAGCCAAGTTGCGAAGTGCAGAGGAAAGCGGAACCGGATCCACTTTAGTGCAGATCAACGCAAGCTTCTCGAGGAGGAGTTTGCAGTGAGTTATAAAAGTACTGTTAAGTCTCTTGATGTTAAATGTATCCTATTGAAATATTGTTGATGCATTTTCGGGTAAGCCCAGGCATTCTAAGTAAAAACCAATCATCAACTATTAAGCGCACCTGAAATTTAACCGAAAATGTTTCAAAAATTGTCAAATAGGAGCACTTTACTCGCTCGTAAGGCAGGTTAAATAGAGCACATAATTAGAAGAATGCATTAGCCGAAGCCCTATTGTGTTTTCAGCGCGGCGTGCAGACTTGAAGCGAAGAGAGGAGATTGCACTCAAATTGGATCTGAACCATAGGAATGTTGAGGTGATAATACTTAAAAAAAACAAAAACAATTACTCGACCGGTTAAGAGTGGGTTGAATACAGATCAGGTGCCCCGAAGTACGAACTCTAAAACTTAATGAATCTGCTGAGAAAAACTGATGATGGCATACACAATCTTCAGATGTGGTTCAAAAATCGTCGTGCGAAATATCGAAAGAAGCTGGAAGGTACAAATGACAGGCATATTCATGTCCTTTATCGATCGAATTCAGCCAGAGAACAATCGCCCGAACTTAGCTCCCCTGCCTCGCCATGTACCTCCATTTGCTGCACTGATGTGAGTTCAGCAGGGTGGAAGAGATCGCGAGTGATTATAATTCAGAAGTCATATGGCCGGACTCCTACTTCCTCTTCTCTTGGAGCCACCTTGCATTCGTTAGCACCATACTCATCCCTTTCCGATGTACGTTTGCTGGTGCGAAGACGATCGTTAGAGTTCAAGAAGCGGAAACTCGGTTTCATCATGACATACACTTTTTTGAGAAGTTAAAAGGTCTGAATCGTCCTTCATCAACTTCTGGAGTCGATTCAACCCCCGTTGTCCTCGCCATGCTCATCTAAGTCTGATGTAAGTTATCGAGTGGGTTGACGACAGCTCGAGTTCCCAAGGGAATCGTGAAAAAAACGATACACATTACGGTTCCTAACATCAACTACTACTCCAGGAAAGTTGCCAATAGTGTTAGGGAAAAGACAAAACAGTCTTCTCATTCCATTCACTCTATCACCACTCGATCAGCCTAGAGCATGAACGGAGTGAGGAGATAATTAACCGAATTGTAAAATATAGTGATCACTGACATAATATATTACAAAATCCAAATGGTCTGAATCCGACTCCCTCTGCACATGGAGTCACGCTACTGTCGGTCGCACCATTATGCTACCCGTGGATGATGTCTGGATACGCACCTTTGGTAGGCAAATCGGGCTCTAGGTCGGATGAGAACTATGACGACATACCGCCTTTGATTTATCGGACGGTGTAACGTCATTCGCATCGGACCTAGTACTGCAAATCGACCCAACGCGCATTGTGGGTGAATCAGTGACCGGCAGTTTTACAGTTCTCCTGAAGAGATATCATAAGCGTACTGTCTCCCATTACAAACGAACAATTTTTACAATAACTCTCCCGACCATGACAAATGCTCGTCATCCTTTCCTTCAGTAACCTTCGCTTGCTCAGGTACCTCCGCCACCACAGCATTCAGCTTATGCCAATCCTACTGCGACTATAGCCCAATGCAGCATGCTGATCTATTCATACTATCATTATGTGAGGAAATTTCTCCACTTCTTTGAATTCATACAATTTCATGTCGAACAGTCGTTCACTTATCGAAAATATTTTATCTTTTTTCTTAATTGTGCGACGAACTCAAAAAATTCCAGGTGTTCAACTCCTTAATGAACGCTTCTTCGAATACGTCTGCTCAGCTTCAAGACTTCTCATTTTGAAAAATATCTTCCACCATCCATCAATGGTGACTTTTCTACACCAGAAGAGTTGTAATGTGTTCCAACGAGCTGATAAAAATATCCATATTGCCCCCTATCATCTTTCCGCTTCCAAATAGAGTGAGAGCAATGAATAAGAGACATGAAATTAATGATCAAAGACAATTCAGATTTTATCTGAGAAGCAGAAATATTATTTGAATGCTCCTTTATAGAATGATATTCGGCTTGTTTAATCTGTCAGAAATGTGCGAGAAAAGTTGCGTAAAAAGTTGCGTAAAAAATTCGCGAACTTCTGATTCTCTCCTGTTCGTGTACTCTCTCTCTTTCTCTAACCAGGTCGTTGAAAAGTTCACGAACTTTTCGACGAACTATGTTCGAAAATCATACTTTTCTTTTGTTTTACTTATTTTTATAAACTATTTTTGCTTTTAACTTATGACTTCTTATAATGACAACCTTCCCTTAGCTGGAATAGCTTCAGAATACAGCGTAGTGAAAGTAAACAGGGTTGGAGTATTTTTTTCGAAAATGGGTCACCACTTTCCCCACCCTGTAATGTCAAGCTATTCCATCAGAGGGAAGGTTGTTCTTATAAGCAGTCATAAGTTGAAAGCAAATATAATTGATAAAAATAAGTAAAACAAAAGAAAAGTACGAATTTCGAACATAGTTCGTCGAAAAGTTCGTGAACTTTTCAAGGAGCTGCGTGAAAAGTTATAGAAAGGCGAGAGAGCACGCGTTCTTGAGAGAGGGAAAAGGAAGCAGTGATTGTTTACTTCCTTTTCCCTCTCTCAAGAATGCGTGCTCTCTCGCCTTTCTCTAACTTTTCACGCAGCTCCTTGAAAAGTTCGTTAAAAACCGGCATTAATTCGTTCGAAATTCGTACTTTTCTTTTGTTTTACTTATTTTTATCAATTATTTTTGCTCTTAACTTATGACTGCGTATAAGAACAACCTTCCCTCTGATGGAATAGCTTGACATTACAGGGTGGGGAAAGTGGTGACCCATTTTCGAAAAAAATACTCCAACCCTGTTTACTTTCACTACGCTGTATTCTGAAGCTATTCCAGCTAAGGGAAGGTTGTCATTATAAGAAATCATAAGTTAAAAGCAAAAATAGTTTATAAAAGTAAGTAAAACAAAAGAAAAGTATGATTTTCGAACACAGTTCGTCGAAAAGTTCGTGAACTTTTCATCGACCTGGTTAGAGAAAGAGAGAGAGCATGCGAAATGGAGAGAATCAGAAGTTCGCGAACTTTTTACGCAACTTTTTCTCGCACATTTCTGACAGATTATACAGGCCGATTATTTCGGTACAACGGCGAACGGCGCGAAATACACGCATTAACTTTCAAGCGCGTTCGATTTCGCTTGGCCACATTCCACGAAAATATCCTTCACAACTCGAACACTATTTATTTCATTCGCTGTCTAATGTAGAGAAAAACAATTAAGACACTGTACCATTTGTCATCTTCTACCACCTTTCTATCTTAATTTTAAACCGAATGATGATCAATTAAGTGAGCGCGATATGCTAGTCGAAACGTGATAGTTCCAACTTTGGCCTTCTGAATCTCGACGATGACGTCCGAAATCACAATTCTGACAATGCAGATTGAAAGAGCATCATTCAAAGTACTTGTTACTAAATTTGTTGCCAGGTAGTGCAACGTTTTTTTCCTACCATCGCCCACCCCTCTCAAATGGTCGATTCTATCGCGATACGCCTCATATACCAAGTTCTACATATTATTATACATATCCTTTGTCGCGTGAAGAATCGGAATGTACTATTTCCTAGCAACAATGCCCTTTCTACCTCGGCGGCCGCCTCTCCTTTCTTTCTCTTTCTACGCCCTCTCGTACCGAGGCGGCAATTATATCACTAAAGGGGTCATAACAATGCCCTGTGGCAGGGATAACTTTCGGGGGGGGGGGGGGGGGGAATTGGATTACCGTACTCAGACAATCGATGCAAGGTAAAATTAAAGAAATGATAGTGCCCATTTCCCGAACTGTAATCGGTTCTGTACCGTTTGGGGGGACAAGCGGGATTTCGGGGGACAAATGTCCACTGTAATTCTGATGTGTCCACTGTAATTCTGATGTGTCCACTGTAATTCTGATGTGTCCACTGTAATTCTGATATGTAAACCGTAATTCCATGTCCCCCCCCCGAAACGGGACAGAATAAGCGATATGTTGTCCCCCCAAACGGTACCTGTAAATAATCCAAGGTCTAAGGTGGCAACTCGGAAGCGGGTGCGGATCGACTTTAATGCAGATCAAGTCAACGTTTTTGAGCACGAGTTCGCTGTGAGTTAGAAAAGCAAACATCTTGAGTTATCTCATTGGAAAATTTATGTAGCCTTTCTGGATATGTTTCATGTCCGCTAAATAGCTGGCAGAGCGTTTGTAACCTACCAGATAAAAAGATTCACATTTTCCAATGAGAGAAAAAAAGAGAGGTCACGCAGGAGAGTTAAATCTTGCATCTTTTCAGCGCGGCCAAAATCCCGACGTTGAAAGGAGAGAGGCGATCGCACTCAAATTAGGCCTTCATCAAAAGAATGTTCAGGTGATCACATTAAATGGAGTTCGACACTCGATGCCAAGGTCTCATTTGGCTTGATGAGAGTGTGTAGAATAAAGAGGCGGTTGCCTAAATTGTGAACATTCATATCTGCAGATTTGGTTCAAAAATCGTCGTGTGAAATATCGAACGATGCGCGAAGATACAATTAACGGACCCAATAGATCGACTTCTACACCCGGCACGTTACAATCTTTACAATCGTTAACGAATCTTTACAAATGTTTCGTCCTTAGAGTTCGAGAAATGATACCATGCTCTTTTCATTCTAAACACTCTCACCGTTTAGTCGGTCGAAAGAATGAAGATAGCGTGGTTTCGCTTCTCGGACTCTAGTTTCCACCTATTCATGCTATGTATCTATCGATTTCAGTTGCTGATCTGTTCTCACTCTACGCCGGCTCCTCCCTGACTCCACCACAACCACCTCCTACGTCAGTGACGAGAGCAATTCAACCGTCGCTTCTCCTCCCTCCGTATCTTCCTGTGTCGTCTCGATGACGACATCGACGACTAAGATGACGTCATCTACGAGTACGATGAGGTCACCTTCGAATACAATCGGCCTGTTTAATCTGTCAAAAAGATGCGAGAAAAGTTGCGTAAAAAGTTGCGTAAAAAGTTCGCGAACTTCTGATTCTCTCCTGTTCGTGTACTCTCTCTCTTTCTCTAACCAGGTCGTTGAAAAGTTCACGAACTTTTCGACGAACTATGTTCGAAATTCGTGCTTTTCTTTTGTTTTACTTAATTTTAGGGATTATTTTTGCGTTTAGCTTATGAATACTTTAAAGGACAACCTTCCCTTAGCTGGAATAGCTTCAGAATACAGCGTAGTGAAAGTAAACACGGTGGGAATATTTTTTTCGATTATGGGTCACCACTTTAACCAACCTGTAATATCAAGCTATTCCATTAGAGGGAAGGTTGTCCTTATAAGCAGTCATAAGTTAAAAGCAAAAATAATTGATGAAAATAAGTAAAACAAAAGAAAAGTACGAATTTCGAAAGAATTTATGCCGGTTTTTAACGAACTTTTCAAGGAGCTGCGTGAAAAGTTAGAGAAAGGCGAGAGAGAACGCGTTCTTGAGAGAGGGAAAAGGAAGCAGTGATTGTTTACTTCCTTTTCCCTCTCTCGACAACGCGTGCTCTCTCGCCTTTCTCTAACTTTTCACGCAGCTCCTTGAAAAGTTCGTTAAAAACCAGCCTAAATTTGTTCGAAATTCGTACTTTTCTTTTGTTTTACTTATTTTTATCAATTATTTTTGCTTTTAACTTATGACTGCTATAAGGACAACCTTCCCTCTGACGGAATAGCTTGACATTACAGGGTGGTGAAAGTGGTGACCCATAATCGAAAAAATTACTCCAACCGTGTTTACTTTCACTACGCTGTATTCTGAAGCTATTCCAGCTAAGGGAAGGTTTTCCTTCAAAGTATTCTTAAGCTAAACGCAAAAATAATCCCTAAACATAAGTAAAACAAAAGAAAAGTACGAATTTCGAACATAGTTCGTCGAAAAGTTCGTGAACTTTTCAACGACCTGGTTAGAGAAAAAGAGAGAGCACACGAACAGGAGAGAATCAGAAGTTCGCGAACTTTTTACGCAACTTTTCTCGCAGATTTCTGACAGATTAAACAGGCCGAATGTCGATTTCGACATTGACCTCGCCTTGCTCATCTATTTGCTGCACTTATGTGAGTTCGAGTACAAAAAAGGTACAACGCGCTCTTCACCTATACACGTTCTCTTATATTAGCCGGTCAAGAGAAGTTATAGAATGAGGAGATGATTTCGAAATTTAGTGATTACTGACTATCTGATTATATAATACTTAAGATGCGGGATTTTCCGACTCCTACTTCTTCTGGAGTCACCCCGCCACAGCCCTCATCCTCATCCATTTCCGATGTAAGTTAACCGATGTGAGGGTGATCACAAAAGTTCGAGAAACGCATCTTTCTTCGGAGCGATGGTCAGACTCTCTTCGGTTTGCACACTCTCTCGCCGGTCAGAGATACGAGAGAGCGTGCAAACTGAAGAGAGTCAGACGATTACTCTTTCTTCGTGATATGCTCTATATCGCTACACGACCAGCCTAGAGCATGAACAGCGTGAGCCAATGACATAATATATTTCAGAATTCAAATGATCTGAATCCGCCTCCCTCTTCATCTTTTGCTACCCCACCTTCGCTCACACCATACAACCCTTGGATGACGTATTTCTACAGTCCTATGGTAGGAAAGTCGATCATCTGATCGAGATTGCTAGACTCGAAAAAGTATGCAAACAATCCACTTCAGTCGCTCCCGCAACATGAGTCGTCGGACCCGACCTATGCTGCAGCATTTACAGCAGCTGCATCCTCGACCCAGTACGTCGTGCAGTACCCGTACTATGCCCCTTACCCTGTGAGGAGGTTTCTGATCTTCTTACTTTTCATTTCGAGCAATCTTCGTATTCCCTCGCTTGTCGACAATATTGTTTTTTTTGCAAATCTGCAACGAATTCTAAAATTGCAGGTTTTCTACCCGGGAATGAGCTCCTTTTCGGACACGTTTGCCCTCCTTCTACTCAATATTCACTTCTCCCCTTCACAAGGGTTTCACTTTTTCAACGAGAGATCAATAAATATTACTCATATTTCCTCCGATCACTTTACGCATCCAAGTGTCCGATTGTCTATCCAAGACTGTTTCTAACGATAAAATCTGATTTGAGCTCATTTTGAAAATATGCAAACATGTGTAGATTGGTCCTGGTGGCACCATCGCTCTAAATCGATATTTCGACAACAGTTTTACAACCTGCATTTTAAGTTATTTCGATTGCATTTGGCCGCATATTATGATTTCCACGACTCGACAACTATTTTTGCCCTCATTTTCTACTGAAGACCATTTCGTCACGCCTCCTCCACTGGATTCTTAGCCGCGACATTGGTGAAACGAAACGTAACAATTGCCTGAGCAACCTGACCCTTCCTAGACACGCCTCTCGAGCAATGGTCTGACTCTCTTCAGTTTGCACGCTCTCTCGCCGATCATAGAGACGAGAGAGCGTGCAAACTGAAGAGAGTCAGACGATTGCTCCGCCCCTCGCACATTGGCGGCAAGTATCTGAAAGAGAACCATAACAAGGCGGTATTTTGTGAAGCGATATCTCGGCGCGGATTAGGAAGGTATCTGATAACCAATGCAGTATTTATGAAACGCAATTTAATTCATTTCCCCAGCAACTAATACTTTGTTCCTTCCTAGCAACCTCTCTCGCACATCGGCGACAATACTCAACAAAAGGGACCATAACAATACCCAGCAGCGGTATTGGATTAGGAGGTGTATGGAAGAGAAAAGAGAAGAAGATCACTTTCGGGTGGAGATTATGCTGACCCATGACAAATTGGGACTGATTGAGATGGGATGGAACCAGAGGGAATGGCGGTATCGCTTTAGTATCACCCCATCTGCTCCAACTCTTGACTAGGTGCTCCTCATTTTCTAGGCAAGACTTTAGAGGTAACTAAATAAATCTGAAAACATTTGATAAATGTTCGATCGCTTTTTCTGATTCATTGGCAAAAAAATTGTTTCTTCATCTTCTATCTTCTTGTAAACGTAAAGTTAAGGGAATTTACAATTATCGAGACGGGGCTTGCAGGAAAACAGTGATAGATCACTGTCAATTTGGGTGGATTCACACTGGAGCGCCCATATTTCGTCAGTCCTATTCATCTGAGTGATCTATTCACGACTATCAATGACACATACTGACTGATCCTTGGTGAGGGCGGATGCTTCCTCTACATATTATGAATAATATTTATCATGGGCGGAAAACTTTTAGGACTTTGCAATCTGATTATTTTCTCACAGTCAGAGATATCACGCAACATGATGATCGAATTTTTCCGAAACATTAGAGTTCGAGAAATAATAACACGCTCTCTTCATTCTACACACTCTCTTGACCTGCCTATCGGCGAGAGAGTACGTATAATGAAGAGCGCGTGGTATTTTTTCTCGAACTCTACGAAACATCATCTCTATCTCTATGCCAGAGGGGTAGCATGCATATCTCCCGACGGTCTCCGGGAGGGGCACAACTCCGCCCCTTTGGCTCAGTGTGGCTATTCTCTCTCAGTGTGTCCCATCAACGGTCTCAGTGTCTTCGCACGATCGGATTATGCCCTGATTGTTCACCCCCTTCTCGGTGTATCTCTTTGATCGCAAAGATTTTACCGCGCACTCAATATAGTCATGCTGCTATGACTACTTGATAGTTGATTACCCCCATTAATTTGTTAATTATATTCATTGCTCATTATCCACTCTTAGTGGAGCATTTGATCTATCACCCCGCTTATAAGTTCGGTTCTCGATTAAGGAACTGTTTCCGAGATCTTCACAATGTTCAACAAAGCTCCTTCTCGTCTGAAATACGAAATGGTGACCAAGTAAATTCATGTTTTAACATCCGGTTGTACCTCTGGTACAAACGGAGGCTCTCAAAATATGCATAGTTTGCATCACATTGGACAAATTGCATTGTTGCAGAGGATTTTTCACCGACAACATCCCGAAGTATCGAGAAATACGCTCATACAATCGATCTAAGGTAGAGTTCGAGGACCGATACCACATTCCTTCCTTCTATACTCTCTCTCTCCCTCTCTCGAGCGGTGGAGTGGCGAGAGATTGTATAGAATGAAGATACCGTGATATTATTACTCGAACTACAATCTAAGGACGGAACGGGGAAACGGGTGCGGACCAACATCACTGCTGATCAACTCAAATTTCTTGAAGCCCATTTTGTGGTGAGCTTTACTAGTAGGAATGATGCATATATAGGCATGTATCTTTATATTGCGTTAGTAGGGTTCTCTTATTGGAAAAAAGGCTATTCCCGTCTATCAGGTCGAGCCATCTCCTGAACCCTCTCGGAGGGACGAAATTTCATGTCACTTGGGACTGCAGGAGAAAGTAGTATATGGGAGAAGCCATATTTCTAGATTATAAAATTTGCACTGCGAAACAAGTTAGCGTGACAGCTGCTCCTCTCCTCCTCGGATTGAGAAAGTAGGAGAGGAGGAGCCGTAGTTGTCTCGTTATCTTGCCTCGAATTGCATATCCTACTTGAAATTGTGATACTGAAGTAATATGTTCACTCATATGTTCAGATTTGGTTCAAAAATCGTCGCGCGAAAGACCGACAGGCAGATAAAATGGTCGATATTCAAACATCAGTCGGATCCGCTAAATCAGGCAAGTGACCTATGACATCTATCGATCGATATATTTCTCCACTTGTTCGATTATTACCGTAAAATGATGTGCTTCAGATGCCAACTAAAAGTGGTACCATTCGGAGCGATTTTTGAAATAAACTTAATGAAAATGTTGGAATTGCGAAAATATTAGAAAAAAAAAACATTGAAGGATACACGTATTGTTGTGTTCTCATCAGAAGTTTGATCATACGACCTAATGATTTCAG
Source organism: Pristionchus mayeri (assembly GCA_036245805.1). Lineage (NCBI taxonomy): Eukaryota > Metazoa > Nematoda > Chromadorea > Rhabditida > Neodiplogasteridae > Pristionchus > Pristionchus mayeri. Next base: position 48,928,154 of record BTRK01000005.1, on the reverse strand, counting down.
GCTCTTCGAAGGGAAAAGGTTCGACTTCCCCAATCATCCGTACCTACCCTGACTCTACGACAACTGCTCCATATATCCAGAATGAGATGGAGACAATTGTATCAAAGGAACCCGTCGCTTACCCGTCGATGAATACTCCATTCTCTCCATTCTTTCTTTCTCCAGACGAAAACGATTCGACTTCCCCAATAATCGCTGACTCTACGAGAACTGCTCCGTATAACATGAGTGAGAAGGATGCATCCGTGCCTGCCCCTCCCTCCTCAGCCATGCAATGTTCTTACCCTTCGATGAATACTCCATTCTTGCCAGTATCCGACGCTTCTGTGAGTCACTGCAACAACCTCTAATTTTGCACGGCGATTCTTTAGTGATTAATGTTCAGATTTGTTTCAAAAATCGTCGTTCAAAAGACCGGCAGGCAGCTAAAATGGGCAATAGTAGAAGATCAGTCGGTTCCGCTACATCAGGCAAGTGACCTGTGCCATCTATCGATCGATTTGCCCACTTGGTTCGATTATTGCCATCTTATGAGAAACTTCTGATGAGAACTAAAAGTGGAACCATTCGATTATTTTTGAAATAAACTATTGCAAAAAAAAATTGAGAAAACCATTAATAAAAACTTGATCGTACGACCCAACGATTCCAGGAAATCCGAAAGAAACCGATTCGACTTCCCCAATAATCGCTGACTCTACGAGATCAATCAATATTTATCACTTCAAGCGTTAACGCTAGGTGAGGATAGGTCGGAATTCGTCGGTCGTTGCAGACCACCAGTGGGGGCCAATTGTTCTTCTGAGGTCATCTCGCCAACGCGTTCTCGGCTGACCCTGGGGACGGCTCCTGTTGTAGGGGATCCATACCGTAGTCGCTCTGGTCCACTCATCTAGCTCCATTCTCCTAATCTTCAACGCCCACTGAGCTTTCCTTTTCAGCGCTTCTTTGTTCCAATCCCGCACTTTCGTCGCATTGCGCACGTTCTCGTTTCTCCATCGATCCATCAGAGTTATGCCCAACATTTTTCGCTCCATTTTTCTTTGAGTCACACTAAGCCGTTCCTTTTCACTGGCTCGCAGCGCCCAGACTTCTGACCCGTAAAGCACTGTTGAAGAGATACAACTTTCGAAGAGTCTCCTCTTAGTCTTCATAGGAAGCAGGCGAGAAGAGAGCAGAGTAGAGAGCTTGGACCAAGCGAGCCATCCCAGGCGTATCCGGTGCTCAATTTCATCCGAGTGATCGAGGGGGAGCGAGATTCTCCCACCAAGATATGTAGTGGAAGGGACAAAGTTGAATGTCAGATTGTCAATTGTAATGGGTGCTCGAGTGGTGCTACACGATGTGAGAAGAACGGTTTTGGAAGCATTTACTTCTAGACCGACGCGTGAGCATGCCTCCATTAGCTTCCTCAACATTCGCTTCAGTTCAGGCCTTGATTTTGCAATTAGGACGATGTCATCCGCGTACTCAAGGTGGCTTAGGTTTCTCCCATCAATCTTGAGTCCATCATTCTCCCAATCGATGTCATTCATTGCTGAGCGAAGGACTACGTTGAACAAGCGAGGGGAAAGGGTGTCGCCTTGACGAACTCCTCTTCTGATTCTGACTAGGACGAGATCCTCGTTGACTCGGATGAGGGTTGTCGAGGACTCGTAGAGGCGGCGGAGGAGGTGGATGAGGGTAGGATGGACCCCAGATATCCATAGGGATTGCCATACCGCACTCCACTCCACACAATCGAATGCCTTACGGAAGTCCACGAAACCGAGATACAACGGAATACCGTATTCGTGGGCACGCTCTGCTACTTGCTTTACAGCGTGTATGTTATTGAGGGTACTGCGCCCTTTCCGAAAGCCAGTTTGGGTGGAGGACTCAGTCTCTTCAAGCGATTTCTCCATTCTTCTCAAGATCACACGGGTTGCAGCCTTCAGGGTTACGGTAAGCAGCGAGATAGGTCTGAAGTTGCTGATGTTTGTAGGGTCACCTTTCTTGTGGATAAGAGACACGACAGCTTCGACTAAATGTTGGGGCACTGAGTCACCGGCTGTTAGGTGGTTGAGCAAGTCCGCGAGCACTGGGGCGAGGTGATCTCGAGAGAGGTACAGCATATCGGGCAGAATTGAATCGGAACCGGGCGAATGTCCGCATTTGAGGCGAGAAAGCGCATCTCCTGTCTCATCGATTTGGAAGGGTGGAAGAGGGAAAGGCGGATGAGGAGGGATCGTCAGTGGCATTTCAACTGTAGCATTGTAGAGTTCCTCGAAGAAAGTACGGACGGCGAGCTTTGTTGCTTCTTGTGAGAGAGCACCAGTAACTGCGTCGGGGACTAGTAGTCTCTTTCGGGATGATTGCAAGTTGAGCATTGACTTGACAATGCTTCTACCCATTATTGCAGCTTGCCTTGCTTGTGATTCTTTTCTCCTTCTGATGTCGTTCGAGAGACTCATTCGGGCAGCTCGGCATGTGACGGAGTGGGCTACGTTGGATTGCGGATTGGATCGGAGAAGGTGTCGCTGGGCCAGAAGATTTCGGGTTTCGCGAGATATCCATGGAGGGGAGTGCCGATCTCGCCAACAGTTGCTTGCCGCAGTCTTCGTAAACGCTTGAATCTTGTGATAGGCGTCAATGGCTGAGGTTGGACGGGCAAGGGGCAGGGAAGCAAGGAGATTTGCATTTGCAGTGAAGGCGGTTTTATCGAATTCCAACCGCTTCTTGCATCGTTGCTTCCGCATCTTGTTGGGGAGGGAGAGGCATAGTCGGACAAGGCGATGATCGGAGTCAAACTCAAAGCGACCAACAACACCACAGTTGACAACTCTCGCCGATACAGGCGTTGCAACGAAGTCCATCTGGTGAAAAGTTGAGCCGTTTGGTGACCGCCAGGTCCATATCCTGCCGTGTCTTCTCTCGGGAAATGTGTTTTGGATGCGCAGCCGGTTTCTCACGCAAACTTCTGTGAAGGTCCGCCCACGTGAGTTCGGGGTCGGAGATGCGTACTTGCCGACAAATCTTTCATTGCCTGGCTCGCGTGCAACTCGACAGTTCATATCCCCGACCAGGACTGGCATGTATCCTCTTGGCGCACTCTGCAGAGCGGTCTCGACCTTGTCCATGAACTCATCGTAGTCCGTATCATCGTAGTCTGATGTTGGCGCATACGCGCAGACGAGGAAGAGACGATGGTTGGGAAGGAGCAGAGTGGCGAGTCGATCGGAGAGGCCTTGGAACACAGCTTCTCTTGCGAGGTGGGCACGGATGAGGAATGCCACACCATGGTGGGCGGTGGAACCTCCCGAGTGGAATAGGACTATGCCTGAAGACGTAAGATTGAAGGAGGCACAACCCACAATCCTCGCTTCTTGCACAGCAACAACGTCCCACTTGATCTGGGAGAGGGCAAGCTCGATCTCTTGAAGCTTCTCTCGTGGCGCGAGTGTCCGGGTGTTCAGCGTGCCGACGTAGAATGGACGACCCATCGAGGTGGCTTACAACTCCCGCTTGCCAAAGCTGCTGGGAGAGGGAGACTGGCCGAGGGGGAGACGGGGGGACGGAGTGCGCACCCCCACCGCTCGCGACTAGCGTTGAGGACCAGAATCTACGAGAACCGCTCCATATATCATGAATGAGAAGGATACAGCCGTGTCTGCCCCTTCCTCCTCAACCATACCATTCTCTGACTTGTCGATGAATACTCCATGCTTTCCAGTGTCCGACGCTTATGTCAGTTACTTCATCAACCTCTAATTTTGGACGGCGATTCTCTAGTGATTAAAGGCATGCTACATTTCAGATGCCAAATTATCAGAACCAGTCTTTAATTTATCCTGGAGTCACACTCCCTCCTTGCTACAACACTTGGGTGATGCCTCCTGCATGCGATCAAAGGGTAGGCCAATCCGCCAATTCGAGATTTTCTCTCAGCTTACAAGGAAAGGCCGCGAGGGTAAGGTGGAGTTTTTGGATGAGACATAGCGGGATCGAAAGAGCATCAAATTCTATGAACTTCTACGTGTTCCATATCTGCTGAGGACCTCTGTGGATGTCTGGGCTCATAGTGGGGAGAGGTGTAAAACCGTTTTTTTTGTCCCGAACCACCCAGCCATCCGCAGAGGTCATCTAAAAACTCCACCTTACCCTCGCGGCCTTTCCTTGTTAGGAATAGCGGGATAGCACTACCGGGGAGATAGTTAGACGATTACTCGGCAATCGATTCGATGAGATATGGATAGATCGATGGACGGGGGATGGATGGGGAAATGAGAGCGGGAATGAGCAAGATTGTTGGAGACACCTATCAGCCCCTTTTTTCAGCCATTCCCGATGCCGCAATATCCATACGATGCCGCGGCTGCAGATACACCCCAGTGCAACTCGGCGGTAGGCAATATGCAACGATAGTTGGTTATTAAAAGCAGTAATAGCAAAACTGAAATGCGCAAAATTTAAATTTCAACTAACTTCACAAGTTCTCGGTGAACTTTGGATGTTCAAGATCTTGCTCTGCCTTGGTATCTTGGAGATGCAGCTGCAAGCAAATACAGCGTGCAGTATCCCTACTATCCGCCTTACCCTGTGAGGAAGTTTCGGAACTTCTAAAACCTTGGACGATTCATTTCGAGAAAACTTTCATTATTCCCTCGCTTGTCGATAATAATTTTTTTTTTCAAATCGGCAACGAATTTGAAAATTGCAGGTCTTCTACCCGGGAATGAGCTCCTGTTCGGAAACGTATCGCCTTCAACCATTCTCATTGTGAGCAATCCCTCCCCAACTCCTTCTACTAAATATTTACTTCTTCCCGTCACAATAGGTGCGCTTTTTCAACGATCTATACCTATATATAAAGCGCTGTGTGATTCCGTGTGTCCGGATTGCGAAACAGTTGCGAAACGATTACGAAATGGGGAGGGAGATAGATCGCGCGTCAACAAGTTGCGAAACGAGTGATTGCGAAACCTACTCCGCTAGGACGGGGCCCCCGCCGAAGGCGGGGGACAGCCGGACTAGTATATAATAATTCTTTATCATGCGATATGATAAGATGATTAGGAGTAAATGTTACAGGCAACTTATAAGCATGATAATACGATGCCATATCTAGATGACAAAGGGGATACGATTATATCATTTGATAATAAATATTATTAATATTTCCTCCGATCACTACGCATTCTCAAGTATAGAGAGGGAAAGAACAGTGAATTAGTTGAGAAGATTGTGCAATAAAGCGTCTATCCGAGAAGGAGATATATTGCATATATTGATTGCGTTACTATTCACAGTTTTACGTCGCATCGTGGACTAGAAAACTCGATGCATCAATTGTTGAAATGATGGAAAACTACCGGGAGTTCAGAAATAACTAATAACTAGCGTTTGCAATACATTTTCTTTATGTAGTATAATATTTTGAACTGTTGAGTTGCGAGATATTGAATGGAATGAAAAGTCTGTGGTCTGTTTTGTGCAATTCGATATTTTCCGCATGTGTAACATGGATGTGACACTGAGAAGCCACAATTGTTGTGAGAAGGCGCAATCCACTTCGGAGGGCCGTAACACAACAACGGCAATTATTTGAGCAAGAGTGATCATGTCACATAAAAAAAAAGAAAATTCAAAGTAGCATTTATCGACATGTACTCGACTAGTTTCTACTTCATTATCCTCGCTTTTCTGGAAATCGCAACACCGCACAATTTTAATCCATCATCGGGTGAGAATCAAAATTATAGTTTCATTTTGACTGATTGGCTTCAACCATGCAATGCCACACGGATCAACTAATGATGGCGTGATTTTAAAGAAAAACTGCAACACATTTACCGATCTCCACTTTACAGACCTCATCACGGGCGTTAGCCCCCCCCCCCCCTTCTACACCCCCAAGTCAGTTATCAAAACGGTTGAAACGGCTGCTGTGACCTATATGTTTACTCATATCGAGCACGATACTCAATAATTTAAATATTTTCCGAATGAAAACATTATTAGTTTCAGAGAACAGTCCCAAAAATCACTGACGTAGCTGCGCGCTTGACTGACAAAGCGCTAGTCGACTACGTAAATTCGATGCAGAAAACGAAACCGATTTTTACGATTAATATTGCTCTGATTACAGGTCGCACTGCACCCGCTCTTCATAGGAAATGATGTGCACACCTGAGAGAAAGTGCTCGGAATTAAGAGGCGAGTTCTCGTGATGCCATCATTATTCAGCACCAAGCCGGCTAATTTTTGGTGTTCACTCAGCCCGATTTATCGGCTGGGGAGTGGAGGGGACGACGTCATACTGGATCACGGCCAGTTCGTAGAATACTGACAGGGGAGAGGAGGGTGAGCGAGAGGGTCCACCGATGAGTTGCCAGAATAGTTTGAGAAATGGACACTTTGCCAGGATTTGAACAAATGCTTTTTGGCAATTCATTTGTTTATATTTTAACAAAGTGTACATTTCCAAGAATATATTCTCCCCAGTTCACCAGCGAGAGTATTTCTGTTTACCTTTCAACACAGGGCACAGGGCACTTGAGCATGAACACATTGACGATCACAAAGCATCAACTCGACAAGTCAGCAGTTGGGTTGTTCAACAATTTTACAGTCTCTTCGTTCCGCATACTCTCTCGCACTGTCTGACCGGCGAGAGAGTATGCGGAACGAAGAGACCGTAAATTTTTTGCACAACCCAAGTCAGCAGTAACGCTGGCTTGCCGAGTCCGTTTTATCTAGTACAAGCAATTGCTGCTGGAATTAAGATGTACCAAGAAATTTCGATATCTTTAATCGCCATTCGCTGCATTTTCTCTATCTGACCTCCGTGGAGTGTTCAAAACCGTTCATGTATCCCTTTTTAATATGATATTATCAACACATTAACACATTATTATCAACACATATAATAAAACAACTAAATTTTTGGGGCGATTGTTACTGGGAATCTTTTCCTACTAAAAAGAAGTAGGAAAAGAAAATCGGAAAATTAAAAAAAACTAGATTCATCCTATTGGACAATTTGTGTAGCATTGGTATTTTTCACTGAATCGTTATGATTGATGAGGGTTTGTTTATTTAACGCAACTGAAACTTGTCCTTTAATTAGAGCTTTTTCCGTCAATACGAAAACCATACGAATCACGCGCACTTTTTTCCTCTGGCTCAAACATCCAATTTTCTTCGCTCCATCTTATCACATTATTGTCAGCCAATAAAACTTGTTTATGCTTGCACATTCTGCGGAGCGGTACAGATGCTTTCTTGCATTCAATAGCAAATGATCACATCAAGACCAATGATCACTGAAAGTGCAAGAAGTTTGGACAAAAGTGATTCGATACTTGCACAGTACCTAGGAATGAAATAAATTGGTCAAGCTCTGAACGTTTATGAGATTGAAGGTATATTGATCGATGAAACCAAACTGAATCAAACCTTCTAATGAATTTACCCATACGCTCAAATCACTCGTTTAAAATGATCACTTGTTGTTCTCTCATATAGTATTTTCCAATAACTTTTGGAAATGACAATACCGTTAGGGGAAATATTGGAAATATAATGAAAGAGGGAATTCTTTGTTCGCACTATTGGAAACTCCGAAATCATTTCCAATAAGAGAAGTATACATGAACCAAAACCCAAAATGGAGCGAGCCCAAAAACCCAAAAATGTAGCGAGATGCCCAAAACGTTACCCTAGTAAAAATAATTATTCCTGATCGGAAACATCGGCATGACAATGAATTGCGGACCAGAGGACAAGATGAAAGGGAAAGCATACCTTGATCACAAAGCCTGCACCACAATGACCATTAAAAGGGGGGACAATCAGTGTTACCCTCGAGATAGCATGTGAAGCAAGAGGGTGGGAGGTAGAGAGAATGTGTGCCTGTGGCTTATGCAATCCCGAGCATTCCCTTAGTGTGAAAAAGGGGCGGAGAGTCAAGTGTGGGTCAACGCTAGTTCAGTCTAATCCCGCTTAGTTATGAACACAGGTATGGTCCATCCTGAAGATCTGACCGATCAGGATAAATCTAAGATTTCGATCTCTAAAACGTGAGTTGGTTTCGGACATTTTTTTCATTAGGTCGGATGATAACTCTGAAGTCACTCCGCCCTTGATATTGTTTGCCATATGCACGGGCATGACTGCATTGTTTTCATTTTTTGTGGCTAATTCCGGAAATTTAATTAGTGATTTCATTCAGAACATGGTACGCTATACTGATCTCTCTCGGAATCATCGTAATCCTACTTCTTGCCGCTTCTATCACCTTCGCTGTACTCTACTTCACTCGCAACGATGTCAGTTCACCTACCATTTCTCCCCTTCCCCCCTCTTATTTAGGCTAGACTCTCCACACCCACCTCCCTCTTATCCGGCACCACTTTCAACGCTTACACGATATTCTTTCTTCAGAACAATAACGACAAAACTGATCCTCAATGGCCTCCTCCCTCCACCTCTCTTATTCAGCCTGTGCTCTCCCCTCCATAATAAATAATCATGTATTCAGAACAATAACGACAAAACTGATCCTCAATGGCCTCCTCCCTCCACCTCTCTTATTCAGCCTATGCTCTCCCCACCATACTAAATAATAATGTCTTCAGAGCAACAACAATGACAAAAATACTCCTCAATGGCCGCCTCCCTCCACCTCGCATCTCGGCAAGTACGTGAAGGCGGGAGTAGCAGCCGATAACGAGTACTGCTCAGGAATCGGAAGGTGGGAAGATAATTTTATATAGAAAATTCGTAATTAGTCGTTGCGGCGCTCTGTAATAAGGAAGAAAGAAAATATAATACAGCTATACAAGGCGTGATCTACCGTCCGGGCCAATTCAGCGTACAGCCTGCCCTAAGGTTATCAGCGACCTATGAGTTTGTCTAACCACCCGTGTTTTGTGCACGCGGTGGAGGATTTAAATTTCGCGATTGTTTTGAGGAGTTATGCAACATCTGACTCTTTTCAATCAGTTTGATGTCTCATCGACCATACTGATAAGAGAGTGCGCATAGAGTGATGCCACTATTTCTTACGAAATCAATCCTAATGAGAAGCGAATTGGCACTAGGACGAATTATTAACCTGGGAAGGTATTTTTTTAAGATGAAAAAATGAGACCAAATGAGTACTCCACAGTAAGTTAGTCGTAGACGAGTCAGTGGCAAAAAATGGTTCACGTTTTGTTACAGTCCGACTTATGATTGATCTGATAGATACTAGAGTTCGAGAAAAGATACAACCCTCTCTTCATTCTAAACACTCTCGTCGGTCAATAGCTCGAAAGAGTGTAAAGAATGAAGAGGATAGGTTTCTCGAGCTCTACCAGAGACTGTTCATCACGATAAATCCATCCCTTTCAGGAACACTCTCCTTCAGGGTGGAAATGCAGTGGACGCAGCGATTGCCACTCTTTTCTGCATTGGTTCGTCCTCACCTTTCCCTCTTCTCACATTCCCTACCTTCTCCCCCCTCATCTCCCATCCATCATCTTCTCCCCCCCCCCTCTTATATCTCAACTCCCTCTCCACTCCACTCTACTCCCTCTACTCTCCTACTCCCTCTCATCCCTCTCCCCCCCCTTCCCTCTTAATCATACTCGATTTCAGGAGTGATGGATTCACACTCAGCAGGCATCGGAGGAGGACACTTCATGACCATCTATAATGCGTAAGGAGAGGGAGAACCTGAAATTAGAGACATGCGAATTTTTGTCTATGCGCTCGCTCATAATGTAAGCGGTAGAAATAATGAAATAAAAACGATGACTCGAATGTGAAAGGGAGTGGCGTTCTCTGATAATAATTGATTTCGAAATTAGAATTGTCATTGACAAATTTTCGATAACAATTCAATACGAACAAGAGAATTACATAATGAATATATCAAATATATCCTCAGGACTACCAACAAGTGTTATGTGTAACAAAGGTCTAGATGTGAGATATCAAAGATATCTCCTGGAAGGACGAGATCAAGGGAGAACTATCGAAAGTAGAGATCAAATATCATCCCAGGACTACTAACAAGTGTCACGTGATCGATGCCCGGGAGGTCGCGCCAGCAGCCGCAGATGAGAACATGTTCAAGGACCGCTGGGATGATTCGCAAATAGGTGAGGGAAGAGTGCGAGAGCGTGAGAGATTGTGGCTTATGCAAGGTTACATTAGAAGGAATGCCATAAGGGTAGGCAATAGTGATGCCAAAACGGCGCGCGCTCTCCTCGTTTCACACGCTCTCTCGCGCTGTCTGACCTGTGAGAGAGCGTGTGAAACGAGGAGAGCGCGCGCCGATTTGGCATCACTAGTATGCAATATGAGGAGAATCAAGAGTCGATCAAACTTAGTTCTGTCAATTATCACTCACTTTTGAACAGCGGTGTTGTGTGAGTGAGAGAGAGAGAGCAGAAATTTCAGGATGGAGAGCTATCGCCGTCCCGGGAGAACTCCATGGACTGTGGACTGAATACACGCACTTCGGGAGTGGTACTGTGGCATGGAAGAGCCTTATCGAGCCAACCATCGAACTGGTGAAGGAAGGTGAGGAAAAAATATAAAATGAGATTCTCAGTAATACCACTCGAATCGGTAAGCGCAATGATCTGTCCCGTTGCCTCTGCGTCGCGGTCAGATAAGAATACATACACTCACCACAGCTTGGCTCAAAGAACAAATTTCTAAATGCAAATTTCTAAAGCACGTTATGCCTTACGAATGCATAAATAATTTTTTGCCAGACCAGTCTCACAATATTTACTAAAATCTCGCATTTTTTTTCGTTCTTGCATACTTTTTTCTCCAGGATTCCCCACCTCGCACTCGCTCGCGCATGCTCTCAACGCTAAGAGGGACAACATCCTGAATGAGGAGACAATGAAAGCGTTCGTGAACCCCGACACGGGCGATGTGTACCAAGCTGGAGAACAGATCAAAACGAGGTGAGAAAGAGAGATAAAGAGTGGGGGATAGAGTCCGACCGGGGACAAAGGGCACTATGTCGGATGAGAACTATGACGTTATGCCGCCAATGATATGTCATAGGTGGCATGATGTCATAGTTCTCATCCGACATAGTGCCGGAACATAGTACGCATAATAAAAAGAAATTCCTAGTTTTGATAAACACTTTATTTAAGAGAGACCGGATCGGTAAGATTGGACCTCCCCCCGGACCTGTTTCGTTAGCAATGAGATTCGGGCGCCCATCCTTTGTGGGTGTGTACCCCTTGGCCCCATGTACTACAAATGGTCACTGAATTCCTGATTCCTCCTGCGCACAGGAAAAAAATGGTCACAAATGTTAAAAATCGACATTTCATAATTTCTCAACCCGAAAAGGTGGAGTCAAAATCTATTTGTTTTTGTTCTAGACATCACTAATAACCAAAATTTAACCATCCAAATCGAATCACACTCTATTGTTATGGTGGTTTCACATACAAAATTTTCACTTTTTCACACATACAGTTGAAATATTGAGAGACCCCCAGGTATTACCATGCTTAAAATGTAGCCCATTGAATTCTGCATCGAATTTCGTAAAACCGATTTCAATTTCGTTTGTCCGTCATGATCTCCCTAAGGTCCGAAACTTTACGTGTCACATTTGGCTGGTCGCGATTTTTCGCATTTGTCATATATACCAACGTTTTTGTGTTTCTGTGGGTTTATTTATACGTTTAAATAATAATGACGTTAAATGGAACCGAAAAGAAATTTTGTGCATCCCATTCTGTAAAGTCGTGTTTCATACCCACCGAAGTTCTCTATTTTGTGCCTCTGAAATCCAGCTACACAATGAAATCCTCTACAATGAACACCTAGCACGCTGAGTACTATGTACCGACGTAATTATATATCTCGCTTAAGTGATTGGTGTTCGGTTTTCAAGACAATTTTTCGTATGCTCCAAATCATAAAATGGAGGTTGTCGACATAAATTGATGGCGAGATGGCTGATGAAAACTACATAATTTAGTAATATTATGTCAATTTCAGCCCATCCAGATCAAAAACTGCTGAGAAAACGCGAGTTTTTAAAATTTCTGAAAAATTACCTCTCGAACTCACGATTGGACCCCTGTTTGTGGTTCAAAATCTCATCAGATGTTTAGCCTTTGTTTAGCTGGATTTCAGGGGCACAAAATAGAGAACTTCGGTGGGTATGAAACACGACTTTACAGAATGGGATACACAAAATTTCTTTTCGGTTCCATTTAACGTCATTATTATTTAAACGTATAAATAAACCCACAGAAACACAAAAATGTTGGTATATATGACAAATGCGAAAAATCGTGACCAGCCAATTGTGACACGTAAAGTTTCGGACCTTAGGGAGATCATGACGGACAAACGAAATTGAAATCGGTTTTACGATATTCGATGCAGAATTCAATGGGCTACATTTTAAGCATGGTAAGACCTGGGGGTCGCTCAATATTTCAACTGTATGTGTGAAAAAGTGAAAATTTTGTATGTGAAACCACCATGACAGTAGAGTGTGATTCGATTTGGATGGTTAAATTTTGGTTATTAGTGATGTCTAGAACAACAACAAAGAGATTTTGACTCCACCTTTTCGGGTTGAGAAATTATGAAATTTCGATTTTTAACATTTGTGACCATTTTTTTCCTGTGCGCAGGAGGAATCAGGAATTCAGTGACCATTTGTGGTACATGGGGCCAAGGGGTACACACGCACAAAGCATGGGCGCCTGAATCTCATTGCTAACGAAACAGGTCCGGGGAATGGCCATTATGGTCGATTCTTACCGATCCGACCTTTTAAGTTTCAATGAAGTGGTGGTAAGAGTTATAGCAGTATTGTCGAACAATGTTCGATCATATTTTAGTGGAAGCGTGCAAAAACAGAAAACAATAATTGTGATATCGTTCATATAGAATACTCCAATGTATTTCAGACAAACCTTCGTGGAAACACTCAAGCAAGTGGCTAACTCAGCAGATCCAGTAGAGCTTTTCTACAAGGGAGAAATTGCGCAGAAGGTCGTGGAAGAGTTTAAAGCGAATGGTGAGAAGAGTATACTTGGTCGAATGAGAACCCGCCGAGTATGAATCCAAAATAGTACTCTTATCCAGAAGTATCAGAATATGTTACTACCCTGACAAAACGATTATCTGAAAATCGTGGAGAATCGAACCGTTTTTGAGTCTCATCGAGTGGGTTTTCATCCGACCTAGTTCCTCGAAATCGAGAATATCCTGAGCTTCCCTCCCTTTCCAGGAGGTCTCATAACGCTCGACGACATGGCTGGCTATCAATCGATAATCAGGCCCGATGAAGACGTGATCACCGTAAGCCTGCAGGTAGGTCACAAGAAACGGACTCTTCATAATGCGTACTCTTTCTATGGTCAGAGTGGTGAGAGAATGATGAAAGCCTACAAAACCTGCATCGCCTGCAAAACCATTCCTACTTTGCAGGGAGGCAGGCACATCTGCGGTCCGCCTCCGCCCGCGGGAGCTGCAGTCCCGATGGGCATACTCAATGTGCTCGATGGGTTAGTCGTGGAACTTTCTTCTTAATAGTTGCTCTTAACAATGTCTAACATATGAGAGGTCGAAGAGAATCATTTCTTGCGAACCGTACATTGCAATCATCCTAATATGTTGTGTTTATTTTGTGTGATTCAGCTACAAGTACGACAATCTGAATTCGTTCGAGGACACTGCTACTATGTACCACCACTTTATTGAGGCTTCGAAGGTGGGGAAAGCTCTACTCTTGTAATGCGTTCAGTATTAATCGATCCGCAGAGACTAACCATCGATACATGATACAATGGTCAATCAAAGAAATGGTCAAGACGTCGGCACTGTTATCTGATTTCTTCCAGTTCGCATACGCTGGCAGATCCAAGTTGGGCGACATGGCCTTCATCGATGATGCCATGGCGATCGCGAAGAATATCACGACGCCGGAGTGGGCGAAATGGGTCAGGTGAGAACGATTGATTTATTGATTTCGGCACTGTCAGCCTATGAACAATATGCCCCCCACATCACCTGAGCACTTCTGCCTGATGTGATAAATAGTAATAACAATAATTTATTGATTTCTCTTTTTGGCCGTTCTAAGCCGTGCGCAACAAATTTGGTTAGTATTTAGGGGCACCTGAAACACGCTCTATGATTAAGCAAAATACCCCAAAATGCCCTGCAAGGGACGTCCTTGGAGAAAGATGAGAAGAGGCATGTGCAAATCACGTGGGAGCGAACCGTAAATAGATTCACATGGGATTCATAAAAGAAAAATGTGATCGCCTTTGTCGGTGGTTGTGATTCTTGTGCTGATATCGGTACTTCAGGGGGGGGGATGGCCGATAATATGTGTGAGAGAGCGCACATTGCAACGGGTTCATTTGTGTGCACACATCAGTCCCTTCACACCTTTTTTGTGTCTTCGAGTGCCAATCATTGAACACAATTATGCCCTTTTTCCTCATTAGATTTCATTAGTCTCATAACTTTACGTTATCTTTCGAAGTTCTGATTGGTGAGGCAGCACACAGGTCGAAAGGAGTCAATTCGTCTGCAGACAGTCCCTTCACACCTTTTGTTGTTTTCGAGTACCAATCATTGAGCACAGTTATGCTCCTTATCTCTCCACCCCATTAGAGCACATAGTGACAAGAAGGAAAGGATAGGGAAAATCCTGTTAGGTCATTTTGGGCAATTTAAATATTTTTGTTGAAGGTGTGCTTCACAGTTGATTAGTTAATGGGGTGATTTAGCGCACCTAAAAACTACCAGAAAATGTATTTCCCAGAGTAAGAAATTGAAACCAGAAAAAGGCGAATTACAGATCTCAAATCACTGATGTCACACATCCTGATGCGTACTATGGAGGAACGTTCGAGGCTCCGGCGGTTAGCTCCTTGCCTCACTCTCAATCCAATCGATAATTCAGGTAGATCACGGCACCACGCACATCTCAGTGATCGATAAGTTCGGAAATGCAGTGTCCGTAACGTCTACTATTAATCTGCTGTAAGATTTTACTTCTTTCAAACAGGATCAAGAGGTTCGCGTATATTGTTATGTTACAGTTAATACCCTGGAAATCCTAGTGATCCCGAGAACAGCGAGTTCTAAATAACATCAAGTTCTTTCCAGTATGGGTTCAATTCGAGCATCGCCCTCAACGGGAATCTTGTGGAATGATGAAATGGATGACTTTTCCATCCCCGGTAAGCTGATACTTGCCAAAATTATTCCCTTATTTCTTCTTCATTTTTTCGAGAGATGCAGAATTAAGATAATAAGTTATTTTAAAACCATTTATATTTCACAGATCACCCTAACTACTTCGACTATCCTCCCTCCCCAGCGAACTTCATCAAACCAGGGAAGAGGCCGCAGTCATCCATGAGTCCCATCGTAATCTTCGATGACAACGAACAGGTTCGATCTCTCTCTCTCATTATCCTATGATTTGGTTCGCTTACTAGACAGTCTACGGTTGGGACACTCTTGGCTATCCCATACTATCTCGTCTGTTCATATTGTGCATCTAATAGTGAAGCCAGCTAGAAAACACGGGCAGGAAAGATGGAAACTCTGATTTTTCCTTTAACATGCAAAGAGATTATAATAGGCAATTTTAAGCAAAACTATGATAAAACCTAGAAGTATAAGGCTGTTGCATAAGTTCCTTTCTTTTTTCTTTTGTACAATTCTGCTGAAGTACGTGTACAGGCGAGATATTCTGATTACCCTGTGTTATAGTCTTGATTGTGGATTACACCCATGAAATGGTTTTGAATGTGCTCATTATCTTCGGTGGCTAGCACGTTTCAGAAAAGGAACATCGGAAAACGGCGATTTTTAGCATTTTGAGTTGGGCACTTGTTGCCGAGAATTCGTGGCATTCTGATTCTGCGGAATCATCGAGTACTAGGACAAGAGTTGATTGTTCACTTAAGTGCAAAAAATCCGTATTCAAATGCGTGTGGTAAACAGGGGATACCCAAATCTGTTGATTTCAATGTGTGAATCTCGACATATTTGTTTCAAAGAATTCAGCTCATGAAAGGATAGACCAATCTTTTCCTAAATATGAATGCATATATGCACGGTAAGGTACTTCACAACCCATCACAATTCAGCCCTTCTTATCGATGTCTATGAATTATGTGGCAAATAATTTGAATCCGTAATTTTTAGAAAGAGTGAATATCTCATCGGGCCCATATTTCATGCAGGGTTTTTAAGGCGCAATTCTCGCGATATGTCACATGAGATACCCCATCATATTGCTTTAGAAAAGTGTGACAAGTTCAGCAATATCACTGCTCTCCTCGGAGCTGTGAATAATTGAACACTCGCATCAAACATACTAGTACGATGACTTCCGATCTAAATTGGCCTATGCTCACAGTTATAATCGAACCAAGATCGTGCTCGATGTAGAGTGTACTCATGCCCCAATCAACCGTAACAAACCATTAGTTGATTGGTCGATTCCAAAGAACATTGGAGATTATAACGTTCATGCACGAAAAAAGAAAGGAACTTATGCAACAGCCTAATACATTGGACAGCAGGGATAAGTATTCCAAACAGTAGTCCGCCTCACCGCACTACACCACCAAGCGTAATCGTCTCATGACGACTGTAAAATCGCTTGAAGTTTCTGCAAAAAAAGCAACACTATGATCTTTCTCTTCAGCAATTGATGGCAGTGGGTGGATCAGGAGGATCAACAATCATTTCGGGAGTCGCCGGTACTGCGCTGCACGCACTATATCTCAACGTTAACGTCAAGCAGGTGCTCCTCCCACTCTATCGCTCTCTCTTTTTCGAGTGCGGTACCATTTCGGATGAAAAAACACCGGATGAGAACCAAACCAACTTTCTCTGAAAACACTGAATAATGATATTGTTTGAATCTCTCCTTTCCCCTTTGTCCTGGCATAAATGTTGATATCTTCTCTGAATAGGCAGTTGACGCTCCGCGATTGCACAATCAGCTACAGCCGAACGTGACGCAGTACGAGTCCACCTTTCCTCAGGTGCGCCAACTCCCCTACTTCTCACATGAAATTAGAACTACAATTTGACAAGTCTACGTTACATTAATAGAAGTAAAACGGCAAATTATTTTATCTAACGTCTATAACGCCCCTACTGAAGTCGCATTTCACAGCGATTCTTCCTAGACTGATCTCTATTCTCAGGAATACATCGATAATCTGGCATCCCGAGGCCACTCCATGGAGAAGACAGACAATCTGACGGTGGTGACGACAGTCTTGAGGGACACGGACAACCAGATCTACGCCAATTCTGACTTCAGGAAGGGAGACGAGAGTGGGCCTGCGGGATATTGATTTTCATGCATTTCCAGTCGATGTTTAGCGTTTACGGGTTCCATGATGTTGTGATTACATTTCATTTCATGTATAAATCTCCGACATATTCAACTTGGAACATTGACGACCAAGGTTCAACAAATATTCTGAATTCCGGAATGACGATGGGTGAGAGTGATCCACTTGAGACAAACATGTTTTATCGCATTCTGATACAAATAATAATATTTATCACTGAGAGTGAAATATTGATTCAATACATGATATTCTGTGCTTGTAGAGCCCTAAGGCGAGAAGCAGGATGTGCTGACTCTAAACAGCTTAAAAGTTGATAATATGAATGTACTTTGTATAATTTATTATCGAAAATTTTAAACCTTCTGCCACGAGGTGAGCTTATTCACGAGGTCGATGATGGCCAAATGTTTGATGAAAATCGCTGGACCCTGAAATCGACTTTCATGTGATCTGTAGATTGCGGGGAATCGCTCACATCTTCGTTGATGTGCTTTGCCAGAACTAGCGAAAACAGACTTTTAGCAAATCTAAACTTTTGATTCCTGGCGCATAAATTTTTGACTAACTTTTCCTTCTCGAGCTGTATTTGAGCGATGTCGGGAGGAGCTAGACCGTCGAGCACTGAATGCAAGTATTTTCAAAGAGTGTAGAGTGGTGAATACTAACTTGGATTCAATATGAGAATC
The DNA here is from genome assembly GCA_036245805.1 of Pristionchus mayeri. Taxonomy (NCBI): domain Eukaryota; kingdom Metazoa; phylum Nematoda; class Chromadorea; order Rhabditida; family Neodiplogasteridae; genus Pristionchus; species Pristionchus mayeri. Next base: position 48,910,102 of record BTRK01000005.1, on the reverse strand, counting down.
GTCTTGAGAAGAGCATATTCCGATTTCTCCAGCTGCGCCTAAACAATGTTTCCGATACAATTGATGAACTTCATAAGGTTCACCTCTCGAATCGCAGATATGATTTCCTTGTGGAGACGAGTCGATCCGGGTGCCTGGGCTTGTCTGAAAAAAAAACTACGTACAAACACTAGGGATGGCTTCGCAAGAAATGACTCTCTCCAAACTACACACTCTCTCACCAATCAGACCGACCAGAGAGTGTATAGTATGAAGAGACCGTTTCTTGCCAAGCCATCCCTAACAAGCACTCGACAAAAAACTCATTCAGTAAAAGTCTGTAAAACGTTCATTGCCATTGAGTAAAAAATTATAGATTGAAACGTATGGATACAAACACGAACATGTCTTTGCTCCATGTTACTGTACTCCCATCTGGATAGCAAGTTGTGTCCGAGTTATGCGAGTAGGAATAGAAAGCTGCGGTGAAATTTGAACATGCGAGAGCTGAGGCAAGCAAAATTCTCTGAAATTAGGCAAAATTATTAAAATAATATTTAAATATCGTTAAAAATAATAGTCTTTTAAAAATGAATACAAGTAACCTTTGAGCGCTCCTCCAAGCGAAGATATATCGACATGCCTTTGATGAATTCAATCGAGTACACTACGTCCTAAATGCATTTCGAATAAGTATGGACCTAGTGAAATGAAAATTACCTGAAACATCCACAGTTTCGTAGTTTCGTAATCGAAGTTGTGCAAGTCAAGGCACATATTCGGCCTGTTTAATCTGTCAGAAATGTGCGAGAAAAAGTTGCGTAAAAAGTTCGCGAACTTCTGATTCTCTCCATTTCGCATGCTCTCTCTCTTTCTCTAACCAGGTCGATGAAAAGTTCACGAACTTTTCGACGAACTGTGTTCGAAAATCATACTTTTCTTTTGTTTTACTTACTTTTATAAACTATTTTTGCTTTTAACTTATGATTTCTTATAATGACAACCTTCCCTTAGCTGGAATAGCTTCAGAATACAGCGTAGTGAAAGTAAACACGGTTGGAGTATTTTTTTCGAAAATGGGTCACCACTTTCCCCACCCTGTAATGTCAAGCTATTCCATCAGAGGGAAGGTTGTTCTTATACGCAGTCATAAGTTAAGAGCAAAAATAATTGATAAAAATAAGTAAAACAAAAGAAAAGTACGAATTTCGAACGAATTAATGCCGGTTTTTAACGAACTTTTCAAGGAGCTGCGTGAAAAGTTAGAGAAAGGCGAGAGAGCACGCATTCTTGAGAGAGGGAAAAGGAAGTAAACAATCACTGCTTCCTTTTCCCTCTCTCAAGAACGCGTGCTCTCTCGCCTTTCTCTAACTTTTCACGCAGCTCCTTGAAAAATTCACGAACTTTTCGACGAACTATGTTCGAAATTCGTACTTTTCTTTTGTTTTACTTATTTTTATCAATTATTTTTGCTTTCAACTTATGACTGCTTATAAGAACAACCTTCCCTCTGATGGAATAGCTTGACATTACAGGGTGGGGAAAGTGGTGACCCATTTTCGAAAAAATTACTCCAACCGTGTTTACTTTCACTACGCTGTATTCTGAAGCTATTCCAGCTAAGGGAAGGTTGTCATTATAAGAAGTCATAAGTTAAAAGCAAAAATAGTTTATAAAAATAAGTAAAACAAAAGAAAAGTATGATTTTCGAACATAGTTCGTCGAAAAGTTCGTGAACTTTTCAACGACCTGGTTAGAGAAAGAGAGAGAGTACACGAACAGGAGAGAATCAGAAGTTCGCGAACTTTTTACGCAACTTTTTACGCAACTTTTCTCGCACATTTCTGACAGATTAAACAAGCCGATTGTGTTTTATGATGAACTCAACGGATAGTTAGCCCAATTTACATGAGTTTTCATTGATTTCGCCACACCCCGGTACTACCACGAAATTCTCTTCAGATTGTCTGAAATATTTCCAATCACTATCATGCAGATGCACTAACATGTCGACAAGGCGTCTTGTGGTTGCAATTGCAAGGGCTTCAACTTTGGTATTTTGCTGGGAATTTTATTCCCCGACTGACATACAATGACATTCCCAGTTTACTAGGACCAGCCGTTAAATCGTCAATTCTTAGTCCCTCCAAGATCTTGGGACAATATGATGATGCTCTGAAGAATGAAGGCTATTGCATTAATAATTTCAATCACTATTTAAATATTTACTATTATGCAGGGTGCGGAGAAAGTATGGCAACACGGATTTAACCATGTATCTTCTTTCAAAACCATCTCATACTTGTGAAACGGTACACAACATTTATCAGAGATATTAGGAACATAACAACGAGAGCTTATTCGATTTTACCTCGGTTAGCCTTGATGACAGCTTTGAGATGAGAAGGAACTGACTCGACGACGGCCCGAAGGTACTTCTTATCGATCTTGTCCCATGCCTTCTGAAGGGAGCTCTTGAGACTCTCCAGATTCGGGTGGCGAATGGAGCAAGCTTCCTTCTCTAGAACATACCACACGCTAAAGTCGAGGGGAATCAGATCGGGACTGTTTTTTTTTTTGGAGGGCCATTCATTCGATGGAATGAAATCCGGAAGATGGCTCTCAAGCCAGTTCTGGGTGAGTTTTGCGGAATGGGCGAGTGTAGAATCTTGCTGGAAGGGTCTAATCGCGCCCTTTGAAGTGGGAACGTGACCAGGGAAGAAGAGTCTTCACTAGGATCTACTTGATGTAGTAGTGCTTATCGACCTTGACACCGGGCTTGACGAAAAAAAAGGGGAGTCTTGCCGGTGGCACACACTCCTGCCCAAACCATCACTGACTGCGGGTGGGAAACTCGAGAGACGGTTCTGTCCTAGCATTTCCTTGATGGGCAGACTGGGCAATCACTCTCGTGTTCTGACTGTTGAAAGCCTGCTCCACTGTGAACATCTTCTCATCCGAGTAGACACTCGTAAGATGTTCGGCCCACGCTAGAAGCTTCTTGCATATCTTCAGTCTCTTTTCCTTGTGAATGCCAGTCACACCATTGCCCTTACGCATCTTCTAAGGGCAGGGCATGAGTCCAGAATGGACGATCTTGCGCACTGAATGCTCGTCAATACCGAGATCACGGGCCATCTTCCTCATAGATCGCTCGGGATTGCGTGCGACTCGCTTCTGCACAATTTTCTTGTTCTTGCGAGTGACAGCGGAGGAAGGTCTGCCCATTCTAGGACGGTCCTTAGTCGTGCCCAACTCCATGAAACTGCGGATGGTCTTGAAAAAGGTAGGACGGCAAACACGGAGTTTCTTCGAGATTGACCCAACGGTCTCGCCGGTGCTCCAAAGGTCAATAATTGATTGGCGGAATCGGTGGGGTCGATCCATTACTAGGGGAAACAATTTAAAGTGTGCCTTAAATACACCGAATGATTAGGTAAAACCTGTTATAACATGTATTAACAGGTTTACAGGACTGATGAATTATTTGATTTCAAACTTTGTTTCCATACTTTCTCCGCACCCTGTACAATATTATTATTCATTTCGCACCTCAATCGATCGTGCTGATCCTCCATTGCAAGTAGGTCAGTTATTATTTTATCTACTGGAGGTTCCATAAACTGGGGATGATGGATAATGTCCACCTCGCTGCTTAATGGTGATGGATCCAGCGAAGAGAACACTAATAATTTTGAACTCTAGGTAAGAAATTCGATAGGATCGGGCAAGATTTTCCACTGTAAGCATCTATGTTTCTTTCCATTTCCATATGAACGAAAAGATCAGCTCACTTTAATCTGTAGAGTTGGCTCGTCTTTTCCCTTTTCGGTAGAAGGCTCTTTGTTCACAGCTGGCAATGAAATTAAATTTTCGCATTATTTTCAACAAAATTTAAAAAAATAACAACAATTAGATAATTAAACCATTAACCTTGAGGATTCATTCCCGCTGAGAAGCAAAGTTCGAGTCTACACAACTTGCATCGTTCCTTTTGATCTGCAATTAACTTCGATTATTTGTTCTTTTTTATTATGATTTACTCTATCGACCGATAAGCATCGAAAGTTTCGATCTAGGAGTTGAAAATTAGCGACAAAGAACATTCCCGAACAGGAAAGAACTGACAACAATTTTGATGATCAAATTTCGCTCCTTTGCAATAGTACTCTCTCTTGAAGGCAATTGATCTTCGAAAGAACGATCGGCAGCCATTGCATGCGATTACCTTAAAGGGATACGGTGGCCCAAAATATTACATTTTTATTTTTCATGCCCTTTGTTTATTGAAATATACTATTAAAAATAAATTATTACGAAAAAATAAAAATAAAAATAAAAATATGCAAGGGGTGAAATTAGACTTCGAAAATTGCATTAATTTGAACGGGAGCGTGTTCCATGGCATACTGTGGGAGAGGTTTCGACATCGACAAGTTGGCACTTTGCCAAGTGGCGCCACTGGCATTGACTTTACTGACGTTTTGCTGTCGTTTTGCCCTTTCTTGCTTGTCAATTTTTATTAAAATGTGTTGTATAATGATCTAGACATCTTTTCCGCAATGAATTGAAGAAGGAGTGGGTCATTTAAGTCTGCTATGCGATGACAAACCTCTAATTGCACTGACGAGTTAACTTCTCTAGTTGAGCTGACTTCACTTTCGCGTAACTTGCGTATAATCTGTATTTTAAATACTGATAACTCGCCCCGCGATTCTGCCACTGCTTATTCAGGGTGAATCAAACGTGCCCTCCGCGTAGAATTGTTCGTTGTTAGCATGTTACACGTTTTGCTGCCTTGTTGTTTCCATTTATTGCACTGAGCTCTTTTCCTCATTGTTGTTTTATTTAAATATATCGCAGTTTTGTGATGTTTCTATTGTCGTGATCGTCATTCGATCATTTCTTCCATTTCAGCGGAATACAATCGGCCGTCTGCGAAGTAATTGAGCCCACTCCTGCACGAGGAATTACAAGGTAAGTGGTACTTGCAAGGTACTTGCTTATTTGATTCCAGAGTTTAAGAAAAATATTGCATTAATTACTTTAGCAATACGTAATCGCTGTGGACAAGACTCTTAAGTCGTACGAGAACACCATCGATTGGGCCGACCACATCTCTGCGCTGGGCAAGCTCGCCAAGGTTTGATCTACTTTCAGTATTATCGATTTTCTCTATCGATCGATCCTCTGAACTTTCATTGGTTAGGTTATGGACTAACGGCCTGTTATGGCGCTGGAACACTCGCTATAATACACGGTGTTGTGCTTGTCGATGTTCCGCGTCGGGCTTTGGAGCTAGCGCGATCAATAAACCTTGTTCCAGGTGTTCTCCCAACACGCCAAGTACGGTGACATCCCGAAGGCGGTTACGGTAGCCAAACGACTCTCGCAGTGCCTCCATCCCGCCCTGCCCATGGGTGAGCGATCGATTGCTAACGGAGACTGTACTCGTAGAAATCGATTAGTTGAAATCTGTGGGGGGCGCATTAGTTGTCGAAGAAGTAGTATGATCGAAAATAGTATTGATCGGTGAACAATAATTGAAATACCGCTGTCAATATCTCAAGTTATATTCGACTGTATAGGTTGATGCAAACAGCGACAATTATTATCGATTGAGTCTAGCGAATCGATTACCGTACCCCTTCTTCGCAGGAGTCCATCTGAAGGCACTGGAGACCTACAAGCAGATCTTCGATATTCTCGGCCAGGAGGCATTCCCGAAGCAGTTGTATATCTTCGCCGTCGGCCTCTTCCCCCTCATGGACCACTGCACTATCAAGGTGAGATCAATATCTACGGTAGTCGCGTATATCGATTAGTTAGAGCAAGCGCATCATCAGGGATACACTTCTTAATGTATAATATTTATTGCACTACCTGGTTGATTATCGTTGATCTAAAAATGTTACTGTATTCGTATTTCTTGTGAAACACTAAACGCGCAGGCGTGTTTGCAATGTTCATGGTCTCAAAATATTGGAGATCATGAGGCAAGAGTGGGTATTTGACAAGTTACAGGAATTAGGTGCATTATTAGTTCATCTGGCAGGTGAAAGGCGAGCGATCTTCGAGTTCTACCTCCTTCCACTGTGGGAGAAACTGTGCCCGTCTCTGCCCTGATTCTTTGCGGGAGTGCTGCTGGGACTGGAGGAGCGCACCGAGTTCTACGATCGGTCAGTGCGATTGAAACCAATTCCGGATTACATTGGGCCTGTTAGGCCATATTTTATAGTGCGACTCGACTATGCCGAGTGAGAGTTATCTGGAGGGGTAGTGTGTGTTTCTGCCTGGGTAATAGCGAGTCAGGGGTTGTACTGCACACAGCTCCCACTAAATATAGCAGCATTGAGACATAAAACATAATGCATATCTTTTTTTCTACTAATGGCTGTGGAGGAAGAAGGAAGACGAGGTCACATGCTCTATAATCTATTAGGAATGCGAATGCGAATAGACAGATGCTTTGAAATTAAATATTATTTATTCTGAACAGTATTTTTTTCAGTTCCTTCACACTGCTCGATAAAGTGTGCGAGTACGTGGGCCCAACCTCGTTCTACGCCTCTCTCTGGCATACTGTGGGTTTATTTATAATTAAAAGGTCTATTTTATGATTAATTGAATCCCAATCGGGCTGTAACAACGTGTTTCTCGAAATGGGCAGATCTGTGTTTCAATAGTGATTCATCATCTTCGATCCACAGTAGAAACAATCATTCAAGAGCAAATTTTTGCTAAACAATCAACCCAATCTCACAGGTACTCGGTTCTCCATTCGTTCGACTTCCCGCTCTGATCTACGTGAATACGAAATTCGACAAGTCAAAATCGATCGATGGACAGTTGTGGATTATCGGAGACAACGTACATCACATGGTGAGGAGGGAGTACGGTAGAGGGAGAGTGAGGTGGTGTATGAGTGTATTGTATGATTTGCCGGTGACGAATCTAACTACCAAAACGACGAGTAATTAGTAACAATGCTAAAGTATTCTAGCTGAAGATTAGTTGAGACATGAATTTAACAAGTTTACAACGCTGCAAATTACCAACTCCTTCCCAGGTGTCAGCCCTGTGCGCCGCGGGTGAGGACATGGGCTCGCGGCTCGTCCAGAGGAATCTCCGTGATCTACTCTGCGCGGCCTTCCCACTCGAATCGACTACAGTAACCCGAGCAGGTACGGTAGTGCGATTGGAATACGATATTCTGCGAACAACATGGTAATTGTTGCCATATACGAGACTTTTTTAAAGTACGAGAATATGCTATTGGTTGCAATTCTTTGATTGGGCTTTGAGGAAAATGCGCAACAAGAATATATCGGGGTGAAATGGGCTAATGACGGTTTCTGTTGCAGACATCGTCGAGTTGCTGCGTCGTACGTTGTTCGTCATCCTGAGAAGGGATATGTCACTCAATCGGCGACTCTACACTTGGCTACTAAATCCCTCCGGTGGGCTAGCCTAATCGTTTATTAAATTTTTGGAGAAAGTTCTGCAAAATGTGCTGTTGATGTATCAGTGCGCATGTTTCAAATCGGTTGAAGGCGAATGATACAGAGAAATTCCTAAAAACAATTGTAAAATTTTTTTTCAGGAGTGGCGACGATGGTGACGATGACGATCGACTCGATACTTCCTTCTTCACTCATACAGTACTCTCGATGATCGTCGATGCCCTCAGGGGATTCCTTGAGGGAGACACCGTGGAGGTACGGTAGCTTATATATATCGATTGATTTTCCGTTTCTGCTCTTCATCATAAACAACGTTGGATTCTAATCTGCTTTAGCTCGGAACTTTGTAAGCATATTATTATTCAGATCTCTATGTCTTCTACCTTCTACACTCCGACTGCAGCGGCCAAAGACTCGGATGCACAACAGTTCGTGGAAGTGCGAACGTGCAGACTTTTGACGTGCATGCAGGACAGACCGGAGGTGAGTGATGGTGAGAAGGGTATTACAGCATACTGTACGATCTGACAGTACTGCTGTAGCGTGGTCGCTGTAGTTACCTGCATTTGAACTAGGCCCTCGGTCAATTCTCATTACAGCCATTTTCCAAATGCTATTACCTCTGCTGGTGATAGTCGTCTTCATCTTTGTGAACCATCAATCTACAGTATCCTCCCTCTGCTCAGGTCGGTCCTCCCGTTCTGATGCGAGTGCTGCCACTGCTGCTCAAGAAGTGCGCCCGATTGATGCCCGATGGAGAGAAGAAAGAGAACGAGGATACGGAGAGGTAAATTGGTCATATTGGAAGGAAAAGCAATATGGCTGTTTTGTGTTGCAAGTGTATGACAAGAGCAATAGGGCGAACGTTTTCTAATCACAAGATCTCTTTGCTCTCAATAACTCGAAATCGTATCATTCCCAGTGCCCCTCCGGGTCGTCTCTCTCTGATGCTGCAGCTTCCCTCTGCAACTTGCAGCAGCAGCTACCTGCAGGAGAACGAGAACAAGGAGGAAGACGAGGAGAGGAGGGTAAGTCATTTATTGGTATTTGCGCTACAAGTCCACGTCTTCTTGATAACTTCGCACGGCAATTGGTTTAGAAGCAAATGTGAAACCTCAATTTCCAGGGAGAGAATTTGGGAAAATTCTTTTCACATTCTCCGTCATGAGAAAGGGGCGAAGAATCTGAATGTACTCATGCAAGCGATGAACGAAGATGGATCAGCTGCCTTCCTCTGGTCATATCTGGCTGACTACTATGAATGGTGAGGATGCGGTAGAATTTATTCTTTTAGCCAGTCGAGAAAGGAACTATTATTTTGCATCGTAGATTCTGTGATTTGAATCCTTACTGCAACCCGAATCTCACAGGTTGCTCACCTCTCTCAATCAGAGATCATAGATCTATTGTTATTGTATCGTTCTCTTTTTTATTGATAGCTACCAAAAAGATAGTATTGCTTTTTATGATGCGAATCTCATTCAATCTTATGAACAACGTGTAACCCGAACTCTACCAATTGTTTCACTAAACATGCTGGAAGCTTTTGTGTTCTAATTGAAAGTCAATTTCCCTCAGGTGCTCGCAACGGAGGCAGCGCGTATATTCCATCGTATCTGGATGCTCACTCGCAGTGACGAAGAGGGAATGCTCGCTAATATCAATTGGTAATTAGGTTCTGATCGTATCTCTTATTGATCTTTTTTTCAATCGTCTTAAATTTCGAGATGCGTTGAATAAATATATTGTTGTACGTACTTGTTGAGACCTAGTGTGTTGTGGAGTGGGCATGTGGAATGGGAGGTCGGACATTGCATGGGCAATGTCATCTACCATGAACATTGGCTCCTGCACCGAGTGCTCGAGCTGTAATAGTAATTATTCCTTTGTGTGTATGTACTATTGCCTCATCTGATTCTGCGTTTTATCTGATTGCCTCCCCAGAGCATATTCTCATATAATTCTAGTGTCTTTCGGACATGAACAATTGGACCCTTACTTGAAGCTGATCGTGATCCGCTCTCTGAAGACTAGGAGGGCTTTCTCTCTGTTCACGATGCTAAACAAACGGGGTAAGGCAAGCGATAAATACTATTTGTGATCAAATGGACATGTGTGTATGCGTTATTGCCTCCTCTGGGCCTGTGTTTTATCTAATTGCCTCCCCAGGGCGTACTATGATATAATTCTAGTGTATATCGGAAATAAAGAATTGTGCCCTTGCCTGCTCTTGATCTTGGTCTGCCCTCTGAAGACGTGGAGGGCCTTCTTTCTGTTGGTAAGTACAACGCACATTGGTAAGTACAACGCATCAAATCAAGTAGACAATAACTCACATCTATTGGAGGGGGCTTCTCGCCCTTCTTCGAGCGCAGAAAGTGGTTGTGGTAGAGTCTTGCCCGCTTGCCCTGTGCTTGAACAGACGCGACCTTCCCCTCCAACGCTTGGAACTCGTCCTTGATGAAATTGAGGCGGAGCAACCACTCCCTTCTCAGCTCGGGAGTGGAAGGAATCACACGAGTTTCGCTTGAACGGAGTGGGCAGGCGATGCATGCATACGTTGCCATGAACTGATAGCAACTTGAAGCAATAAACACGGAAAGAGAACGAAAATGAAGACATGCAATGACATAAAGTATCTGGTTTATACACCGTTAATAGCTGTAATATGCTTAATCCTGCGTTTACCTATGCAAATCAGAACACCGAAAAGGGAATACAACGTAAACTACTGAAAAAAAGCAAAACTATCTAGAGAAATAGCCCAATTAAATCGGAGGACCTTAGCATGGCCGGACAAAACTCAATTAGGCAAAAATACGGTATTTTTTTTAAATTCCCGCTCAAATACCGTAATTGTCCTATGTTTCCTAATTAACGCTCCCCAATAAATGCCATTTCCCGGCTTTGTCCATTTTCACGTTTAAACATTTTTTTAAAATTATTTTGAAACATTGCATTGATATGAGAGGACGAAGCCTCGCAAATTAAGACAGACTTGTTTTTCGATTTCCGGATCCCTTTAAAGACGAATTTGTGAGTATTATATAAAAATACTCTTTGAATTGAAATCGCAGTGATTTTTTACCCTCGAAATTTAAAACGTTCGATATAGTCATCATGCAGCAACGTTTTTAACAACACGATGTTATTTGAGTGATCGTGTAAATCTCAACAGATAGTGCCTCCCCGAAGCCGGGTTTCCGCATATAGCACACTTGGGATCGTCGACGTGTTTGCGAATGAATCCTTTGCGCTCACAGTCAAGAAATTGGATGAAAAATTGCAGGCTCGAAAATCATTAAAGGTAAGTTACATTGTTGACAAGGGGAGAGTTTGTACACATCTAAACCCAAGTGGGTGTTAGGGATGGCTTCGAAAGAAATGCTCTCTTCATTCTACGTTATCTCTCGCCGCTCAGATTATCGAGATAGTGTGCATAATGAAGACAGTCATTTCTTGCGTAGCCATGCCTAGTGGATATAGCGTACCAGATAGGTGATGATGATGATGGGGAAGGCTTACGAACAACACGCGTGCGCATGATGTCGTTAAAGTAAGCTATATTTGCTCACAGAATAATAACACGACGGAGCTTTTGAATTATATACTCTCCATTTTCCAGGGCATATCGTGATGATGTGAGAACACGACGGTGGTAGCAAAAAATACACAGTGATTTCTAAGGCATCGCTTCCCACGTTCGTGAGACTCAAAAATCACTCATAACCCCCGCGGTCAGACTTGTGAAAGTTCCCATACTCTTTTTTCATATCATCCAAAATATGTAGTCAGGCCGTGAGCAACTGAATATCGGAAAAAAATACGAGTTAAACATTACCGGAACTCTATAGATAGGCACCACAAGCTCCGCCCACTTCCTTCTGACACGATTCCCCCTCGAAAGCAAGATAGAACAAACACAGCGTTCATTCTTAACCAAATTACTTGATCAAAAAAGAATTTGAAAGCTCTCCCCATGTGCTTTCGATATTTTACTATTCAAAAAACAGTTTTTGCAGCTGTTGTGTTGAAAAATCGAACTTTGTAACGCGATCCATCGTTTTTCCCAGATTTTTGCTATGCGTGAGCAGAGAAATTATGATACAAGGTTTGAATAGTGAAATTATGATAGCCAGCAACCATTCAAACAAGATGGTGAAAAGAAATCGAAAAAATATTGATTTCCCTGTCTGTGTTTCCAAGTAAACCAGTCGGTGCCTGTGCTAAAAGATCGCCCTCTCCCTCTCTCCCTCTCCTCCCTCTCCTCTCGCCTTTTTCTGACCCGGCCTGAGTAGAGAGCGCGCGCTCTAAAGAAGAGTGCGGCCGCCTCGCTCTCTCGCCTTACCTCACAAGGGTAAGGCGCAACCGGGAAAGGGCGAAGCCCTGCTCAAATTTTTGGCGATTATGACTGGGGAAGGGTCGGAGTAGGCTCCGCCCCCTCTCTCCCTCGTCTCGTTTTCCTACCGCTCTCCGTTGACACCTTTTCTCGTACTTTATGACGTCTAGTGTGATTCTGAGAAAAGATATCGACAAACGGCCAAAAGCATGATCTTGTTTGGTTCCGAGCGGGCAGTTTGAGCATAGTTAGGGCGGCATAGCTTCATTTCGGTTGTACCCCTTGTGGTCCCTATCTATAGAACACTTTCTAATAAAGCACGCATGAAATAATTATAACATGGAAGTGAATAGTGAGACCAACTCTTGTTACACATACATTTCTGCCCACAATACGAAATTCAGCATGCTCATTGTGTTGTTGTAGCCAGGGAGGAGACATTGCCGTAAACAGAAACCAAGATACTCGAATTATTGTCCACTCTAACCAAGCGAAAATATTTCTGGCATAACGTACCCGAGAAATTGTTTACAGAAATTTATAGAACCGCCACATCCATAGTCTGTAAGAAACTCGTCAAGTATTTTCTTTTGCTTGTCAGAAGACGCCGTTATTTACAGCGCTGCCTTTACGAGATTATCGCCCGTGTTGTCTATGTGAGTACGAATACACACAAAGTAATGATACAAACATCAGGCGAGGCTTTCATTGACTAATGTGGAGAAGAATTGTAAATGTATGTTCTTTTCTTGTGAGCTCATAGAGAGTTTGCACGATTTACAGTTCGAACATATCATTTATTATTACGTTTTTTTGCGATTACTGTCTTTGCATCCTCGCTGATGCAAAGGTATCTCATATTCAGCATCGTTCATCGCGTCTATCGTTACCGGTACGATATCTGCCACAATATTTCTTGAGTCTCGGTAATGATCGGAGATAAATCGATAAATATCCATTTGGCTATTAAACACGTCAATAAGATGGGAACAAGTGTGACTACGGGAGTTCGAGATTATTCGCTATATGACCGTGCTAATCTGCCTCTTTCGAATGATGTCTTGGTATGCTCTCGATCGCTCCATCTCATTCCTCTCATTTTTCTTCGCGCGTCTATCCCTTCTAGAGTAGAAGCCGGTTATTACGTCTCTGAACCTGCAATTTCAAGATTCAGACATCACCTAATGTGACACGTTCAACTCGGTTGTGAGAGTGCGGAAAATGAGGAAAGGGAGTCTAAAATAAACTCGAACCTGGATACGGTAAGCACAATCATGATCGGATCGATAACTGTGTACAGCGTCGGCGCGAGAATTATGAAGTTAACAGAATATCCGATGTCTATGCCGGTAAATGGCATGCCCAGAACCACGATAAAAGGTAGCGTGTAGAAGAGGGAAGGGATGACGAACTGGAAAACATGAAGTTGTTATTGTTATTGTTTTGATTGTTAATGTTTTGATTGTTGTTGTTATTGTGGTGAACAAAAAAACTGACCTGAAGAATGAGAGCTCGATTGAGCTGAAACTGCAGTACACGCAGACGACGATTGATTGTTCTTGAAAACAGGCATGGTCTGACTCTCTTCAAATCACACGCTCTCTCTTCGATCCGAATGAGCGAGATAGTGTATGATATGGAGAGAACGAGAACATTGCTCATAATTGTATAAATATGACTAATTAATAACCGATATTCAACTTACTGCGATCAACTCTGACTATCAGTAACCGTGTGAAAACACGAAATTGATAAACTTAAGCAAACCTGGATGTGGTCTGCCTTAGAATCTGGATCATGAGAATTGCGTTAGCGACGAGAGGAATGGATACAATGATAGAAGAAGCGATCAGCACATTGAGGGTGGTCTCGTCGAAATGCTCGCCCTTTAGTGGATCGTGCTGAACGTAGGCTTGTCAGTCTAGATTGTAAAGTCTTGAATTATTGTGACTCAATTTTTTAAGATCTTGAAATTTATTTGCATCAATTAATGCCTTGCCAAGATCATTCTGCACCAATTCAATCTTGAAATCGGTTTCAATCTTGACAAGCCCAGCCTAGCTGAACGAGATTAAAGGCGTGCTCCGGGGAATGAATGAGAATTTTTCCCACCACGAAAATTCTGCGCTCTCAATGGGAAACGGTAGCGAATTTACCCAGAGAAAGAGGCGAGAAATAAGACGAGCAATTGAAACATAAATGAACAAGCCACTACCCTGCGCTATCAATGAAGATTGTGCCTATGTAAATAGCCTAAGAGTCGTCTGTGGAACTTCGGATAAAGTGATTTCTGATCGGGTGAGTGGCCTCTACAATGTAACCTCTATCACTATGGGTGACGGAACATTCCCCGGAGCACTCCTTTAATTTCGAAAGTTATCACTAGAGTTACCTTTTTGGAAAATATTTCCTACCCTTTCCAAAATGTTTCAGGAGCACTATGTGGTTTTTGAGCGTTTCTTTACTTAGTGTAACTGAAATGTGTCCTAACATTCAACACAATTTTCCAATGAGAGAACACTAGTCATCACACCCAAAGTCACTTCGGACTATCTGTAAGCGAAAAACGATCATGCGATGGATGCTCCATGGGGAGTTAATTAATGATATTGGGAGTTTGACCATAAATCAGTATTACTCAGTGGTTCTGAGCAATGATCAACAGAGATCTGAGAATTATGAGAATTGCGTAAGGTTCGGACTTGAGTTATCATCAGACCAAAATTAAACTCACAAAGTATGGTAAAGTCATGGGCTTTGAATCGTCCCGACTCAGGTAAGACTCCGTAAATGGAGAAGCGTTCAAGAAGAAACGCCGATTCTTATCACGCTCCATTCTAAAAAAGGTTTCAAAGAATAATACAATTGTAAGTTTGTAATTTCAAAATTATAAAATTGGAAGCAGCTTACGACGCGAGGTTTGATGGAACAGACGCAAGGCAAGCGTAGGCGATAAATATGAAAAATGCCGATGCGAACATTTTGCGCGAAATTGATCCATTTGATGCGGGTCTGAAGAAGAGTTGACATTTTTTTCGCCTCGGTATTTTCATTTTCACTAATATATCTTTTTGGTCAGTCAGTTTACACAACAGACGAGAAGAAGGTATTATTCCTTGAAAAGTTTACATGAATTCACCTGACAAGCGCTCGATATCTGTAAATAAAGTTGAAAGTCAGCAGTAGGAATGGCGCGTAGAAAGTAATGGAGAACAGCTGTGTTCCCAGATTTTCAACGTATCCGGGCAGATCGAGTAGATTCATGGATACGGTTAATATTCCGTACTCGCTGACTATCACTATCTGAAATTCGTTCATTGTTCGCATACGTTTTTCCTGGTTTCACAATCAGAACAAGCTAAGGGCTTTCAATATTCGTTTTTATTCGAACCACACCATCAGCAAATCAGAAATGTGAAAAATATGTAGAGTGGCCTCTACGTTTTTTTGGGGGCATGACAAAACGGCAAACGACAAAACGGTAACGGAGCATAACTCGCTCGGAAGTCGGTACTGCAGCTTGGGAGTTGTCACATTGTTATCTGTGTGAGGTACCGTAAGCCTACCGTATCCCAGTTCCGTGGGTCAGATTCAGTTCCTTGGGTCAACTATTTTTCTAAAATTCCCCAATCGATCGACGAATGATTCTACCATGATTTAAGGTCTCCTGACAGCTATAGAATTATTGTGCGACAAATTTCAGAATTTTAGAAAAATAGTTGACCCAAGGAACTTGATCTGACCCACGGAACTGGGATACGGTAGGGTTACGGTACCTCATACAGGTAACAATGTGACAACTCCCAAGCTGCAGTACCGACTTCCGAGCGAGTTATGCGCCGTTGCCGTTTTGTCGTTTGCCGTTTTGTCATGCCCCCGTTTTTTTTTGGCTATGAATTATCCAATAATCATGGCTTACAGGGCAAGTGACGAGGCTCAGAACTGAGGTTATGATGTCGAGAATGGCAAAGGATACGAGCAAGTATCTGAACGACGGTTAAAGGAGCAGTAAAGGCAAACGCGCGCCCGGTTGAAATATGTTTCAATTAGAGGAGAACTCTCTTGAAGTCGCGTGCTCTCTCGCTCGTTGCCTGAGCTTTCCTTGATTTGGCTCCCCGCCAACTACCGATAGCTCTGTTCGTAATGGAGATATCAATGTGAAAATTTCGAAGGTTCTTATCGTTGGTGAAATCTAGGCCGTGCAAATGAAAGCTTCAAAAATTGAATTTTGCCTTTGCTCCTCCTTTAAAGCAATATGTAAAGATTATGGTTCTCTTATTGGAAAATGTTTGATGAATCTTCAGATAAGTTTCAGTTGCGATATATGAAGAAACGCCCAACAACAGTATAGAGCACTTGAAACACATGAAACAGAAGCACAAATTTTCCAATAAGATAACTCTAGTAAAGATTAAAGGTCACAGATTACAGATTCAAGAATAAGTACCTATAGTCCCCAATCAGTTTGCAGTCTCGATGGAGAATCACGATAATAAAGCAGATGTTGAGTAGAAAGGAGGAGACGGACAAGGTGTGTAGGATAATCTGCGAAATTAACGTATGTTCGCAGAGACAAATGTAGTTTGCACTTTTGAAAAGATGAGATTGATAGCACTACACTTGTCCATAATGCCGTTCGGTGGCATGCACTGTTTCGTAGGAGGATAGTTTCGATGGGGGAGATGACAGTTTTTTAACGAAAAAGTTGAAAATCGCCCACCTGATGGAGTAGTTTGATATCCATAGCTCTGATCGAATTGGATAAGATATTCGAGAAGAGAGATATCGCCGGTGAGATTGTGGGAATGTCTACAACTCCAACTAAGCAAGATTCCTCAGGAAATTCAGGGCGTCGCCATCGGTAGCGGCTTGTCACTCAGTGAGTAATCGTCTCTCTTCAGTTTGCACGCTCTCTCTCTCTCTCGTCTCTCTGGCCGGCGAGAGAGCGTGCAAACTGAAGAGAGTCAGACGATTGCTCCACTCAGTAGCGGAAGAAAATTAACATTTTTCGCACAATCTCGCTGTCTCCTCTTTTATTTCGTATCATGCAATTTGACATATACAAGTCATGGCGCGGGGGGAAAACAGTAACGCGGTAGCGATAAAAATATCTTGACATTTGTCAAGTTGAATATGCCATCGCTATGGAAGGCAAGAGTGAATACTAGGGTTCTCTTATTGGAAAATTTTTGTATCATTTTCAGATATGCTTCACGTGCACTATATATGTAGACTATATAGCTTACATGAAACATATCTGAAAATGATACAAAAATTTTCCAATAAGAGAACCCTAGTGAATACTAGTTGCGTTAAGGAAGCCACCAGACAAAACTAGCGTAACAGTGCTTTCTCAGGTATAAAGTGACAACTATTAAAATAATTTTGACTCAATTATCTAATAGAATGTATATATTGTTCCCGACAAACCAAGTGCAGCAGCAAATGAAGACATCAGCCTTCCGGAGAATTCGTCGAGGAGCCAATCAACTTTCGTAGACTTATGATTCTGAATTGAAAAGATCAATTATTCAATATTTAAAATGTTATGCGAGTGGCGTATGATATGGAAGAAGTATCCATAAGACTCGGATTGATTGACAAATCTATAGAATGGAAGATATTAGAATTGTCAAAATGTTAGATGATGTTTTTCGACTTACGTTTTTCGCATCCTTGTCTAATCCTTCCAACTCTTCCAAGCCACTTGCTCCGAAAATTTATTCGAACGATGCTCGCACCATGCGTTTCGTGGGTCACTTAAAGAGGGGAAATTGAGTTTAGTTGAAGAAACGTAATTACAGCAGCCTTGAGCTATTGAATTGGCGCGCATCGATACCTATCCTAAGGGAATATCCACTGAGAACGTGTTAGGATGAGATAGAAGGAAGGTTTAAAAAGCCCTTCTTCGGAACTCTACGTGAACGGTGTAACATCGTCGTTGTTCACAAGGGTGGGAACTCGACGAGTGGGAATTTCTTTTTGAGAAACGTTCATCTCGGAACTTTTTTCCGGAAAATGCCTAGTGCTATTTAAACATTTTTTAATGAACTAATATATACTTATTGGGAAGATATGGCTTTGGGAGGATCTATCAGACGATTTTGTATATGTTAGAGACCGCTCTTTGCTAATAGGAAGGGCAGGGATGATTGGGCGAAAAAAGTTCCGAGATGAACAGTTCCAAATCGAGAGTTCTGAGAAAAAAGTTCCGAAATGAAAGTTCCGGAAGTAATTGTTCCGTGCGGAAAGGTTCTGGCGTAAAGTGTTTCAAAAATAGTGTTCCGTAAAAAAAATTCCGGAACACATGTTCTGATAAAAATGTTCCACCTCAATAAGGCACCATTAAAATGAATTCAAATTCAAATGTAGCGCGCGGCACAATTTGCGTCATAGGCGCGTCCCAAATTCCAAGATGTATGTTTCCCCCTAACGCATTCCTCTATTCACGGAGCGTGAGCGTCCTTTTTCACATAGTTTATGAGTATTTTTTTCTTTGAACTACCATTCACTTTTTTCTCAAAATTGTTTCTGTCAGTAAAAAAACAACATTTTTTTCGCAATTTATGAGCTTTTAATTTAATTGGATATTTCCAAAGAAAAATAATATTAGTTCAATTAAGATGTTTCAGTGATTCTCTACGACATTCTGATCGTTGATAGTCAGGCATGCCGAAAGATGCTAAGTATGGTGAACATCAATCAGATAATGGGGTAAATTTATGTCTTTCAAAATTTTCCCAATAATCATATGAATAACGCCAAATATATTTCAGATTCCACTTCTGAACTTCCCAAATCACTAAAGTTATTGAGAAACTTAATGTTTATGACCGGATTAACATCGGTGCAATCAATGACCGTTTGGAGAAGATCGAAAATAGAGCCGGACGCCGAGTTTTCTCACATATTTTCGTCTACATCGTATGCATCTTCGAATTTCAATAAATACAATTCTCAAATTTAATCCAATTCATTTTAGCCGCTCAAATTTCATCGATTCAATATTTTTGAAAATTTCAATCAAATTTCAGCGTGATGGTCATGTATCTGTCAGTTTAGGCACTGACAACGTGAACTATCCCTCTATACTGAACCTGTCGGAGAAGGATTTGGCTACATTTTTCAATCATGCCACTACAGCTTATCTACGCATCGAGGTACTTTCGTGAAATAATACGCAAATAATACACTTTTTCAGGGCACATTTGATTACGAAGTCACACGAAAAGTTAGTACGATTTTCAGTACGGTTCTTTGCCACAAAGTGGAAATATACTTCAACAATGAGCCTACGGGAAGGTGAGGAAAATAACTCCACTTCAACAATCATCAAAACTCTCTTCAGAATTGTTCGTGAATTATTTCAAGGCTTGTGCGACACAGAAGTAATTGCTATTACATGCAACAATATTGAACATACAGTCGATTACTCAAGTGCTCTTCTGGAGGTTCCGCCAGCTGACGAGTGCAAAATAGTAGCAAGCGTAAGACTATTGTATTTTGAGAACATAATGCAAACATATTTGTTTTTTTTCAAAATTGTTAGCATTTTCGAGGTAGCGATAATTTCTAAAGATAATATATTCATTCTGCCCACTCTCGCGGGGGGGGGGGGGGTGACAAAACCGCAACCGAGCGCCGTTTACTTGGTAGTTGGTCTTGCTCCTTGGGAGTTGATTCATTGTAACTAGAATGTGCTCCTCTACACCACTCTGTTTAGATCATCTTACAATTCGATCTTGATTTTCGCTCTCTATCACCGTATAGAGGTTTATGGTCAAAAATTGGGAATTTCATGGTTCGATAAAGACAAAGTACCGTAAACAATCGATAATACAGTAAACCAGGAACCACTATTATGTATTAACATGGATATCTATTTGATTCATAAGTTTCGCTCCATTTTCACGCCTGAAGTTTTTCAACTATAATTTGCTTCGAACTTTAACAAATCTCCCATTCCTTTTTGCGTGATATTAGTACATGTGCGCTCTCCATAGCGCACCTAAACTCATACGTGATCAATCGATTCTACTGGAATGTCAAGGATCGAAATGCCACAAACTTGATATTTGGCACAGCCAATTTGATGGAATGGTACTCATTGCGTAATCATGATAGCGCCACAACAACGCTATTTTCGTAAAGTATTTTACATGGACATTCTCATAGTAGACGTGCATCGGATCAGCCTTGAAACTGCCTGACCAGATAGGCAGGAATTTCATAGTTTTGAATTCTTGAATATTGCGAAATTTGTTGCTTGAAGCTGCGCATTTCTGATGAACGAGCTAATGGTCTTAAATTTATCAGAAGTGGAAGAGCATATCATGTGGATGCTTCCATTAAATAATTGTGGAGATTCAGCATTCCATTCAAAAGCCACATTTGGAATAATCGCAAAAGTGAAATTTGATTACCAGTTTCGCTAATTTTCACTATGCGCGCTCCTCAAGAGAGTCTGAAATTCCGTTTTCAAGTGTTTATCGGAAACATTGACCCTCACTGACTTCACAAAAATACAGCGATTGTATCACATTCGTTTTGTTTAAGCGGCGGCTTGAACACACTACTCAAAAACCGGTAAATTCGTCACTTTTTCGAAAAATATTTTTTACTGCGGAACGAAGTGGAGTTGATTCACATAAAACAAATAATTTATGTGCACCTATTGTCACTCGCTCACTTCATATCATACACTCTGCCGCTCATTCTGATCGACGAGATAGCGTGTGATTTGGAGAGAGTCTTACCATTCCTCGTTTAGTGGGCAAATGCTGTCATAAACGAGAATGCGTTTCTGCATCTCGTCACCAACTCACGCATTACTATCATCTTCGGTCTCACAACCATCACCGCAAATGGAATTGCGAAAGCTTTCGAGGTAGGAAATTATACTAATATTTTAAATGGTACATATTTTCGTCTCGCGACCTCTCAGTATTCTTCACACTCTACCACCAATGGCCTTCCATAATTCAGATAATCTGCAAGTCGGAGTGCTTCAAACGCCTGCAGTTCTACACCTCAACCGCCGAGTTGCGACTGTGGAGAGACCAGATCGATTATTCGAAAATATCCGAAGGCTCTTCGAAATATGGTGTTGATTTCCATATTATTCACCTGCAATCACGAGCTAGTGTTTACTATACTGAAGTTCGCTTGTTAGAAGGAAGCAGATTATACTGCCGAGTGTGCATGGGAACCTACGCAGCAATCTAAGTAAACACCGCAAAACCCGATTTTTTCACCACCATCCACTGTTTGACTTTTGTTTGTTTGTGCACCATTTCTATTTCTATTCGTCAGCTGTATTTTCCATTTAGTTGCACTGACACGTACTGACATGCATTGTTTTTGCTATTTTGATTCACAATGGCTCCAAATTTCATTTTGTATTCTCAATACGGAACTAAAAGATTTTCGAGCGCAAAATGCCGAGAGCATGACACGGATTGGACTGTTTCTGATTCATCAACATTGACAGCGGGAGGGGGATAAAAAGTGAAAGGGGAGAAACAAGCTTTCGCTTGTAATCGATATTCACACGAAAACCTAAAGAGTAGATACTACGACACTTTTAGAAAGATAACTACGCTTATTGGCTACATGATTACAGAGAAAATTATTTAGATATAGTAATTGTATTTCTTTTCTCCCGCAGGTACACTGCTCTTCCCAGGGCGCTCAACTGTGAATCCTTGCTGACGACACTGAAGTAGACGAACTGCGCTCGTCTCCTCTCGTCGAGTCGGTACCTGGGTTGTGCAAACATTTTACGGTCTATTCATTCCGCATACTCTCTAGCAGGCCAGAAAGTGCGAGAGAGTGTGCGGAATGAAGAGACCGTAAAATGTTTGCGCAACCCAGGTCGGTACATCGTCTGGAGCATCGACTGCATCTCCACCAGCTTCATCGGCGCTCCAGAACCGTGCTGAATGATAGAGACTAGAGATAGTAGCTCCTATCTTCATTTCAAACACATTCTCATCGCTCGGCCGGTCGAAGAGGTAAAAAAAGGTAAAGGTGCAGCAACATCAAGCGATTTTACAGTTGTAAACGATTACGCTGGGTGGTGTGGTGCGGTGAGGCCAACTAGTACTACGTATTCCTGCTGTCCAAAGCGCGTCTAGGGAATTTGACGTAAAATGACGATACTATTACTCGAATAGAGAACTCTAATAGAGTGGATTTGGGGTTCATTTTTCAGGTGATTTCGCATCATTTTCGAATCGGTTTCAGGAGTGCTACAAAACTAATGAGTTTAGCAGATGTATAGCATGCATGAAACTCACACGAGGAAGGATTTACCGGAAAATTGAAACCATATCTGACCTCTCTGAACAGTGTCCTCGTGAGTAGGTCAGCCAATCGTTCTCTCTCTGTTGAGATCATTCTGCGTCCCTCGGGGGAAAGTTCATCGGCCACTCAATGTTTTTCTCTCGCTATGTTCTCTTATTGGAAAATGTATTTTATATTGTCAAGTGTTTTATAAAACATATAAATATAGGTGATTTTTTTATGAAAAGGTAAAGGTACATCCCGTCTTCGAGACTGTGCTCGAGGGAGAACACTGCTAGGCCAGTGTCAATTTATGCACCGCATCTGAAACAAACCCAAAAATGCAACACAAATTTTCCACGAAGCACCGTGAATGATTGAAGAGCACCGTGACCGTGAGTGAACCTTTTTCGATGGTTACAACTTTCGACTGCATTGATTATTGATACACTTATCAGATCATTCATCAACAATGCTCCAATACGAGAACCCTAGTAACATGAGATACGAACAAATAAGTGAGATGATATTGTGTATCTTTTATCATACCCAATTTCACTCACCAGGCGAGAAGAGGGCGACAGCCCTCAACAGAGCGTAAGAAGCATCGCTCAGGTTGAGGTCCACCATGAGTTGGACGGGTTGGGAGAATAGCTGGTCCACCCAGGGAGTATCGACTGTCCTGCGAAGGGCTGAACTGCATCTGCAATAGAGTTCGTAATTCGGGTCACCGTCTCTTCATTTCACACACTCTCTCGGCCGGTGGAACGAAGAGAGATTCTGTAGAAAGAAGAGACTGGAAAGAAGAAAAAATCTTCACCACAACCATAGGAATGGAACTGGGACGCTCTCCCCTCTACCTCCCCTCCCTCGAATCAGCTCCGTCAACAACACTGGGAACGTTAAATTCGAGGTGATCCCTGTCAGACATATTCCACCGTAAGTTATCGAAGATTCTCTGCACATTTCCTGTATCCTTATCCTGGTGGATAAACAATTGAATTGAACGACCGTCTGCTAGTGATATTCACACGAAAATAATCTAGAAATAATCTCGCCTATTGTTGTCAATCTCCTTGATGGCGATCGTTCCATCGGGAAAGGTGTTCGTCCCTGATAGACATCGGTTATTACCTAGATATAGGGTTCACTTCATGGAATTGAAGAGTAATTGGAATGTTATTGGAATTCCAATAACTATATGGAATTCCATCAACAAGGCAGGTCATTTGTCGGTGAAACTCAATCGCAAAGACTGATTTTTGTTCAGCCTGATCTTCGATCAAAATGATCGGGATGAAAAATTGTATCTTATTGGAATTCCAATAACGAATGGAATTCCGGAATCAATTCCATCAAGAGAACCCTAAATATATATTAAGAATTATTCTACGTATAACGTGGAAGAGAAATGTCATAATTGTTTTCTTTGTTTTGTCAGTATAGACCCAAATTGTATTCCTTTGACCTGGATAAAATAGTTATGATGATTTTTGACAAGGCATTAATAAACTCACCATGTCCATTCTTGGCCGAGTAGTAGGATTGAGTGAGAATCATTTGGAGGCCGCCCATATGTGATAGCAGAACCATCTCAAGCATACTCATTTACGATTTTAGACGATTTCATGATTTCGATGGTCGGTTTCCTTGATCTCTGGTCGCCAGATTTGCACAGAAATGGGGTACGACGGCGTGGGCAATTATGACAATTATTATTAATTATGCAATTATGCAATTAATCAATTATGATCACCATGTCCATCTGGGTGAGTTGATTGAAAACGGGGAAGCTCTTGCAGTATTCAATGATCAGGTGAAGGTCAGAGATCATCCAATATTTGATTGGATTGACGGAGTACTGCTGAGTGAGGTAGTCACTTCTCTCCTGCAATGCAAGTGAATCGAAAGAAGATTTGTAGCTCGTAGGAACTGGTCCTACTTTATCATTGATCAGTCTTCAAAATCTTTCAACATCAACGATGACAATGTCCAAATAGACCCTGGGACGTTCGACTCGAGGTATACAAAAACACATCCACCGCAAGCTGCCGAAGACTTTCCGAAATTTCCCTCATGTATACCCCTGGTGGATAAACAATTGAATTGAATGGGAGTCAATGGTTATCGCTCTAGTATGTCTTAAACCAGCCCTCTAAACGCGAATTTGTGCAGTATCACTGCCATTCTCTCTGAACTTATATATCTACGTCCACTCGTTGGACTAGTCGACCAATGGATGGAATCACCTCTATCTCTCTCTCTCTCTAAGGCGAGCACTTCATAACTTCATACCCGTAGCCGAAGGGAGGGATCAGTTGATCCGATAAGCGAAGGCATTTCTAGGATTTCCTCCATTTTGCGCGATGTGAAGAGGGACAATTTCTTACGAATCGATAAGATTCGACTCTCCTTCGCCAACTGAAAAGCAAATAATTCGCATACAGGACTATTACTCATCATATCCAGTTCATGAAAGTACTATTATTTACCACTGGTATTCTGTAAGAACGTTCCCTTTGTCATCTAGATATGATATCGTTACTATCATGTTTCTCATTTCCACGTAACATATATGTTATGCCTCTGCACTGTCGCATGGAAAATAATTATTGTTATGCACACTGAACACATGTAACGTACCAAGTTGGAAATTTCGCCGCAATAATTAATTTCGGAGAAGTTCGCAATCGTTCGGGGTGGTTCATGAACTCTCTGCGACTGAAATCGAATTCTGAATATGGATGTGCTAACGATATCCGATATGAGCCCGATTCTCTAAGAGTCGAACAATGTCCCACAGGACGTGGAACAGTATTTTACCAAAATTGACCTAATTGCGTTTTCGAGGGTACTGAACACGATGGTCAACATCATTTTGCGTCAACTCGACCGGTTGAGCCAGGCTGCATGTAAGCTGCATTTCCCTACATTTCTTTCAATAACTTGGTTTGACCCCCGCTCCTTTAAATTACATGTATTTTCAAGGAATATTTTCGTCCTTTTGCTGCTCAAATATCGCCAGAGTGTGAAAAATGAAATATGTTTCATTTTCGACCTCGCCTAAGCAAAGGCATTTCCTTTAATTTCTTGCTCTATGGGCCTATCCGCACGGTAATAGAGCAACATCAACGCACAAAATGAAGCGTGACAAACTGGAGCGGGGATCAAACCCATACTCTGCACTCGAAAAATGATCGCCAGAGTAAGGAGCATCTAATGGTGTAACTCGTGTTTTCAATTTTTGCCCTATATTCGAGAACTGAAATTATACATATTTGGCGTAATTTAAAATATGCTAATTTGATTTCATTGAAGTAATTCTAATCTTATTCTACCACTGTGCAAGTTTGAAGTCATTTGGTAAATCGGTTGTCGAGATATTGAAATAAATGTAGATGAAGCCTACATGCAGCATGGCTCAACCGGTCGAGTTGACGCAAAATGAAGTTTACCATTGTGTTCAGAAACCCCTTTTCTCAATTTTTCGTAAAAGCACTGTGCCAGAATTTGTTCGACTCTTAGAGAACCGGGCTCACATATCGGAATGGAGCCATTAGCAGCGCGATATATCGGAATTCCCATTCAATAGGCGATAATATCGAAAAACGCCCAAATGATTATTGAAACACATTTCAAAATTTCCAAATGAAACAAAGGGAGACCGATTCAGACAAAAATGAGATTAGAATATTGGGAAAATTTCTGAATCAACCTATTTATTGTTTCATACAATCAGAGGAGAATCGCTCAGATCTGTGCCGATTTCCAGCCCCGAAAATGATGATGTTGACGCTCGTTTGCTGGATGTCGGCCATTTGATAGCTGAAGTGGGCTTGTGTTCGTAATTCGGATCACCGTCCCTGCATGTACCACACTCTCTCGCCTTTGGACCGGTCTAGAGAGTGTGGGAAATGAAGAGACGGTGACCCGTATTACGAACTCTAAAGTGGGAACACTACGATTCAAAGGACCAACAACCTCACTGGGCAAATGCTGTTTGATAAATCGATTTGCAAAATCAAATAAAAAGAAAGCGATTTTTTTTTGTAAATAACAAGTGCGATACCTTTTGCATTCATACCCGATTGGATGCACTTCTGGAAGCGACAGGAGCGACAAGCACAACGAAATTCTGCAGTTATTAGGAACTTTTATTAATCCCCATCCCCCTCTTTCTCTTCTATCCCACTCATTTCAAGGTTATTCTCCCCTTTTTTCGGTCGTAGAATCCATCATTGGTGGAATGGGATTGAAAATTAGAGGGGTAGACATAAAAAGAAAAATGTGCCATTCGCTAAGCACATCATTTTGCCTTTATCAAATACGCATCGGCCTCCTTTCGAGCAAGTGAACGATCTTCCAGAGATTAGCGTCCGTCTGAAAATAAATGCTGTTAAAGAAGGACGTATTTATCTAAGCGTTTAGCACAGACTCTCACTTCTGTGTTCGTATCTCTACATGTTACTAGGGTTCCTTCATTGGAAAATTGCTGATGAATGATCGGATAAGTTTGCATTGCGCTTCATAAACCTACTCTCATAAACTGTATCTCATTAACTGGTTGTCTCACCGACAATCATGGAGAGATACCCAGAAATGAATGGGGGGGGGAGAAAGAGCGGACCAATTATACAAGAAGTTTAATTATAATTTATATTTAATAAATTATGCAAACCTGAAGAAAGTCTTGCATCCATTGCACGAAAGGACGTCGTAGTGATAGCCGGTGGGCTGGAAGTAGAGTTCGAAATTCGAGCCACCGTCTCTTCATTTCAAACACTCTCTCGATCGGTGAGATAGTGTGGGAAATGAAGAGACGGTTACTCGAATTACGAACTATCAGGTTGATGCAAAAGTCTTGCGGTTTTTTGTGTCCGTACTTTGAACTATCATAATTCTCCTGTCCCAAATCACAATGACTAACAAACATAGTAATGTTTAGAGGTATGCTTGTACTTTACATACACACATTTAAATCAATCCGATATCGGAATGAACGCAAGAAATTGCGATAAACTCAATTGCAATTGATGCTCAAAATTTTGAATTAATTGTATTTTACTGGATATTTGTTGTCAAAATTCACGAAACCTGCCCATACTGATGTCTGCGAAGTATCACATATACCCTTTCCGAAAATATGTTCCAACTGTGTCTCGATTAAGTTTGGACCGAATTACATGCTATTGAAAATATATTGTCGACGCTGGCTACATGAAACTTTTTCCGATTTTTTGCACCGAAGACCAAGCATACAGGTTTCACTATGAGTGTGATATATTCACCCACCAAGAGGCTATATTATCATAAAAAATATTGGCGCCTGCATCTATCTCGTTTCAGAAAATTTGGATTTCTCATTTTTCAAAAATATGCAAAATCAACATAAAAAATGCAATATGTAGTCATTCACTGATCAATGCATTCCTCAAACGGATGTAACTTCCATCATCCATGAGAAAAAGTATATATAGGGTAAAGATGGGAGCTTGATATAACCACCAGGAATTGATCATTCATGCTTCAGAGGAAACATACTATTGAGAAATGTGTCGTTTTCGATGGACAAATTTTCGCAAATTTAACTTTGTCCTACTCTTGCCTCTCCAATTGGGCAATGCTGATAGGGTGTGCATATGAAAGAGTATGCAAGGCCTCATTAGTAATTAATATACGGAGGTTCGTCGGTCAAACTGAAAGGAAGATGGAAGGCAAAATATCAAAAAAAACGAAAAAAGTTAGTTTAAGTAATATAACTTTGATTTTAGTACACAGGGTAATATACTAGTATACAATACTTCAATTTCTTATTCCACTAATCCAGATCAGCGGATGCAGAGAGGAAAGTATTGTAATCTATCACCCTACAGTAATCTAATGGACCAATTGTTCGCATGAGGTACAAGTGTAAGTAAATGGATTGAATCGATTGCAATTATAAAGAAGTGTCACATAAATCCCACTTTGTCTCCACAAACACTACACTCCAACCCATCTGATTTCCGGACATTCTTGAATTTCTTCACATGGGCTTCCTTTGAATTCGTCTGCTGAAATGTTCAATTACTTTGTTGCATAGTTCCGACATTTCATGGATCTCGATTCCTATGTATTAATAACATATTTCATTGTGCTATAATACATGATACAAACGATAGACGAAGGGTCAAGTGAGACGCAAGTGAACTGAATGCACCACAGCACATGCAAAATCCAAGAAATAATATATTATAAGTGAGAAGGAATGCTCACAGAATAGTTTCCATCTCCGCCAGTTTTAGCTGCTTCTCCTGGACTATTCGCCATAGATAAATCTTTAGTCTATGAACTATGGGAAATCGATGCACGCAGGAGGAGTAAGTCCATTCGGAAGAGGAGGGTGGACGGTCTGAGCAGGGGAACAACACCCAAACATCGAAGAATCTTCGCCCCCCTCCCCTCTCTGATAAGATATGAGAAGGATAATCGATCGTACACCATCCTTATCATCCACTGTCACTGGCATCATCTACGCTGTAAGTATTAGCACACATAGAGGGAGTACATATGCGATGGAAAATTGGAATCGGCACGTAAAAATTGCGCAAATTTGTGCATATTTTGTACATCTAAAACATTTTTCACACGCATTTGTAATATTCTTTAGCGTGCTTGACACTTGTATGATCTCACAAGACTACAACTGCAAGGCCTACCTCACAGAAGGTTGTTTAATTTTATCGACTCGAAATACATCCCTAATAATTAATTCAACCAACTACTGGGTATGGAAATAGGAAATGCGCGGAAATGAGTGATTGTAAAGCGGGCATCAATCAATCAATTTATCTTATCAGGCGGAAACGCTCAGAAGAAGATTGGTCGTAGCCTTCATAAGTTGCACTCCACAAATGGCTGCCAATAGCTCGGGATAGGTCGTCTCTCCATTCAATAGGACTCGTCCCCCGGAAAGCGAGGCTTTCCGGGGGACGAGTCCTATTGAATGGAGTCCAGACAGTTGTCGCACGGCTGCACTGTTCCACTCCCATTCTTCTGATCTTGAGGGCTCAGCGCGCTTTCCGTTTCAATCCTTCCTCAGGCGTTCGATTCGAGGGCATGGACCAACTCGAATCTACCTCGAATCGAACGCCCCCGGGCCCCAGTGTGAAGATAGTCATTCCCCTCGCAGCCATCCTTAGAATAAGGAACTGATATTGTAGGTATATGCCAATACCGGACATACGATTTAGAGTTCGTAATTCGGGTCACCGTCTCTTCATTTTACACACTCTCTCGACCGGTCTAATGGCGAGACAGTGTGTAGAATGAAGAGACCGTGGTTTCATTTCTCGAACTCTAAAACGATTGCGCTTCCTGGTCGCAAAAACAGTTCGAGTCGTAAGTAGGAACTATGTTTCAGGCAATACAACGAAACTGAGACGGTTTCCCCGACAACATTTTGGCTATTATTATATTGTTGGCTCTATAGAATTCATTCTGATCAAAATGCACATTTATTATTTTGCGTAACAGGAGTAATTGACATATGATTCCTTATTTCTCACGTATACTGGGAACGATTACTTGTATATTATACGTATAAGATAAAGTAACTGCGACCATTTTCCGGCATCCATTGTAATGGATTCGTTTGGCAATCGATTATTCACCACTGAGATGCTCAAAATACACTACGCCATCAAGCAACTTCGACACGTTTTCACTACTTTTTCTTTCATTTTCGCCATTTCTGCAATTGCTCTGCGTGAAGAGCGGCATTCTTCCCTAATATCGATGATTGTGGTTAGCATATTTTCACATATTTTATGTTAATTATGAGTATTTTTGTTAAACATGAGTATATGCTCAACGGAAAAGTATAATGATTGGAAAAAAGTGATCAAGTGCATTTTCAGATTCTCGGCGTTATTTCTGACATCGAAATTCAATTTGTATGGGACCCGATTGTGTTGCTGCCAGATACGTGTCTAGTCAGGTCGGCAAAATATTCGTTCGTAAAAACAAATATAATTCATACAATTCTTCAGAGAGAATCCTATTCTTGCGCTACCGGGCGGTGCCGATTTCTATTATGTGAGTTATTATTATTATTATTATTATTTATCCATGATCATGATTATTTATCTATTATGTGAGTATGGGAGTAGAGTTCTCTTATTGGAAAATATGTGCCGTCTTTTCGAATATGTTTCAGGTGCGTTATAAAGCTCATGAGCTTATGTTTATGTAGCCCACCTGAAACTTAGCAGAATATTCAGCAGAAATTTTCCAATAAGAGAACCCTATATAGGAGCAAAAATATCGCGTAATAATATCACCGCATCTCAAATTGAGATTCTTAATCAGCCTAGAAAATCTACAGAATGACGAATTTTACACGTTTTTGTACGTTTTTTAGCTCAAATATTTGTCTTTTAGGAAGTTTGGACGGCACTTTTTGCTGTCAACGTACCAGTTTACGCTGCATGTTTCTTCGAGAGACATCAGGTCGAAATTAAATTCAATGACTTAAAAATATTTATAATAATTTAACACCATTACGTAGGCCCGTCGATGTGACATAATGGGGTGGGGTCGGAGCAAGAGTATTGGGTCGAAGGGTTGGAAAGACTAATGTAATGACGAGTGAATTTGAATATACATTTAATTGCAGGCCGTGCAGAGCCCAGGGTCGCGCTGGTATTTCCGTCCTCTCGTTCTCAATTCGTTCATTGCTTTCAGTGCATTTTCTTCGCAGTGCCTTCCGCTTCTATTGAGAGTACGAACGTTCAACATTGGCTTCTAGCTAAGCTTTGCCTAGAGCGTTATTTAACTTTCCCGACATTCAACAAAATACCCATAGCTCATTAAAATTCATGTAAGTGTGATCGCGAACAAATCATTATAAATGATTCTGATCATGCGACTAGTCAGTCGTCAACACACAAATCATTTGAGATACTATAGTCAATGGTCTGTTTCGGTAATTGAATCGCAATTGCTTGTTGGAATTATATTTTTCATGTTGGCATTTTTTTCGATTTTTACCGGAAATGAGGGAGATTTTAAAATGCAAAAAAATGTAACTTTTTCAGTTTTGTGAAGATTCAAACGACGACACCTTGATCCAGGTGATTTGCACAAATATTTGTATATTATTCGACTTGGAATGCGCGCTTTAACTCATTTGACTCCACATTTAGACCCTGGTGCAACGATGGCCTACAATTTCACTAACGGATGTAGCGTGTTATGACTATCAAAAGTTTATAGTCTTCGCATATGTCAGTGTGACGTGTCTCGTCTTCTCCACATTCTCCACAGTATTGGTTAGTTTTTGAATTGTCTTCTTCGGAAATTTCTGTTTTTCCCAATGTTATCACATACTCAATTTATCCAGAGACTGTCTAGCTTAGTCACCTCTTGATGCCTGGAACATTTTGAAGGTATCACAAGTGAGGTAAACTCAGGGAAATCCAAGTTTGAAGTTGCATCGCGTGATATTTTCACTACACAAAATTGCTTGATATGATGCCACCTTTAACTTGGCCTTACAATTGGAAGTAGGGCGGCAAGAACGGATCACGGGTCGACCTTTTGACCCTCTAAAACGTGTCGGATACGGGTTGACAGATGACCCGCTGGATTCGGGTCGAAACGGGTCAAGCGAGAGAGGTAGAAAGTTAGAGGAAGAGCGAGAGATCATGTTGAACAGAGAGAGCGCAGAGAGACGAGTCTCTCGGCACTCTCTCCATTTATCGCACTCTCTCGTTCTTCCTCTTCCTTTCTCGCCAGGGAGCGGGAGAGAGGGAGCCGCTTCTTACCCGCAATTACGGGTCACATACGGGTCATGGTCATAAAATCGAGTGACCCGCGAGACTCGTCAACAACGCGGGTGACCCGTGACCCCTTCTTGCCGCCCTAATTGGAATCATTCAGATTTCTGCGCACACCCTTTCAACGCTAAGAAACGCGACTACGATGTCTGAGAAGAAGATGAGCTATAATGCTTCGATGACAAGAATACTCATATTACAAGTGAGTACATGTCCATTTTGTTGGTTATTTTTAAAACAAAAATTATAATTTAATATAAAAAAATTAACAGTCAATGCCTCCTCTTTTGCTCGTCGTGTTTCCGATCATTTTCGCCCTTACTGCAGTGATCACGCAAGTCCCCTGTACGAGGCCCATGTACGTTACTATTTTCCATTGAATCCCATTGGGTTATTTGGATCCCAATGGACGAATTGAACATAGTTTGGATGCGATAGGTTCATTTCTACATTTCTACTTTATTTCCAATTGTGTTCCCTAACTATGCCACTAAGTGTGATGATCAAATGTGGGATGATAACCTAAATTAGTACCCTTCCACAGTATGCTCACAATAGTGTAAAAAATGCAGCTGAGAATTTTCAGAAAAAAGTCTATGTTTTAAAGAATATCCAGTACGCTGGCGGTGATCATCCGACCTTGCCACGTTATTACTGTTCACTGTCAATTTCAATTTTTAAATATAAAGCAAGACTGGCCTCGCAGTAACCTAGTATTGCACAGCTTTGCGCATTTTATGCTTCTTTTTTTCAGTGCCCTATTCGATCTGCTTTTTGTGCGCTACGTTACACTCTCCGACCCATTCGATCCTCCTGATTGCGATCACTCCCATGTACAGAATGAAGGCGATTCAGATGTGGCATAGAGTAAGTTGTACAAAATGAATTCATTCGTTCATTCAATATTTCGATCTCCTGTAAGATCACAGGAACCAATAACCAAATATAAAAAAAAAATTGATCGCGGATTTCGGTGAATATGTTGAGACTATGTAACGTGAGTCCGATGACAACGCCAATCCGCTCTGTTTGTCGAAATTTGCCTATTTACGGGCGGTAGTGACCTAATGCTCAAAATGGCCGTATGTCGGTCAATTTTTGACCTTGAGCGAGCGATTTTTTCCAATCTGTGCGTAATCTGTTGATCGTGGTTATCGGTGAAAATGTTGAGACTAGGTCCGCTCAAAGAAAATCCGCTCCGTTTGTCGAAATTTGTATGTTTACAGGCGGTACTGAACTACTGCTCAAAATGGTCTTAGGTCAGTCAATTTTTGACATTCAGCGAGCGAATTTTTTCCAATATGTGAGTAATGAAAATGTCTATAAGCTGGTTCGCTTACAACACGGTGAAAAGTGTGATCTTCATGCAGTAATCATGAAAAACAACTTTCAAATTTAATTTTCACAACACTTTTCTCTTTACAACACGATTTTTATTGCAGATTCGGATTTCCCATACTCGATTTGAGGTACCTGTATTTTCCATTTGTCTTGGATCCTGCTTCTACATACTGCTACTCAGTATGCAGCCCCAGGACATGGTTGATTTTTTTGATAAAAATAACTTTCGGTGTGCCTCTCTCCTATGAATTATGCTAATCAGTAAAGTAAGACCAGTTTTGGAATTAATAGTGGACCTTTTTTGAGTTATCACGACACAGGAAAGTTTCAACGTGGGATCATTCCACTCAACGATTCTCTAGCTAAATGGCAATCAATACGAATTCGCTAAATACTTCAAAAAAGGTCCACTTTTAAGTCTTGGACAACTGAGTCATATTTATAGATCTCTTCGTTAGCTTTCCAAAACTGGTCTTACTTTACTGATTAACATAATTCATAGGAGAGAGGCACACCGAAAGTTATTTTTATCAAGTCCGGGGGCTGCATTCAGAAGCAGGATTCAAGACAAATGAAAAATACAGGTACCTCAAATCGAGTATGGGGAATCCGAATCTGCAATACAAATCGTGTTGTGAAGAGAAAAGTTTTGTGAAAATTAAATTTGAAAGTGTTTTTTCATGATTACTGTATGAAGATCACACTTTTAATCGTGTTGTAAGCGTACCAGCTTATAGACATTTTCATTACTCACATATTGGAAAAAATTCGCTCGCTGAATGTCAAAAATTGACTGACCTAAGACCATTTTGAGCAGTAGTTCAGTACCGCCTGTAAACATACAAATTTCGACAAACGGAGCGGATTTTCTTTGAGCGGACCTAGTCTCAACATTTTCACCGATAACCACGATCAAAATTTTTTTCTGTTGCAAAAGAGTCTCATTTTGCTGCATTTTTAGCGGAGATCCGTGATACAAATAATAGAAGAGAGGGAAGCAATATACAAAAATAGTAGTCTAATCGAATTTCTTCCGCAATCTAGGGCAGGGCTCTGTAGAGAGAGTGGGCGAGGATTTCCAATAATCATTATTTTTTTAGATCATCAGAAAGAGAAGCGTGAGTCGTTTATACGAGGTCACATCGACGCTATTTGATATGCGGATCATTGTGAACACTGCGACGGTTATAACCGTAAAGACCACTGTTGTACAGACCACTTCAACCGCACCCATTGATCATGAACATCTCCGAGTATCGAGTGTGATAAAGTAAGAACACAGGAAAACTAATCATCGCAATACGATATTGCGATAACATTGAAATAAACTATTGAAAAGTTACAGTAAAGAGTATAAATTAAGCGGTTTCCCCAGAATTATGCAAGACGACAATTGGAAATTCAAAGAGTACAGTGACATAAATTCATGAAACGTGCAAATATTTCAAAATCTGATTTTCCTCCTATTTGAACAACATTTATTGAGTTCTCAGCAAAAATAGATTGTGTATCAGTGAAAACAGACAGACTTTATTACGACCGCAAATATTTTTCCTCGAGGAATCCACCCAATGGTCACGTAAGTGATGTGAAGCCGGCTGATCACACACACAAACTATTGTTCGAAATCCTCGTCACCTTTTCCTCATTTTGCTCAACCTATACAGAAAGATGGTGCAATGATTCTACCGTTTTCGAAAACAACAAGAACCTAGCACTGCCATTGCAGAGATTGGGATAAAAGGGATGATGGAGTAGATGTGAAAGCAGTCAATCCACAACTCCCAACGACGATGAATCTTCTCTCCATTCTCACACTTGCGCTCCTACTATCGGCAGCATCGGCACATCACTTGGACGACGATTCCGATCAGTCCGTTTTTTTCCGAAATTTCTTTAAATCAATGTATGTAAATGCATGTATTTCAATTCAAATGTGTCTTTTTTTCAGTGATCTAGGGCTAAGAATTGATCGTGGTGGAAGAGGAAGGGGAGCAACAGGAGGAAGGGTACGTGGCTAGTTCTTTACATTCGACAAAGTGATATATTCAACTTCAGGGAAATGGTGGACGCTTGAGTCGGGTGAGACCAGGAGCGGAGAGTCTTCAGTTCAGAGACGTGAGTTGATTTGAAAAATGCGAAAATTTAAACAATTTTCAAATTCAGACTCCAATCCGCCCCGATCCGTTCTTCAACTTCTTCGACAGGCGACTCTAATGATCCTGGCGTTGAAAACGCCGGATATCGTTTTGTCTGTACATTCTTCTTGAAAATGGAATAATAAATATACTTTTATCGACACTACCTAAAGCTTTCACAATAAACATGTGTTTTCATGTTTTTCATCGATGCACAATCCAAATAAGGGACAGTACTATGACTGTAATGCAACAACAAACTTACTTGTGATGTTCGTATGATACGAAGGCAATAACAAGATAATGGCATCTAATGATCCCAGCCTCTGGGAATGAAGCGATATTGACGTTATTGAGAGGCTAGCGTCACTTTTTGCTATTATAATATATAAATACTATTATATAATATAAATTATATTATATAAATACATCGACGTTATTGCAAACGCCGGTGCAGGCACTTTGTATAATATTTTTTACAAATATTCGTTTCGTTTCCTAATCGTGGTCGTTATTCATACTCTACATAGCAATATTTGCAGATATTGATGTCGCGTTCATTGGATCTCAGAAGCAACCGTGATGTGAACATGTTAATGTTAAGGTAGTTCCAAAATACTTATGGAGAGTATTGTCTTATTGATTGGGAACAATATATTGAAGCCTTTTATGTTTCTACTGCTGACTAATTGTGAGATAATACATTTGTTCCTTCTCCTTTAGAACATAATCGTGTTTTTTCCGGTGAATTATTGGACAATTGTTTAGGCATCTTGACTGTAATACTAGGGAGGAGGTAGAGTTGTATTCCGGCTCGTTATAATGAAAATGTTGAGAGAGAAGAACTTGCTCGTGAACAATGAAGTCAGCCTGAGCGTGGAGAACCCACTGAATGTAAAACATTTGGTTTAGTGCTATGAAGCGTTTGTGCTTGCATGAGTACACCATTTTGTGAACTTCCGAGGAATGAAATGAAAATTTGTGCAGCTAACAAACTCAAATAATTTTCCTTCTTTTGGTCACGAAAGTGATTTGATCGCCTGACCAAACACAGCTAAATGGATGATTTGGTGACCAGATCTTCGTATCACCGCTTTCTCTCCCCGGTTTATGTATTTAGATAGTAGTGTGTGAAGTGAAGATGTGGTATTCCGTATTCTGAAAACAACGCGAGCCTGGTACTGACCATTCTAGGAAGTAGGATAAAAGAGACGGGGGAATGATCAACAATCCGCAACCCTCAACTCCCAGTATCTAGTATGAAGCTCCTCTCTTCTCTCGCATTTTTCCTCCTCCTTGTCGCTGTTTCGACACATCATATTAACGACGATTCCGATCATAAGTATGCTTTTTTCTTAAACAGTATTGATTGCTCAGCTTTAGCTATTTCGGCGGAGAAGGACCTAGAGGTGGACGGGGAAGAGGAGGAGGAGGAGGAGGAGGAGGAGGAGGAGGAGGAGGAGGAGGAGGAGGAGGAGGAGGAGGAGCAGTACTTGAATGGTCCAAATCCACATAATACTTGTTTCGTTCAGGGACGAGGAGGCGGTCGATTCAGTCGAGTGAGACCGGGAGCTGAGGAACTACAATTCAGAGATGTGACAGATGTTTCCAATATTAAGTGACGAATATAGGCTCTTTCAGACTCCCATCCGTCCCGATCCTTTCTTCAACTTCTTCGGCCGACGAATTTAATGATATGTAAACGCAGATTGTCGTTTTGAATGGTAATGAAATAATTAATATGTACACAACTGTCCTCTTTTGCTGTATTCGTCATGTTCTTAGTATTACTTGTTGTCTTTGTTTCGGTGAACACACAAAAATAATATTGTTCGAGATGTAATACTGATATCGTCTTGATGAAAGTTTTGCAAGTGGTTGGTCTAAATAATAGTGTACTGCAACTCTGCAGGTATTCAAATTCAAATTTTTATTCCATCCATTCAGAGCGCATAGGAGGTATGGGATTATCCTTGATGTAGTTGATGGAAGTTACATCGCTCCTGGCGATTCGTTGTGTGGGGGGTCGAGGCAGTAGGGGTGGTTTAAGATACTAGATACGTATTACTGAAGGGGGGAGGTCTTTTTGGGTGAGGGAAACTACGTGGGCACGTGGTAATACTAGTGCAATCCCTGCCTCTGGGGATGCTGCTCCGTTACTACGATAGTGATAATGGGATAATGTAAAAAGAGTAGGGCGAAAAAACACATACCACCAGGAATCTATGGGTTACGACTCTACTATATAAGGCGATGCCGGTAAGTCATTAAAGAGGGTGGCCCAGGAGAGTATGTGGCTAGAAAAGGTGGAAAAACAGAAAAAAGGAATTGCTGGTGCACATCGTATTGTACCCTCCTACCCGTCACGTAGCTCTATTACTTATATCCTCAGTATGAGGAGAGTAAATTTTCCGTACGGTTATTCCAACAATTATTCGTATATCGTTCCGCTTTCGGGCGTAGATAAAATATATATCCTCTTCACAACCCTGCCTCTGGGGAGGCTGCTCCATTAACACCAGAATGCAAGCCATTGCTTACAATGATTCAATTATTTCCATCCACTATTCGTTATATGCTGTACTTTCTTTCTATTAGTAGTCATTTTGACGTCAAAACAGTCCACTGTATATCAGCCATTTAGATAAATCATGGAACGTTCTTTGGACCTCACAAATACGGTCGACATGCAACCACGTCCAGGTGAATAACTAGTGAGATGGTGACAATGTCTTTTAGAAGTGCTGAGTTTACGAAATGAGATCTTCTCCTCACTTCATGAGCTTTCTCAAGTGAATAAAGCACACAAACTCGAACTTTTTCTCAAGATCCACCAATTTTGCAAGATCTCTACTGATGTTGAACGTATTATGTTTGAGAATATGAACGAAGAAGAGAAAAATATCTCCCGAAATTACGTGACCATGATCTGGCACACGGAAAATTGGAATTGTGTTGATGCGCGAACGGATTTTCGCTATGCTGGAATGTACTATTCTGGTCTCGTTTCATTCCGATGCGAAATATTTCCGCAATTACTTAAAACATCAGACCTTTCCATATTCCCTCAACACATTCTACTTAAACTTATAAATACCGAAAATCTCATTGTTAATTTGGCAATTGGCCGATTCCCCAATTCGCCGATCTTGCAAATGATTATGTCGAGGTTGAGCCATAATACGTTCGGAGAGTATTGGCTTACTGATTGACGTTGGTATAATGTTTTTGTTTTTTTTGTATTATTTATTGATCATGTGCTTTTGTATGTGAAATAAACTTTCCTATTCAGTTTATGGCATCGATATTACTGAATTCATGCATACTTCCACTGAATTTGTTGCATACGTAATGCGGGTTTAGCTTCTCTTCGAAATTATGAAAACGATTGTGTTCAGTGCTCGTATTTTTTCAATAAAAACGGGAAATTATGCAAATAATAATTGCTAACTGAATATTACAAATTTGCTTTGGCGTTCCTAAGCATTTGTACACGAAATAGAACACTATTTTGTGAACTTTCGAGGTGTGAAATAGATTTTGCAGCGAAAATAGATAGTAGAAAGCATAGTGTGAGAGCATAGAGATGTGAGAAAACAAAGTGATGTGACATGTTTTGCTGACCGTACTCTCATTACTATGAACTGAAATATTATCCCATTTCTGGTCAAGCAAATTATGATGCGAAATCGGCTGACCAAACACAAACAACATATTCGTATTATGATTAACCTCTACCACACTCTCTCGATTCTCGACTCTGCTAGAGATAGTGGAATATAACGGAGAGGGGTAATTTGACAATATCGACAGCCTAGTGCTGCCCACCATGAAGAGTAGGAGATTTCGTCACGTAAGTGCTATGAAATCGGCTGATTAAACAAAGTGAGAACCTATTACTACCATCATGGATATGACCTGGCACAACAATCCGTATCGTAATTGTCAACACATTATCCCTTACTTCATTCCCACCTAGACATACGCAGCTGTAGTTGGCTAACATCACAGCAGTAATCTATGGGATAAAA
The DNA here is from genome assembly GCA_036245805.1 of Pristionchus mayeri. Classification (NCBI taxonomy): domain Eukaryota; kingdom Metazoa; phylum Nematoda; class Chromadorea; order Rhabditida; family Neodiplogasteridae; genus Pristionchus; species Pristionchus mayeri. The sequence goes on along the minus strand of BTRK01000005.1, from coordinate 48,870,709 downwards.
GAGATGGAGAATCGCTGAGTACAGTAAATTCACAACTAATAACGATGAAGCTTCGCTGGATTCTGGCGCTCCTGCTACTTCTCGCAGCTGTTTCTTCGAACCAAAATTCCGAAAAGTACGGTATTTTTACTAAAACATATACAACTATTTAAATTCCATTCTTTTTTTAATTAAAAAAATATACGCTTTCAGTAACGTCGGTGGTAGACGTGGATTTGGAAGGGATAGAGGACGGGATAGAGGAGATGATTCCGATAAGTCCGGTTTTATATATTTTCTAAAATTGATTCATTTAATTGTATTTCCGGGCAAATGAATATCAATTTCAGTGACCTCGGCGGGAGTGGAGGTCGTGCAGGAGGGCGGGGAAGAGGAGTAAGTATTTGACCCTAATTAATCATGGCTAATTAATCACGAAGTGTCACGAAGTTGGATTGCTACTTTGATCTCGTCGTAGATCGAGATTCAGAGAACGAGAGATCGACAGAGACGGAAAGGTTGCAACTAGCGTTATTTTGTTGGAATTGAATGGCGCGGGGCGGATGAGAACTATGACGTCATTCCGACTCATGACGTCACGACGTCTCGTCATTCCGACTCACGACGTCATGACGTCACGTCATTGATATTTCAAAGCCGGAATGACGTCATAGTTATCATCAGGCCTAGTGCCGCGTTGAATCGTTATTGGAATAATCATTGTTATTGGAATACCAATAACTACAAATTTGAATTCCGGAATCAATTCCAACAATATAACACGAGTTGACACGTCAAAATGCGATTTCAACTGCACCACTTTGGTTCTGCACCATTTCAGGGCAACAGTGGTCGATTGAGTCGAGTGAGGCCTGGAGCCGAGGGTCTGCAATTCAGAGATGTAAGAACTTTTAGCATTGTGAAATTTCGAATTTATAATCGTTTCAGACTCCGATTCGTCCCGATCCCTTCTTCAACTTCTTCGATAGAAGATTCTAACTATTTTGTATACGCCAATTTCCGGTGTTTTTTCTACAATTGTTTGGGATATGGTTAACATTTAATTTTTATCGAAGCATGTTGCACAGAATAAAATGCATTGGTTTTCCCAATGATGTTCAATGATATTTCGCCCCTTGTTTCGGTGGTAATACCAAATCGGGAAGGAGTACTTCAAGTTCAGGAATTCGCTGGGTATTCTAGGTACACCAGACGATACGCCATTCTCATTTCGTATTTTTGAACAAATTCCCACGTATTACTCCATCGCACTACTGAAGACAAAGATAATGGGAGCACGTAACAAATCTCAGTCGTATCTCAGTTACAATAACTGAAGTTACGATGTGTGCGTCAGAGCAATACGTTTTTCAATAGTGTTTTTTTCAATAGTTTTGATACATTTGTTTATAGTTTTTTCTAAGGAACAACTAAATTTGTTGTTCAGTTCCGGAATTTATTATGAGTTCATGGAACTTTACTTCCTCATTATTTCTTATTCCCATATAAAAATATTTGTTGACATAGACGTATTCATCGATAATGTAATGTTATGTGTGTAATTATGTAATCAATATTAACACCCAGACAATTGCTTAGGTTTTCACTTTCAAATTGATTTTTTAAAAAAAATATCGCGTAATCTAACAGAGCTGGACTACGAAAAATACAATAAGCTCGTCCAATTTCCGTTTTTTTTATATAATATAACTCTGATCAATTGACTTCGAAGCTTCTCCCATGGGAACATATTGCGTTCAGTGCACACAATATTTCCCCACAAAAAAACACAAAAACCCACTTTGTACCCGCTCAAAGCTCAATGGCCACAATAATCCCATACATGTTTGGTCGTTCGCGAGTACAAAGCGGATTACTGCACCCATTTCACTTCTTCAAGGAGGTTTGTCTCCAAATAGGCTCGAAAAAGTGACCTGACATTTCGAAGCAAACATTTTGACCTCCTGGGAGAGTAAACTTGTGGATAGCGTACTTTCGGCACCACGTCGGATGAGAGCTAAGACGTCATATCTCCTGTGATTATCAAAGGCAGCATAACGTCATTTAACAGTTAAATAACTCTGGAAAACATATCTTTATACAAAATAAAAAAATACGATTTCCCAAATTACTAAATCAAGGTCGAGTACCACTTTGAAGTACATTTTCACGCACACAAATCGAACTTGTCCGCTCCCACGGTTTCCATTTGTTCCGATCTTTTTTTAGGTTGTCTTCTTCCGCCTGGCAAGATGACCGATCGTCAATACCACAACCAATTACTAAACGTCAGTCTATTTGCCTTTACTTATCATAAATGACTAACTATATCCGTTAAGGACTTTTCTCTCGCTGTGCAAAATTTAATAACTGGTCAGTTCAGATTTGTAACGTAGTTGATTGATGGCAAATTCTAGTTAATTTTAGATGCATATACACGTGAAGTTCCCTCAAATTTTCCACCTTAATTTCATTCATTCCAGTACTATCCTTGATCGTAAATACGATGCTTCTTCGCATAATATTCACGTCGTCTCGCCAACGGGAAATTGGGGCGTATCGATATCTCATTGCCACATGCGCTTCCTCAGACATCGTTTACACCATCATTCACTATCTCGTATATCCGGTGGGCACTGGAGTTCTCTTATTGTATCATGAGTATTACAATAGTATGATGCTTCCTGGAATCCTGTTTGGATACAATTCAGTGTAGGATGAATAGACGTGTCATAATAAGGATTACAAATGCAACATCATTCGCTATTTTGGTATGTTGTCCAGGGATTTTGCAACAACGACCGGAATTCTTATCGGAATCACTTTACACATGACGAATGCATTCCAATTGAGAATTATAGGGATACAGTTACTAATGATGTTACGTTGATATAATATTATTAAAATATCGATCCAAGAATGGGATTATGATGATTTGACATATTAACACTCGCAAAAAATAAACACGCACAATTTATTGTCAGATCCCCGAGATGTACGGTAACTCCTTCATCATGGGCGGCCACGGAATATTAGGTAAAATTCTCATATTTGAATATTTGTGTTAAATTTTCGGATGTTTTCAATAAGTTTGGGATTGGCTAAATAAACAATCGCTCATCATATGTATAGCCAGAATCTTAACCGAAAAGAACGTATAACACACGTATCATGAGTTAGTGGTGGTTTGCGGGAAAATTTTCAAAAAAGTTGTGCCGAATATCGTTCATATTGTTGTGGTAGAATACCCTAGAAGTACGATTTCGAATAACATAGGTCATTGGTCCCAGAGCCGGCATTTAGTAATTTCCCGGTTTTGCACCCGGCTATGTGTATATCTGCTATGTGTATATGTGTATATCAGTGTATATCTGCTCCCAGATGAGCTACAGATATGGCGTTTAGCTCAAAATGCGCGGAAAATTATTTACAGCAACATTCATGTTGCACTCGAGACGATTGGACAACAGTAAAAATGATCTGATTAAAAACCGAATTTTGTCAACAAAATACAAATATTTTCTCTGGCAAGCGGTGGAGCGCAGCAAAATTTTAATGCAGATTATGAAACAACAAGTGTATATGTATGATATGAAAATATAAAAGCCGAATTAGAAGTGTCTTGTACTTGGCAATTTTCACTCAAAATTGACACTCTGAAGAAAAATTCGAAAAATGACATTTTTAGAACGTTGATTTTTCTTCTTTAACTGTTCACAAATTGTTGTTAGTGTTAGGTAAAGTAAGAAAATCTCATTAAAGATGTTGTTACTTCGCGAAAGTATTGATTTTCCCTAATAACGAAGTACCTAGGCATACATATGGATTACAGTGTTAATTCGCGAACTAGCATCCTCTATAATGAGTTTTGCCTACTTTACCTAACACTAAAAACAATTTGCGAACATTTATAGAAGGAAAATCGACGTTCTAAAAAAATGCCATTTTTCGACTTTTTCTTCAGAGTGTCAATTTTGAGTTAAAATTGCCAAGTAGAAGACACTTCGAATTCGGCTTTTATATTTTTAATTCATACTCTTACACTTGTAGTTTCATAATCTGCATTAAAAATATGCTGCGCTCCACCGCTTGCCAGAGAAAATATTTTTAATTTGTTGACAAAATTCGGTTTTTAATCATATCATTTTTACTTGTTGTCCAATCGTCTCGAGTGCAACATGAATGGTGCTGGAAATAATTTTCCGCGCATTGTGAGCTAAACGCCATATCTGTAGCTCATCTGGGAGCAGATATACACTATAGCCGGGTGCAAAACCGGGAAATTACTAAATGCCGGCTCTGGGATGACCTATGACCTATGTTATTCGAAATCGTACTTCTAGGGTATTCTACCACAACAATATGAACGATATTCGGCACAATTTTTTTGAAAATGTTCCCGAGGAGGTCATTTTTCATCCATCGACTCGTGATACGCGTGATAAACGTTTCAATACTAGGCACTCGGTTCGGATGCGCTCTCTACAGCGGGGTATACGCTCAAGCCTCTCCCATTCTCGCATTCCACTTTCTTTATCGCGCTTTGAAAATTAGAAGGTAAGAAGAAAAAATCATATTCTTTCAAAAATTGTATTTAGATCTTTCTCCTTATATTCTCGAACCCTGTTCATTGCCGCAATGGTTGGCTCAACAACGTTGATGAATGCCAATGGGTAAGTCGACAAACAGTTGAAGCGAGTTTGAGAGAGATAGGGAGAGCGAGATCCTAATTTTTTTTCAGATTCTGTGTTATGTACTACGTGTTCTTAACCGACGAAGAGACTCTCGCCGTAAATGCTCCATTGCTCTCCGGAAACACTAGTTCTCCCATTATTCACACCATGGAAACCGCAAAGGAATATGTTCAAGGGCTTTACTGGGTATGATTTTGGAAACGTAAGATGGAAGCATTTGCAAAAAAAGTAATCTTTTACAGTTCGATTGGATTTCATTGTTTTGTCCTCCAATGTTTGTATTGCAACTTCATTATCTGACGTTTAAATTATCGGTAATTGCATTTATTTCAGGTTAATGGAACGTTTTCCGGAGCTCGTTGGCATACTTTACTGGGCGCTGTTAATGCGGTCATGCTAATCGCAATCACCTACTCGATCATTGTATTCTGTGCCTATCTTATATTCAAATACCTCAGGTGATTTGTAGCTTAGTTTCCCACCCTATGAAATTATGTATCTCTCGAAATAAAATTAAAAATATTTAATATTATACTAGAGAGCACGTATCAAGTACGAAGACTCTCTCACTTCAACGACAAATGTTCAGATCGCTGGTCTGTCAGGTTGGTCATTAAACAGTTCTTATTTTGAATCAAATGCATTCAGGCGATTTACCCCTTTATCACAACATATTCTCCACTTGCTGTGACAATGCTCTTCCCCGTTGTTGGTAAGGGCAAATTAATGAATAAAACAATATCTAAATTTATATCGCAATTTCCAGAAAACCATAAGCATATTGTGGCCGATGGTATTCCTTTTCAGGGATTCAGTTCGACTGGATTCCTATCTTATGTCCTCCAATGTGCGTATCCCATCCTCTATTCGACGGACTCGCTCTCATTTTCTGTATTTCGGAATATCGGTGAAAAAAGTTTCCACAAATATTTTGAAATCGCCCACTTGTTTCTTCATTTACATTTGCTAATCCCTTACTTTAGGTTTATGTTCCTTCGATATATCGGGCTCTCGAGATGTGTTCGCAAGCCAAGTCGAGTTGGCCAATCCAATTCGCAAGCACCCTCTCAAGCTAAGACAACACGGCACTAGGTCGGATGATGAACTTCCGGATGAAATAAAAAAATATCCACGCTTCTGTATAATTTTCACAGAAACTTTTTTGACACATTTTTTGGCACAATGACGAGCACGACGATTTCAATTATCACCTTGCCCGACCGATAAACTCTCCCTCATAAATCGGTTTGATCGATAAATGCTGTAGATGGATATGTGGAGAACTATCATAATTCAATACACATACCACATGGAAATAGATTCATATTGACTAGTGACTTAAATTGAGAACATAGAACGATCCTCAATTAATCTTTCAAAAACCTTTTACTTAGTCTGGTTTAGCTAGGGTGTGGTGTTTCAAAATTCACGATCGATTCATATTTCGGACATGATCTAAAAATGGAATGATAACAAAAGATGCAACAAAAGATGGATTGATGTGTGGAAAACTCATGCGCCTCATCTCGCGTACTGCCCCATCGCTCGCGTCTGTAAAAAGTCATCATGTAAATCAACTTTCTAGCAAACGAGCACAAATTCATCAGAGAAGTTTTTGTCTAAATTAGATGTTACATGACAATGATTACCAACCGAGAGCTCAGATATTATTCTACACAAAAAATGTAAAAAATAAACTGACATGAAGCACAACGATAAGCACGAGAAGTCCAATGAAACACAGACTATTTAGCGAACGAAGATGACCTGCAAAAATCATTACAAAAAGTAGACGGTAAGGCGTCGCCCAGCGACAATTCAGTTTGTCTCGAGGTTTGCAGAAATGATAAAATCGTTATTGAAGTAACATTTCAATTCACTCCTCATGCGCTCAGTGTACATCAAATGAAATTGTCAGAATGCATGAATGATAACCGATCATTGTTGCTCTAAAGGGTCCCTAGTCAGTCATGCTAGGGACCTCATCATATCAACGTGACCCGAGCTCTGATATTTTATCTATACGCAAGTGAACCTTCTTAATCTGGTGGCTTCGAATAAATAACATTGTGTGATCGTTTGTTTACGATGGTTTCGAGAGAAAAAAACGCGGCACTTAATATAAATCATGGTTTAATTATAGAGGGGTATGTCTTCATTTAGGTGAACTGATAAGACTGAGCAATTTTATTGGAAAGAGTCGTCAAAAATTTGAACAATGAAAACTCTTTGCTCAAAAGATGACAAGTGTCTCTTTATTTAAATATTCTGTCAACTCATCGATCTATCTCCATGCAAAAGCAGATGATCTGCATCATATGGCATGTTTACAAATAATTCGAGGAGAGTGACACAATAACATACCAAAATAGTATCGAAGTTGTAGGGCCTTGTCTGTTGATTGAATTGAGATCGGGCCTAAAAGACATTATTCGTTTTCCAATTTATGACAATTCGATACCCAGCGTCATTTAGTGGCACAGAATCCTGCCTTACGTCTGCCTTTCCACACGTTTCATTGGGGGTGATGTTCCAGACTGGAAGATTCAAATAGATCATCCTATGGTAGATTTACTGACATTCTGCAAACTTCTATAATATATTTACTCAATATTTAAAACGAGAATAGGCGAAAATTTATCAAAATAATAGCAGCCTTTGAACGGGGGAAAACGGACGAATGCGTGTTGTCAATAGGAAGATAAAACACTGTGAAGAGACCGAGAAAATAGTTAGACCGATTAAGCTATAGATTAACCAAAGAACACAAATGTCCACCGAGTATAGGAGAACTGACAGGAACGCCAGCAAGAAGGTGGCAAGGGGGGGGGGGCCTTCGAGTCCCCAAAAACCGTACCTTTGTGCCCAAAAAGGAGGGCAAATCTGAGATGCGGTAACAAGTAAAGTTTACCTTTTGACGGTTGCCGATTAATGGAATCACACCCCCTCCCCATATGAATACTATGCCAATACTGTTATTATTCCAGCTCAACAAGTGCATTTCTGTATATTAATAGTTTATTTCAGCAAGATTTCAGGAAAAGATCGTTGCCTGGGACGTAAATAATGTTGTTTGTGAGTGCTGACATACATTTTCTCATTCACAACAAAATATTTCTCGACTTATTCCTCGAATTATGCGAATGTTGAAAAGTCCGAGATACAATCACTACGTTATTTATCACGTATAACTCAATTTTCGAGCTGTTATCACCACTTTTTTTTCCTACATGTACCTGGCACGGTATAGCATACTTTCTTTTTTTCGTAGTTTGCAGGAATTCGTAAATTCGTATTTTTTTGTTTATATATTTTTTTCGTATTTTATATTTTCGTATTATATAGGAATTCATTGATTGGCCTGCAAATGAACCTGAAACTCGGAATAAGCAAACCTTACGTGTGCGCTGTCATTTTTCAGAAACTTGTAAATGTTCCAATAGCAAAAAAATAAGTTTTTATTGAGATTCGACAAGTGTTTATTTCCTGAGTAACACAAATAATTCTAACGAAATGTTCACTACGCACCCTGTAATTTCACCTTCATCATTACTATTTTGTGTGCCTGACAATACCTTTTGTTCTCTGAAATCTCAAAATTGTTATGAGTAATGAACCATAAATTTGTATATTTTTTAGGAATAATACTTCACATATATTTACTTCTGGTAATTACCGACTTGCTTGAGTAAAATTACTCCCATAGAACAAGAGTCGCCTAACGTTATGTTTTCCTACGGAATAAGGCTCGCAATTGCCATTATTTTCACCTGAAAATTACTGTATTGTTGCTGGCAAACAAGATAATCTCGTGGTGGTTTCTGGCGCGTTCAGTTATCTGCTTTCTGAGATGTAAAACTAAGCAAAGCTCTTGCAGTGTGCCTCAACGACGAATAATCGCGCTTATTTGTTCAAATAATTTTAATATTATGCTTCTCTCATTCACCACGGCTATGTTTTATGCGAACAAACTGGCATTGATATCTTCGATTTCGTGTATATTTGTGCTTGCTCTAATGATATCGAAACCTCCGAAAAACTTGGGAAAATATAGGTAAGCGTGTGACTTTTTTCGTATTTTTTTCTTTTTTTGTAATTTACTTTTTAAAGATTTTGTTATTATGTGCTCACATCTCTCGAGCTCATATCTGCAATTGCTCATTATTTCGGCGCGCCGGTGAGAAATTCGGACTTAAAATAACTGGATTAGAGAGGAAACAAATAACTGGATAAAAACGATATCTACGTCCATCTTGTGGAAAAAAAATTGAAAAGTTTTTTTAAGCTTAAAAACTCATTTATTCAGTGCTTCTACGTGGATTCCGACATGTTTCTCACGTTTGTACTCCGGGACTCAACTATTTGTAAGTTATTTGTTGATTTTATAACTATTTTGAAACGATTGCATATTTGAGCTCATTTCGCCTGGATGAGCGCTTACCATGCCCTAGAAATAGTGCTAACCGCATGCTTTGTGTATCGCTACGCCTCGGTTTGCAGGTTTGCTATTTGATTTGATTTTTGGGATGTTTTCCACTTTATGTTAATTGAAATGACGTGAATAACATTCAGAAACAAGTACTTCCTGCCCATATTGAACTCTCCTGTGCTACTCTCGTTTGTACTGGTCATTCTGATTTTATTCATCATAATCATGTGAGTTGCTTGCAATATTTCAATCAACACGTTATGGAGTTTAATGCAAACGGATTTCGCTAATTTAAAAAAAACCTAATTATTGAGTTGTTCATTCAATTATTTTCAGAACCGCCATGTTCTATTTCTCTTACCTACCGACTGATGTATTCAAGCAGAAGGTATGACCTACACATAATCTGTCAAAGAAATATTGAATATTCGCAGGCAAATGAAGTGCTTTCCAATGCGATTCCTTTCAGCATTGAGCATCATTTTGTAGCCGGCTATGTCTATGAAGTAATCGTGAACTGCGATGTGCATATTTCACAGAATCATTCAGATTGGTCATCCGTACATCTCCGATTTGAATCTCCAGATTGCTCATGTTCTTTCCACTCTCATCTCCATTGGATTCGTTGTCATAATGGTTATATGTGGTGAGTAGGGTCCTCTTATTGGAAAATATTTGACAAATGGTAAGTTTCTAGCGCACTGAATAAAGAAACGCTCATCAGCAATAATGATCCCCTGAAATATATCTGAAAAGGTTGAAAAAAATTTCCAATTAACCCTAATGGTGAGTAAATATTTTTGAATCGATCTGTTCATATTTTGGTTTGCTTTGACACATTATTGTTTCAGCCTTTCAAATCGTATATTACGTAAAGAGGAATGCGTTCTCATCATGCCAGACTAGACTGCACTATCGAGTGTTGATGTTGCTAGCTCAACAGGTACCTTATTATATTCTTTGATGTTTGATTATCGACTAATCCGGTTATTAGCTATGCGCCTTCGGTACATACTCGCAATGATTAATCATCAGGCAATCGTCCCCTTCTTTCTTGTTTACACCCTCGCCCTTAGCTGTACAATTTCAATTCTCATTCGAGCCGATATCTCTTTCATGGCACCTGTTTTTGTGAGTTTATCAAGGTACAATTAACACTTCATTTAAGTACATACGATGTATGATTCTGATCGAAAAATTATGTTGACCAGTATATATTGAATCTTTTCTCAGACTCTCACAACTTCAATTCCGCCACTTTGCTCTTGCATATCAATAATTACCATGACCACAGAGTACAAACATATGTAAGCAATTAATGCAAGATTGTAATTGAAATCGACATGAGATATTATATTCCAGGTTCATTCCATTCTTTAAAAAATCGTCAACAACAACGGCCATTTCGGAGAATCGAACCACCAAATTGCCCGGATAACGAGAAAACTGAACTGATTTATTACTTTGTTTGGAATAGATATAAAGAAAAAAACGACTGCTCGGAATTGTTCAGAAACAAGCACAGTTTTTGCTTAGTGGCGTATCATAATAACATCGAATTTCTGAAGTAGGAAACGACAAATGACAGAACATGAATGTCAATATTTAAACCATGTTAAAGCACGCATGCTCATAATGCGAAATAATGAAAAGGCAGGAATTTCAAAAAAAAGGTGATTCAATTGACAGGTAATTTTGTGTGATCATGAAACCTCAAATAATTGTTTTACTGATCCCTCAAATAATTGTTTTCCTGATAATTGAAGTAAGCGAATTTTCTCAATACAACAATAATTTTCTCCTCGAGTTTCGGCCTGCCCACCATTTCTTGGATTTTAATTTTACTATGTAGCTCCTATAACACATGTTCATATCATTGTTACCATCGGTGTTTTTCACTCGAATATTATCGCGCGTAATGCGCAAAACAATAATTCATAATTGGTATTTGCACAAGCGTAATTTCAAAGAAAAAAAAACTGATCACATGGTATGAGTGTTGACATTAGTTTCGTTGTCTGAAAAAAAAAACTGGAGTGTTTCCATTCAAAGTACATTTTTTACACGGATAATATAAAATTTCACGCTTTGACACGGAATCTCTCATGTTATCTCTAGATACTCACTTCGCATTTCAATCGACAACTGAACGAGAAACGTAATTAATATGGATTACGGTACAATTAGTTCGTGATCAGTGATAAGCGTACTCGATGTGGGTGCGTGGTTACGTCGGGGCAGTTAGCGATAAGGACGGCTTTTCCGAAATGAGTCAGCTTCATATCTGGCGATGGTATGCCTAGTTCGAGAACTGATAAGAACAGAGAAGAATAGTGATTGTCATGTGAAGAAATGATGAAATGTGAGGCATTCGCGTATCAGCAAACGAAGTTTGTTGCTGGTGTATGGGCTGATTTCCATGGAAATTCAAGATTTAGGTTAAAACTGTTCACCATGTGCTGAGGTCTCGACTTTTGGCAAACGGAAAGTTAATTTTCCGTGTTTCATGCTCGTTGATGGGGGTAATTCTGAAATATATCAAAGCTCTCGTGATTTGGGATACTCAATCACTCGTATTTTCCACAAATCTACTGCGCACCAAAATGATACATAATAGTGTTGGCGATTTGATTCCTGGCCGACCGAGTCAATCTCGATTTGAGGAATGGAATGATTCCGAAACCCGCCTCTCCCTCAATCGAGCGAGGAATGAAATGATTCTTCGAAAAATCACTCGAGGAATCAAAGGTTCTTCGATTTTGGAGTCCATTTTTGAAAGATTTCAAAGCGTTTATGGATATATTTTTAACAACCTTGTTACTACCTCATTTCTCTGGAGCCGTGAAACAATCTTGTCTTGCGTCAGCATTTTGCTTTACCGTGTGAGCTTGACGAGATCCGTCTAGTCTCTCAACATCCACGGTATAAGAAAGAACACACGATGTGTCAGAAGAGGCAAAATGATGGCTCAAAGAAGGTGTAACACGAATAAGAGATGAGAAGGTAATGCATTCTGATGAGCGTGATAAGTAGCTATAACGTTTCCCCTCAGCCCGAACCAATCGTGATTATAGCGCAGTGGGTAACTACTGCACACCAAGCGCAATCTACGTGGGTTCGAATCCAGCTAGGCGCATTCGTTGTTGCTGTTTTTCTCATTCATTTCAAATACGCGCGCTTCGCCTGCGCTGAGGCCCGATCTTCTCATTCTCATATCTCGAGATAGAGTCATCTGTTTCACTTCGGATTAAGTGATTACTCATCGGATTTCTGTCCTCTACGACAACCACTATTCCACATGTACAATTTATGTTTCGTGTTACTCCTTCTTCAACCTATTTCTATTGCTTAAAGGGGTGCTCCGGGGAATATCTGACCAACCGTACTGACCCAGCAGATGTTGTAGGGCACACTCACCCGATCATAAATCACTTCCGCAGACGCCTACGAGGCTATTTGCATACGTTAAAAGTTCATTGACAGCGCAGGGTCTTGATTGGTTCAGTAATGTTTCACGCGTTCTACATATGTTTCGTATCTTTACTGGGGTTAATTCGCTACAGTTTCCCATTGAGAGCGCAGAACTTTCGTGGTGGGACCCCCAAACGTTCATTCCCCGGAGCACTCCTTTAATAATCATTTTGCGCTAAAATATTTCTAGAAAACATACGAAGGAAAAAGTAAACTGAAGCAAAAATGCTCTTATTGACTAGAAATTTGATTCGTGTAGGGAATGACTCTTAGGAAAGTCATTCTCAAAATATCAAACGGATTCGTGCATTTTGAAAAGAGTTACAAGTCGAGGAACCTTTGATTCTGAGAACCTTTGATTCTCAGAATCAGAATCAAAGGTTCTCAGACTGCAACCGCTCCGAGCGGCGAGGAATGAAAAGTTCTGAGAACCTTCGAGGAATCAAATCGCCAACACTAATACATAGACGATCCACTATTCTTTTCCAATTCTGGGCGGGGCAAACACATCTGCCATGATGTGAGATGTCATCTCATGATGTTGTACAATATTTTCTCACGCATGCTTGCTACTACTTGTTGGTAATCAGGTAGGAACCAACAATTTAAATTATTTTATAAAATTCAATTGCAAATATTTCTCGATTAGAAGGCAATAATTTTCAATGATATGGTCTAAATTCAAAATTCAATTTCAATATTCCTAGATGACAGGCATAATCAAATATTTCAGAACTATTGGTAAATTCATTGGCCTACAATTTGTAGAATGTTCCATTCTTATAATTCAATGATTTTCCGGATTTTGGAGCAATTTTCAATGGCACTAGTCGTTTCCAGAAGACGAAAACAAGCACAAAACCGATAATCTGCAATTTATTGTAATCGTTTTGTTATTTTGTTATTTTGACTCACCAAGACTGCCAATTCGGCAAGCATGGGCCACATGTATCCCGTACTTTGGAATAGGGCCCTCAAAGGAGATGATTGGTACTATTGCCCAGTGCTCCACATTCGGATATCCGTTCCTTCAATTCCCACATTCTCCCGTGCAGTGGGAGTCTGCGGGAAATGATGGTACGATTGCCGAAATTCGGGCATCAAAGCAAAACTCACGTAGCAACAATGGGTGCAATAATGCGAGCGATGCTACCGAACAGTGCCATGATTCCCTGCATATTGCCCTGAAATGAATTGGTTTGTTCAACGTAATCGCACCAATTTCAATCCTAAGCCAACGAAATTTTCGAGAAGTTAAGCAAATGACATTTATTATGTAAAAACAGTCGATAGTCCAAAAACATTCCAAATTCATGTGATTTCTCTACCTCTCTCATCAATTTGCCATTTTTTTTATATTTTCTTATTTTTTAAATTGTTTTTTATATTTGTTATTTTTTTCTCTCGTCACTACACTGGACATATGTGAGATGAAGAGTTGATGAGCCAGACTTTTTATGGTTGTGCAATGTTTTCTACCTGATTTCTCGGTCCTAAGGCAGCTGAGAAAATGGTTCCAGTTGGATTGGCTAGGAAGGGGAAACCAAGACCGATTCCTGCAAAATCATTACTCCAATCATAAATTGATATCTTGCCTCACCGTATTATCGTTGAATCACTTTTTCCCAATATCCCAATTATCTCTCAGTACACAATGCATCATCGAAAATTGTCCTAACTAATAAACAAAAGGCGGGAATTGAAGAATCAGGTAGATCACGAACCGACAATGTATCCGGTCCAGTAGACTGGCTGGGGCACTTGGGGCATCGTCTGACACCATTCGTAGTAGCATCCCTGGCCGTTCGTCGAGTTGACGTAGACCAGAGGCGTCGTGAAGAAGGGATATCTGAAAAGAAAATTGAGATTTCCCACTCGTAAAAAAAGTCAGCACAAGGCGTTGAAATTAGCAGACTACTGGAAAGGCTGCATACCTCCGTAGTCCAAATGCTTCTAACGCACTTTTAATATGCACTCTGGGAGCGATATTTCATATTTCGTATTAACATAAACCCTCTGATGATTTGTCAAAAGAGGTCAACTCAGCTAGCATTGAAAGCGATTGATACTTACGGAAGGATGCAAAGGTGGTAGAACGAGAAGCCAGCGAGTCCGACCAAGAGAATGTAGCGGGGATTACTGAAGTAATGTAGTGATCAGGTATTGGTAATTGGAAAAAAATAGCTAAGAATTGAACATTTTCACATGTTTTGACAGGTTTTTCTTCTGTTTTGCAAAAACAATCACTTTTAATTTGTTGTTCATTGTAGTCATCGAAACTCACACTTTGCCCAATCTTGTGAAAGCGAGCATACTGTTGTTAAAGATTTCGATTGTGCTTGACACTGCCTGAAATAAAGGAATGATATCCGATTTCTGCAACAAAAAAATCGTTTTGTCGCTTTATGAACATTACATTACATACGCAAACTCAAGGGGACGAAAATCCCGAGAACCTGAGCCTCACCTGAGCGATTCCAGAAGACACGATGGCTTGTTGATCATTGAATCCGTAGAGGGCCATCGTGATAGGAGAAGAGAGCCTGAAATGGTAAGTAGCTTCTCAAAACACATTCTTCTGGCAACGTCAAAAGTGATAAGCTAGTGAAATTTCAGAGATATTATTTCTTTCATATCGCTTACTTTTTTGTTTTAACTCTATTTTTTTATTAAAATCTCACGTCTCCATCATCGTCGACACGCAGTTCTGGATGAAGAACATGTAGATACACACTGCGCAGGCGACCCAGTCCGCCTTGGGCAACACGAAGTATTCACCATCTCAAGGGAAATAATTTTGAGAGCAAAGATAATCCAGAAAAATGGGAACAATATATTGCGAACTAAGGACGAACCTAGCACGAAGTAGTCACCTTCACGTCTATTTGTTGTCAAAATCGCTATCTATTCATCGGATTCTATCTTACTTCGTCAACGCAAATTCATACAAAACAATCATAAGCAAATATTTAAAATAGGCCATACCTTTACCAGCCCGATCGCTCTTGCTCAGAATGCCCGCATATTCCTCCTTGAAGACGGTGAACAGGAGGATGAGGGAGATGGCGTTGATTATGCACTAAATGCATAGTTATATCATATACACGCAATATTTAGGCACTAAGTGGAATTGAAAGACTTTGAATTGAATGAAGAGATCCAAAATAATGCATTGCGCCGCAAGGAGTAATTGTGAATTTTCTGCACACAAAGAGTCTAATTCCGGAATATAGAGCACTACTTACCATAGTGAAGGCGGGGATCGTAAACATGTTGAAGTGGAAGACGCCCACGGTGAATCCGTCCCCGATAGGAGTGAACACCATCTGAAGATCATGTTATATATCATACCATCGATTCAGGAATACAATTAAATTTTAAATTAAGAGGATTATTTCATCTTAGATGAATGAAGGTGCTTAATTCAGCTCACTAAAACTAACACACTTACAAACTATCCAACAATCATACACCATTTCAGAAAAAGCGAAATTCAAATTCTTACCTGAATAGCGGGTCCGAAAGAGATGCCCAGCACGTACGAGCCCATGGCCAACGCGATCGCCTTCATTTTGTCACGGGGAACAGAGGCGGAGGAGGTGTACGATCGAAGGACCGCGTAGTTGCCTGAACAAGAAGCCTAAGATCATAACATCACGCACTTTGCTCTCTTCATCAATTCAGAAGTGAGAAATCGGGAAACTGATCAAATGATAAACACAATTGGACCCAAACGAGTTCGGACATAGTGTTTTTTCTTAAAACTGTAATTCGCATATGCCCGTTGTCGCCCTTATCCATAACTTATATGTTAAAGACGTTATGCTATTTTGTTTAAAATTTCCGAACCTACCCGATCCAAATCCGATTATGAACCGAGAGACGAGCATGATCCATTTGACTCCAGATGTGAAACTGGGGAGGACTCCGTAGAGGGCGTTGCCTAAGGGAATGATGAGCAATGGACTCCCTTCCGTTTGCTCGCTCTCTCGCCGGTCAGAGAGACGAGAGAGCGTGCAAACTGAAGATAGTCAGGATTGCTCGCAATGATATTGGTGCTTCCACAAGCATTATACAGAGATGTACTCTTTTGATGACATTTGATGATCATGATATTACAGAGACAATGCGCAATTGAGAGAGCAAATTACCGAGAATGCAAAATATCAATCCGAGTCCGACTGGGTACTTGGTCGACATGGTACGCTGGTTCCAGACACCGAATACCGGACTTGCCTAAATATTAGTTCTCTTAACAATTTATCGAACCCTCCTTGTCCGTATTTGCTTCTAGTTTCTGGGAGCGTATTACTCTAAATTGTTACAGAAATACTCAGTTTACAGGAATACTTCTTCGCTAGGGATGGCTTTGCAAGCAATTGTTACTAAATTTGTCTTTCCCTCGACAAAATCAGACAAGAGGGATCACGAATAATGATGTGGGGGTTTATTTTCGTCTCTTTGACCGATAATAATAGTAGTTGTGAGTCAAGTGGTTGTATGCATTATTTTTATCATCCTGAGACAGAACTGTCTCACTAGTGATAATGGGTTATTGCTCTAGATAAGGGCGTGACGAAAGGAGCTGACTGTGCGCACTATGGACCCGTCAACTAGTTGACGTTTTAGGATTTTATTTTGGTAAAACTTCCTGGCGCTTCAATCTAAGCTGCTTTTCTCGTTTCATTGTTCAATCGTTATTATCGCTTGTCGTCTAATAGAGCAGTCCTTAGTAGTCACAAAATACTGATTGGTTAATTTCGTCATTTCTCACACCACTCGGTCAGACGAGATCGCGCGACAAAGGAAGCGAGTGACGCATTTTTTCGACTGTAAAGTGTCCATAAAACTCACAATGGCTTGCCCGACGGAGTAAGCCGCGATAATCCATCCGAGGAAGGTGAGATTGGCAGAATCGTCCAACTGAGCAGAGTACAATGTTTGGAGCAATCGTCTAACTCTCTTCAGTTTGCACGCTCTCTCGTCTCTCTGATCGGCGAGAGAGCGTGCAAACCGAAGAGAGTCAGGCCATTACTCAATGTTTGCATGTTTATCTTAATCCTGACATGCTGAATGCTCCTACGTGGAATTATATCATTAGCAATACGCTATTTGGCCGTTGTATTTGGCTGTGGCTTCAGATAAGGTCGTAACCAGAATAGCAAAAACATATAACGTCAGCTAGGCATAGGATGATAAAATACTAAGAAGAGGCTGATTTTAAATTTCATCAGCCCAGAAACTAGAGTAGTTCGACGGTAGATCTTCTAGAGAGTGCTTAGAATGAAGAGACAGTGGTATCGCTTCTCAAAATCTGACAGAAATTCCACTCACATTGGAGAGATACGGCCACATGCTCATCATGTAGATGGAGAACTGAATGATGAAATCAGATTTTAATTATAAAAAAATATTTGGTTGATCCTCACTTGAATTCCACACATGCACTGGCAGATATTCCCTAGCCATAGCGAGAACCACGGAGACTGACGAGTATCCAGCTCATTTAGTCTGCAATTACGCAGTGAACATTGTGCTTGTTTTGAAAAATACTGTGACTCGACACTTAGCAGTGTTGATTGATATGCTTTGCTCGCTATGCAAATTACAACCTTTTAATTACAACCTTTTCCACGAGTATTGCGAATTCGTTGGAGAAGCTGTGGAGAATTCAATCGTGACATTCGCTAGGCAAATTGCTAACTTCTCTTCCTCTTTTGTGTATCCCTCTTCCGATTCCTCGTAGAGTGTAGACTTTCGAATGTTCTGCGAGAGCGCGAGGGAAGCCAAGCTCACCTTAAATAACTCAGATTTTAATCGGACTAATCCTCGGATATTAAAGTAAGCAAAACTCGTATTTTGGGAACAAAGTAATGAGTTCATTTCATACCGATGTGAGCCTCCTCTTCTGTGTGGTATGTGGCAAGGAATCTCTCTTTGTTGTGGTAGAGACTTCTCCATTCGCAGTTGTATAAGGTGGAGGCGCGTCCATCTCTGGATTTATCGGTATCGATAGCAATACTTTGTCAACGCCCGAGGCATAACCATTCCATGAATGCGCAGGTGAGTATTACTTTCATGGGGGGGATTGAGTTGAGTTCGTAATTCGGGCCTTCGTCTCTTGATTTCACAGACTCTCTAGACCGGTCCAGCGGTGATAGAGTGTGTAAAATGAAGAGACCGTGGCATCGATTCTCGACCTCTAGAATTGAGGATGTATGTGAACAAATTCACCGAAAGCGTGCAAAAGGGATTGTTCTAGAGACAGCGCGTTTCTCTCTATCAGCTCGACCTCTCAAATAATGGACAATGGAGAATTCTTGGGTGATTAAATCCGATAAGAGGGAGTGAGACATAGCGATAAGGGTGTTTGATAGCTGTGATCAGGGCCGGGTCGAGTCTGATGGTGATGCAATCACTCAGGAAAAACGTGGGGACACGAAAAGTAGGATCACATGACAGGAAAGTGGAAAGAATTGGGAGATGATTTTTTAAGCGATATTATAACCTAGGTTAATCTCTACAAATTGGGTGATTTTCCTCATTTTATGTATTCATAATTGGATGGTTGGGTCGGGTGGAGTCCGATTATGATGCAATCACAGAGGGAGGGGTGGAAAATGGATAGGTTTTATATTCTATTCCTGTTTACATGTTCCCTTTCATATCACTTCCCATTCCCTCCTCATCCTCCATTGAGACCGTGTATGACTCAGAAGATGATGGAAATAATTTGAAATTTGTGCGAAAGTGTATGTAAATGAGTGTCGATTAGAAACTTAAGGGCCATAAATGCATACGAGACTCTGAGTGACATCGAGGGACGAAGTGCACTTTTATAGTCAGATATTGCAGCCGATGATTATTGTAATCGACTCACTCCACTAATCGGGTGATCATCCTGCGTCATTGGATTTCTTCACAATTATCATCATAAGAAGCAATCTAAAACAGTTTGATAAGTCAAAAATGTCTCTTTTCGACGCAAAGATAATCAATTTTGGAATACATGCAGTATGTCGATTCAATTTTAATTTCGAATTAAAAAAAAATGTGACTAATGTGTTCAATATGGAGAGTTTAGTCGATTAGCCATTAGTCATTTTCAAAATATGCTCATTCGTGGCACCCGCATTACACAAGATAAATAAGTGTTGTTAGACGATAGAAAAGCACATCCGTTACTGTAGACGGCGCGTCCCTGGCCCACGTGAGGCCTACGCTTCTTGTATAAAAATATTTTATAAATTTGGCATCAATTTCGCTTCAAAAGTTGAAATCGTTCTTTCATATCTAGAGGTTGTCTGCGTGACCAATTACCGAAACAGGCAATACCTTAGGTACTAACCCTTCCTTCACTTGGCATTACTCAGGCAGCCTTTTTGCATTTATTTTCCAATCCATCCCTCGATATAGTCTAACACACCTTATGATGTATTCGATAAACAGGGGGGCGGACATTTCGGCAACGGAGCGCCCTTCGCTGGAGATTTGACGCAGCTCCTTGGGAGTTGTATCATGGTAATCAGTGTGTGCTACTCTACATTTGCATACATAATTCTTGTTACCAGTCGAACTTGAATTTCACTCCATATCTATGTATTTCTCCATATCTATGTAGTTCATGGTCCAAAATTGAGATTTTGAGTGGAAAATCGTGGTTAGATAAACACCAAATATCTTAACCAATGGATACCCATGTTACCTGGATGCAGTAGTTACTAGTATACTGGAATGTGAATTGGTTACGATATTTGGTGTTTATCTAACAATCATTTTCCACTCAAATTGCCAATTTTGGACCATGAACCCCTATACATACAGTAGTTTAGCCAAAAGTTTAGCCCCAAAATTCGAATTGCTATAACTTCTTTCAAATTTAAGCTAGAGATTTCTGGTTTGGAACATTCGATAGATGAATGTCAGGAGAAGATAGTCATATGGTGCATGATCTGAAACATATTTTTCGCGGATTTCTGAATTTAATTTTCGGCATCACCATTTTCATGTATTTTTTGAAACTCGGCCGTAAAGTGATGTTACCTCACACGAACCTGTGATGGAAGTACTATCATTGATGTTTACAATTAACTATCTGGCTTTCCCATTGTACATCGGAAAGAGCTAATATATCGATTTTTCGAAACATCCGAAATGTGTTTGGATTACTATATCTTCGGTCCCAGTTGAGTGATAGGGCTCATATTTTGCAGGTACTATACACTAGTAATGAAGATATAATTTGCCAAGTTTGATAGCGATCCGACAACAAATTTCAAAAATCGAAAAATCTTGGACCCCACTTTTCACTGATGTGGAATCGACCTTTAACGCTATCGAAAAAATCCGTTTTTTTTGCAACTTTAAGCAGAACCTATTAATGAATAACTGTGCAAAATTGCAAAGTGATACGACTCTTCCAGTGCATTTTACAACCTAATAGCCATCGAGGTTCAGAATGGCGAAAGTCGTCCGAAATGGCCCGAAGCGAAAGGCGACCTAGCCTAACGGGAGAGTTTCTTTAAAAATGGCTCCAGTTCAATGAGGAATGTGCATATCTAGGACTTGAAAAGCTGTTAAGTGCTTTTTATGCAAATTGGTTAAGATTCAATTTGACCCTGTACCGTGTTTTACGGCTCATGACTATCTGACTCTCGATGGCTATTAGGCTGTAAAATGTGCTGGAAGAGTCGTATCACTTTGCGATTTTGCACACTTATTCATAAATAGGTTCTGCTTAAAGTTGCAAAAAAACGGTTTTTTTCGATAGCGTTAAAGGTCGATTCCACATCAGTGAAAAACGGGGTCCAAGATTTTTCGATTTTTGAAATTTGTTGTCGGATCGCTATCAAACTTGGCAAGTTATATCATCATTACTAGTGTATAGTAACTGCAAAATATGAGCCCTATTACTACTGGGACCGAAGATATAGCCATCCAAACACATTGGGATGTCTCAAAAAATAAACTGGGACCGAAGATATAGCCATCCAAACACATTGGGATGTCTCAAAAAATCGATAGATTAGCGCTTTCCGATGTGCAATAGGCAAGTCAGATAGTTAATTGTAAACATCAATGCTAATACTTCCATCACAAGTTCGTGTGAGGTAACATCACTTTACGGCCGAGTTTCAAAAAATACATGAAAATGGTGACGCCGAAAATTAAATTCAGAAACCCGCGAAAAATATGTTTCAGATTATGCACCATACGACCATCTAATCCTGACATTCATCTATCGAATGGTTCAAAGCATAAGTCTCTAGCTCAATTTTGAAAGAAGATATAGCAATTCGAATTTTGGGGCTAAACTTTTGTCCGCTACTGTAGATATGGAGTGAAACTCAAGTTCGCCTAGCAACGAGAATTATATATTCAAATATAGAGTAGCACACACTGCTTACAATGACACAACTCCCAAGGAGCTGCGTCGAATCTCCAGCGGAGGGCGCTCCGTTGCCGAAATGTCCGCCCCCCGATAAACATGAAGTATTTGACTCTCTTTGCAGATGGTGCACAGGCCAGAACTTCCTTCCGATATCATCAGGAATGTCATAGCATACTCGGACCATTTTATCCCTGAAATGCAATTGGTGAACTCTTGTATTTATCAGTTTTTTGTAACACTAGCTATGAAATTGTGTAAAATATAGTACGTAATATGTATTTTACATTTGCAGGTTTCTCATCTATGGAACGGTTTAGTAAAAGAAGAATATTCAAAACCGTTTGAACAACTCCGTTTTCAAGAACCGCGCATTTCCAATGAAATGGTTTGGCCTTTCTATTGATTTTTCGCTCTAAACAAGTACGATTTGCAGTTCAACAATATGGGAGTAATTGTATCTACCGTGGTTCCGAAAGTGTTCAGTTTTGATCTTCAAAAGATAGCTGATGCTGGATTCAAGATCATGTCGAATCGTAATACTGGGGTTTGTTTTGATAAGCTATAGGCGGAATTCAAATTTAACATCAATTGAATTGTTAAAGAAGGACTGTCAGCAAAGTTGAAATTTTGACGTTGTCATAACCATGACCGACCTTTGTACAACCATAAGAGATTCTGAAAATTTCAAATGCGTATCTCTATTTTGAACCGAGTTATCATTAGTTGGCAGAATGCCAAGGAGGGCTTGAAGGGAAGGGACGTGCGGGAATTCAAATATCTAGAAGATTTTTCAAAAACTGGTGGGATTCGAACCCGCAACCTTCCGACTTCGCGGCAACTGCTTTACCACTGAGCTATGCGATTGAGCTCTTTAGTGAGGAGGGCCAAAAATCGGTTTCGGACAGAGAAACTTCGAAGCCTCTAATTGGCTGCTATTGGGCTCAAAGTCATCCAAGATCATCTAAAACAACATTTTAAATTGTTTCTTCAATAGTTATCACACTTTCATTGGTCAAAAACTGCAGTATGACCTCAAAATCAACAATGGATATTTGGACTCTTTTCAACAAGTGAGATAGGTGCAGATGCATTAAATCGCTTCCAATTAGATCACAAATGGTCCTCTCAACAGCTCAAAGAAAGAGGTCACCTACAAATATGATATTTCATCTGATGAATCCACGGAAAAGCGCAATATTGTACTTACGAGCAAAATAGTCGTAGGGACCAGGCATTTGGCTAGAAATGTAGAGCATGATGAGCTACACATTTCGTCTGAGGAAAGTGAGTTTCTATCTTTTCATTGAACCGCGCTACAGAGCCTAGAAGATGGCTAGAAACGAGCTATACTGCCCCCGAGAGCAAGCGCTCTAACCGTCTGGCGCTCTCGCCGTCTGACCTCTCTCTCCCTCCCCTCCCTTTAGAGCTCTCCCGCACGCGTCTCTCGCCGGTTTTTGCCGTGTTCGAGGCTCTGTAGCGCGGTTCAATGAAAAGATAGAAACTCACTTTCTTCAGACGAAATGTGTAGCATGCTCTACATTTCTAGCCAAATGCCAGGTCCCTACGACTATTTTGCTCGTAAGTACAATATTGCGCCTTTCCGTGGATTCATCAGATGAAATATCATATTTGCAGGGGACCTCTTTCTTTGAGCTGTTGAGAGGACCATTTGTGATCTAATTGGAAGCGATTTAGTGCATCTGCACCTATCTCACTTGTTGAAAAGAGTCCAAATATCCATTGTTGATTTTGAGGTCATACTGTAGTTTTTGACCAATGAAAGTGTGATAACTATTGAAGAAACAATTTAAAATGTTGTTTTAGATGATCTTGGATGACTTTGAGCCCAATAGCAGCCAATTAGAGGCTTCGAAGGTTCTCTGTCCGAAACCGATTTTTGGCCCTCCTCACTAAAGTGCCGTCTCTTTTTTTTTCCACTTCACGATTTCCCTAGTTTTTGGCGAAAAGTTAGGCACATATAGGGACTACAACACGCGCGTAATAACTTTGGGGGGTTTTTCCGATTTGCAAAGTTACGTCACTTTTGGTTCACCCGACCGCCCCTCACCAGGGTGAGATCCATGAATTATGACGTCAACATAAAAGTTGTAGCCCCGGATGGTAGCGTTCATTGGAAAAAAAGAACGACCTTCTATCTTTATTTTAAACGGACTTATGATCATTTAAGTGAGCGCAATTTGACTGTCGAAAAGTGACAGTACCAAGTTTGGCCTTCTGAATCTCGAAGATGACGACAGCTATCAAAATTCTGACGACGCAGTTTGAAAGAGCATCATTTGAAGTACTTTGAGCCAAAATTTCAGCGGGATAGGTTGATTTTTTATTTCACTGCCGCTCAACCCCCTAAAATGGTCGATTCTATCGCGATTCGTCTCATATGTTATTCTTCCACACAGAAGATGATACCGGAGTATCAGTGCATGAACACTGGCTTCCCGTGATCTCTAAACTATGCACCAAGCGAGTTAGCAAGATCAAGATTGAGCATGATGATCTCTTCATACGCGCAAGTGAGACGACACTGATGAAACTGATGGCGGTAAGTCAATTTTCGATGAAAAATATATTACAGTACGAATGCATAAGCATGTATTCTATGGCAGAATCGCAAACGTATCAAATCGCTTTACAGAACCTGAATAACATTGATAACAAGAGAGTTTGGCTCGAATTAGACGCAGTCGTGAGCAGAAATTTCCAATATGAAGATCAAGATCTGGTGTTGAAATGTGAGCTTGTCGCAGAGTTTATTTGCATTCCACCCTCGCATAGATTTAGAACAAAAAAAAATACAATATGTTGCATTGGATGCCGCAGTTTCAACTATAGTTCGATAAACGGGCATAACTCTCCATTTCTCACACTCTCTAGAGATGAATGCCCATTTATCTAATTCTAGTTTCAAATCTACAATGAATGACGTTTACAGGTATAACCACAAATGATGTTCCGAAGCCTATGTCGAATGCAGCAAATATTAAAAGAAGACGGACTGAAAAGGGGCTCGTGACGATCAAGCATCGTTCGAGAGTGGACGAGACATTCTGATGAACTGTCTGAGATTCAAACCATCTGCTACTGTGCAAAATTTTTAACTTTCCAAAAATCTGATGTTTTCATTATTTTTTATCCATCCGTTCTTAATTTTACCTGTTATTTGAAACGACATGTATAACTTAATCCAACTTAATTTATAATTGAAAAATAATAATTTATTAGTTCCGCTCAAGCATCGTTCGCGATTGGATGACATATTCTGATGAGTTGCCTGAGATCACATCCCCGACATGAGCAATTTTCCATTGCGATGGAGCAATACCGGAGGATAGGGAGATATTAAAAATGATGGATAGGGGAGTAGCAATTGAAAACTTACATTTGGAATATACCAAATTTGGAATATTGTCGGGAGGAATATCCACTAATTGTTCACTATATTTTACCAATCCATTATGTATATGTTATTGGAAACGACAGGCATACTAAACTCTATTTTGGGATTTTTATTCAATCTAATTCATGTGAGTTCTTTGTTATTCGTTTGGGACAGAAAATCTCAAGATTATCTGCCTTGAAGAATATCATTGTGGGAGAAACGCAATTGTTTCGATGAATGACTGAATCAATTGTTTTAACTAAGTTCAAGCGAACGATAAAGTTGTTGTTTATCCACAAAGTGTGATACAAAAAGATGTTTATAAAAAATAAAGCGGGTATTAAGGCAAATTCTCCACAACAAACTTGACGAACTGTCTGATTCGATTCGCCGTGCTTGAGCTCATGCCGAAGTCTCTTTCCAATCCCTGCTCGGAGATTCCAACGAGCCGGTGCCCGTTAACTCCCTGAATCGAATGTTAGATATTCATTTCATTAACTTGTTTCGTTTTCATTGTTGAATTGGTGCCCTAATCCTGCAGATTCGAACGCGGTCGCCAACACAAGCTTAACTATAAAATGTTACTTAAATGACCGCTGCCCAATAAAGAAGGGGTTACACGAATGGATGCTCGGAATGGATGCCCACCACGAAGATATTGCGCTCGCAATGGGAAACTGTAGCGAATTTACTAGGGTTGGCATTTTGATTCTCTGAGACCGCGCTCCCTCGAAAATTAAAGAATGGAATGCTTCTCCAATTCCTCTCCCCCAATTTTGCATATAATCGAGCGATTCCCTGTTTTTTGATCAGAGAATCCAGGATTCTCTAATTAATTTGTGAAAGAAAACATCGAAGACCACTTGTGAAACACATTCGACAAGCGACGACCGTTCAAAACAAAATATACATCGCTTGTGAAACACATTTAACAAGCGATGAGTTTTATAATGTAAATAATGTTGTATATTTAAAAATATTCTAACCCATCTGCAATTTTGTAGGCTCGAAGGGACCATTATGAGATACTTAAATTTAAAATTTGAAGAAAAAAATATTAATTTTGAACGAAGTTACAGCCTAGAGAATCCGGGATTCTCAGAATCCAGGATTCTCAGAATCCGAGATTCTCATAATCAAATTATTCAGTGAGTGAGGAATCATTCGATTCTCAGAATCCTCAAAGAATCAAAATGCCAACCCTAGAATTTACCCCAAAAGAGAGGCGAAAATGAAGTACAGATAGTGAAACATAAACGAACTAGCCACAACCCTGCGCCGTCAATGATCTTTGCGCGTATGGAAATATCCTCCTAGTCGTCTGTGCAACTTCAGATGCAGTGATTCAAGATCGGAATGCTAGCTTCTATTATACACAACAGTCGCTCATCCACCAACTAATTTTTCGTGACTCCTTCTTTAACACCCATAAACCAGTAAACATAATTAATTTCATTAGTATCAATTTCACTGTGCTCCCGTACTCTAAACACAACTTTCAAATGCCAACACTCGCACAATGTGCATAACCCCCCCCCCCCCCCGCGTACACATTTTGCATCATTTTAGGGTGAATTTTTTTCAGATTAGATTTTTTTATCAGGATGCTTACCTTCTTTTGCATTCGGGTAAGGATTTCTTCCGGAATGCAGATTATCTCGAGCAACTTCCTCAGATACGCAGCGTTGACGACGTCGAAACAACTATAGTCGGCAGTCGGGCGATTCTCTGTAACAAAATATAGTTCAAGCGAGCAATATATTCTGCATTTGTTGCACAATATGATTTCGCAATCAGGCAAATGCATTGAAGGAAAGGAGATGCCACGTTGCACCACGGCCTCGTATATCCGTTACATTTGCCTGTCAGCATAAACACCTTGTTTTCTTACAAGCTCACCGCGTGCTTCTGCAGAGGGAGCCAATGCAGCTGCAGCAGGCTGCAGTGCAGTCGGACGAGCTGCAGCTGCCGCCATAGGAAACCCATGAGTAGCTGCACGGGCTGCAGGACGACCAACCTGCTTCTGCAGCTCGCCCTGTGCGACACTGAAATATGACATTCGTCAATATTAGTGTTGGCAATTCGATAATAACGGGCACACTATTCCCCAAGCTCCCTCTTTCCGAGGTGACGGGCCCGCTATCAGAGAGGGAGACGTAGCGGGCCCGCAACATATCGCTACCTATCACGCGACTATGCTGCTTCTCTCCCTCGCCTCCTCCCGCCCTATCTGACCCGTTGAAGTTAGAGCGCGCGGCGTAGCGGGCCCGCTACCTCTCCCTCTCCTCTGACCCGACGTAGCGGGCCCGTTATATCGTTTTTCCGACCCTAGTCAATACGATCATTGTTAGATCTTCCGCCAATCTTTCCAAAAATTGTGTATAATTAAGAGACGGAGTTCCGAATTACGAACTCTATTTCGTGTCGACTAACCTGGTCTGAGGTGCTGTGGAACGGTCAGCGCAAGCAGCTATAGCTGCTGCGACGTCGAAAGGCTTGAAATGAGTTGTAAAGGGAACCGAATTAGATGCGGTGGTGAGGGGCTTCGGTCGAGATTCAGAAGGAAGAGGAGCTGTCGATTTGATGGCGGAGATAGAGGACAGGGATGACTTCGCGAGAAATACATCGTCGGTCAGATCGATGAGGCCATTTTCAAAAAGAAGAGTGTCGTCTCTTGCGAAGGCAAATTTCTTTGGAGGAGGAAAAGCAGCCTTCTTGATGGTGGAGGTAGAGGGGACTGCATGGGCGGAAGCCCTCTGGATGGAATGGGAGAGGATGGAGGACGAGGAGGTCGCAAGGGATGACCCAGATATGGTTGAAGGTGCGCGCACAGCGCGATTCCTATTCACGAAAGCATCGCTTGGAGGAAGAAGTGCTGTCGATTTGATGGCTGAGGTAGAGGCGCTTTCAGGGACGGAGGCTCTTTGAGTCGAATTGGAGAGACTGGAGGACGAGGAGGCTGCACCAGTCGATGCAGTGGCTGACGATGCTCCAGAAGCTAGGGATGAAGATGAGGAAGGGAGCGGTCCAACGAGAGGGCCTGCAGCAGCTGCGGTAGCTGCGGTCCCCGCGGGATTCTTCTTTACCTTCATCGATGACCAAGATGGGAGCCTATAGTATTGTTCAGTGAATTGATTTATTTGGAAAAACAATGTGAATCCAGTTAGAGCTTACTTCAAGGGAATGTACACGGAAGGAGCATTGGCTGGCTTGGACACACAAGCGGCCTGAAAAAAGCGCATTAAACATATTCGCGACGAAGTAGTGGGTATTTTGAACTAATAAATATTAATTATGTTGCATATTGTGCGTTAAGAATCGTTAAAAGCTGTTAATTATTTGTGGCGAACCTCAGCTTTGTCCTTCTTCTCTCCCATCTTCACTCTACTGTCGGAGGCATACCTCTTTATGCGAGCACTGCTCTTCGAGGGCCCTGAAAGGTTGCTTTGTCCTTGAATATTCAGTTTTTAAAAATGTAAAAGGTACATTTAAATTCAAAATTCGAGTCGCCTATTTAAAATTTCTTATGTAAAATTAAGAATCAGCGACCCGGATTTTTATTTTTACATTAAATATGCACTAACCTGCTATATCAGCTGCTCCAGCATTGGAAGCCGTGGTCTGAGCAGCCACTCTCGCAGCAACAGCTACTGCCTGATCTGCATGATATGTGGGAGGTTTGGGAGGAACGGATCTGAAAATTAAATCTTAGAGATTCAACACCTTTTATAAGATGAGAACAAACAAACGAACATATTTTTATCCGATTGTTCGGAAGTCGGTTGGACCGGGCGATGCGCCGTAGGAGGTTCCGCCTTCTGCAATTGACACTCTTATTTTCTTACAATCCAGTAATCTTCAGATGATGGACACGACCTACAGGGTGTTCATTAAATATTGTCCCACTTTTGATTCTTAATCATATCCACTCTCTGCAGGCGCCATGTCCCCAAATTTTCTAAATATGTAGCTAAGGCACATAAGTAAATAGTTGCATAAATATGATCGATATATATCTTTCAGGAATATAAACTTGACGGAATATTTTTTTTTTTAAATAGGCCTTTTCTGGGCATGCGAACCAGTAAAATTCTTTATGTCGCATTATAAGGAGAAATAATACGCAGAGTCTATATTTTTTGCCTATGAAGTAAAATCATTCACAAGTCTAAATATGTGTTCAATTATGATATCAGACTGCGGAACTATTTCAAAAATATTTGTAAATGATAGCAATTCGAACGGCGCTCGAAAAAACATTTCATGATTAAGAAAAGGTATATCTCGAATCAGTTAGCTATTGAAATGTTTACATTTTTTGCATGATACCCCACTTTTATTGATTGCGAAAATGTGTTATATTTGGAGGAGAATCCAGAATCTACTTCAGAAAATGGTGAGCTATGCTGAAAAGTGCCTATATGAGTGATATTTTGGTGTACCTAGTTCGGTTATTAATTCAACGTTCACATTCGATTTGATACAAGAAAGCATCATATCTTGGCTCTGCTGAAAGGTATGCAAGGTTCTATGGCGCTATCAACGTTCTGAATAAAAAATCTCGAAACATAGCTTTGAGCATGGCCATGACATCAGGTCACCAAATGTGTATTTCTTGTCATCCAGAGATCCTACAGCCCATTACTCATTACATATATATAGTGGAAGAGTTGCTCTTCATATTCATCCCCGTTTGAATATCCGTTGCTTTTGGGATAGCATTTTAGAACTAAAATTATGAAAGGCGCAGTGAGCGAATTTTACGATTTGTTTTCGCTTTCATTCCATGACGCCAGGCATGCTATTTTCGGTGCAGACCACTCATTCGATAGCCCATGGAAAACTATACAAAGTTTGAAAAAATCAGCTGCATCTTTACCTACACTTTTGAGAAATTTGAGCTACAATGTATTGTGGTTAAAAGTGACATTCAAAAAAATGGACTATATGGGTCGATAGAGCTCGAAAAATGAGTGGGGGTCACTCAGAGGTAATTTTTGCTCTATCTGCAACTGTTACTGAGATACGAGCTCTTAAAGTGAGAGCTGCCGACATCATGCCCGGTGTAGTGAAGTCCAAAATGAAAAGTGTACAGTTAGACTTTCGGGGAGTGTCAGGCATGCCTTAGGATGACCAAAACCGGTGCGAACTCAATTCACGATTTCCCCTCCATTCCCAAGAATTTAGCTCGATTCTCTCGTGAGAGGCGTGATATCCTAACCCTTTCAAGGGATCGTGGCGTGTGGTTAAGGAAGAGCCAATTACGAGAAGTGGGACTCTAAACGAACCTTGGACGATGCATCTTTTGCGTCCATTATTTGTGCTTCTCCATTCTTGCCATCGACTGCGGCATTCGAGGATGCATCACTCTTCTTTGCTGGCGCGTCCGTAGATTTCACCATCGCCCTCAGTTCTGATGGAAAATTTATTTCGATATGATCAATATTGGTCGTTTCGGACAAACGTCCAGAAATTAACTAACATACACACTATACAGTCTAGAAAGACTAGTTACATTAATATATTTATAAAAGAGAACACGTATTACCTCTACGGGACTTGGGGACCATGAAGTCGAGATCGAACGCGCTGTTAGCTTCCTCGTCATTAAGACGATTGGGTGAGATTGTCTGAATCAACAACGCTGGATGAGACAGGAAATCAGTTGTTTTTTTTTATTTTCGTAAAAGGCAATGGAATTTCGAGAGGTTGTAGGAACGTCCTTATATGAGACCGTGCGCGAGAGATTCAATATGCTTTCCGCACAGCTCAAAAAATGAAATTGCCGCAAACTTGCACCTAGGGGTAGTTTTCGATTCTGAACAACATAGCGTCGTCAGTTTTTCGAAATTCGGCCTCTGGGTTCCGGTATGGCACTGGGTCTCTTCGTACCAAATTTGGATTTTTTCCCAGAGAAAGCTTCAAAATAAAGTTACAGTCACGAAAATTGGTCTCTATGGGCAGTTTTTCGAGACAAATTCGAATATCTAATTCATTTTGGATGAAACTCAAAAGCACGGGTGAAAAATCGATTTTTTGAACCAGAAGTGTGCAAGGGTGGTGAAGTAGATCATTCGATTCGTCATGAAAATTTGATAATTTTATCTGTTAGGCGTTTTCCAGTACAAGCGGGGGAAAAGACGTTGCTGTCGATTTTAGGGTATAAAATGCATAAAAACCCATATATTATGTTTTATATGGCACAAGAAGGGTATTTTTGAGAATAAATAGTCAAATAATGAACATTAGAACAAAAAAATGTCATAAACAAACATAAAAAAAGTTGGCAAAAGATGACGTCACGGAGGGGACTCGAACCCGAGGCAATCAGATGGAAGACTTTCTTATGGAAATAGTGCGAAATCGCATATAGTACGTATTCGTAGGCCATTCTAATATCTCTAAATTTTTCGTATTTTCATTGTTTTTATGCATTTTTTACCCTAAAATCGAGTGCAACGTCTTTTCCCCCGCTTGTACCGGTAAACACCTAACATATGAAATTATCAGAATTTAATGGCGAATCGAATGATCTACATCTCGACCCTTGCACTCTTCTGGTTCAAAAAATCGATTTTTCACCCGTGCTTTTGAGTTTCATCCAAAATGAATTAGATATTCGAATTTGTCTCGAAAAACTGCCCATAGAGACCAATTTTCGTGACTGTACCTTTATTTTGAAGCTTTCCCTGAGAAAAAATCCAAATTTGGTACGAAGAGACCCGGTGCCATACCGGAACCCAGAGGCCGAATTTCGAAAAACTGACGATGTTGTTCAGAATCGAAAACTACCCCTAGGAGCAAGTTTGCAGCAATTTCATTTTTTGAGCTGTGCCAAGCCACAATGGTGATTTATTGAATCTATCGCGCACGGTCTCATATGTCTAGGTACAGAAACTGGTTAATACTAGTTATGGCTTCGCAAGCTTTCCTCATTCTGCTTAATCTCTCACCGACCAGATCGGTGAGTGCAGATTGTTGCGCTACATTTCTTGCGAAGCCTTACCTAGTTCTTACCAGAGATTGCTGATCGATCCGGAGCCAGGCGGGGCCTGCTTCCTTCGCTGTGTCAGCCTGCACCCGGTGCTTCCTCGAAGCAGATTTTGATCTAGCAGCAGGTGTATTCCTTGTATCACCATGCTCTTCCTTAAGATTGACGGAATTATTGGTTTATTGGAAAATATTCACGGAATGCAATTTATCAGCATTTTGGTAGTTTGGAAAGTCATATCGTGTAATTCCTTAGATCGTACCAAGGATTCGTCGAGTAACACGCTAGGACATCGACTTACTAGATTCTGACGGTCGTCATCATTGGCTAGTTTCTCCTCTACTCGTCTTCTCGAGCCCGACATTGAGCGTGTTCTAGAAGCAGTCAGAGCTCGCGTCGGCTTATTGTTTACAGGCGTCTTAGCCGGCGGTCTTTCCTCATTCGTTTGCCCTACTTCTCCGCCAAGTACGGATATGGAGCGTGAGGGTGTTGCAGTCGTCTTAATCATCTTCGGAAGATTCTCCTCGTCCTCCTTTCCGATCTTCTTGAGGCAATAGGCGTAGTCGTGCGCTTCCACGTTTATTCCCTTAATAATGTAAATATTGGAGAGGTTCAATTCGGGTGCATGCGATAAATTGGCGAGTGCTGGCCTTGTTTCAGACGCTCTCTCACCTAACATCGATTTGCCAGTAGTGTATGCGAACAAAGGAAGAAAAACACCAGCCATCTAATGTTAGTTATTGCATTGTCTTTCTACCCAACTAGGTTTTATATCTACAAAAACTTGTCCCTCTCGCTTTTTCCCATCCTCGATTGAATCCAACACTGGTTCCACAGATCGCTTAGACGTACCTTTCTCCTGAACTCTTCGTGATTCCTGAGCCAGGTTGGTTTCTTCTTCTCAGACAGGCTAAGAGCACTCTCCAGCTCCTCGACCCTGTAAATAGAGTTCATAAACCGTTTACTGGCCACCGTCTCTTCATTTCTTACTCTCTCGTACTCTATCTCTCTCGCTCCCATACTCGTCGATCGATCGAAGTTCGAAATGTACCTCTCAACAGCTGTAGCGCCGACGAAGTGGCTTCTCGGCTCCCACGATTTCTTCCTGAAGCCGATCCACGAAGCGAGAAATTCGTCCTCGGCTCCCTGAAATTCAGCTCATTCACCATTTTTCTACACAAAATTAGCAAATAGTCGTTGCGGCGCTCTACAAGAGTTTCGCTTTATTCACGTCAACTGGTAGATGAAAAAATAAATCACCAATACCCCAGCTCTCTAAGACCGAGCCTAAAGACCGACCTGCTCTTCCCTTACCCTACCTCAACGGCTATTGATGTGTTGGTGATAACAATTAAAGAGTGAAGAGTAAGACGCTCAAAGAAGAAAGTATATCGAACCTGTCCCGCTCGCTTCTCCCATACTCGCTCCACAGCATACACTGGCTCCGCAGCAGCACGGCTAGACGGCATAACTGAGAGATGCGTCGCTCAAAAATGAGGTAAATTGCGCAGGTCAAGGACACAATGAGTTGCGTTTCAATGATGGCAGGCAGAAGCAAATGAGTTATTGTCGATTACTGAACTATAGAAATGGCGCGAATGACAGTGCAGAGGTCAACATAAACATGAAACGCGGGAATGGCGCGTCGCGGATCGAGACTGGGCAGAGCTTTGACTGCGAGAAGTAGAGTTGGTAGTTGGGGTCAAAATCTTTCTCTGAATTTTTCACATTCTTTCACCAATGTACTGGTCGAGAGACAGTGTTATTTTTTTTTAATGGCAACCCGAAATCCAAATTCTAGTGAGATGAACTAATGATGACCAAGAGGGAGCTGGACGCGGGAACTCTTCGTGGCGGGTCAAGAGTGATGAAGGGACTCGATTGTGCGATGCTCTCACTGAGTTGGACAAGTGATGGCGGTTCACGATGAGCCGTGGTGCTAAATGTAGATCAGATTAGAGTGAGAGAGTGTGATAAGTGAAGAGGGTCCCTCTCACTTGCGTACACTCTCTCACTTTATTCCGACCGTCATTTATTAGATCGGCAGGGCACGGGTGATGAAAGAGGGCGGAGACGTGGCAATGATCTGATTCTCGTTATTGTGTACACTCTCGTACGGGGTACACTCTCGTACGGGGTAAAGAAAGCGAGTGAGTATGGAAAAGGAGAAAGTCAGAGCATCGCTCCGGAGAAGGTGAGGTTAGCGAAGTCATCCCGGAGAATGTTTCTAACTTGAATCGTGGAAAAATTAACAAAATGACCTGTGGTTGATCGAAATATTAGCATTCTCTTGTGCGATGTGAAGATACTATGAAATATTCTGCTGGCCATTACACATCTAACAGAGGAAGAAAATGAGCGGTACCGCTTCAATGAACAATTAGTCGTATGCGACTCTTCAATTTGCATACCAGACAAATTGAGAAATGATAAATAATTATTTCCTCTTCTAAAATGCAACTTTTATTTCAATCATTGATTTCCTCTTCTTTTCATCACTTGCCCCACTTATCCCATCACCTCCCTTGGGTGGGTCAGCCCCCTTCTTTTTTGCTCGCGCTCTTTTTTGCCGATCTCTCACTATCCCTGTCCCTCTCCGAAAATGGGAGAAGATAATCAGGAATTCTTGAATTTGAAATGAAACGTCATTTCCGGGAACACATGCTGACTCGTGTTAGGGGAATGATCAAGTTAACATCAACGGAAGCAGTGAAAGGCACATTCCACGAGAAAAAGCATAATATCGGTGGTATTTGGGGATACTTTTGTAATACTTGCTCGAACACAGTTTCTAGAACTATCTATCGAAATCCGCCGAAATCAAATTTCCGAAATTGTTTGGAAGCGAACGGCTAACGTGAGATATCTAACCTCCTATCTCGCTCATTTTGCTACTTTGCTCCTTCTTTCATCTACTGACCTTCTTATCTTATTAGATCGGGAAAGGACGAGTTTCTTTAACCATTTGCCCGTTCGTTCCTTTGAGAAGCGTCTAGCTCTCTGATCCTCCTATCTCTAGCCAGTCAAACCAGCTAACGGGGAACGCCATCCCTTAATGATAATTGCTCGAACGTGCGAAGTCGAAAGTAAGGCAAAGAATTCGAAACATCGTGAGCTCAAGTTGCTGGCTCCAATGATTGATGAACCAAGTTGCTTTTCAGTGATTGCGCTCCGAATTGTCTTCATTTATTGGAGGCCATGGCAATGTTCGGTCTTATGTGACAATCAAATACGGAGCATTAATCTGAGCCCAACTAGGTATGATTCAATAGATCATGCTCCATTGAAGTTGGTTGATCAGAGTGGGAATGCGGAGCGTTTCCTCGGAAAGATAGCGAGAGAAAAACTGGAAAGGAGAGCAAAAACCGATCAAGTGAAAGTGCGGTTCGCGCCTATAAATGATAGCGAGATTGGCATCATTCACTGGTTTTCGCAAATCTTACGTTGGTATCTGGGTTGTGCAAAAATTGTACCGTATCTTCATTCCGCATACTCTCTCGCACTGTCTGTCCGGCTAGAGAGCATGCGGAATGAAGAGACGGTACAATTTTTGCACAACCCAGGTTGGTAACACTGTTCCTTTCCTTCTAGAGTTTGAACTTCGGGTCTTCGTATCTCCATTTTCCACATTCTCTCGCTGTTAGACCGAGTGTGAGAAATTAAGAGACGGTGGGGTGAATTTCGAACTCTACTTTATTCTGATATTTTAAACCGAAACTATTCACTCGTTATTAACAATTATCTACTACATTTACAGTAGCCAAGTTTGGTGATGTGCCATGGCCGAGTTATCTAATATTCACATATTCAAACGTCACATATTCAAACGTACAACCTACGCTGCCCTTGATATCTAAATGACTATTTTTTCAGATGCTCCCTTCGCCTGTGCATCATCTAGCAATCGTCCAATCGCAGGAACAGGAGCAGCTGCATGTCATTGTGAGTATACTGTAAAGTTCGGGTAAAATTCGGTAAAATGCAGTAAAATTCCTCTTCACTTCAAACATGCTCTGATGCTCAAAAAGGTCGCTAGAGAATGCAAAACATAAGATACGATTATTCCGAATTGCAAACTGTGATTGTGAGTATAATGTTTAATGAGGCTGACAAAAAAACATCGAACCGTCTTCTCTAAGACGGAAAGTTATTTTGCCATCTGGCAATATTTTCAGCGCAATACTCGAATTATAATATTTCAGGCGGATCCTGCAGGCAAATTTTTAATGCGATTTCTGATGACAGCAAAAGCTATACAGGAGCTGGAGAGGGTAAGTGTTAACTCAATATTCCTGTCCTTGACCTGTAACTTATTTAATATATTTTCAATCTTCACAGCCCAATGTTGTAGCACTCCTACATATTGAGATCTTGGTTCAATAAGTTTGTGCTATCTTCAGGTACGGCAGGAGTATGCTCTAAAGCGACTTCGCCCCGAGCTGCCGCCGGTCCAATTCAAGTCACAGCCGCAACATGTTCACGTTCAAGGAGAGGTACGAGCGAATACTTTATCAGAATTAGGGGTTCCACTCTCGTAATTATACTAATTAATTAATATTGGCAATTTTACTCGAAATTAATATTAATTAAATAGTGATTAATTTACTCGTAATTAACATTAGCAATTTTTGGATAGGTTTCAGCTGCGCTGTGCTCAGCAGTTCGCCAGTTATTTAGCGCTCCTCAAAGAGGCAACATTACGAAAATGTGGAAGTCCTAACTATCACAAATCGAAGTCGAACATAAACAGACGGAAACTATTATGAAACTTGAAGCTTCTGGCGCAATAAATTTTTACTTATTTTCAGTGCACAGAGAACTGCCGCTACGTGTACTTTGTTGGGGGGGTGACAAAACGGCAACGACAAAACGGCAACACGGCTTATTTACGACAAAACGGCAACGACATAACGGCAAGCGACAAAACGGCAACGGAGCATAACTCAGTGGAGAGTTGTCCTAGAACTTCAGGAATGGTCTGTATCACATCAGTATATTTTCTCCTTAATTATCAATGACATGATCTTTGATCTTTTGGAGGTTGACGACACAACGGCAACGAGCCATAGCACAACTCAGATTCATCCCACAGCCCTCGGGAAGGTGTTAATCGATAGCTAATGACTTGGCCTACCCATTCGACATTTGATTTTTGAACTTTGACCAACTGACGACAAAACGGCAACAAGCCGTACAACTGTTCAGAATCATCCCACAGCGCTCATATTGGCACCAATCGATAGCCAATGACCTGCCCTATCCATTCGACATCTGATCTTTCATCTTTGACCGACTGACGACAAAACGGCAACGGGCCATAACTGCATTAACGCGAGCTTCTGGATGATTCTGAGTAGTGTTTGGCTCGCTGCCGTTTTGTCTCTAGTTGATCAGATATCAAAGAGCATATGTTAAATGAATAGGTCAGATCATTAGCTATCGATTGGTGCCGATTTGAGCGCTATGGGATGATTCTGAAGCGTGTTATGGCTCGTTGCCGTTTTGTCGTCAGTTGGTCAAAGTTCAAAGATCAGACGTCGAATGGATAGGGCGAGTCATTAGTTATCGATTGACACCTTCCCGAGGGCTGTGGGATGAATCTGAGTGGTGTTATGGCTCGTTGCCGTTTTGTCGTCAACCTCCAAAAGATCAAAGGTCATGTCATCGATAA
The DNA here is from genome assembly GCA_036245805.1 of Pristionchus mayeri. Taxonomy (NCBI): domain Eukaryota; kingdom Metazoa; phylum Nematoda; class Chromadorea; order Rhabditida; family Neodiplogasteridae; genus Pristionchus; species Pristionchus mayeri. The sequence continues at coordinate 48,832,686 of BTRK01000005.1, read as the reverse complement.
TTAAGGAGAAAATATACTGATGTGAAACAGACCATTCCCGAAGTTCTAGGACAACTCTCCACTGAGTTATGATCCGTTGCCGTTTTGTCGCTTGCCGTTATGTCGTTGCCGTTTTGTCACCCCCCCACTTTGTTGTGACTTCAGAGGAGCTGGATCGATGCAGAAACATCGCCGAGGTAAGAGATCGGGAGCAATCGTCTGACTCTCTTCAGTTTGCACGCTATCTCGTCTTTCTGACCAGTTAGAGAGCGTGTGGTTTGGGGAGAGTCAGACGATTCCTCTTCATTGTTTTCAAGGACCCCAATTTCATTTTATTTCACTGCCAGACGCAGAGTAGTAGAAAACAATCTTTGTGAGAGTTTGAGATTGGGTAGAAAACAGTCAAAGAAAGCATCAACAATTCTATTAACATGTGAATACAGTGTAGTAAAATGCATTATTTAGATGGCTCAGCGACAACAAATGGCGACTCGACTCCAATCTGCAAAATCACAAGCGGCTGAGCCTGTACGGCGACAGTCGGAACAGCAGGGAAAAGGCCGAGTGAGTTGGCAAATGTATCATCTTATCTGACAAACAAACACTAGAAAACAACATGAAAATGCTGCAAAAACGTAGTTAAAATGCAAGAAAAATAATAATATTTACCAGGCTGCCAAGGAAAAGCGACCAGCGACGAAGACGATGAGGTCAGCAAACAATACGACGTCAACTATGTCATCTGTCATTACGAGAAGTCGTGCAGCACAGATGACGAAACGCGTTCTCAGATCAGATCCCAGAGCTCGAAGACTTCTATCTCTTCAATAGGTCAATTTGTACGTCTTAGCTAATAATAATAGTAGGCGGGAGTTGAAATCGCGTCATTTGTAAGCGCTGTGGAATATTAATGTCATTTAAAATGTTAATTTTACCGCTCTAGGTTTCACTTTGTGACAAGAGTTCTAAGATCGCTCGATAAATGAAGTTCGTTATAGCAAACCTTCGATATTTTGAAAAGAGCTCACGCGATCTGACCCAATAAAGAGTTGCATTTTTCACTTTTCGCTTTCTGTTTACTGCATCCTAGATCCCATTTTAAAATATTCACCTGCGTAACTCTGTGGTAGTTTTGAGAATGTTTGTGGTTTTCTGTATTCATCTCTTGTTAACATGAAACTCGGTTTCATATTTCCCGAACCATTTGAAATCATTTCCCGTTGACATAATCGTGACATCTTCTCTATGGGCACCTATGCGGAGGGAGGATAAAGATAACCTAATATTTCGCGGGAGCAGATAGCTCCCCTGTCGGTGTCTTCTATCGTGCTCAATATAACAGCTTTCATTTTTCATTCCTTTCACACCCTCCTCGCTTTGCAAAACTTTCTTTAGATTATCCGTCTAGTGTTAGTTTCACCTACCCGTCGTTCAGCAGATCGATATTTCATCTGTCGTTTCAGATCCCTACTCGATCTCAATGTTACTTTCCGTAATAGATCAACTCCCATCTGGACTGAATACCTGCTTCAAAGAGAAACTGAAATAGGTTTTTCTCGAAAACATTTCCTCTAAAAAAATTTATTAAAAAATGTATTATAAGAATTGATTACACTAAAAGAAATGTGACAGTGAAAACTTCAGAATTTTTCAGGGTAGCTGAAGCTTGTTGACATTCCTTCTGAGCAGGAACGGCATGGAATCAGGCGTCATCGAAAAGGTTTGTTTTTCGGATTATGATTGCATTCGAGCGATCGATAGCATTGGTATTGTGAGAGCGCCTATGATCTTTGAGATCATGATCAAATGTTATTTAACGACATATTAGCGCAGGTCATGGATGCAGTACTAACTACTCAACACGAAACAACCTGAAGATGGGAGAACAAGCGTAGGTTCACGAAAATTGGATTCACATATTGTTGAACCTAACTGCCGCTGTACCAATTTGAGTTCATAGTAAAATGAGAGAGCGTGGAGAATGAGGAGGGCCCCTCTTTAATTCCCACACTCTCTCATTTTACTATGAACTCCAATTAGTATGGTGGCTGGATATACATATAGAGGACGAACATATACCGCTATTCATGGAGCAGGTTAAACATGGAATTACAGATGGAGCTGAGTAGAAGTTATCGAGGGGGCAACATTACAGTCGCATCTAGTGTTCTGGAATTGGTCGTAATTGGGGATATTTTGAATCATTTTCGGATATCCCATCTAATGACCTCTAGATAAATGTGTTAAAATCGTAAACGTTCGGATATGTTGCATGTACAGTACATAGTATACATATATAGAGCATATGAAACACATCTGGAAATGGTTCAAAAGATACCCAATTACGCCTAATTCCGGAACCCTAGTCGCATCGTATCAGTCGAGCTTCGCTTCTACCTCCAGGTTGCGCCATTCGCATGTGGGTGCTCTCGATGATTGTGATAAATGTATCATATCCTCGCCAAGTTGAATGTAGCATATCTACACACGTAGCTTTACATGCTTTACATACTTTACATGCTTTACATGTTACACATTGCTGTTGCTGTTACATGTTACTTTACATGCTTTACATGTTTTGCTTTACATGCTTTGCATGCTTTACGGGACTCAGGATGTGGTAATGATGAGAGAGAGAGAGAGAGAGAGAGAGAGAGAGAGAGTAGCAGTTTGACTACTCTTCGTACTCTTCGTCCGTACTACTCTTCGTCCGTAACCCTTTATCGTGGTATAATACGAAGGAATGCCGAGGGAGAGAGGGTTTTTCCCTTAAATACACGTGTGATTCATACATGTACAGTGGAGGGAAACACGGATGCATTAGTCAAATGTATATCGTGATTGTACTAATCACGACAGAGAGGATTGATTGGAAAGTTACAGACGTTTAGAAATGTGCATCTCTCGACTCTTTTTCACCGCTCTCCCTTCAAATTGGCCGACTAGAGACTGTAAAACGCGGAGAGAGTACAGATAAACAGAGAGTTAGTGAGAGATAATAAAAGAAAGAGAGATAAAAAAATGAGCGAGGAAAATGAGAAAGAGGGGGGGGAGAGATTGAGGCAGTTAGAGGCGACAGAGGCGCGTTGGACACATGGCGGCTCGCTCAGCTAATTCCCTAGCGCCATTTGCATCGTGGATTTATTAACTTCTTGCAACGCGGCCGCGGCCTTCTCCATCTTTTCTGTTATTTTTGACGGACCCTCAACTCGAATTTTTGATGGATTTAGCGACATTTTCCTCCCAAAATCCTTTGCATCATTTCAGATCCCTACATGATCTCGGTGTTCATCTCTGGAATGAATTATTATCACTGAACTCGAGAGCTCGATAACAGTAAGTCGTTGCAAGATCTCAACTGCAACTAACTCTGTATATTTAGATCGAAGATGACGTTCAGCGCCTTCCCATATCTAATTTATCATTTCTTAAACCGTCTTTGAAAGGAGAAATGACGTGTTGCATGCGAATGCAACACATTCGCCTGGTGTCACAGAAATAAGAGAAATCATTGCGGACAGGATAGGTAATCTTAATCATCATGATAATTCTTAATCATTCCGGCTGTGGAAATCTTGCTTAGAACTGTTCTCTAAACAGTATATGTCTGACTCGAAAGATAATACTTTGCCTTTTCAGAACTTCTGGCTACTGGATATTGTTCTTCGCTCGTCACTTACCACTTACTCTTGTTTTGTGAATGCACTATTCATTCATTCTGCTGTGCGACTCATCCACCGATTGCTTGGTTATTGTAACCGCATAGCAAGTCCTATTGCGATGTTTGTTCGCTTACGGGAATCAGTTGTTCTTGTAGATAAATTGATAAGCATGTTCATTATCTTGCTCAAACCAAAGAACAAATTGGGAACAACGATTGAAGATGAGTGCATCTGTGCATATTTCAAGTAGTACACAGAAATATACACCTAGTTACCTTGTAACCTGAAAGAGAAATACCCAATTTCAGAGCGAATTTGCGAATTCTATGATAATACGAAACGAATATATAATATAATTTCGCTGACGCTTCAAAATGAATCTACTAGAGCATTTAGAAAAATTCTAATCACACATATTGTCTTTATTATTGTGTATCCGTGTCGTAAAAGGACAGCTCTGAGCATTTTGTTGTCTCAAGGTGTTGTTCTTTGTCAAATGAGAAGAAAGTAACTGCAGCAATGATGAATGGAGAAGACGATGTTTCTCTCAGTCAAAATTTTCAGACATGCTAGCTGATTCATCGTGGAGAGCAATGGTCTGACTCTCTTCAGTTTGCACGATCTCTTGCCGGATCAGAGAGACGAGAGAGCGTGCAACTGAAGAGAGTCAGACCATTCATCACCGTGGAAGTGGGGGGGCAAAGGGAGAGAGAGACGAAGATCGAGAGGAGAGAAGTAGAGAAATGTGCCCCTCTCGCCTCTGTCTTTTTGTTCACTGCTCGCCCTTCAAATTGGCTGACGAAAGAGTGTGAAATGTGAAGAGAGTGCAGACAATCAGAGATTTGGAGAGTTAGAGAGCTTAGGCTTAGGCCTAAGCCTAAGCCTGAGCCTAAGCCTGAGCGGCGAATAGACGAATGGGACACATTGAGACTCACTCAGCTCCCCCCGCGCAATTAGCCTCCTGGGACTTAGTTGATTTATTTAATTATTTTGTAACGGCCAAACAGATCTTACGTTTTCAAAATACTCACTGCAAGTTTTTATTAGTTGTTCAACCTATATCGCTCGTAAATTATGCACCCTCTATTGATTGGGGAATTGTTGCGGGATTGTTCACTTGATTTTTTCCCCAAAATCATTTGCACCTTATAGATCCCTACATGATCTCGGTGTTCATCTGCTGGAGGAAGTTGATATCAATGCACTCGAATCCTCGTTATGAGTAAGTCGATCTTGAAACTGCAACAAACTATATTATTTACAGGATCAATGCCCATCGCCTTCTTTTGTTTATTATTAATTTCTTAAACCGTCTTAACGAAGTATAATCTAGAATGCAAAACCTTGGCGTGGTGTCACACGAAGACTTAATGAGAGGTTAGGTGATCTAACATCGTTCTCCTTGCAGGATATTGCTGACTCGATACGTGAATCTTTGCCTTTTCAGGACAACTGTGTATTATCAATTTTTCTTCGCCCATCGCTTACTGCTCTCACTAGGTAAATGGACTAGTCGTTCACTCAATTGTGTGACTCTTCTATCGATTGCGTGGTTAGTGTAACCGCATAGCAAGTCATATTGCGAAGATACTAAAAGCAGTGGGATCGTACTTGTAGATATATTGATAAACACATTCGTTATCTCATCTTTATTTCGAACTCAAAACAAAAAAAGGAATGATAAGGAAAGGGTGGTGGAGAGAAAGATGAGAATGAGTGAGCATGTGTAACAAGAGTAATCAGGATCCCTGATTCAGTAGTAGTTAAGTACTATTTCCTAATTAGTAGAGAATATAGCGGCCATTTCGCGGCCATTTCAAAAGAGAGTATACTGTTGTAATGCGCATAAGTATTAGGTTGTAACATAAGTTTTGTCGCATTTCGGAGGTTCACAATATTTCCATGAAGGATACTTCTCAAACATTATCAATGCCTGACCTCCTAGTATATGTTTGGGGTGTTCATGCACATTCAAACCATAGGGTAGAGCTGAACTGCGCACGCTGGCTATGCGAAAAATATTAATATGAACTGATTTAAATTTGGTGCAGATTTTTTTAATTCGTTTGATCAGGTGCTAGTTCGCAGAGATGAATAATGAACCAAACTTCTACAGCATGGTGATATACCCCGTCAATGCTCTTTCAAAATATATGCCAGATATGGTGCTATGTTGAGCGGAATCAAAGATATACTTCACTGAGTGTAAGGTTAGCCGCTGATTCGTAGCCAACTTGACCAACTCTTCTGAATCCAGAATTGCAACAACAGTGCCTAACATAAGTGCGTTCCAATTACCACTCATGGAGGTATAATTTATCATTAAACAAGTGAGAGAAAGAACACTCCACTTGTTGGAAATTTGAATTTTTATTAATTCAATTCGCGCACAATTTTACCAAAATATGCAAGTTTAGGTGTTTCGAATTAAAGATTGTCATTCAAAAGCTATTTATTTCCAAACTTATCCCAAGTAGATACTAGTAAGGGAAGGGTTTATGGTTAGGATGGACACAACAAATCAGATATTGAACATGTGTGCGAGGTAGGAATATGAACAAAGTGCCGATTTCATTAGTTTAATTTACATACCATCGTTCTGAATGGAGCCACTTATCTCAACAGAACCCAATCTACCCCAAACTTTGTCTGCATACTGACCACTTTGGGTGAACTATATTCCACCACTATTTGGATCTGGATATCTATTGAGAAGAAAATTCGGCTTGCGAAAGTTTTCGCGACCGTCACCAACCATCCACATTATACAAACTCGTCTACATTTCTAGAACGATTTTCGTTTGTCATTATCCGTGAGTGGTTCAAAATTTTGCACATATGTAGTACTTTACGCAAATCACACAAAATCGGCATAATTTATCCTTTTCAAGAAGAGCTGATGCGTGAAAATGATTTGTAATCCTTATCTCAGTACAACTTTGTCTGACTAATGTGCCTCCTCAACTGCCTTGACAGGACTGAAGTAAAGCGCGTAAGAAAGAGTACGAAGGCCCTCACTGATGATGAATAACGAAATTGAGATTAAATTAATTCGAAGAATTTCTGAGGTTAAAATGCATAAGAGATTGGACGCGACAAAACTTTTGTTACAACCTGATATAATTCGCAAAACGGAGTCTATGATCCGCCCACTTTAACCACAGGTCAAAAGCAGGTCAAAAGCACCACTGGTTATCCAGCTGCATGACCAGAGGTCTACCAGTATCCTTGCCAGTGGACCAGTTGCCCACCTACTGGTTGGACGAAACTAGAGTTGGATTCATCGGTAGAAGAGGGGAGCAAAGGGGGAGAGGCAAAGATCCCCCGAGGAGAGTTTGGAGAGTGACAGAAGTGGAGAAATCTCGCCTCTGACTTTTGCACACCGCTCGCCCTTCAAATTGACTTACTATAGAGTGTGAAACGCGAAGAGAGTGCAGAAAAGCAGAGGTAATGTGCGAGAGAAAGGGAGAGGGAGCGGGGGAGAGAGGGAGAGAGGGAGGGGTGGTTGAGAGCGAGTGAGAGACAGACAACATTGACGAAGGGGAGACCCGCTTCGCTATTTTTCAACCACACTTTACTTACTTTATTCTCATTCGATTAATATTGTACGCAATAGCGCCGTGCACAGCCATTCCGGTTACTGTCCGTACCACTCTCAATATCACTCTCGGGCTACAGTTCCACTCGCGATGTTGTCCATATCACGATCCTAAGTTCATTACTATGCTTTGTAGATCCCTGCACGATCTCTTTACTGTAATGCAATTTTGTTCTACTACTGGAATCGAGGTAGACGTTGAGCAGTAGGTCTTTGTTACTTCACCTTAACGAGCAATGTAACCTTTTAGGTCGTAGATAAATGCTTCTGCTACTGCTTACGAAAATAACTACAACTGGATTCTACTTCTATTCATGGGCTCAGGACAAAAGTCTGCGTAACTGGTGAACCGGACACATATTCCATTTCATTCACCTTCAACTATTGCCCATGTAACTGCGATAGGCATACCTATCTAGTTTGAGAGTCGTCGCAACTTGCTTTTGATATTGTATCTGCATAGCAAGTCCTATTGCGAAGATTGTGAAAATAAGCTGGCTGGTACTTGTAGATGAATAAATATCTATTCGTTGTTTCATCGTGCGTGTGAACATGAACCAAGAAAGGAAAATGGAAAGAATATTGGCGATGGCAAATCTGCGAGCACCCGAATCGTGCTGCTTTTCTCTCTCGTCTATTTGACCACCGAGAGAACATTCAAAATTAGGAGAGCGCTTAACGATTTGCCAATCCAAGATGGAAGGGAAACGGCGGTTGAGAATAGAGTTCCCTTATTGGGCAATTTTTGTCGAATTTCCAGTTATGCTTCAGTGAAATTATATAACTGAAGCGTGTTTATTTATTTAGAGCAGCTGAAACATACCCGAACATCCTACACAAATTTTCCAATAAGAGAACCCTACTTGATTAAAAGCAGCGAATTTGTGAGTATCTGTACACTTCAAAGAGCAATCAAGATTACTGATGCTGGAATATACACCTAGTTAGAGGATACTGGTGCTTCCATTCCAAACGAGAGTAGATAAGTCAATAGAATGCAACGAGCATGAGTTGAGGACACGTCCTAGATCCAGATAGCAATATCAATGAATAATCATACAGCTCTTTATCTTACACAAATCAATAACAATGCAGAATTCAACACATCTTTTATGATTGTCTCTACGCTACTATATTATGCTCTCTCGGGGATTTGGAAAAGTGAAATGTAACGAAATAATTCAGGCTAAATCACATATTCGTATGGCGAATGTACGGCTTTTTTGTTGACCCAAAAATTCTGAAAGAATTTGTGATGTGTAACATAGGGAAGAAGCGAGACCGGGGTTTCTCTGGCCGACATAGCAGGGCAATCGATAACTAGAAGGGGTACGGTAGATTAGGATATGGTAAATTAGGATACGGCATAAATATGTACAATGAACACGTTGAGGGATGATATGGAACTCGAGATTTGAGAGGGGGATAAATTATGGAAATGCTTAAACGTCTGTGATCTCGTCATCTGGTGGTAGCGGAATGTCCACAAGTCCGGAGGCAGAACCGGGCCGGGCTTTAGGTCGTGGCGGAACTTCCGGTCGTGCAGTCATCATCAGATCCTGAGCAGGCGCGATGATGTCAGCGCCAGTGGGAGGAGGGAGATCAGAAGAAGTGGTCGATCTGCAATTCAAATATTTGAATTCGCGCCGGAAATCGGATAATTCGAAAAACCGATCATTTTGTGTAGAGACTTGAAAACGTTACAAAATAGAAGTGCGAAATTCAAATTTGAATTTCTTACCGGAAGCTGGCGGATCTCGTGCTGCTCGAGGGCATGTCCTCATCTGCTTCCAGGTCGTACACCGGGTTCGAGAATGTCGTAGAGGCGCCTGCAGAACCGGGAATTGGTTTGAACCGGGAATTGATGAAAGCCGGGAATTTGATATTGCCGGGAATTGATGAGAGCCGAATTTTGCCAGAGCCGGGCAATGGTCGAGCCATAATTTACTCACCACCAGCTGCGCTGGTCGAGGTCGTCGTTGAGGACATCTGCTGCATCGAGTACTCCATCGGCGTAGGCTCCTGTGAAAGATAAAAGATCATATCATGAACTTCTTCTCTGCATTCGGTTGATTCGAATATTAGACTGAGGTATGTTTCACAGATATTTCGAAGAGTGGATGGAAACTTATCAGCAATAAGTGTTGTACGGATTCTCGAAAATATAATAAAATAAAATATAAAAAATATAATCTAGTTAATAAATCGATCAGTAATGACGAGATTGAAGTGCGTTAACCAACGACCACAAATATCAAAAAGTTCTCCTCACCTGTTTCGTCTCTAGTGCGGGATTCGAGAAGGAGACAACGTTTCCATGGAAGGCGACCACTCCAGAATCATCTGCGGCATCCCTCTTCTTGGCGAAAAGAGCCCGTTTCTTGTAGAGATTCATGCCTTAATTCAATTTTTTTGTTGTCGTTTTGTTTTCAGTTGTACAATAGATGCAACTGGTCATTCATATTCCAATCATCTAATCAGATTGAGATAGTAGGAACCATAGATTGCAGGTAAAATGTCGTAAAAAATGCAACTAATAAAGGAAACAAAGTACAGTATGTCGTACACTATGTCGCAAAAGAGAGATCAAAGATAAAAAATACTTTCTCTCACCTCCGAAAGCTGCCAGTCCAAGTGCGGCTGCGAGTGCGATGAAGACGAGAATTCCCATGAAAATACTGCCAGCGAAACTGCCGATCAACTGAAAGAAATAGGTGCGGTCAAAATCCAATGGTTGAACAGAATCGAAGATTTCATCAAAAAGGACCACATTATTCCATCTCAATCAGTTCTAGTGTATTTCACGAATAATTCAAAACAACGAAGAGGAGTTTCAGATAATAGAGATTCGTCAGTTTATTAATAATAAGCGATCAATTCTGACCTGTCTGCTCACACTGCTTCCGGCCTCGCAATGTTCTCCCTCGAAATCGGGAAGACAAGTGCATGCTCCATCGAGTGAACAGAGACCACCATTGGTGCACTGGAGATCAAAGATCAAACACGTTCTTGATAGCTCCATAAGTAATGCTATCTTTGACTTATGAGTTTTTTTCTATTTCATGCAGATAAACGAATACAAAGTGGTTGATCAGTAAAGTAATTCAGTTCGTTGTTGGTATAAAAGGTCAAGGATATGCACCTTGCACTGCTTGGGCGCGACGAGAGCCTCCATACGAGGGGCATTGCACGAGCCATCCTGAGAGATCAAATATCAATATAATGAAATGCATTTTTAGGACAGCTGAAGACTCAAAGTTAAAGTACGTATTCGAAAACAACGAGTCCTTAAAGCGGAAGAGAGATCAAAAATATGTAAATCAAAAATATGTTGCTAAATTTTCTTGAGAACAGATAGATCGATTATGGATCGTTCAAAAGACCAATTATCGGAAAACCAACCGGATTGGGCAGTGCTTCTCCCGGGCAGAGACAGGCGAATCCTTCCCTCGCTAGTGGCACGCACAGATGAGAGCAGGCCGCACGCTCGCACGGTGACCGCTGACGCGTCGCGTCGCGGGCGTACCTAATCATGGCAGTCACTAGGGATCAATCGATAAAGTTTAATATTTTCAAATGCGAGTGCAGTCTATTGCATCTCCATCAAACAATCAAACTTTGAGGTTAGGGTGAAACATAAACGCGCATATATGTAATGATCACTAGTTTTCGAATATTATTGTGAATGATATTTTGAAATCTCACTTCTGGGATACTCTAACTGCATGCACATCTTCGAGATCGGATGCGAGGATAGATACTCGACCACGGCCGAATTTGTCCTGGAATATAAATTTCATGAAATTTATAGATTAAAAATCATTGCTCCGTGAAATCAGCGTTTCTTTAACAAAATGGGTAGATCCCATTGCCTTACAATACCGTCCTATCCAGCATAGGATCTACTGTGTAAACAGGTAAACTCCCCACCTGTACATACAACGCCTTCGTATCTCTGCTCGCCCAGTAGACGTTGTTCTCGAAGACGTCGATGGCGTAGGGAACATTCACGTCGTGGACGACCTCCTGACGACTCGTGCCTGAGAAGGTCAAAGATCAGTGAAATGTTGAGGGGAAATAATTCTCTAAAAACATTTGTGAATCATTTTAGTTTGCTAATTTTTGAAGATGATCGTATTTTTAGAATCGTAAATATTGTCCTTAATCAATCTCATTAATTTCTTACCATCAGGCAGAATGGAGTAGACCCTTCTGAACTTGGGATCGGCCCAGTAGATGCGGTTGTCCTTGCCCTCATCAACTGCCATTGAAGAAGGCGAGTAGATGAGCTCCTTGGCCAGAATCTAAAATAATTTGAATGATATGGCAAAACAGTTGCCCACGACTGGAATCGAACCAGGGTCGCCACGGCCACAACGTGGAGTACTAACCACTATACTACGTTGGCCGATAGTGAAAGCGATTAGAGTGCTTAAAGAACCAATACCAGGCTTAATCTTTATAATTCATGTGATTCCTTTATTCCTTATCAACTAACACGCTTCACGTGGCAGTATCTTGTCACATTCCATTACATTGCTTTCCCTCAATTACTGTGTGTATCCAATTTTATCCAGACTAATCCGGTACGAATCTGGGTTTCAACCCTGAATCCAATCCCGGTCCCACTAATGGTTCCATCCCTGGTTCCAACCCAGGTACCAGCCCCCGTTCCCACCTGTCGATGGCTTCCATCCATCTCCGCGCACTCGATCTTCGCATGTAATCCCGAGTCAGCATAGCAGATCTTGCCGAGTGCCGGAATTGCGACGAGTGCAGTGGGCAGCTGCAGATGACCGCCGATCACCTTGTGCAGGTACCTGAAGAAATTAAAATTTGAATCTCGCGCCATTAAATCAGAAATTATTGCGCTTCTGTCGAAATTTCAACAGGGTTACATATTTTCTGAAAGATCAAAGATAAAATACGAAATTTGAGTCTCGCGCCATTAAATCGGAGCTTTTCGTTTTTCTGCCGAAATTTCAACAGCGTTACGGATTTTTTCAAAGATCAAAGAGAAGCCGCACCGTCCATCGGTCTTGGCCACCCAAACTGCGCCCTTGTTGGGATCGCGCTGGAGTGGTTCAGATCGTCGCTTTACACGAGTATTCAGTCCATCTTCGTCAGCAACGGAGGAGATGTAAATGTTGCTGAAGACGTCAGATATCAGTTTGTTGTACATAGACTTGCCACATAAAAAAGGTGAAGAAATGAGATTGTGGAAATGGTGAAAGGTTTAAAAAAGGCAAAATTAGGCTCTGATATGATGACTCAAAAATGTATAGAACTTCAAATCACCCTCACCCTGTCAGATAGTCAGCAGCAATTGCCAGTGGGGTATGACCCAGTCCGCCAAAGTCCACCTCAAGCACCTGTCCCTCGTGAGACTGGTTGCCCGTGAGGATAGCCGATCTGACATTCAAATTTTAATTTCGCGCCAGTAATTCTGAAAATGAGCTCCCGCGTCCAAATTTAAACTAGGCCGATAATCGGAAGTGACATCACACTCACCGATACACCTTCCGCGCCGTGCCGTCCACCCAGTACATGAAGCCGTTGCGGAAGTCGTAGTCGACGGCGACGATGTCGTTGTCCTCATCGGGAGCCTAAATATTCGAATTTTAAATTGGCGCTTAAAATTCGAAAAAAAATTGGTCCTGTCGAAATTTGTACAGCGGTGCGAATTTTGGGGAAATATTGGCGCGAATTCAAATATTTGAATTTACATGAGCTGCTGCGTGTCGGTTGACGCCCAGTCCGGCGCCCAGTCCCACCAACACCAACTCGTCATCGGCAGCGACGATGACGTGAGCTGCGTCGCCCTGAAGTATCGATTGGTTTGGATTACTAGAGTTATCGATTGGTTTCCAAACGAATGAGGATAATTTTTTTTATGATTTCAGTGTATGTTGAGCCGGAAGCCAACCGCCGATCGCTCCAATCGCTTAGCTTAGATTTTCTTTTCATTGAGAAACATATACGAAACAGGTCGTCACTAAGCTGAATCCCACCACGCCTTTACTAATTACCGTATCCCCTACCTTGGCTCTGCAGTCCTTGCCAGTCATCGCTCCCACCACCACGTTGTTCTCGTAGTCATCGTGGCATCTGCGAATATCAAAGAACATTATTATGATCTTTTTATTAAACGATAATTTCGAAAAACTCCGAAAAACTCGATAGGCTTGGGTAGAGACTTTCTCGATCAATTGGGGCGCGAGATTCAAACATTGAAATGCTCTTACCTGCACACGTAGGAGCCCTTGGTGTTGTGGCAGATCTGGGTGCACGTGTTGTTTCCTGTAAGAAAACAATGCGCTTCAACCATATGGAGACCGGACACATAGTTTAATATGTATTTTAAATATTTCGAAATATTCGACAGGCTTGTGTAGAGACTTTCAAATTTGCACCAAATATGGCGCGAGATTCAAAAATTCGAATTTCCAATATTATAGCTCTAGTTACCTGCGCACTCGTCGATATCGATGCAGTCGAGAGGATCGACGGGCGAGGGACGGAAACCGTCGCGACAGTGGCAGTAATAGCCACCGCCAGGGATGTCTGAAAGTATAGTAATTATTGGTGTTGTTGTTGTTGTTGTTGTTGTTTTCTCTAGCTATTCATGGATAGTCTGTAAATGCTCACAATCAGTGTTTATTATATTTATCATGCTCTCGAAAGATGCACTAAAGAAATTAGTAGCCTCAGTGGTGGTGGTTTGGAACGATTTTTAATTCGTTTTAGTTTTAGTTTTGAGTTTTAGTTTTTTTAGAGAGGGAACAGGCAGAGCAGCTCCTTCCGTTAAAGAAGGAGTGTCAGCAAAGTTACATTTTTGACGCTTTCATAACCATACCCTAGACAATCATCCAACGATCATAGTGCGAGCTAAGAGGATAGGCAAAGGTCAACCGCATAGCTCAGTGGTAAAGCAGCCGCCGCGTAATCGGAAGGTTGCGGGTTCGAATCCCATCAGTTTTTGAAAAATCTTCTAGATATTTGAATTCCCGCACGTCCCTTCCCTTCAAGCCCTCTTTGGAATTCTGCCAACGAATGATAACTCGGTCCAAAATAGAGATACGCATTTGCAATTTTTAGAATCTCTTATGATTGTACAAAGATCGGTCATGGTTATGATAACGTCAAAATTTCAACTTTGCTGACAGTCCTTCTTTAATTCGCGCTTGGTTTATCTCACCTTGAAACTTACAAGACCCCGGAAACGATTCGTATTCTACGAAACAAATTGTCCTACGGTTCATTTTGAAATCAAATATCAAATCTCACCAGTGCACAGATGCTTGCAACCGCCGTTGTCGTTGTGAGATTCGCACGTCTTGCCGTCCTTCTTCGCTGCAAATTTTGAATTTTCAAACTCCCGCCCGAAATTTCACAAAAAAATCGAATTCCGTCCCTTTTTGCACTACGCTACGAATTTCTTACTTATTCCGGCGCGAATTCAAATAATTCAAATTTCTCACCGCATCCGATCTCATCGGAAGCGTCGCCGCAGTCGTCGTTGCGGTCGCACGCGAGCGTCGCGTTGATGCACTTGCCGTTGGCGCACTGCGAGTGATACGGTAATGAAATCAGTTATTGATCAACGAGCTTGGTGTGACAGGATTACGGTAGTCGATGGGTCACCTTGAACTGCGTGAGACTACAGTCGCCGTACTCGGAGAAGCTGGAGCACATGGAGAGGTGCTCGTCGGAGAAGTCATTCTGGCCGCAGTCGTTGAAGCCGTTGCACAGCTAAGAGATCAAAGATCAGACTACACAGATCAAACTACAAACTACAAAGTTTAAAACTACCGTACCTGTAGGATGTTCAGGCACAGCCTCGAGTGGGCGCAGCGGAAGCGCAGGGGCGGATCGCACGAGGCCGTTCTGAAGAAAACAAATCAGCTGTCGATCGACAACCGGTGTGCGGCTGGACTACGGTAGGCGAAGGGTACCTGCACTCGTTCGTCGTCTCGTCGCTGTTGTCACCACAGTCGTTGTCGCCGTCGCACATGAACTTGCGCGGGATGCACACCGAGTTGGCGCACTCGAACTCGAACGGAGAGCAGGTGCGGCGGGACTGCGAATATTTGAATTTTGAATTCGCGCCCATAATTTTTGGATTTCAAAATCTCAACATAAAATGTCTCAAAATTCCAAACTTCAATGATCAAACTCCACTCACAACATCCGTGCACTGGTTCTCGTCAGAGGCATCTGCGCAGTCCTTCTTGCGGTCGCACCACTGAATAAGGTAATTAAGTTAGTTGTCGATTGGTTAGGATGGTGAGGGCCGGGATTACGGTAGTCGATAGGCCTACCTTGTGCTCGGCAATGCACATTCCGTCGTTGCACTGGCGGTGGCCGGGTCGGCACTTGCGCATCTTGCACTGAGACTCGTCAAGACCGTCAGAACACTGGAATCAATCGATCAATTGTAGCGCTACGGTAGAGGCTAGGTTGCGGTAGGGCTAATAAAATTTAGGATTGTGGAAGGTAATAATGTTGTTGCGGTTACTGTATATAGAGTTCGGTAGGGTACTCACTTGAACTGTGCCATCGCACACCTTGTTGCCCGGAATGCACTTGCCGTCATTGCATCTGAAATGGTTTTGCAACTCGAACCATTTTTCGAACAATTTCTTTTTTTCAATAAAAATAGGCTTCATGATGGTAATACAATCAGTTTCATAGGTGAAACAATGATAGATCCATCCCTGGAGTCCAACAACAATAATAATTGAACTCTTGGCGAGCCCTATTTTAACGCGCAGTGTTGCTTACCTTCCGTACTACTCCAACCGTAAATTAGTCTGAATATGCCGTATTCCGATCCATTGTTTTCGGAATCACGGCTCTTCTAGACGAGCTCATTTTCCATTCACATACGTTTCATAATGTCACTACTAACATCTTCGTAGAGAAAGCAATGATCGGACAGCAGGTCGAAAGGCAATACAAAATTCACATATATATTTTCTGACTGTCTATCCCTGAATCAGGGTCAATTATCTCCCTTTCCCTGAATCAGGGTCACTACCGTACCTGAACTCGGACTCCGAGCAGGGTCTGCTGGTGCCTCCGCACGATGGATCAGTCTCGTCACTGTTGTCTCCACAGTCGTTCTCCGAATCGCACATCCACCGCTTGGGAATGCATCTGAAGGAAAGGGGGAGATCAAAGACCAAAGATCACAGATCAAAACACACACGTCAGTCTACACAAGTTGAATGATTGTCTGAGAGGTCTGAATTCAATTCAAGGAGAGGAGAGATCAAATGCCATGATGAAACAAAATCGTTAAAGGAGGATGAAAGCGAAAGCTGGAAATTTGAACGTATTTCATCCTACCACGAAATGCCCCGGCTGTCAATGTGCTAAAAACAGGCCATGCTAAAAACAGTGAAAGTAACACCAATTACCGGTCCCCGACGCGGCTCTTGGCTACGGAGCGTCTCTCTTTTTTTTCTTATTTTTTGCGTTTGCTCGCTTTGATTGTGTTGCGTTGTTGCTAAACGCATATCTGTACTCTAGTTCATCCTGTTATTTCAAAATCAATATTACTTCAATCGATCGATTGTGTGATCTCTTCCCATCCACCCCTTTCACGCGCGCATTCCTTTCAGTTGGATTCATGAGTTCTATCTTCTTCTTTGGGGCGATTATCTGTGATTCTACTCATTCCACGTCAATAATATTTAAATTGCTTCTGTTTCAACTAACTTTTGACCCGATTGCCACAATTTCTCCCTAAATGCGTCGTCTTAATTACTTCTTCTTTTTCGTCGTTGGCCCATCTATTATTTACATGTTTTGCTTTCAACCTTGCTTAATTGCTCATTTTTTTCTTTATTTTCTACCGTTTAATTAATTGTTCATTGAAGCCAGGTCAGCGGTCATCACCGATGATAAAAAATGGGCATGGACGGTGCTGCCTTCGCTTCTCCCAGACCTGTCAGTTAGTTTGGCTGCTTCCCACTTTGCTGTATCGATTAATTTCATTCTTGTATTTTAGAACTACGTCCAACGTCGTCCGGCCAAGATCATGGCCCTTCCGATGGTGAAAGGCCATCGCGAAAAAGGTTCGTTTCTCGTTCTTCGGCCTATATTTAAATATTACTCGTGTTTTATTTGTGAATGATTACCTTTTCAATTCATTTATCGTAAAATAAGTTAAGGATATTCAAATAACAATTTAGATAGAAATATTAAAAATATACGAACATATTACGCTAGAAAATTAATCAAAGCAATAAATATCAGTCCGTAGCAATGATAAACTTTTTTTATTACTACTCCTCATCAGTCATATATCCTAGGGCCTCGTCTGCCATCGAATTGAGGAGAGGGAGATGAGGAAGAGGAGGGGGGAGGAGGGCGTCGTCCTCGCCCTCGTCGTCGTTCTCGGGCGCCTCCTCCTCCAAGTTGCTGTCGACTCCATGAGGACGAAGAGGACGGGTGAGTGTCTCCCACAACTTCTTAATTAAAAATGGTTCGTAAATTGATTACCTCTCCTTGTTTACCTTTTGTTCGGCGAGAGCAATTTTTCTTTTCTTCTCCGTAGTCTCGTAGTATCACATCTGTTGCACTCCCTCGTGCATGATGCCGCGAGTCCTACCATGTGGAAGGATAGATGACATTGTCCCTGTTCACACTTGGGACACTCTAGGAGGAGGGAGGTCAATGACTCCTTCGACACTATCATGTAGTTCGATAGAGGGCCACTTTCGATGCGGGGAGTGGCAGGGGTAGGAGGAGTCCATTCGGAGCTTTCGTTCATATCTCGAGCCTTCAAGTAGTTATCAAAAATACCTCATTTTTTAAATAATCTAATTTGAGTTAGTTTAGTGCGAGATGGAATGCAGTAATGATAATTAATGAATACCTGTTCAGGTCGGCAACAGCAGACGCAGCAGAGAAGAGGAGATCGAGTTAGGAGTGGAGGAGGACGGACGTAAGACGGAAGAGAGGATTGAAGAGGACGAGGGCGAGGAAAGACGAAGGAAGATGAAGAGGGGAAGGGCGAGAGAAGAGGGGAACAGGTAGGAGGGAGTACGATAGATGGTTGGGATACTGTAGATGGAGCAGTCGTCTCCTAAAGGCCTCTGTTTCCGTTGTATGAGATAGATAAATATATTTTCTCCCGTTTAATTGTGTATATTACTCACCACAAAGGAAGGGACAGCATCAGGTCGAAGTACGGTAGCAGTTGCCGAGTATGTGTAGTCAGAGGGGGAGAAGTGACTTGCACAGAGATAGGGACACTTGGATGCATTCACCACTGCCATGAGAGATCTTCTTCCTTCTGGGGTTGAACGGACAGCGTTTATCCACGTTGTCCGTTTCTTCTCATTTTCCGTAAATGCGTGCATCTCTTTCTGGAATTTCCTCTGATGGCACACGACGCAAGCTCGTCGTTGCATCTGATAGGGAGGATTACATTAGCAGACGATATAGTATCGACGATAGTTTGCACATGAATATTACATTTCAATTAGCAATACTAGCTTGTGGGTATACAAATACTTTATCATTTAGTCCATGACATAGCTATTCTTCATCGAATAGCGCAGATGGCTTGAAGCCGGTGTAATGTCCATCGGCACTTGGCCATTTCTTCCGGACGGCATCGATGACACAAGCGGGGAGTCGAACTCTCTGTCCTCGTCCGAGTGGTCCGAGAAGAGAGGCCACTATCACTCGATAGCACCCGTGTCTTCTCGCCCTCAATAGTAAGTTTCATTCTTTCTATCCATGGTATCTATTTGATTGATATAGTGTATTCCGGATACAATAGCCTTTCAATAGAGTAAACGATTGTTGGAAAGGGGAACTCACTGATTCGCATCGATGGCCACATGTCCACTCGCATAGCCGTAGAGGGCAACTGCAGCTTCCGTACCCTCAAGTGAGTGATTGAGATGAAAGTTATCAACAATAGGAAGTATAGTAACTAACCGCTTCTGTGAGCAGGTACTCCTTGAAGTATTGATCCTGCGTAATGCAGGCTTTCCTACCGTGGTCCTTCAGCTTATCCAGCAATCCCTCCTTGAAGAGATTTCCTTTCTTGAGAAGAGGGTAGAGAAACAGCGATTTGCAGCAGTAATCGTGCTTTTCCTCGAGATCTCTAGGGGGACAACGAGTGCAGGAACACTCCACAGTCTTCTCGAGGTCAACCCCATCTGCGAAGATCTTCTGCTCCCTCTCCTTGGCTGCTTTGATTCTAGCCAGAATCTTGTCCGCTTGCTTGGGGTCGGGGAGAAAGGGATCGGGAAGTGATGTCATCTAGAGATCAATCAATCGATCAATTAGTGATACAATAATGTAACTTGTGTAATGAAAAAAAAACAATCAAGACAATGATAAAATCGTTTGAAAAGAGCTGTTTGTCCCATTCTTTGCGTACGTGCATCTTTCATCGATTGACTAGACACTTGTCTAAAGGGTCAGAATAGAGACTCAAACGAATGATCTACAATCATGATTGTTCACCGGATTGAATTTGTACGGAAAATCGAATTCTTCAATCTCTATTGTACTGTTTTGTTGTATTGCATTGTAAAAATGAAAATGTTTGATAAAAGAAATGGAAATGAGTGTCACAATATGCTAAATAGGTTTCCCTCATTGCATTAGTGCAGAAACCACCGCGGCAAAATGTTAGTCCTCGGCGGGAATCGAACCTGTCCCTTTCCCACTCTCGTTGTCGCCGCTCTACAGATCGAACTAGAAAGAGGAGAAAGAGGTAGTGAGATAGTGTGCGCTGCGCAATCTTTTCGCAGCCATTTCCCTGAGCTATCAATTACAGTACCCGTGCGCGTATCTCCCTTGATCTTTGATCTCCGTTTTTCAAATTTTGGCTTTCTATTGTCGTTCAAGGAATAAATCCGGATATATCTTTAGTAAACGAAGTTCATTTTCCCTTTCCTCCTCCTTTAAGATCAAACCTCTGCGAGGTCGCGCAACGGAATTCTCCAATATCGTCGCAAGACGGGCATTGCTCCTGTGAATTGATCGATAATTTCAAACTCAGCTCGAAAAGATACAGTACTTTGTTCTCGTCCGAGTTGTCCCTGCAGTCGTCCTGTCCATTACAGAAGGCCCAGTTCGGGATGCATCTGCAACTCGTCAATCAGTTCGCGATCGCCAAGCCATGGCGTGCTCCTTTCTGACTATTGTATACGGTAGCCGACCTGTAGCTGCCCGAGCAGCGCGTCCATCCCCTCCTGCACTCTTCCTGCGCGCATTCGGCCGGCTCGTCCGAGTTGTCGCCGCAATCGTCGTCGTTATCACATCTTCAATGTGAGCCCAACGAATATTTCCAAATTTTGGGAAACATCGGCTTTAGAAGTGCACTCACTGCACCACCCACTACACCACTCACCTCCAGGCCTTGGCGATACACTTGTTGTTGTTGCAGCGGAACTCCTCAGCAGTGCAGTTGCGATCAGGGCTCTCTGGAAAAGGGGCAGGGCTTAGAAAATGGGCGGAGTCGTGTCAATGACTCAGAGGAAAAACTCACTGCACACTTCGTCAGCCTCGTCCGATCGATCTCCACAGTCATCATCTCCATCGCAGGTGAATCTGCAACAGGAACAATTTTATCAAACGTCGCCCGTTATCTGCACCACCACCATGGTGCATCTACCGTACCTCCTCGGGATGCACTTGCCGGTGGCCTTGCACTTGAACATCCAGGGGTCGCACGGCTTGTCGCAGTCCTTCTCGTCGGACTGGTCTCCACAGTCGTCATTACCTATAGTAAACGTCGAATTGGTACACGCAAAACAAAAATTTCGTGATTTGCTCAAATTAGTAAACGTCGCACCATCGCACAACTGGAAGGGTCGCGTGCAGTTGTGGTTGGCGCACTGGAACTCTCCGACGGGGCAGATGCGCACTCCGCAGATGTCAGTTCCCGGCTCGTCGCTACCATCTCCGCAGTCCTTCTCGCCGTCGCAGTACCTGGGAAACGTCGACTAAGCACACGCAATGGGAAAATGTTCAAAAAATATGGAAAATTAGTAAAGGACGTCCTCACCACAGCTTGGGAATGCACTTGGCATCCTCGCCGCCGCATGCGAATTGCCGCTCGGTGCAGTTGGCAGTGCAGGTCTTCTGGAATATTGCGATTCATCGACCGAGCACACGCAATGGACAATTCCGATTGTTTTGTGAATTACGGAACGTCGCCCAAGCACACACAACGAACCTTGTCCTCGAGGAGCGTGAACTGATCCGGGCAGGAGCAGGTGTAGTCCTGAGATGGGCAGAGTTCAATGATCAAAGGATTAACTACAAATACCAAAGTTCAAACTACACACCTTTCCTCCGGCCGAGATGAGACAGAGATGGGAGCAGCCACCATTATCATCTCCACATGGATTCATTCCCATTGGCTGACGCATAGGATGGATAATCTGTAGAAATCAAAGATCAAACTACAGATTTTGAAAATCTCGATGGAGAGTTCCGAGGGGGGGGTGACAAAACGTGAACCGACAAAACGTAAACAAATCGCAGCTCCCTCGGGATTAGAAGTAGGGACTTGGCAGATGTTGCATTGTTATCGGTATGCCCTCTACTACATCACCCTGTTTAGATCCTCTAACTAGGTGAACTTGAGTATGACTCACTAGCAACGTATAGGGGTTCATGGTCCAAAATTGGGAAGTTGAGTGAAAAATCATGGTTAGATAAACTCAAAATGCCGTGACCAATCGATACCCATATTGCCGGGTAAGAGTACTTTCAGGGGTACTAGCATATCGATTGATTACTGTTCTTTGTGCTTATCTACCCATGATTTTTCACTGAAATTATCAATTTCGGACCATGAACATACGTTGCGTTGCTAGTGAGTCAAACTCAAGATCACGTTGTTAGAGGATCTAATCAGGGTGGTGTAGTGGAGGGCATATTGATAACAACGCAACAACTGCCAAGTCCCTACTTCGAATCCCGAGGGAGCTGCGATTTGTTTACGTTTTGTCGGTTCACGTTTCGTCACCCTCCCGTTCCGAGATTTGACAATATTTCGGCGCGAAGGAATACAATTCAAATTTGCACTTACTCTGACGTCATTCGGCAGCTGGATCACCGGCTGCAGCACCGTTTCGTTGCCGCCAGTGTACTTGTCTGAGCGGACCACCTGAGGGTGGGAGTGACGTCATTTTGGTAATTTTTCAAACAGTAATATGTATTTTGCAACATTTGCATGCACGCATTACCTCCCTTCAATTATTGTCGAAACTCAAACGAAACATTCGAAATTGTTTCAAATTTTTAATCCTCACCTCTCTCAGGTTCCAATCAGACCAGTACAGGTAGTCCTCGAATACAGTCATCGACGAGACATGTGAGGTCCTGAAAGGAAAGGATTACCGTAGGCTACAGTTTTTTTCCAAATTTGATCACTTCTAAGAGGAAATTTGAAAAGTGACAAATTAGTGGCGGCAAGTTCAAAAATTCAAATCTCGCTCGCCTCTTGGCTGGGATGTGATGGCGTCCGCTGCCGTCGAGGTTCATGAAACCGATCTCGTTGAGGTGAGCATCGCCCCAGAAGAGCCTGAGGAATTTCGATTTGTAATTTAAAACAACAATTACAATAATAACAAAAACAAAAACAGAAATGTGACGTCATCGTCCCTCACTTGTCCGAGTAGTAATCGATGATGATCGCGTTGGGCCAGCCGAGGTCCTTTTCAGCCAGTTTGATCTACAAAATCAATTATTGATTATTTTTTAGAAAATGAGTCTTTTTTGCATTTCGCTTCCAAATTTGCCGGAATTCGAGTGCGAATTCAAAATTTGAATTTTCTCACAATGGGGTCGGGCGATCCGGGCGATCCGTCGAGTGCCATGCGGCCGATGTACGGCTGCAGCGACCAGTCGGTGAAGTAGAGGTAGCCCTTGGAGGGATGGACGGCGATGGCCTGTAGAGATCAAAGATTAAAGATCAACATTCAAAGATCAAACTACAAGATCAAAGATCGATGATCAAACCCTTCAAGTTACGTTTTTTACGAAAAACAAAGAATGTCAATAATAATAACCTTAGGCTGCGTGATTCTGTCCCTGATCAGGGTCTTGCAGTATCTTCCATCTAACTCGCACACTCGAATCGATCTCTCCTGTCTGTTCAGCAGGTACAGCTTGCGACCGATCCAATCGAGAGCGAATCCTAAAGTTTAGAAATCAAAGATCTATATTTCCCTAGAATTGCTTTCATATTTTTCAATTGAACCAATACACTAATAGAGCCAATAGAGAAACAAAACGACAATTTAAATAAATATATTTCGTCCGGATGTCCCAAAAAAATCTAAAAATTAAAGATCAGTAAACGTACCCTCAGTGCCGAACACGTTGTGTCTCAGGACAGTCTCGTAAGCAGAGAGAGGCGCGTCCATATCGTCCTTGCCCACTCGGTACATCCGCAGCTTGCCCGTGTCCACAACGTAGATCTGCAACGAGGCGACGTTTAGTAAATCGCAACATTCACTGCACCACGCGGGTCACCACCCACCTTCTCGTCCATCGGATCGACGTCCATCGAGACGACGTTGTCGAAGCCCTGGAATGCATTGTGTTTGTGTGCATGGCGATATTTACAACAAGTCGCCGTGTAGAGCATTTGATCAAAATCGTACTTGGGCAGCCATTTCGTAGACGGATCCGTCAAGCGAGAGCTTACGGATGTAGTGCTTGTTCGCCAGTAGGAGGTACGGTTCGGGTTCCTGTGATGACGTCTTTAGTTACCTACACTTTTCTCAATTCAATCGAGCAATGAAAGAATTTCAATTTGAATTCGCATGCGTTTCAGGTGTATCTCAAAGGATCTAGCGCGATCGTCTCGGTAATAGTTTCACGGTAAGCTTCTTTAAAATTAAAATAAAAATGCACTCCCTAGACTCTCTTGCTGTCTTGCACAAGCTAATTTAATATATGTCAAATACATCAGAAGAGATCTACTTAAGCTTCTCTTCTCGGTAAAAGAGAAGAGAAGCTGAGCAAAACGCACCTTCTCGACTCTCTTGCACGAGTGGTCGTTCCTTCCCAGTGTGTATCCCTCCGTGCAGCCACATTTGTACGTGCCGATCTTGTCTTCGCAAGTCTGAGCGCAGTTCGAGATTCCCTCTGAAAGATGATATTTGAACTTACTGTTTTATCTTTACCGTTCGTTAAACTTGAATTTGATCATTTGTGTATAGTCGTCACTGATCATCAGATAATAAGTGGCTGGTTTCGAATATGTTACGGGTCACGCCCGGATCCACTGATTACGGTAGATTGCTTTACTCACCGGCGCACTCGTTGATGTTGGCGCAGCTCTTTTGGTCTTCCTGAAGAGCGAAGCCCTCGAAGCACTCGCACTTGTAGCTGAAAAAATTCAAATTTGAATTTAGCGACTCAATTCTGAATTTTTAGAAAATTCGATCATCTCCAAAGGCACTCACCCGATCGGCAGGTCCGTGCATTTCTGCTCGCACAGGGGTTTGTCTGCCAGCGCGCACTCGTCGATGGCTGGAATGGGGTTATTGGCGGAACGGAATATTATTTCTTGGTACAGTGGAACCTGGAATTAGTGGAACGAGAAATTCACATTCCATAAAATAACTCACAGCATTGAGGTGATTCATCAGACTGATCGGTGCAGTCGTAGTTGCGGTCGCATACCTGCACATCAATGTTGTTTTCCCCGCCAAATTTGAAATTTACAGCATCCAAAAACTACAGTATACCTTCTTCTCGTCGATGCAGTCGCCGTTCGCGCACATGTACTGGCCACTGGAACGGGTATTTTCAAGATTACGGTATCCGATTATCGATTTTCCTTTTACTCGATCGATCACTCACGGCTTGCAGATGGCGCGCAGCGTTCCGTCCATTTTGTGTACCTGGGCGCACTCCTGGAAAGATAATTGGTTAGGGTAGCTAATTACTGTATCTAAAGTAGTCGAGTTACGGTAGCATCGGGTTACGGTAGGATCAGGGTACGGTACCTTCTCATCGCTGGCGTCATCACAGTCATTGTTGCCATCGCATCTCCACGACTGCGGGATGCACTTATGATTGGCACACTGCCAGAAACCCTCGGCGCACTTCGAGTAGGCTGCAAGTGGGTTATTGATTCTAATAATAACAATATTTTATATTTTGACCACCGAGAATGAATATCACTATCTTTTGAGGGAATGTAAAATATTAATTACGGGTGTGAAACTCAAGAAAATAATATTTTTTTTCACTGAGGAAAATGGCAAACAGTAGGTTTTTCATCGATAGCATTGAGGCACAACATGAATTGAGAAATTATATCTCAGATATTATATTATTTAATAAAATAAATACTCACTGCAATTAGCGTGCTCATCCGATCCATCCAGACAGTCATTGTCTCCGTCGCACTCCCAGTTCGCGTGGATACAATGCGAATTCGCGCAACGGAACTCGCCCTTGTTGCATTCCTTCTTGTCGTTCTGAGAAGGTGAACTTTGGTCTTTGAATTATTAATCAGGGTTACCTGATTTTATCAATCAAGTTAGTTGATCGCTATGCATTTCTAAAAAAACCAGTATTTTTCATCTATAAATGATCCTAATGTGTTTCACTAACGTGTGAAGAATAATTGGATATGGATCAATGCGCTAACAGCGACAATTATTGCAAACAAAACAAAGAAAACGTTGTCTGCTCTAAATGTTGACAAATCCTCACCTTGCACTGTTCACTGTTCTCATCCTCTCCACCAGCACAGGTAACGTCTCCGTCACAGAGCCACGACTTGGGAATACACTCGTACCTGGAGAAATCAGAGATCAAAGATCAATTTATGTGTAATTTTAGACTCTCCACACCTCGCATGACCTTTCAGATTTTGAACTGTGCGAACAATAGAGGGTGAGGAGTGTACTTATCAACAGTGTTAGATAACAAATTTCCAATCAAAGTTCAATCGAAAATGGAATTCGACTCACTTGGGCTGAGCAAGCTTAGCGTTCGACTCGCAGTGGAACTCGTCCTCGGAGCAGGTTCTATTGCCTGAAAAATCAAATTTTTGAATTCGCGCCTTCAATTTCTCAATTTTTCAAAATTCGGTCTTTTCTAAGAGGCACTGTTGAAAGTGAATATTATCTGGCGCGAAATTCAAATTCAAATTACTGACCACACTTGTGTCGGGTATGCTCGTCGGAAGAGTCGCCGCAGTCGTCCTCACCGTCGCAGATGAAGGCGCGCGAGATGCACTTACCGTTGTCGCACTGGAATATTAGAGATCAAACTACAGATAGATAATTTCGACTTGTAAATTTGGTTTCACAGCAAATGTCGTAAAACTACAGAACACAGAATTCAAAGCACGACGCTCTAGTCAGCCGGTATGAATGATAATGTCTGTGATCAAACTATGCGCTACAAAAATCAGTGATCAAACCTGGAACAAGTAGTCGCCGACGCAGATCTTCTTACCCGTGGAGTCCGTGCAGTTGGTGTGCGTCTCGTCCCAGGCACCCTGAAAAGGGTAGTTGGACCAGAGATCAAATGTCAAAGATCAATATACAAAGCGACTAGATCATTCATATAATCCGTCAAAGAGCAACCGATTTTTGAGCTTTCAATATTCAATTGTCTATCACTTGAGAGAGAAAAAAGATCGACGATCAGCGTACCGCTCCACAGTCATTGTCTCCATCGCACTGCCACGTCTCGGGAATGCATCGCCCAGAGGGACATCTCACGCTGCAAGGATATTACTTTAGAAACCTGAATCTCAAAAGCAAAATTAATTTTTGTTGTGTTTCACTGATGTTTCAAAAACTGTTGCTAGGATGGAACATCAATGATTCCCAGATAGACTTTCAAAAACAACTATCCAAATATTTGTTTAAGATGCAAATGAACCGCTCTGTCGATGAGAGAGCGAATGAAATGAGGAGTGTGGGGGGATGGTTTGCATCGTAAAAAAATATTGGGATAGTTGTTTTTGAAACTCTATTCCCATATCGCAATTGGAAAATCAATTAAAAAGACTAATGATGAGCGCTTTTACGTTCTGAACAAACTAAGCAATGATTTGAATGAATTCGGGTAAGCTCTACAGACTATTCATTAGACTTACACCCCTGTACATATTCAAATCGTTACCAAAATATTTCTGCGCAAATAAGTCGTGTTGTGTTTCAAGAACGATTCAAACACTTTTGCTTGATTGGAACTTTGATCGTTCTTGGGCTCAACATGAGGAAAAAACCAAAAACAAAAACAAGCACTCACTAATGATCGGCGCATTTCTGCGCCATGCAGAACAACTGCGCCTCGTCTGCCTTATCTCCACAGTCATCATAACCATCGCAGAGGTCGGCCGGCTGCAAATTCAAATTTGAATTTCCCGCCACTTAATTCCTACTTTCGCAAGTCTAGTGCAAATTTTGACAAGGCGACGATTCCCAAGTCTACACCACGTGACGGCTGTCGTAATACAAATTTCGACTGCGTGTGGCAATTGATAAACGTCGCCCTCGATGCACTCACCTGGATGCAGATGTTGGTGTTGGGGCACCGGATGCGCACGCCGCGACAGTCGATCGGCAGGCCGGGACACGTAGCGGCGCTCTCGTCGGATACCGCCTCGTCGTGGCAATCATTGTGACCATCGCAGACCTGGGGAGAGAGTGATTTTTTAACTTTGATCTTAGAGCTCTTTGTCTCATTTTTTCTCGATGTCATCGCTTGGTTTCAGTAAGAAATGCGAAAAATCGAAAAATGCCGATTGGCTCCTCGTGTCTTCTTTGGCGTAGCCCATTGAAGTTTTAGTATGAACACAGGTATTACAATGCATTTTTTAAAATAGCGACGATTCTAAAATGTCGGGTGCACCATACACCACGCCTACCGTATACCTTGGTGGAGTTGATGCAGTGTCCGTTGGCGCAGGAGAATGAGCCCTCGGGGCAGGTGATGGCAGCAGAACACTCTAGCTCATCCGAACCATCCCCGCAGTCGTCGATGTGGTTGCAACTGGAGGGGTAATTAGCTAATTATTAGTTAACTAATTACTGAAATATAAGATTGTAGTAATAATCGCACTAATTGATCGAAAAACATTTATGAGGTTGCAGCTTCAAAGTTGTAATCAAACATGGATTGGCAAGCGATATCATTCATGAAAGTATTATTAACTAACCGGAACGAATTGGCGATACACTTTCTGTTAGTGCACAGGAAGTATCCCTCGGGGCACGAACGGGTGTCTGCAATTCGTATTTTGGGGCATCAGACATTGAATAACGATTTTTTAAAGAGATGATGGCAACACCATTGAAAATTGAGAACTTGAACGGTCCTAGTATTAATAGTGAAACTCAAGTGCAAATATTATCAAAATTCACACCAAACTCTTTTCATAAAGTTCAATCGAGAAGTGACGAATCGAAAAAATACTCACTGCAATAAGTGCCCAGCTCGTCGGATCCATCAGAGCAGTCGGGCTTGCCGTCGCAAGTCGCGCCGAGTTTGATGCCTGTAAACGTGATTGTCAGATGCGACGTTTGGCAAAAGTCGGAACGTTGCACCATCATGCACACACCACACCACTCACACGATCCGTCGGTACACTGGAAGTTGTAGGGAGCGATGCACTGAGTGGAGGACTGGGTCCTGCAATAATGCGGTTTTCCTACCGTAATTTTCTATTTTACTTCGATATATCACCGTAATTCCGTGGTTTCCTAGGAACCTGCAGTACTCCTACTGTATCATTGTCCTACCGTACACCTGCTTATTACCGTACCTGTTGACACACTGCGTTGGGTAGTCCTTGCCTGGTACCTGCACCAACTCATGCGTGTCATCACATGAGCACTGGACGCGCGGGAATTCCGAGGTGGTGACCACGTTGCAGATCTGTGATCACATTACACATTTTTAAATTACCCCAGCAACAAGCACTTCACTACAAATTTCACTTTTTCAATCCTAATCAACGAAAGTTGAAACGTAATTGCAATTTTAAAAATAAACAAAACAAAACAGAACAGAACAAAACGAACCTGCTCGCATCCTCCATTGTCGTTCTTGCACAGGAATGCCGAGGCGGTGTTGCAAGCCTGGAGATCAGAGTACAACGTTTAAAACTCTAAGCTATCTTTCCAGGCCATTGTGAAGGATGAAGGTTGTTATGGTGACTTCGGCACGCAACTCTTCTTGCAATTAATGATTGTTCAAATCGTTTGCGAGATAACGAGATTTCGTATTTAGATATAATCCCTTACTTGGTTAGCAGTTCTCTGATCGGATTCCGATGCGAATATTCGCAGGGCTCCGGGCACTCGTCGTTCCGCCACCACCGGCTGAGCTTCTCCTGAATTTTTAAGATATTAAAAATAATTAAGCAAGTTTAAATATCCAAAACTGTACCATTTTATTTTATACTCAATTAATGTTGCGTTATTTACTGCAATATTGCGGCAGGTAAAGTAACAAATACAATTACAAGCAAATTCTAAACCTCCAGTGTCCTTATTGATGCGGAATACCCCGTTGCTGAGGGGGTCCGTGAAGTAGAGCCAATCGTCCCAGATGTCCAGAGATTTGGCACGGTAGCCCGAGCCGACAACCTATTTTTATATTAATTGATGGTTTTGTTTACAGAGAATTCTGACTTATCATTGAATATCAACATGCTGAGTCTGTTTCGAAGACTGTGTGAAACATATGTTTTAGCAATGCACCACGATAATGGAATTTTCAACCTTCACCGGTGTGAAATTGTAGGAAATTAAGAGACGGTGACCCGCAATTCAAATTGTAATGCTAAAAAATGTTTCCTCACTCTTCGATTGGTTCCATCGTAATCGACGGACTCGATGTTGAGTCTGTTCACATCAGCCCAGTAGATGCGCTTGTCTCTGCAAATTTATGAGAGACTTTTTGATTCAGTGAACATCTGCTTGGCACTAGGCCAAAAATCGAAATCCTCGTAAATGTGCATACATGTAGTACTCGGTGAGTGTAGCTCAGCCGTGGCCTATTTAGTGTTATATATCAATTGTTGAGAAATGGGAAGCACTTTAGTTCGAAAACGTCAATTTCCGAAATTTGCCATTTCGCTACCGATCCGAACGGCTGTTGTCTCAAAAAAATGGAAATATTCTGGTGATCATGCATGCCAAGTTTCATAGTTATGGGATTTTAAAAATAAGACAAACATCAAAATTTCGAAAAAAATTGTCAATTTTAATTTGCATCTCCTTTGGACGATATGAGATTGACACTTTCAATTGTGTCTACATACAGCTTGGGATGAGTACTGCTTAATCCTTGAAATAAACGAAAATTAAAAATACAGTTTCTGAGAATTCGACAGAAAACCGCGGTCAACTTGAAATAAAGTCACTTTGTGATAGTGCCAGTCACCTACTGTACCCCGATTGAATCGGTGGAAACATGTTCTAGAGCTATCCTGCACGTAGTACTCGATGAGGGAAATCCGTCAGCATGAATGAAATTTCGATACGCATCCGCGCGCACCAGTGCGCTGATGTTAAATATTATCATGGGATTACGGTAGTTTTTTACCAAAAGCGGACTGGCGCGCGCGGATGCTTATCGAAATTTCATTCATGCTGGTGGGTTTCCCTCAGCGAGTACTATGTGCAGGATAACTCGAACATGTTTCCTCTGATTCGATCGGGGTACGGTAGGTGACCGGCACTATCACGAAGTAACTTTATTTCAAGTTGACCGCGGTTTTCTGTCGAATTCTCAGAAACTGTATTTTTAATTTTCGTTTATTTCAAGGATTAAGCAGTACTCATCCCAAGCTGTATGTAGACACAATTGAAAGTGTCAATCTCATATCGTCCAAAGGAGATGCAAATTAAAATTGACAATTTTTTTCGAAATTTTGATGTTTCTCTTATTTTTAAAATCCCATAATTATGAAAATTGGCATGCATGATCACCAGAATATTTCCAATTTTCTGAGACAACATCCGTTCTGATCGGTAGCGAAATGGCAAATTTCGAAAATTGACGTTTTCGAACTAAATCCCATTTCTCAACAATTGATGTAGAACACTAAATATGCCACGGCTGAGCTACACTCACCGAGTACTACATGTATGCACATTTAGGAGGATTTCGATTTTTGGCCTAGTGCCAAGAGTATCTACAAATATGTTCACTGAGTCGAAAAGTCTCTCTTATATTTTTAAAAGAATTTGGTACGATCAAATTGCGTTTCACGGTAAATATTTGGAATCGATCATAAAACCGGTTCAGTGTGAGAATGGGCAACAGGACATGAAACAAAATGAATCTAAGTGCACACATATTTATGATATATTTTCTTAAAAAAAATAACAACCCCCTCACCTGTAATCGGCGACAATAGCCGCGGGCAGACTGACTCCCTCACTGACGATGACGTGACGATCGCCTCCGGCCATGTTCGACCGCTCGATACGCGGCTCGTACGCGCCTGAAGCGGAAGAGCGGATTAACGCGTTGAGTGAGTGATAACATGCACTTTCTCTAGAGGTTCGCGGAAAATGACTGTATTACAGGTTCTCTCTCAGAAATGAAACCAGAAAGAGAGCACATTTTCATGCGAAGGCTTCTCCAGATCAATTTTCAAACATCAAAGATCATGCATACCTCCATGGGGTTTGTAGCCAGAATCCGACCAGAAGACGTATCC
This sequence comes from Pristionchus mayeri, assembly GCA_036245805.1. Taxonomy (NCBI): domain Eukaryota; kingdom Metazoa; phylum Nematoda; class Chromadorea; order Rhabditida; family Neodiplogasteridae; genus Pristionchus; species Pristionchus mayeri. The sequence continues at coordinate 48,800,747 of BTRK01000005.1, read as the reverse complement.
ATTGCACGGGTCGACAGCGATTGCGTACGTCCAGTCACCTGAACATAATTAATATATGTATTAATGATCCAAATTTAAAAAAAAATCCATTTGTTATGGTGGATAAGAGCTCAATCTACTTAAAATATGCAGAAATGTATAATTTTTTTATGAAGATAAAAATTCGAACCATTGGCGATGGTGGAGAGATGTTCATTCTGAACGTCAAGAGCGAAGACCTTGCCGAGACGACCAGTGGTGAAATAGGCCTGAAATACATACTATTGGGGTGTCCGGAAAGTTCGTATAATTTTTTGTTTTTATTTTTTGTTCAATGCTTTACAATTCTCAGTGACCAATATATGCCCCCTTTTTTCTCACTACCTCCCTCCAGCGATTGGGCAGGGTCTCGATTCCTCTCTTCCAGAATGCGGGTTTCTTCGAGACCGCCCAGTTCACAAAAGCCCTCACAACTTCATCTCGATTCTTGAACTTCTTTCCTTTGCAGAAGTCAGAGAGAGAGCGGAAGCAGTGGTAGTCGCATGGGGAGAGATCCGGGGAATACGGTGGATGGGGAATCCTCTCGATCTTCAGCTCGTCCATTTTCTTCTGGGTCATCTTCGCTCGATGTGGGCGAGCATTGTCCATCAGAAGAAGAATTTTGCCCTGGTTCAGGAGTCTGGGAGGGACTCTGATCGCGACATCTTCCAGTTGTTCAGAGAAGAGGTCGGCATTGATGCTGGTGCCAGGGGCGAGGATCTCCCAGTAGATGAGACCGAGCACTGAGAAGAAGAAGCAGAGGAGTTCCTTCTTTCCGTGCTCTTCCTTCTTCGGGACGGGCGTGGGCTTCTCATCTGCATCCACCCATTGCAGTCTCCTCACAGGGTTATCGTACGTGATCCACTTCTCATCTGTAGCGATGATGGAATTGACCCATCGAAGATTGGATCTACGATGGAGTAATTCCCGACAGACTTGAACACGATTTTTCAGCTGTTCGGGGGAGAGGTCATGGGGAATCACTTGTGGGAGTTTCGGCTTCTTCCCAGATCGATGGAGGATATCGGACACCGTTGATCTGGGAGTACCAGTATCCTTCTTCAACTCACGCACACTGGCCATGTGCTTGCGCTTCAGTGTGCGGAGAACGAGAGGCTGATCGAGGGAGGGAGGGCGTCCAGAGCGGGGTTGATCATCGATTCCAAACTCCCCTTTCTTGAAGCGGGAGAACCACTTATAGCAGAAGGGTATGGAGGGGGCGTCGGCTCCTTCCGACTGGGCCAGGGCAGAGTGGGCCTCCTTCACGGATCGGCCAAGACGGTAGTAATGAAGTAAAACTGCTCGGAGGTAGAGATGGGAGTCCATCACAAGAATCAATGTAGCAACTAGGAGACTGATTAAAGCCTTTCACTACTCAACGTCAGAATGATGCAATACATTGTTGACAAACATATTGCGCAATCACTGCATTTGATCGCGAACTGACTTTTTTCCGAAGCATTATAGCATTTTTTTTTCCGAAGCATTTTTCCGAAGCTTTCCGGACACCCCAATAATTTTGAAAAAAAATGTTTAAAAAACTGAAGAAATACCGTGAAAAAGAACTCTAAATAATGAAAAGTACTGAATCATTTCACTATTTACCTTGTGCCCGATCCAGTCCAGTTTCATGTCGCTGATGTGACGAATTCTCTCAGTCAGCTGTAATTTGTCTTTCAACGATCATGTGAGCAAACATGTTATTTTTCAGATCGATTCCATCTATCATTAACCACTGTCGTTGATTCGCATCCAAATATTAATCATGAAGCACAACTTGTAGACAGTACAACTAGAACTTATTTTGAATCAAGCATCTGTAACCCTTTCTGTAACCCCAATTGTTGTGAAAATTATTTTCAATAAAAAATCATACCCCACAGTTCGTCAAAAGGCTAATTTTTCTCAAACTATGCTAACCTTGCTCTTGCTCGGACTGAGTATCATCCTCTGGTTCTCTGCATTGTTCATCGCGAACCACGAAATGTTAGCCTCAGTTGGGTTCTCAGTCACGTAGTAGATTCTAAAATATATTTTATATGCTTATTATTTAATTTATTGAAAATGGGTTAGAGATTTAAAAAATAATCCGTTAAGGCGTCGATATTTGTGTGAAGAATATGAACGAGCAGTGAAAAAAAAAGAAAAATTGATCGGACGAAATCCAAAAAAATGCACCTCCTCATATTAACATCCACATCGAATATCTGCAGATTGTCAATGGCGGGGAACGGCTCCTTCAGCGGGTGAGACGACTGGAAAATAAATAATTAATGTCATACAGTACCCCAGTAAAATCAGTTCTCGATCACCGCTTCCGTACTTTGACATCCGGCTCGATGTTAGCGTCGATGATCTTGTCGCCGTCAGCGAACATGATGTACGTGTCGGGTTCTGCACAAATCTATATTGTTCAAATTCAATCGATAAGCTACCATACCCTCGCAGACTCTTCCCTTGAGGACTCCGCGGGCACAGGCGCAGGTTGGCGCTTGGGTTCCGGGAGTTGCGAAGCACAGTTGAGGGCAGGGCGTCTAAAAAGTAGGGGTTGATTCACTACTATGCAGTAATTAACGCTTTCGTATAATGATTCGACAGTTTATTAGGAAACAATGCAGTTATGCAGTCCCAAGTTTTGTATTGATGAGGCTCAATTTCACGGAATTATTATTTTTTTAATCCACTCGCCTTTCTGAGGTTATCGGTGACTTGGCAGGGCGATGTGGCACGAGGCTGGTTGTCGCGCGAGAAGGCAACGACCTGAAATGAATTGTTCAAACATTATTAATTTTAAAAAAAATGAAATTAGTATATTCACCTCTCCGACTTCCTTGAGATTCGCAGTGAGTGCGACGGGCGAGAGCAGCAGAGAGGTCTGATTCGGCTTGCTTCAAATATTTGTGAATTTCGCTTTCTTTTTTGTTCTCTTTTTTTCTCATTTTTAGTTGTGTTTCAGGGACACTATGAAGGTTGGTACAATGCATTCTGCATGATTAATTGAAAAATCCTGAGTAATCGAAAATGTTCCCAGTTTTCCTTCTCTAAAACTCGTCGAAAGGGTGCGAGTTGATTGAGTTTCAAAAGCACTATGCCACTTTTGCCATTGCATTCTTCACGATTTACTGACATCAAATGCAGAAAATAAACAATAAGCAGACCTGGACGCCTTGAAGACCTTCTCGAGTCGGTTGTCAGTCCAGAACATGTTCTGGCCGAGTAGAGCCACTCCTGAATTTTCAAATTTATTATACGGAATTTGGGGAACCTTTGATTGTAATTTACGGGAAATGTGTTCAAACAAAAACAAAATTACTAATAAAAAATTCTCACCAGCAGCCGAGGCGATATCGGAACGGACGAGCTCCGGAGCGCCTCCATTGGATCTGAAAGAACTCGAAATGCATTTTTTGGAATTTATTTTCCTTGAATACGGCTTCAAAAATAATATCAAGTATGAGAGTATCGTATGAAAGAGAAAGAGTCGCTGACCGAACTCTGAAGATTCCGTCGAGCTTCGCATCGGTCCAGTAGAGCATTCGACTGTTGACGTCAACGATGAGATCTGTAGGCTCGGCGAGTCCCTCGGAGACGATGACCTCGCGACGAGAACCGTCGAGGTAGGCGCGCTGGAAAAACAGTTATGTTCATTGAGTTAACGAACCTTTCCTGTCAATTTAACCAAGTGATCTCTACTGTTGAGGTAGGCGCCTTTTATTTAAAACTAGAGCTACGATTGAAATGACAACAATAGTTCCATGTAGTTAACGAGCTCACCTGTATGGTCGGTTTCTGCCCTTGATCTGCCCAGTAGAGGTATCTTCCGACTGGATCGACTGCGATCGAAGTGGGAGTCTCGGTCTTGGTGGAGAAGATCACCTTGTGGTTAGATCCATCCAGACGACAGACCTGAAATCATATATTTGTATTATGCAATTACACATTGTTAATCATGTTTAAGAATAAGCTAAATATTAAGATAAGAATTAACTGAGACATGCAAAAAATGTAAAGTTGAAGAAGTGAAAACATACTTCAATATTCGTCCTGTCCGAGTCAACATTGAGCATGTACAGATTGTAGTTGACCCAGTCGACAGCGATTCCTGAAGAGTTTACCATTTTTTCCCGCCTTTTTTTACTTATAACACTGTAAAAACGGGAAAAATCAGAAAATTTGGATTTTTCCATTTTATTGGGGTGTTCCAAAAGTTCCTGGAATTGTTTTCCAAAAAAATATTTCTTTGAAGGGATGAATCTCACTTACTAATAGTACATATCATTGAGTAAGGCAATCGGTGCTCTTCAATTTCCGCGCCACATAGATAAGCAATTTCGAGGTTCACAAGAATAGTGCGATTCCGAAGTTGTATATCAAAAATGACCAAACGCCAAATTCTTTCCTATGAAGAGACATAATTCATGTGATAATGCCTAGTTACTTGGTAGTTGCGAACTAGCTTAATGGACACTATCCTGGCCCTCTAAATCGCGCTGTACATTTATTACAAGACTCGAAATTTTCAACGTGTTTTTAAAATTTTCATCGATTTTGATACCAACAACGGTTACAAACGACAATAAATAATTTATAACGAATTTGCATTGCAAAGTTAGAGCAATTGATTAGCAAAGAACCATGAAAATTTGAAAAATTCCAAAAAATTACCTTCCTTCGGCAAGGTTTAAAAAAAGTTTTGATGTTTTTCGGCCGTCGTTAAAGAATGATGCTATTTTAAATGTTCAATTGAAAGGTCTATTGCTACCTCTAATTCACAATAAACCAGAGTTTTGAAATTTCAAAGAAAACGACATTATACATTTTTCAAACATGGATCAAAAAACGCACATTTGATATTATTTCATCATCACTAGGCAATCATTTAAAGAAATAGCCTTCGCACAATATATTTAAAGTCGATCTATAATAGATATGAGGAATGATTAATTTCATCGACTTATGATTCGTGAGAAAATAAATTCAGAAAAAAATTCCAGGAACTTTTGGAACACCCCAATAATTCTCATTGATAGTGTTCACCTCGGACACTGAACGATCCCTGGCCTGATTTGTAGATCTGCTTGGGAGATGATTGGCCGAGAGTGTATCTGAAAATATTATATTTTGCTCTTTTTCCTCAACTCTTTTGGTTACCCTCAACAGCAAACGTTCTGCAGTTTAAATTTCACTGTTATTCAATTGAGTTTCACTAAAATATTAAAGGTTTTGATCCGCTTCTTTTTTGATGAGTTGCCTCCTGCTCTTTCCAAAAATAAAACAAATAAAAAACTCACGCAGTAATTCCCTTGTTGATGCCGCTGCTCTCCGCGACGAAGATCGTCTTCGATTCGTACTGCAAGATGCGAAAATTAATTTTCGGCTCTTTGAAATTCAACTTCCGGTTTTCGAAATTCACCAACCTCGAAATCGATGCTCGTGATGGCGACTCCGTTAATCGTTTGCATGGCGACGCCGTTCTGGCTTTCGTCGAGACTGGAAATTCAAGTGGTGAATTTCGCAATTCATTCGGTGTTGCGAATTTTGCGCTTGAGTTTCAACAAGCTCAGATAAGTGTCTCACCAAACATATTTTCGATTTTGATTTTTTTGATTGATCAAAAAATCAATAATGAGACTCCTAATTTTTCGAGTAATGTTACATTTTTAAAAACCGATTTCAAATACTCAAAAGCACTCACGGAATTCCGAGGACCTTCGTCTTGGTGGCCACGACGAGGAAGTTTGAGTCGTACAATTTGCAGGCGGTTTCGCCATCCTTCTGGTAACCTGAAACACCATTTCCGGTTGATTTCCGGGTTTACTTCCGGTCGATTTCCGGTTCAAAACAACAACAACATCGCATACCAGAGGCGCAGATGCACGAGTGCTGCGAGAACTGCTTCGGGATGCAGAGGTGCTCGCAGTTGCCGTTCGCGTGGCGGCAAGGATGCGTCGCGGATGCTGCAAATTTGATTTTTTGAATTCGCGCCACAATTCTGTGAAATTGAAAGTCCTGTACAAAAATTACCATTTTTCGAAAATTTATGAATTTATTGGCGGTATTTCAAATTTCAAATATTTCAAATACTTACTGGTTCGTGGCTGGACAACCTTGATGTTGACGAGGTTCTCGACGTCCTTCTTGAAGTGCTCGAAGTTCGCTGGTTGTCCATCGCCTGTTGGAAATGTGCCAAGTTGCTCTCTCCATTTTCCATACTCTCTCGTTTATCTGATCTTTGATCTTTGATCTCACCAACGATCGTGGCGACGTCGATGGAATCGAAGGCGGAGTCGGCGTAGAAGAGACGATCAGAGAAGAAGGCGATTCCCTGGAGAGGAGGAGAGGTTAGAAGGAATAGATCAATGATCAATGGAGAGCTCACTATCCTGTCACTAGCAACGCTTCTTACATCCCCCTTCTTAATAGCAAAATAGCGATCAAAGATGAATCTTCGTACCCTCGGTTGCTTTCCTCCATCGTTGAGCACGTAGTGTCTGTCCTGGCCGTCGTAGGTGATTGAGGAGATCTGATTTTATTTTTTTATGTTTGCCATGATTGCAACGACCCATCGATTAGTATTGATATAAAGCACGATAAAGAGTAAGTGAAACGTATCAAATAACGATCAGTTTTTTCTGTAAAATTTTGAATTATCGATGATATATAAAACAATCATACTTACCCTTCCGGCCTTGGCTTCGGAGAAGTAAACGCGGGAATTCGTGGTATCCAGTGCAATGTGATCGAGTTCGGCGAGGTCGTTAGAAGCGATTACGAGAGGGTTCGATCCGTCGAGATTGGCCTTGGCGACCTGGGAAAGTCGAATGTCAGTGATGAAATATACTTTTTATTCATTTCATGAACTGCATTGACATTTGGATTAACGATTGGTCAGTTGGATTGGTCGCCTTGAGTATTGCAGACGAGTAACGTAGTTTCAATAAAAAACAAATATCAAACGCACCTTGACGTCACTGGCTCCTCCGCCGCGGTCCAACCAGAACAGCAGACCCTTCTCAGCATCTGCATTTTTTTGTTAATTAATCGATATAGTAGGTTAGTACTGTCAGGTCAAAGACCAATCTCAGCACTCGCAAAAAATGTCTGCGAAAATAGACTATTTTCAACATCTCTCCCCGATCAGAATGGTTACAGAGTGCGCAGCATGTAGAGATCCAATTTCTGCTACTCTGTACTCACCAACAGCAATCGAAACAGGAGTCACAACAGCCGTGGGCGACTGATCGTTCTTGAGGATGACTGCTCGGTACTGCAAGGATCAGATTAGAGTTCGCGACATCAATACGGATTATTTATGCTAACCCCTAGTTGCCCCCCCCCCCCTATGCTATCACCAAGAAACCTGACCAGTTCACAGACGTTTCCAAATATTCTGAAGATCAGACTCACGGGAGTTCCATCGGTTCTCACGACTTCTATCGTTTGCGAGATCTTATTGGCGATGTACAGATTGCGGGCATTCCAGTCGAAGGCGAGGGCGTAAGGGTCCTCAGCGACCTGTAGAACTCAAAGTTCAGCCGCATCTCCTTCGAAACATTTATAATATTGCATTTTCCCAATAACAGTAGAATTCCCATTTCAAAATTTGAAAATTCCTGTAAAAAAGAAACTGTGAAACACAATTGGTTGTTAGAGAAATAATTTAAATTTCAGATATCGGAAAAGCAAACTTGCCATATTCCTGACGACGAGTGTTCTATTCGCTCCTCCATTGGGGCATCGGACGACGGAAGCATCGGTGGAGGGAGAGGCGAGAGTACGCGCCTTTGCAGGGTGCTCGAGGACGAACATCTGTGATGATGGAAATTATTAAAAAGAGAAAAAAAACACAACAAAAAATATTCACCTGTTCAGTTTTAGTATGAATTTATTAGGCGATAAAGTGACTCATATTTAGTAAGAAGTATAATAGCAAAGCAGGAGTATTAAATAAAAGAATCAAAGCAAAAGGATCAAACCTCCTGTGACGCTGCATCGAAGGCGGCATCGTAGGCATTCTGGAGACCAGCCATCGGGACGAGTCCGGCCAGACCGGGCGTAGTGTTCTGGAGAGATCAAAGATCGTTTAGAAGTTAGAATGTTTTAATGCCAGCTTTTTTCGAGATTTGACTAAATAAATCGAAAAAAAGTAGTGTAATATTTACTGAAAAAAATATTTGTATGTTTATTTAATGCCACTGCCGGTCAATGTATAATTGTTTCACATTTACGCTCCTTGCAATATATTAAAGACGAAACTCAAATGTGCACTGCACAGTGTGCCATTAAAGGAGGAGTAAATGTAAATGTGTCCGGTAAAAAAAGTAAATGCGCCCGGTTTGAATATGTTTCACCTAGGAGCGCACTCTCTTCAAGTCGCGTGCTATCTCACTCCCTACCCTGAGCATTCGCTGATCTGGCTCCCAGCCAACTAGCTATAACTCTCTTCGGAATGGAGATATCAATGTGAAACTTTCGGAGCTTCTTATCGTTGTGGAGCTCTAGGCAGTGTATATGATAGCTTCAAAAATTGAATTTTGAGTTCACTCCTCCTTTTTAATTCAGAAACATTTTCTCAGTCTGCATTGAGTTTCAACCTTTTAATAATATGAACAATTCACGCCTCATTCAATATTTGTTCAGTCTTTTGCATACAAATCGATCACAATATTAAAGTTGTGCCAAACTTAGTTATGAGAAAGAAAAGTGCTTAAGCATTGCATCATCAACACCCTTCATCTTGTTCATCAGTACCTTTTCTTCATATATTATTGGTTATTCTCACCTTGGGAGCATCCATCTGCACTCCGAATACGTTGTTCCTCTGGATGAGCAGCAGGAACGGCTTGTCCTCCTCCGCGCAAGTTCTAATTATCGTGATTAGTTAATTACCTAATCAACTTAATATCATTATTATTTAATTAATTCCCACTGTATACCTCTTGTTGTCAGAGAGCCGCTTGCCGAGAGGGCAGGCACACGCGAAGCCGGGCTGGGAAAAGTTTTCTTTCCTTTTTTTAGGTTTTCTTTCCTTTTTTTTTTACACAACATTTGATAATTTCTCGATGGCAGAAGATTTAAAAATTCAAAATCTTACATTTCCAGGGGAGAGGAGACAAAGATGGGAGCAGGGATGAGAGGCGCAGGGAGAAGAGGGAACGGCTGGCTGAAGGGCCTTGTGGATGGCGGCGACTCCGAGGGCCTGGGAAGAGATCAGAGATTATGTTGTGAGAGGTAAAAAATCAACTTAATGTTAATTGTGCGGCTCTTGTGCAGAAGCCCAGATCAACGCTATTTCTACTCTAATTTTTAGTGTTTATTGCACGTTGACTGGTCAATTCATAATGTTAATCTTAAGATTGGCACTTTTCTTAGAATGAGTGTTTCCTATCTTCATTGTTTCCCTTTTCTAATCTAACACCCCTCCTATACGATCTGGGCTTCAGCACAAGAGCCGATTATGCAATGATGCCCAAAATGAAAGCTAGTGGAGGTAATGGAAGCTAGTGGAATAATGGACAAGCGGAAATATCAACGATTCACCTTGGAGAAGGTGTGGCTGGGATAGGATGCGAGAGTGCCGTTGGGGTACTTGGGGTAGACCTGCAGACGCTGCAGTCGACGGTCACTGCAATAATTGAATTGATTAATTGTATCGCAAACACTCAGACGCAAAACTGTGGGATAAGTGGCATGCTTATTCATAAGCAAAACATGAAACATATTCCATAATTCAAAGCGAGATCTGAACATGGGCAAAATTGCTAACGAAAGCGAATGATCTATTGAGTTTCACAACGAGCTTAGATATCAACTCGGCCGAATTCTATAATTTTGTGTGGGAACAGCAGTTCTAACAAAAAATATATAAAATTTTTGAAAACTTGATAAATGACGCCACAGACATGATTAACGTATCACTAAGATGTAGAAAATCGATACGTACACAACCAAGACGCATTGAGCTCAGCAACCTCACCTGTAGTACATCGAGTCTTCGAAGATGGCGAGAGCATGCGGGTGTTGCACGAACTTCTGCGATGAAATGACCTGTGTACGACCTGCAAAGATCAATCTAGGTTCTAAGTTGTCAAAAAGCACAACATTTCTGGTAAAAATTAAGTTAAAATGTCACAGATTTTCGATAATGTCTCACCAGTTCCATCGTAGTTACAGAAGTCGATGTAGTCGAGTTTCGAGTCGGCGAAGTAAACGCTGAAAGATCAAGGATCACAGATGAACCCAAGATATGAAATATTGAACTAGAGTTTGATGTGAAAAAGCAGATCAAAGTTCAAAGATCAAGTACCAACCGATCGGTCGTGTAGTCCAGCGCGATCGTATTAGGCCAATAGATCTTCGTGCTCACAATCGTCACTCGACCGGTTCCGTCCATGTTTGCGCGCTCGATTCGAGGGTTCTGAATGCAGAGATAAATGATCATGAACTATTTAAAAATCGTTTCAAAAATCACAGGGAATCATACATTCAATAAATGTTACTTTTTGAGTTTGTATACACGCTCTCCGAGTTTCGTTCTTTCGTAAAAATATGAAGAATCGAGATATACATATTTTCATTCATTAACGCGTCAGGAACTGATGCAAACCTGTCCCCAATCAGTCCAGAAGAGTACTCCCTTGCGAGGATCAACTGCTATTCCTCTCGGCTGGTCGACATTCTCGTGAAGGAGGACTGTGCGAGCACCGGGGATGTCGAGAGAAGCGACCTGAGAGAGTCAAATCATATATAGCATTGCCTTTGTTGACCTGCACTTTATTAGCAATAGCGTTTTCCTTTACCCTTACTACCAATGCTGATAAAAGTGAGTTGTAAGGACTTAAGAGATCAAATATGCACCTCGATAGTGTTGAGGGCGGAGTCGACCCAGTAGAGATTGCGACCGACCCAGTCAAGAGCGATTCCCTGAAAGAACAGAGATCATATTCACAAAATTGTGTTTCCTACGTAATACGAACTTTGTAGTAAGTGTACAATTGATATACCAAACCAAAGGTCAAAGATCAAACCTCAGTGATGTCGAGTCCCTCTCCTACGAACACAGTGACATTCGTGCCGTTCTGCGATGCAGAGAAGATCTTCTTCTCGCGGATGTCCGACCTGATTAGTTAATTCATTAATTATCTAGTTAATTAACTAATTAATGAAGGAATACATTAAACATATTATTTTTTTCAGAATTGGTTATTATTATGTTTTTTTTTATTTTTATTTATTTTTTTTATTTTGAAAACGATCGAAAATTATTTTTTTAATGTAAGGATACGTTTCAACAATCTAATAAACTTTTTTCCCTTTTGCTTTGGACTGATTTTTTCTTTCATCATATTTTAAAATATAAAGACAAATAATACAATTAAAATACCAGTAAATCCTGTCCGTCACCGAGTCCCATGCGATAGCGATCGCATTCTCAACGGGAGCCGCGAAAGTACGCCAATTCTCCAGCTTCGAGTCAGACCAGTAGATCCTGCAGGGGAAAAGGGGTGTTATTATTGCTTTTTTAAAGTTCTTACACTTCTTGCAACTTGATATACCAGAATAAAGTGTACACTGTGATAATTGAATGCGTAGCAACATGGTGTACATGATACACTTCTTAAAGTACTACAATATTCGCCGAACGGGAAATTATTTAGCCGTGCATATTTTTTCCGTTTCGCGTATATTTTAGTACTTTAAGAAGTTTATCATATACACCACGTTGCTACGCATTCTATTCTCACAGTGCAATGAAGAGATGATAACCCGATTTTTGAACTCTAGTTATAATCACGTTCATCATGAAAATAAAAAAAATTGTCAACAAGGTAGAATTAGACATGAATTAATTCATTGGTAGCTAGCTCATTTAACAATTGTTCCATTTTCTGATCGGTTTCAAAAAGACAGTAAAATATTGGCGGATTAGTCAATCGATTTTTGGGGTTTTCCTCGCGGTTAAAAAAATTAGAAAAACAAATAATAATAAAAGAATCACCTATTTCTGTTGGAAACGTAGATGCGCATGTCCTTGCGATTTTCATCAACCTGAAGGGATCAATAATATAATCACACAGATCAAAGAACAAAGATCAAACTACAAACCACCTTGCACGTTCGCTTGTCGTCCTTGTCGAGTGTGTAGCCGGCTTCGCAGAGACAGGTGAAGCCGTGCTTCTCGTCGACACATCTGGAACGAGAGGTCAGAGATCAATTATCAAACGTCAACGTGCATAAATCAAAATACAAAGTTCAAACTCCACTCACTTCTGGGAGCAAGTGCGCGGGTCGAGACACTCGTTGAGCGGCTCGCAGCGGGTCTTGTTGGCGATCTGAAATTATCAATGAGAAGGAAAATTGACGTCATTGGATAGTTTAGCTTAAGCATAATTACGAAAAAACCATTTAGTTACAGTATGTATTCAGCGAATACGAGATAGATGGATGATCGCTACATGAAATCGTTAGTCAGGAGTGATGATTGAGCGCGCAGACCTGTTCTCCGAAGGGGCATGCGCACACGGGTCCTTCAGGTGAGTTGTGGCACTTGTACTGGCAGCCGGCGCGGTCGGCTGCGCAGAGGTCACGAGTGCATCTGAGGAAAAATATAATTCATGATTGAATTAGTTCCGGAAAATATATATATTGTTTAGTCAGTGAGAAATTCATTGAGTTTCACGTTTGCATTACAGGGTGCGAGAAAAGTATGGTGACAAGTCTTTTATGTAATATCTCGCGAAGTAATGATAGCATAGATTTCTGCTTTCGCCATTGTATGCCTGCGAACAGTACCTCCAACAATTTTATCACAGTTCCCCATCTATCGATTTTGTCTTTCAGAGCTTTTCGATTTTCAAGTTCGAAAAAATGGGCCCTTGGCCCGCAGCTCATTTTTCTCTTTAATTAATAATAAAAAATCTTCGGATAATAATTCCCCCGCTTTCTCAACTTGAGTATGGAGAGCAACCATTCCTCTTTAAAGTATACTTGTTTAGGCGGAAATACGATATCAGGAAACGGAGAAATATGAAGATAACTGCATCACACTTTGATACGGAATTATCTTTTTGAAAAATCACATTTTCGAATTTCTTTCTCAGCATCCATATATTGAGATATAAACTTGTATGTTGTATGCGAGGACCGAATTATGAATTTTAATAGCGTCAAACTGAATGAAAACATGGTTTAAACTACTGAACCATACATGAGAAAATATGGCTGAAAACGACACTTGGGACAGATTCGAAAAAGGTACAGAAGCAGATTCGCTTTCCCAATTTAAACTGAAGGCATATTTGCACTACTGAATGGACGTGTATCATAATACATACGTTTATATTTTTCTATCATTCTTATTTGATGGAAGCGACATCTTTATTCGAGAAAATTTTTTCGAGGGCCGTTCGTCACAGCTTACTTTTAAATATTTTTAAGCTGTATAACCAAATCTCCAAATTAAATGGACACATATTTAGACTCGGGCACAAGTGCCCTTCTTAAGAAAAAATAATGGAATGCGCCACCTATTACATTGTTGTAATGCGGCATTAAAGAATACGACTCATGCAGTGAGAGAAACATGATCGTTTTTCTTCACTAAATTTTTAATAAATTAAATCTCGTAATCTAAAAGAAATATTTGTTTGATACATGAGCGCTAAATAGCTACATAGCTAAGGTACATGGTGCAAAAAATTGGGATAAATTAAAACACTGCGCACCAAGTGGGGCTTAATTGAATTGTGTCACAATACTTTTCTCGCACCCTGTATATTTTACTGGAATTCCGACTGGATAGTTATTTACTCCATTCAGTATTAAAAATAACCATAAATCTGTTCATGATCCTGAGAAACCGTCATCGTCTGCTTCGCTGGCCCAGCGATCATGCACCGTGCATACTACTTACCGTAATCATATCCTTCTCTACCGTAACCCCATTCCCTGATACCGTACCTTCCTCCTTCGTCGGTTCCTCCGGGGCAGTGTTCCTTGCCATCGCACAGTTGGTGCATGGGAATGCACACTTCAGAGTGGCCACATTGCCACTGAAAGAAAATTATTAATCAAAAGATCAGAGATCAAACAAATTTTTGCCACTGGACTTCGCAAACACTGCAGAAACAACGTACACTAAAGTTATCTTAATAGTGAAACATATCCCCGCTAGATCA